>CAMZMU010000124.1:15813124-17013124 GCA_947311845.1 Poa pratensis
TCAGAGTGCATTCAGAGCAGCAATATCTGCAGGGAGGATGATAGTTCAGGGGCGCTGCGAAGGAAGCCAAGCTGAGTGAGAACCCCGAGGCAAAGACCCCGGAGAGCCAAACCTCGAGGTGACCATGTGTACTCATGTCCGGCAGAAAACATCTATAAACACATCCATCTCTCACACCCGTCTCTTTATTATCAGTAGCGCAGCACAACAGAATGTTAGGTGCAGCTTGTAGTGTGGTCTCTGTACTCGATAAAAGCATTCAATCGTTTAACCTGAATACAACTACTTCCCAAGATCTCAGCCAGTATCACCCAACATATTAAATGGCGGCAACCCTCTCTGAAACAAAATATAATTTGCACAATAAGCTTTTGTTCCAACACTTCGCATCTTGAGAGGCTATTGGCAGTATATATCGGGCCTTGGTGCATTCTCATTCACCTAAGATGGAGAGGAGGTGTTTGCCATTTGTGCTGATTGAGCAATCCACAGCCGGGCTGTTTTTACTTTTCTTGAAAGTCCCAAAAAATGCTCCCTTCATTACTGAATCATATGAGATACAATAGCTGACGAAGATGATTCTTGAAGCCCAAAAAAATGGTTTGATTGTGGGGTTAGCTCCTGATTTGATTGATAAAGGTGTGGCGGTTTCACAGTATGCTGATGATACAGTTCTATGTATATCTCATAATCCTGAGAATGCTGTTAACTTGAAACTGCTTTTATATGTGTTTGAGCTTATGTCTGGACTCAAAAATAATTTTGCAAAGAGTGAAATTTTTACTATCGGAGCTGATAATGATACTACTGCTTTTTATGCAAGCATGTTTAACTGTCAAGTTGGGTCGTTTCCTTTGAAGTATTTAGGGGTACCTGTTACCTTTTCCAATTTGAGAAATATTGACTGGGATTTTGTGGATGCAAAATTTATTAAAAAGCTTGCTGCATGGATCTGTGCTAATGCTTCTTCAGGGGGAAGATTGACTCCTAAAAGCATGTCTTGCTGGGATCCCCTCTTATTATATGTCTATGTTCTTGCTTAGTAAGACTTTTATTGAAAAGCTTACAAAGCATATGAGGAAGTTTTACTGGCAAGGAGTGACGGGGAAACGAAAGTATCATCTTGTTAAATGGAAAAGGATCTGTAAATCTAGGAAAAAAGGTGGCCTAGGTGTTGTAGATTTACACAAACAAAACATGAGCTTGCTTGCTAAGTGGTGGTGGAAACTTGAGACAAAAGATGGTTTGTGGCAGCAAATAGTTAAAGCCAAGTATATTAAAAATAAAACAGTTACTTCGGTTAAACCTAGATTCAATGATTCTCCTTGCTGGAAGGCAATCATGAAAGTGAGGGATATCTATTTGGAAGGTAGAGGGATTAAGCTAAAAAATGGGGAAACTGTGCGATTCTGGAAGGATCCCTGGATGAATAATACCCCTTTAATGCAGTCTGTCCCTTTACTGTATGACATTTGTCAATCCCCTGACATAACCTTTAAAGATTTGAGTGATAAGAACTTTGTGATGTCCTTTAGAAGAAGGCTGTTTGCTCCCTTGGATGAGCAATGGGAGTTGGTGGTGGAAGAGGCAAGAAAGATTCATTTGGTAAATGATAAAGATGTTGTTTTCTGGAACAAAACCCCTAAAAAACAGTTTACAACAAAATCTTGTTATGAGATGTTAGAACATTCAGTTTCAGGACCGAATTATAAATGGATTTGGAAGGCCAAAATTCCTTTGAAAATCCAGATCTTTATGTGGCAGGTTATGCAAGATGCTATTCTAACTCGAGATAACATGAAGAAAAGAAAATGGTTGGGCAATCCTTGTTGTTCCTTTTGTGGAATTTTGGAGTCTAGAAACCATATGTTTTTTTATTGCAGTGTTGCTAAGGTGGTGTGGGGATGCATTGGAAATGTATTGCATACTAACTTTATTCCTGCTTCAATGTGGCAAAGCATCACTTGGTTCTATGCCTTTTGGCCTGGAGGGAAAAAATACTATACCCTCGTGCTGGCATCTATCTGTTGGTCGATCTGGACTATCAGAAACAGAATAACATTCGAAGACTTCAAGATGCATTCTCCTGTTACTGTGATTTTTACTGTTTGATCTTTCCTAAATCATTGGACAGGTCTTTACAAGACAGAGGAGAAGGAAACTATCAAGGCTGGTGCGGAGCAGATGATCAAGAAAGCAAAAGAGTTGGCGACGACCAGAGACCATGGTCGGGCAATGACGCTGAGGCTGACATCTGGCTGAAGTTGTAGTTGGTGTGGTTTACTTGTTGCTGTGGCTTTGTGCCTCGGAGTTGTTGTCATAGATTTGATACTTAGTTTCTCTTATGTAATAACTGTAGTCTGACGATGTCTGAAACTTAGGTGGCAGCAGGTTTTAGCCTCACAGGTTGCTCGAGGTCGAGTATTCTCAGTGAGTTTCCTGCTGCTGCCCCAGCTCGCTGTCCCCTGTTTGTTGCGGTTTGGTCGTTGTGTTGGTGTGTGTGGTTCCAAACAATTTGTATTTCCGTTATGTGAAAATAATGGAAAGGGGGATAGCCCGGTTGGTATATGAGATACAATAGAAGTCTAGCAGGAGAGTTGAAAAGCCATAACTGGCGACCAAGATCTTAAGGATAAAAAGCTATGTACGGGCTAATTTGTGAGCATGAGTGATTGACACTAGTAGGGAAACCCCTAGCGCTGGCGAACAAAATATCGCTAGCGCTGGCGAAGGGCGCCTCGCCAGTATAAAATGGCCAGTGGTAGTTTCTAGCGCTGGCGATCTCGGCGCCGCCAGCGGTACGAAAATATACCGCTGGCGAAAAATACACCTGATCGCCAGCGGTAGGTTGGCGCAGCCCTGGCGATGCGCGCAACCGCCAGCGGTACGCCCTGCGCGCGCCAGCGGTACAGATACGTGGGAGGCCGTGGCCGCCAGCGGTAGTTCACAGGTTCGCCAGCGCTATGTTTTGGCGTTTTTCTTTTTTTTTAAATTGTATTTCAGCGTATATATTTACGTATATATACAGCAATATATATATATAGAAATCAGAAATAGCATAGGTACATGATTAGGAAGTACCAACAGAAAAATTATATAAATATTTGACTAAATTAATATGTATCATACAACGTACGCAAACACGATTAAGACGATGTTTATATTACAATCATTCAAATTAAAGCATAGTTTGTGAGCCGCGCGCGCAATGACGAAGAGAAGGGATCATGGTGAAGTATCATGTCGTTCTTCCTCTCTTCGGACCGCTAGCTTCCGCCTCCTCTCCTTGCTCATATTCTTCATCTCTATATAGAAGACGACATATTAAAAAGTTAGACAATGAATAAGTTTTCATGCATACCACAAGTTTCACTTAATTACTCTACCGTTTAGTGGATTTTTGGATAAACACAAAAGCATGCTAGTAAATTAATTAGCGAGACCAACACACCGTTTAGCGGGCATTTTTGGCTTTTGACGACTTCAGCGGGAATTCAAGAGAACCATCTAGCGTGTTGAATGGCCTTCGATCGGCCTGATTTTCTTGGCGTCTTTCTATCTCCTTCTTTGACGGTGACTCAAGAAAGAACATTCCATCACAGTGGGTAAGCTCTTTATCGATGATTTCTGAAAGTTTCATCTGGATGCGAAGAAACTCTTTCCTGACTTGTACATCAGGGGCCGCCGCTTTAGCTTGGCCCAGTGCTCGACAGCAGAAGGAAATTGTACTCGATTTTTCTCCCGTATGAACTCCCGTATTAGAAGGATGAGGTACCAGGACTCAATCCCACTGCCTGGCGCCTGCTTGATGCTGGGGAAGTCTGGTACGTGACTGAATACCTTCTTGCCATGCTTCTCGACATGTCTTCTCATCACGCCTTCATCTAAATAGTAGTTGTTGAGAGCTTCATCCAGTGCATCCTTGATGCCGCTGTAGTCTTTCGTCTTCTCTTCACTCCCCGAGTCGAGATACAAGGCCATCGAATCCATTGGGAAGAGAATGATGAGGGTGCCGTATTGATTACTGCGGTAAACAGTTAAAATAGAGACCATCATCTTCAAATTAACGCGATGGAATAGCATGTATGAAATAAAGTTTATAATATAGATACGAAAGAATCTTAATTACCCGGGAAAGTAAGGCAGGAGAAAGATAGTTTTGGTGGCATGCTTTCTCATGAATACTTCGATGTATTTTGCCGTTCGTTTTCTACCCGTAGGGGTGCTCACGAAGCAGTCTTGCATGTAGTAGGGGTCGAATATCATAATGTTTGTCTCCTGCTCTGTCAAGAGTTGCTGCCCCAAATTGAGCGCAAATAGTCGGACCATGGACGTGGAGAGCGGCTTCATGTGCAACATGTCGAAGATGTCACTATATCTCAGGGAGAACACTTCCCCAGGATAGATATCGACAAAGCCGTTACCCTTAGGTACCTTTCCCGCGAAAAGCGGATACGATGGATGCTTCTGTTTGATAAGTTCTTTTTCCAATAATAGAACTTTCTCATGGATGCTTTTGATTTCCGGACGCAAGAGGGCGAGCACATTATCCGGCAGCATCGGCTTGGCCAACACATGGGACCGATGCCAGTTGGGGATGGTCATCTTGTCACAAACCCGTTTGAAGTTCTTATCTCCCGACACGTGCTGGCTAAAGGAGACATCTGCGTGTTTCTTGGTTTTCTTGAATTTTTTACGTTCCGCCTTCTTAGGATCCTGGCTGAGAGCCTGTTGCAAGGTATTCTGGAGTGTGCCCTGGCTGAATCCGGCTTCCCCATTAGTTTCTGGCAGTGGTTGAGAATGAAAATGTAGGCGCTTGGAGCACGGAAGCTTCTCTCGTACATCAGGCACATGAGAATGCATTAGATCATGGTCATGTTGGTCAGAAGGCATGTCCGTGGGGTCGGCGAGGAGGAAGTCCATTGGGTCCATGAGGTCTAAATCAGATGGAGCTAGTTGTGTTGCTTTGGGGTGATGCTAGGAAGGTCTAAACGAATCTGTGATTTTGGCCATGTCATCGGCCACGGCTGGCATTCCTCGAGATTATACTCCTTGTCGGCATTGGGGGTTGAGCCGGAGGATCGTAATAACCGCAACCCGGCAACACCCGAGCAATTGAAACCCTATACACATCAGCAGGCATAGGCAAATTATGCATCACGCGGATAAGTGGTGTGATGATACTTGCCTTTGCCACATCCTTGAGCTCACCGCTCACAGCAATAGCAATGTGCATGGCACCTCGTCGTCCTGCGAAAACATGTAAGACGTCAGGGCCAGCAATAAAGTATTATAAAACTTGTCAAGACTTTTGGAACGCTCAATTACCGTGATAGCGTTGAGCTCGGCTAATGGTGTGACTCTTGGAGCTGGCGTGCCAGATATGGAAGGGCTGCTACGAGCCACGTTGTCTGCCGGCGATCCATCGCCCATTGGATGTTCGTTGATGACGGGGGCAACAACAGGCGACACAGTGTTTGATCCATGGCTGACCTCGATATTGATCGTAGGGAAAGGCCCTGTTTGGCCTGATTTCACCCAAGATGTCATCGACTCCATCATGGTAGGAATTAGGTTATTAACCGTCCTTACAACTTCAGTTTGGATTGACGACTGCATATTCGCATTCACGGCAGCCAATTCTCGCCTGAGATCCATCTCTGTGACCTTCTTTTTCTCCTTTCGCTGCTCCCTGGTCTCAGCGCCGTAATAAAATTCATGTTTGTAACCACCTCCTAGGCCGACCACACGGCTACGATTCGGTGGACGTGACGCCGGCAGTTTCTTTACAATGTTCAGCGCCCTGTTAAAAGGGGTGTCCCACGGGCCAGCCTTCATGAATGACTCTTGTGAGCCAGAAGATCCATCAGTAGCTTGTTGTTCTTTCTTTTCTTCCTCCAGAAGTTTATCCATAATTTCCTTCACCTTAGCATTATTCTCAAGTTCTCCCGGTGTGAGCGGATTTTCCTTGTAATGTGCCCTGATAAACTGTCTTGCCAGCGGTCGGTGATCTTGTCGTAGATAGACGGCCCAGTCCTCGCTGCATCCTCCTTTCGCCACTTTGGATCCTTTCCAGGGTAACCACGGCTCCCAAGAGTGTGGGGAGCTACGTTTTTTCCATGCGCAATTTTCCCCCACACCCTTTGCGCCTTCTTACTAGGTTTGGCTTCGTTGGCTTTGAAAAGAATGAAGTCATCTTCAGAAATATTTGGGAAGGCAGCTTTGACCTCAGCGTACTCGGCACCCTCATCATCAATCATATCCCTCACATTTGATCTCCAAGTACTTAATGCTTTGCCAAACTTGCCAAGAGCATATCTGTTGACCAGATTATTCGTGACATTGAGGTTATCATAGGGCTCCGGGAACTGGTACCGTGCGTGTAGTTTGCCAATGAGGTACTCGACCCTCGGTCGGTTGGCTTTTCTCTTTAAGTGCTCGTCATTGAGATTGCCAAAGTCTCGGACAATGCATCCCAAGTTGTTGCCGTAACTTTTTGCAATATCCTCCGGGCTTATAGGGCGACCGCAGGTATAGTCGACGGTATCAACTGCATCTCGTTTGGAGGGGAGCCTGTTTGGGCGTCTCTGCTTACGTTGACCCTCCTTACGTTGACGTTTGGCTTCGCTACCAGACGTTTCCGTGCCTGTTTGGACACCGCCACTAGTGGTCTCCGTACCAGATGTATCCTCACCGGATGCCCCCCTCTCAGACTCGGGATCGCTTTGCATTGTCAAAGTCTTTCCTAATGTCTCCAGATAATCATCTTCACCCTCATCTTGGCCTCCTATCCCAGCACCGCCAGAACCGCCGGCCTCGTAGTTGTTGGACATCTTCGATCCCACTATACAAGAAAAATTGTAAATTAATACAACAAATATGCACTTAACTATTAAAAATTCTCTAATCGATCTATTTCAAAAAAATATGTCTTATCTTTAGCCAAAGTCATGCCAAAATTCACGGAAAATTTCGGCATGACCTTTGCTAAAAATATGACATATGGAGTACCCAAATTTGCCGGAACGGAAGTTAATCAACGTTCCGGCAATCTCAAGGGACTCTCTAGGTGTACCTGCAAACATTTCACATATGCGTATATTCATTGCCCGGCCCACCACCACACCATCGGTGAGGATTATTCAACAAACATTTCACATGCACACATTTCATATACATTTCACATACAAACTTAGCTAATCATTCACATTTAACATGCAAACTTATCAACAAACATTTCAATGTAAACTTAGCTAATAATTCAAAAAAAATTGGCCTAGGCATTTGCACAAACACCTTCGGTGCGCAGGCCGGGAAGGAGAAGGAAGAAGGGGAGAGAACGCACTGTGCTCGGCGCGGAGGTGGCGTGGGAGGTGCTCGGCGCGGAGGTGGCGTGGGCGGTGCTCGGGTCGACGGCGTGAGCGACGGAGGCGGCGCGGCGTGGGTGGTGCTCGGGGTCGACGGCGTGAGCGACGGAGGCGGCGCGGCGTGAGCGACGGAGGCGGCGCGGCGCGGCTAGGGGTGGTGGTCGGGGTCGACGGCGGTGCTAGGGGTGGTGGGCGTGGGCGGCGGCGCGACAGCGGGGTGTGTTTGGGAAAAGAGAGAAGGCGCGGGGAATTGGTGCCGCGTGGGCGCGCGGCCGTTTATTACTTACCGCTCGCCAGAATAGCGTTGGCGAATCCGCGTAATCGCCAGCGCTATGCGCGTACCAATGGCGAACATGGCGTGTTCGCCAGCGGTTGTGCTTATACCCCTGGCGATCCTAAAAACATGGTCGCCAGTGGTAGTCTGGCCCTGCTCCCCACCCCCACCCGCCCGTAGCGCTGGCCATCTCAGATTCGTGGTCGCCAGCGGTAGATGACCAAGCGCTAGCGACCAGCTATTCTGGATCGCCAGCGGTAGTACCACTGGCCAACACGAATCTGTGGTCGCCAGCGGTAGCGCCGCGGCTGTAGGGTTTCCCTACTAGTGTGAACTCCTTCTCTCGTGAGCACCGCTTCAAAAGATGACCTGCGTTGGCTGAGCTCAGGCAGAACTGGGCAGTAGCTATCTCTGTTCGATTCTAGGATGGCATTGATCACTTCCACACAATCTGAATCAATATGGAGCAAGACGACTCGCTTGTAGATCAGCTGGTAGCGCAAGTCCTTCTCGACATGTAAGCCCGTGCATGGTTTGGTCCCAAACCGTTAAACCCGCCGATCCAACCCAAACCAATCCGGTATCACGTCACGGTTTATGGACAGGAACATTGAGGCTTCGCCTCAAAGGGATACCGAGGCCGCCCCTCATTCAAACAAAAGGGGCAAGTAAAAGAATGAGGAGTTTTGGCTCCCGGGCACCAGTGCTCCTGGTGCCCCAATTTTTTTTTTCAAATTTTTTTTGTTACACATAAAAATCTGAAAAAAATCAAGCATGTAGATTTGAATGTTCATTACCATAGGAAAAATCAGAAAAAAAATGTTAATATTTGCAGGCTGTGTGAAAATAACAAATATCAGCAGTCAACAAAGCAAATTCAAAAATGTGCAAACATGCCCAGATTTCTTATTTTTGCACAGGTCAAATTATTTCGAATTATTTTTTGCCAATTTATGAGTTAAGCACACATGTAGAGTACTACATGTGTGATTTTTTTTGTGATTTTTTGGCAAAGGAATAAAGTTTAAAAAAAAATTGGGCACCAGGAGCACTGGTGCCCGAGAGCTACTAGGGATTTCCGCAAGTAAAAGGCCATTTTGGATTCCCGTCGCGGACGGAGTAGCGGGCTGCGCTTCTAGATTCGTGCAGGGTTCCATAACATCTGGTGGATTGGGTGCCCAGGACGACGACTTCAAATCCAAGACTTCATATCCCGAAAGCAACTAGACTTTGTGGGTCTCCAAGAGACTATAAATACTTCCTTTTACCCTGGCGGTTTACTTAGCATAGACCCGAGGGAGAATTATGTCGGGCACTCCACGCCGCCATGCGGCCATTCCGAGGGGTATGTTGCTTGGGGTCAACGAGAACGCATGTGAATCGAAGTAGTGGCTCATTTCACATCCGGTCGGTGTATGTCCTTCAGCTTGAAAACTCAAGGACTTGGTCGCTCTTTGTAAGAACCCATGAAAATTCTTTTGAACCCGTAAACCTATTTTTATGTTCATCCTAACTTTAATTTATTTTTGGCTCACTGTTATTTTTGGTACATATTATTTTCGTTCCACCAGTATCTTTGGTTCACCCCTAGTCATTTTTTTGAATACTTAAACATTTTTAATCCCCTAGTCATTTTTTGTAAGAATTGTTCACGAATTTGAAAAAATGATCATGTGCCCAAACAATTATTCATATATTTTATGTGAAAACTGAAATGAAAGTAAAATAATATAAATAAAGTGATGAATATTTTCTTGTTTTACTCTTCTATTGAAATATTGGTAATTTGATAGATAATAAATTATAAAAAATATCAGGCATCACACTGGGACCGACGACCAAGATTTTTTTAGGGAAGGAGCACAGTGAAATGAAAGTAGATTTGCATGCGCAATATAAAGCAATTTAAACGGGCTTTCATATATGCCTTCATGGGCCTTTCTGTTGGAGCAAGTGATGCGAGCGAGTCGTTATTAATTTCATATTTAGTTCATTAATAGTAACATTCACCCTCTTAGTTCAACCGATTTTTCGTTCCCTTTTCATTTTAGTTCACATATTTCTTTGATTCACCTTAATTTTACTTTTTGTTCATTATTATTGTGGTTCACCTTGATTTGTTTCATTATTTATTGGCTCACATTTTTGTTCGGCTCTCCCTATTTTTTCGATTAAACCATACTTTTGTTATAACTATTTTTTTGTTTCGTTTCCTTTTCCTATATTTTTTATTATACATTAATATTCAATAATGAACACTTTAATATCTTGTTCGAGCCCACAAACAGTTTCGAAATTGCTAACATATTATTTCTAATCCAAAATATATTTAAATTATGTGATCAATTTATTCGATCTATGAATACCTTTTGAAACTATGTGAACCTTTTTTAAACCCATGAAGTTTTTCAACACCAAAAACATTTTTTTAATTACTAACTATTTTGTTGTAGACTCTTTAACCTTTTTGAACTCCTAAACATTTTTAACCCCCTAGTCATTTTTGCAAGAATTGTTCACGAATTTTAAAAAAATGATCATGTGTTCAACCAATTATTCAAATATTTTATGTGAAAAATGAAATTATATAAAATAAAGCGATGAATATTTTTTTCTTTTTTTCTAATTCTATGGAACATCTTGGTAATTTGATAAATCAGAAGATAAATAAAATTATCAGGCATCACGCTGACGCCAACGACCAAGACTTTTCTAGGGAAGGAGCACACTGAAATGAAAGTAGATTTGCATGCGCAATATAAAGCAATTTAAACGGGCTTTCATATATGGCTCACGGGGCCTTTTTTTTTTTTGAGAGTCTCCAGGGGCCTTTCTGTTGGAGCGAGTGATGCGAGCGACTCGAGTACATAGTATATCTGGGCTTAGCGCAGATGGGCCGGTGCTTCTTTTTGTCGGTATTGAATTATTGATGGATCGGTGCCAGCAGCCTGAGCAGATTAGAGGGCGGCCAGGATTCCGAATCGTAAACGTGCACATCTCCGAGTCGGTTCGTTATTCAACTCGAACCAGCCTGCGTGATATATGGAGCCAGGCGAGCCAGGTGGAGTAAACAGAGAGGCCAAAGAGGCGAGGAGAGAAGCTCGATATATCAGGCGCAAGAGAATCAGTAGGTCGGCAATTAAGGAGGTCGACGATAATGGCGGACGACGAGAACGGGATACACGACTACCTCGTCGCCACGGCGGAGCCAGATGAGGAGGCTAACCGCCGTCGCAGCCGCCAGATCGTAAGGGTGGTGCTTCTCATCCTCGGCGCGGTGGGCGTTGTCGAGTGGCTGACGATGATCTATTTGGCTTTAACAGTTGCAGAACCCATCCCGCTCCGGCTCCTCGTTGTCTTCTTGAGTCCTATCTTCTTGATGATAGGAGGCGCATATTGGTCCAACCGTCATGATCTTTGGCAAACAGTTTGTGAAATTTGCAACCCTGAGAAAGAAAGGCAGATAGACGCCCAAGGTTTCATCTGCACTCATCCTAGCTAGTTCTGATGCGTCTAAATGTAATAGATCGCCCGAATGATATATAGAGTTACTAGTATACATATATTCGTTGTATTTTGTACTGAACGATACATGCAGTATATTTCCTTTGTTCTAAGTGATATACTTTTTTTGCGAGTATTTGTTCTAAGGATTTACTTGTGCTAGTGCATGGTCTGTTTGCGCATCCGTTTTCGCTTGATCTTTATATTAGCGGATATTGAAAAACTAGTACTCCACTTCAACTTGGAGTAGTCCATGGCAGCACAACCACTTCATATTAGCGGATATTGAAAAACTAGTTTTCGCTTGGAGTAGTCTTTTTCTAATACATGGGCAGCACAACCACTTCAACTCGGAACCAGTCTAGGGCAGCCTGCAAATTAGGGAGGATGCTTGGATGTTAATTAATTATGTTGTACGAATGAATATACAAAGAGAAGTTGAATGCAAAAAAAAAGGGGAAATAGACCTTGTGTCCTTGTTAACTATGCGTCTTGTGCAAGGGGCGCCCAGTTTCATCAACATTCAACATATTAACCGCCACTTATGCCCGCCGCTGCTGGATATGTGCTCCCTCGAAACAAAAAGGGAAAAACAATGATGATCATCTTGGAGTTTTGGTGCGGAGTTTCTCTGTTGTGGGAAGAAAAAAGTTCAGCGGAAGAAGCAGTAAACCTTTTGAACACTAATCTTTTCACAAGCATCTGGCCTTGACCGCCCGACCGGTAGTCTTGAAGTCCAGTTACCCATTTTCTGTCACCCATTTCCCCACCATCATTACCTGACTTTTTTTTTGCAAGTTTAAACTGACAATGTGAGATAGACTGTTGACGGCGGAAGGATTCGACATTCGGAGCATACAGGTTGACGAATATAAAAAAGTAGAGTTTTTTTTTGCGGGTAATACTTGAACTTTGCCAAGATATCAGTATCCTTGGTTTCATACTCCGGGGTGTAGTAAGTCAATTTATAATCTTTAACACCAGCTTGAAATCCAACACTTGCTTTAGTTTCTGTTTGTGGTGACATAAGTCCCTCCCTACAACTCTTGAATTAAGAATTCTCACAATAACAGGGTCTACTCGATGTGAATTAGGCGTAAATCCAACTTTAGTAAAAATATCGTAAAAAAAAGGCTATTTAATTAATATAATATCAACTCATTAAAGAAAATCCCTTTTTATTTTGAATATAATATAATATAATTCCACTTACCTTTTCCACTCTTTTAAAAAAAAAATTCCTGCTTTTTTCTATCCTGCTTGGCCGCTGGGCGAAACTCGTAAAATTTCAGCGACCTTATGGGCCGAGGCCGTTTTTGGGCATAGCAGAGCCCGTAACGGTCGAGCCCGTAAACGGGATAAGGACGCCCGTAGATGCGAACGGCCAGCCGCTATTCATTCGAGGCACGATTCACGGGTTGAAGCCCTCATTCCCCACCACCGCCGCCGAGCAATCCACCGCGCGCCGCTGCCGCCTCCGACGATCGATTCCGCCGCCCCCATCGTAGATCCACCACCGCAGTCGCGCTAGGATGGCCCCCAAGCAAGAAAACTCGCCGCCGCCGGGCGACGACCTATTTGGCGACGACTACTCCGATGCGGAAGCGCCTCGCGCACTAGTGGACCAACCTCAACAGGCCGTCCTGGTGTTCGACCGCATCCGGGGGGAGCGCGAGGAGAAGCGTCGCCGACGCGCGCGGCAGCGCAACGGCGAGGGCAGCTCCAGCGGCGCCGCCCGCTCTTCCGCCGCCGGAGGGCCGAACATTTCGGCATCTCGCTCGGGCCGGAGGATTTTGTCTCCGACGAGCAGATGGAGGCGACGATGGCAGTGGCGTTGCTCCGGTCGGAGTACGATGCGCAGGAGAAGGCCGCCACGATGAAGCTGAACGCGGAGATCAAGCAGCAGCTCCTGCAGATGGCGCTCGTCATCAGCACCCTCCCGCCCACCATCAACCTCGTCACCGACTCCGACAAGGAGTGAAGCTCCACCGCCTCCGCCTCGACCTCGTCGCCGCCGTAACAGAGGCTCCGATGAGCCGAATTTCGGTCAACAGGGTTGTGCGGCGACGCTGACTAACTACTTTTGGAATTAGTGTAGTATTACTATGTATATTAGGGAAGAATCGTGTAAATCGAAGATGAACAAATGTTTGTTCCCGCCAAATTTCTATGCAATGAATCGTGTATGCAGTTTCGTTCAATGGTTCTGCTATAGCCGCTCGTATCTGCAAGCAAAGTTGATCAAAAACGCGAACCTCAATTTTATTTTAAGGTTCCAGACAGAAGGACTCTGTTCTGTTAGAGATGCTCTAGGTAGGGGTATAGCTTTCGTAGCTCCCGCTGTTTCCCAGCTTCCGACCCTGGCCAGCCGTAAAAGAAATAAATGGATGTAGAATGCCTGCGTTTATGGCGCCAGGCAGCTAGCCGGCTGCCGGCCGATCGCTATTACTAGCTGCCAGCCCACGCCGCCCAGTTTCTCACCGAACGGCGATTTGACGGCAGCGCCCATATCGGGTTCAAGTAGTACGAACGAACGGCGAAGAGATTTGCCAAGCCAGACGATCTCCCTCGCTGCATTTATGCCTCTGACTGCCGAGACCATGCCTAGGTTCAGTCTGAGTAGTGAGTACATATCCGGAAATCCGTAGTAGCTCCCTGCATCCGTACATATCCATGGCCACACGCAAATGTGATACAGCCTATGGTTTTGTGGTTGTGGATGTTCTTTTTTCGTAACACGCGCAATAAAGTTTGTACATTCACAGGACAAACGACCAATATAATGTGCCGCGTCAGATCGAACCAAATATACCAGTGGTGACAAGTTTACCTTTACTGCTGATTTGTCGTATGGATAGCATAGACATGTTATGTTAAATGGTTTTTCTAAATACATTACCAATGTTAATTTCAAACATGATTTCCTATTGAAACTAACATTAATTTACACCATGTGATACAAAGATGCATAAATGGTAGTAGAACCCATATTGTTACTTAATTTTGTCACTGATAAGTATATATAGTTCCTTAATAACAAGTATAGATCTTCAACATATTATCATCTTATTACCGAGACCGTTGTAACCAATGATTTCCGTGTAGTGTTTTAATTTTTTCTTAGATGAACCAATTGATGATCTTGAACGATTTTCTCCCAATGTTCATTAATCAAGTACGATGTGTTGTAGGCGGTTGTGAAGAACATGGGCCATACCCACTCCCGTGCTCTTCGTGATTGCACTCGCCAATGCAATGTCGTAGATTGTGTTCGCCTGCACAATCTCCAAGATAGATGGTTTCATATTCGTGAGTGCCCCTATGGGATTTCTTTAATATTTGTCACTAGAATAACCGTATTAACCGCATTGGCTGATGTTTGTTGGGATCGTCTCGGCAGCGATCCAGGTTACCATCCAAAACCTTTGGAGGTGACACATGAGTGATCTGGTTCAGCCTCTGCTAGAGGCAAGATGATCAGCGACCCAAGTTATCAATCTATGTTAAAGTAATTACATATATTTATATTAAACTTTATATTTTTTATTATGTTATAGCTTCAAAAAATGTATGTTGTTTATACAATTTAGTTAGCATTGTTAACCATACAATATTTTTTTCCAAAGTGTTTTCCAGTTATAAAGTTTCAATATATCTCACTGAAATATATTGAGTTGTGTAAGCGTTTTTCCTTCGTGAGGTATTACTCTATACAAGATATAAAATCATATTAAATGTTAGAAAAAAGGGAAACACATACCTCCTTAATTGTGTTTACAACTGATGAGTTATATAATGTATATGTGTACTATTGTGTGAATGTTCTCCTTCTTAAGTATTATTAAATATAATTAAATTGGTGATATTCCAAAGTATGAAACCTAACTAATATCTTAATAGATCGGTGTAGTACTGTATGGTTATGTAAAAAAAAATATGTAGAAAAATTTTAAGTATAAAATTAACAGTTGGCATGATCATTTGTCCAGACTCAAGTGTGTCTTATAGGTTATAATGGATTGGGTAATAATATGATAATATGTTAAAAACCCGTACTTGTTTTTAAAGTAACATTATATATAGTAATCACTCGATAGTGTATGCTTGCATTTGCCTAGAGCTCCAGTTGTCCCTATGCAAAAGTGTTAGCTCCAGAAATATTTTTGAAACAGGGTTATGTGCCAAAGGTTGCGTCTACGGTTAGTTTTTTTTTTGCATCTCCAGTGCATCCACACATATCCCCAAGTTGATGAAATTTTTGTTTGACTTTAAAACAAATATTTGTCTAATGGATAACAAGGTGCATCATATTGATTCATCATGTCTTCTCTGTTTGTCTGATGTTATGTCCACCGTGTCAATTATCTCGTGGGACCCAAACTCGTGACTTGTTGACCCAAAGACGAATGGACTTGGTTGATTTTAGTACGTTAAAGTTAACGGAACATTTTACGAAACATCAAAATTTCGCTAATTCTTGACATCCAAATTCTCGTAAAATTTTGACGAACTTTTAAATAGATAGACCGCCTTATAGAATTTGGTACAGCGCCTTGTATTTTGGTGTGTCGGCAACTCGGCATGGGTGATAGGGCAGGGCCAAGAACAGCCAGTAATTCACATGGGGGCCACACCACACTCTTAATAATGAGCTACTTATGTAAGTAACCAAGATCATTGTCTGTGTGGTTGCGCTCTTTAACCAAGATCATGGGGGCCACACCGCAAACATGTTTTAAACTCTTGCACCTTTTCTGAAGCCTAAACATTTTTAAGACCCTTCTCATTTTTTTTTGTAAATTTTTTCATGGGGTTTAAAAAATTATCATGTGTTCAAACAATTATTCGTATATTTTGTATGAAAGCTGAAAACGAAAGTGAAGTAATATAAATTAGAGTGGTGAAAATATATTTTTTTCTTCTTTTTTCTTCTATGTAACGCCTTGATAATTTTATTGATATGAAAATAAGAAAATATCAGGCATCACGCGGGCGGCAACGTTCACGCACACAATGTCTGCTATCCACGTCAAAAACAAAATGTGGATTTGCATGCGCAATATAAAAGCAATCAACCGTAATAACTTAAACATGCTTTCATATAGGCATATATGGCTTCATGGACCTTTTGTTGGAGGGAGTGACGAGAGCGAGCCGAGCTCATATCTTGCTGCAAGCGATACATAGGGCGAACCCTATAGGTCGCGTAGCGCGGACCCTATTACGGGTCGCGTACCCCGGACGCGTTTTTGGGCCGGCCCATTATCATGCGTTTTGACTGCTTCTCGCTTTTGTCTTCGTTTTTTTCTTCTGTTTTTCGTTTTTTTTTCTGTTTTCTGTTTTCTTTTTCGTTTCTTTTTTTTCTGTTTTTTTTGTTTTTTTTTTTTCTTAGTTGTTTTATAAATGGTTCCATTTAAAAAAATGGTTTTATTTTTGAAAATGATTCCAAATTTAAAAATGGTTCCATTTTTAAAAAATAGTTCCAAACTTGAAAATGGTTCCATTTTTGAAAATGTACCAAAGTTAAAAATGGTTCCAAACTAAAAAATGGTTCCATTTAAAAAAATGGTTCGGTTCCAAATTTAAAATTGGTTCCATTTTTAAAAATAGTTCCAAATTTAAAAATGGTTCCATTTTTAAAAAATGGTTCCATTTTTGAAAATGGTTCCAAACTAAAAAATGGTTCCATTTTAAAAAATGGTTCCAAGTTTAAAAATGGTTCCATTTTTTAAAATAGTTCCAAATTTAAAAATGGTTCCATTTAAAAAAATGGTTCCATTTTAAACAATGGTTCCATTTTTAAAATGGTTCCAAATTTAAAAATGGTTCCGAAATTTAAATTGGTTCCAAAAAATGGTTCCGAAATTTGAAATCGTTCCGAAATTTGAATTGGTTCCGAAATTTAAATTGGCTCCAAAAAATTGTTCCAAATTTAAAAATGGTTCCGAAATTTAAATTGGTTCCAAAAAATGGTTCCGAAATTTGAAATTGTTCCGAAATTTGAATTGGTTCCGAAATTTAAATTGGCTCCAAAAAATGGTTCCAAAATTTAAAATCGTTCCGAAATTTGAATTGGTTCCAAAAAATGGTTCCGAAATTTGAAATCGTTCCGAAATTTGAATTGGTTCCCGAAATTTAAATTGATTCCAAAAAATAGTTCTGAAATTTGAAATCGTTCCGAAATTTGAATTGGTTTCGAAATTTAAATTGGTTCCAAAAAATAGTTTCAAAAAATTTAAATTTAAATTGGAACTCGAACTAACGAAGCAGTCGAAAGAATTAATTGAACGAAGCAGCGAACGGCCGAATTTTCGAACGCGAACTAGCGAAGTGGGCCGCGGCCCATCAACGCGCCGTTCGATCAACCGGTACGCGAACGTTAATATTGTTCGTGTACCGCGACCTACAGCGGCTCCCATACATAGGAGGTCCCGAATAGGCGTGTCGTCTCCTTGGTGAGCATCTGGGCTCAACGTAGATGGGCCGTTACATTTGTTTTTGTAGGTATTGAATTTTTGAAGCTAGCCTGACCAGATTAGAGAGCGGCCAGGATTCCGAATTTTAAAGGAGCACATCTCCGAGTCGGTTCATTATTCAAGTCCACCCAGCCTGCGCAATATAAGGAGAGCCAAGCGGGAGTCTTGTATGACCAGAACCTAGGCTGTCATTCAGGCCATACCTGCATATGCAATGTCTGTATTCAAGCTGCCCAAGCAGATTATCAAAGGGATAATTACCGCAATGTCCCAATTCTGGTGGGGAGATGATGATCAGAAGAAACATATGCACTGGTTTGCGTGGTGGAAAATGTGTGTGGATAAGAAGCAAGGCGGCATGGGTTTTAGAGATCTCCATTGTTTCAATTTAGCTATGTTAGCAAAGCTATGCTGGAGGTTGATTGCTGAACCGAATTCTCTATGTGCCTCAGTTTTACGGGCTAAGTATTTTCCTTCTGGTGATATTCTCAACTGTCAACTAAAAAAGGGGAGTTCATACACTTGGCAGAGCATATGGGCGGGGATTCAGACCTTCAAGAGAGGGCACATCTGGAGAGTCGGCGATGGATCTAATATAAATATCTGGGATGATCCCTGGATACCCAGTAGCCCGAGCAGGAAAATGGTTACACGTCGTGGCAATATAGTCTACACAAAAGTTTCTGAACTTATTCATCCGGTGACTGAAACTTGAAACGTAGCTCTACTGACAGAGATCTTCTGGCCGACAGATGTTCAGCGCATCCTACATATACCTCTCGCAAGGAACATGATGGAGGACTGTATCGGCTGGCATTATACCAAAACTGGCTCCTTCTCGGTGAGATCTTGTTACTATGTGGAATGGGAACACCAACATGGGAGTAAGCTTCGCAGAAATTTGGAGTTCGGTACTTCCGCCAACTTGCCTGTTTGGAAGACACTGTGGGGCCTCAAAGTGCCGGCCAAGATCAAGATTCACTATTGGCGATCCCTGCTAGGAGCTATCCCATGCAATGGAATACTTGCAAACCGACACATGCAACCGAGCTCCCAGTGTCAACTTTGCAACGTGGAATGCGAAAGTCTGCGCCACGCCTTCTTCGCTTGCCCAAGGGTACGAGAGATTTGGTCACGATTGGGGCTGGCTGACCTCATTTCGGAAATCTGTTGTCTGGAACGCGAGGGGGGTCCGATCCTTGAAACCCTCATGCGTGATCGATCGGCGACAGCTCCGCTACTGCCTGAAGTAGCAAGGAATGATCTTATAGCTACAGCAGTGTGGTACATTTGGTGGGAACGCTGGCAGGCCACTCACGGCGAGGCTGTTCAAGATCCTGCTAGAACTGCACAGGCAATATCCACACTCACGTTAAACTACACAAGGGCCAAGAAGAAAAACTCCGGGATACCTAGGCATGGATGGACTCGACCGAAAGAGGATTTTGTGAAACTAAATGTTGACGCTGGTTTTAGCTATGACACGGGTACAGGTGGCACAGGGGCGATCCTCCGTGATGACAGAGGTATCTTCTTAGCAGCTAGCAACTGTGGAGTGCAGTTTGCGATTGATCCGGCCACAATAGAGGCGCAGGCTCTTCGTGATGGACTTCTCCTTGCTGGACGTCTAGGTTGCAACAGGATTGAGGTGAACTCGGACTGCGTCGAGGTAATTGAGGTGATGAAGAATGGTGGCAACTCACTGGGACCTGCTGCGGCAATATACGAGGAGTGTACTATGCTTAGTCGTAATTTTACCGTGGTTAATTTCAGTCATTGTCCTAGAGAAGCAAATATGGCGGCGCATGTGCTAGCCAGTAGGTCGGAGGGGAATCAGTCGATTGTTTGGCTTGATGACCCCCCTGATTTTCTTTTTCATGCGCTTGCAAACGATGCGTCGGTGTTGCAACCCGACTGACGATGTAATTGTGTTTGTTGGAGGCAGCAGGTTTCAGACGCGCTCTTTTCCTTACCGGGGTACCTACGGGGACCGGAAGGTTTTTAATGAGGCGGCTTGCTGACCTAATATATGGAGGTTGAAAATCAAAAAAAAAAAAACAGATCAAACGCCAATTTGGAGAAGAGAAGCTCGATACATCGGAAGCAAATCAGAAGGTAGGCAATTAAGCAGTTCGACGGTAATGGTGGACGTCGAGAACGGTATCCACGACCACCTCGTCGCCACGGAGGAGCCAGATGAGAAGGCCAACCGGCGTCGCAGCAACCTGATCGCGGGCGTGTTGCTGCTTGTCTCCGCCGCGGGGCACGTTGTCGCCTGGCCGATGATGATCTATTACGGCATAACGGCCGCACAACCTGTCCCGCTCTGGCTCCTCGCTGTCGCTTCGATGCCTTTCTTCTTTGCGGTATTCCTGTTTTGGTCCTTCCGCCATCGTCTCTGGAAAATAGCCTGTGAAACTTGTAATCCAGAGGAAGAAAGGCAGATAGATGGATAAGTGTAAAGCAAGATCATCATCTTGCCCTGCAAGCGAAACAAGGATTTTTCAAGATATTCGGTTATGATAATATATGATTATGCAGGATTTGTTTCCTTAAACCTTTTGTACACAGTAATCTCTTGGCGTATATGAATAAATGTTTAGACATCCCCTGTTGAGGTGTGCAACAATCGAAGAAATAGGCTTTCGCCCCGCTTATAAATAAAGCCCAACGACCGAACCGATACAATGTGATGAGGGGAACCTCTTACAAAGCAGATCAAAGATAGAAAAAGCAGAACAAGGAGAGCCAAATTTGCCATCGAGGTCACCGGAACGATCCCGAGGGACGGGGATCCACGATGACGCCCCCAAGAGGGTAGCGACGTAGTACGTCGTCGACATCGAGACCGGGAAGGTCATAGGTTTTCACCCGAAGCCCTAACATGTCAAAGGTAGCCACAATAGCGCCCCCAAGAGGGTAACGATACCCACAGGCATCGCCGCCATTGGCGCCGAAGCGTTGAGCTTTCGCTCGGAAAAACCTTCGCACCACATCCACAAAGACAAATTGCCCATTAGCCTCGAGTAGGATCTCCAGACCACGATCTGGGAGTTGCTGCCACCAACACCAGGAACCCCCGTCGTCGAGCTCCTCTCCATCCTCATGGTCCGAGGATAGGACCATCACCATTGTCACGCCGCTCGCCGCAGAGACGTCCGTGCAGTCCACCTTCCAGGGCCGCCGCCCCGGCATCCGCAACCTCAAACCGAGGAGCCATCAAGTCGTGGGGTCAACGCACGGTTGAGCGAGGCCGGCTAAGGGTCCAGGCCTGAAGGTCGACATCGGCATCCTTTAGGAGGAGATCTGATGTCCTCCACCGCACGAAGGGGTCGCCGGACCGGACGCAGCAGCAGTGCCGGTCAGGCCCAGATCAGCCCAGCAGGCCCGGATCAGGCCCGACTAGCTCCGTCGCCACGCTGTAGCGCCAAGGTCGCCAATGTCGTCCCGCAGAGCGACTATCGGATGCGCACCACCAGGCCCTTAGAACCCAGATCGGGCCCAGTGGGCCCAGATCTGGGCCCAGAAGCACCGGCCATGGCATATCTCGAGTCAACCCTTCTCCGTCGCCGGTGCTGTCCTCACCACCGCCACCGTAGAGCTCCACCGCCTGGGCCGTCTTCCTCCGCAGAGTCGCCGCCGTGGCCTTGAAGGATGTCTACCGGGAAGAGGATGATGCACCACCCAAGCTCACGCCGCCGCCGAAGCGCCGCCAACTTGAGCCCGCAAGAACCTTGCAGGTCACCACGCCGCCGGAAGGGCCGCGCCTTCACACCCTGCACAGCGCGTCGCCCCCGTCGACGTCCCCGACCCGCGCCGTGACCCGAGCGAGAGAGTAGGAGGGGGCCCACCGCCGCCAGCGCCCGGCCCGTGGCCAGAGACGCCGCCCGGCGGCGGCGAGGAGAGGAAGGAGATGGGGAGAAGGCCGAGACGGCGAGCGACGCGGGGGAACGAGAGCTCTATTGGAGAGGCTGTGGTCAACAACAGGTGTGCAACAATCAGATTCCTTACAATAAGGTTTCTATGATTCAGGATGTCATATTGTTGTCAAATAGTGCTTTCATTTCCACTCATTTTGTCTTCTTCCGATGCGTGTAATTAGATACTACCCCGCTGTGTAGCTTGTGTAGCCCCCGATGTTTCCGGAAATCCAGTTTGGTGCCCGAGCACACATGCACTCGATATCCTACACCTCTGTTCCCATCGAGATCTGGTTCCAGTCCCACAGCAGAGAATCTTTACCACGGTAAATTCAGACCCCTGCCCTACTGGGGTCCAGTTATTAAATGACCACCAGGACAACTTTCCATCACGGTACCGCTTATTCCGTTAAGCAACGCCGTCACAGCGCTCACGGGAATAATGAATGGCAGCTGCTACGACCGGCCAACACAAAGGATCATGCATTCATGCTTCTCCACAATTAGCAAAAGCGATATTTAACATTTATAAGCTCACACAGTCACAGGCTTACATTGTTCTTTGACATGAGGTTTATGGCACTGACACGGCGGCAAAACTGGGAGGCATAGACATAGGCACACAGCGAGCACAACACTAAGGAGCAGAACTGGTCGCGAGTAAATTGAACAAGGAGAGGAAACAACGAGACTAATCCTGATGATTTCAAGGCGCAGGTGCAAGGCGAGCACCTTGCAATGGACTTCATGTTCAGCATATCTGCAGATTCTGCTCTGTGGACGACTGATGCGCTGTCTCCTTGGCCACCGTCGTTCTGAAGTCCAGCTACAGCAGCGACGAGTCATCCATGATCGCTGATCCTTGCGACACCGTTGCTGCCTTCCGCGGACGCTTGCTGTCCACCTCTGCTTCTGGTGAATCCTCCTCCAGGCCCCGTGTCACGCCGACCAAAGATTGAGCTTCACCAACTATGCCGGCGAACGTCTCCCGGATATTGCAATGCCACATTGTTCCGAGCCACTGGACATATCAGATCCGTCGGATCTTCGTTTTCCGCTGCTTCCTCTCTTAGGGGGAACCTATGAACATACCAAAGTCGAAATATTCAGCTAGCACAAATAACAACAGATCAAATAGCTACTAGTGAGGATACACAAAGCACTGATCCGTTTACCTGTCAACTGGATCTAGCAGAAACTCGATCCCCTCAATCTCCACTGGTTGCCCGGCACGGGCATATTTGAATTCCGACCTTGTCTTACAGTACAGAGGGCATGTACTGTACACACGGTGTATATCGGCCACACATGTTACTATTGTGAAAAAAAATTCAGCAGTCACCCCACTGGTCCAAAGTTGTACCCGGCATGAAGAATCTAAAATAAAAGCACCAACAGGTCACAGTTCTATTCTTACTCTGCAAAATTGTCACCCACACACGACAACTGAACTATATGATCAGACCATGAAGTTTCACCAGTGACACTTAAGTAGGAATCTTGCCTTTTCTCCTTGCAAGTAGCATCCTTGACATATAAACTAGATAGTTAATATACTCACATGCACAGTAAATACATTTTTATTTATAGAATTGCTGCACTAGCCATCTAAATCAAAAGTCCGAATTGTGATACGCGATGTACAGAATGGTGTTGCATCCTGGATCATTCATTTAGCACAAGAGCCCAGACTGGACATGACTTCACATTTTGCACCCTCTGTTTTTAGAAGTGACCGTAATTGTGACCTATACCGACGGAATAACAACACCAACAGTGACCTATTCTGACGGTGTGATATTGGTTTCAACAATAGTGACATTAGCAGTGATGTTCTCTGTTTTATCTTAAGATTTTTTTGTTGAGCATATTTGGAATGATCAACGGGTGCAAGCAGACCATTTACAGGCTGCTGCTTGATTTTATCACTACCAGCTTTGACACAGAACCACAGTTCAGCTTGACAAAATTCTAGTTACACTGATGATCATAGAATAGTCCATTTTTACGCATACTCAGGTGAAAAGCTGAGCCTTGAAGCTTACAAATAAAAGTTACCTAAAAACTCATGAGGATGCGAAGAAAAAAGGCTACCTAAAAACAGATCAAACCTGGATATTTGTTGCTCCAGTAATTGCCCATTCAGCTGCCCTTGCCGCTCAGGTGCAATCGGCTGGTAGTTCAGTCAGATTGCTTGGATGTGATCACCATGCAAGACTATGCTCATTGGTGATAATTTACGAGAACTGCTAAGGTGTCTTGTCCCTGCTGTTGGTTGGCCGACCTGACCCACGGTTTTTTGTCAGAGCCTTCAACCAAAAATTTATTAGCAATTTCCATCTTTATTTTTCCTTGTTTTATTTCATGGGGAGCACTCACCACGCAACCGCTTACTATAGCATGCATACATTTTGTTCTCGACACATTCGGTCTGCTCTTGCCGAACCTGACCCTGAAACCATTCTCCCACGAAGCTGGTTCCAAGCTCTGGCTTCACAACACGATCTGACGGGTTCTCAGCATAATCCCTAACAGATTTCTCCATAGCTCCCAGCCGTTCAGGGCAGATTGCCCTTTCCTGTGGAACATCACCAATCCGGATCCTACATTTGCAGCAACACATTTTTTTAAATGATATAGTGCAATAGATTATTGACCACCGAAGTCATGGAAGACATTTTCAGCAATTTCATTCGTACAACAGTTACAATGGTTTCAATCTAAGTCACTACCATATCCTACCAACTGCTACCACGTGCTCTGTCGTTTGATTTGTTGAAAACTTGAAATATTGACCGAACAAAAGGCTCTAGCCATCTCTAGAATAACAATTTACACGTACTGCACATCATACTGCACTAAGACACAATTCTGAACCACAAGTGTTCTGCACCTCAGGTTACTGTCTAAAATCATGAACAACTTTTTGCAGAAATACATTTTTTCAATGTTGCCAGGTTAAGTGATCACTGTCTAGCTTAGTACTGTGGATTCAAATTTACACACCACGCCCCCTGTTTTCAAATTAAATTATCTACTGTAAGTCGCTGTGATATCCTACAGAAAACTGCTGCTTAATTTGTTACCGTACTGACCAGACACAAAAAGCTCTATCAAATCTCTACACCAAAACAAATCATAGCAACTCAGATTGCATAAAATGTAGTCGTAGTTGCGGACAAACCTTCGAGTCCACAGGGGCTTTCGGATCTTCCATTATGGCTGATTCTTACGACGTCGTCGCTGCCTTCCGCATACGCTTGCTGTCCACCTCGCCATCGGGAGAATCTCCATCCCGGTCCCCGTATCACACCTACAGCAGATTGAGCTCTGCACACCACGTTGTCGAACGCACCCGAATCTTGCTCCGTCACGCTGCTCTGAGCGAGCGCACGGATCTCAGATCCATTCCATCTTCGTTTCCCCTGCTCCCTCCCGCAAGGGAACCTGTAAACACCACAAAATTGACTTCTTAACTTAAAATCACACGAGATCCAAAGCGGGGGATGCGCAGGTCTAATCCACTAACCTTTCAACTGGATCAAGCAGAAACTCGATCCCTTCGATCTCGGCTGGTTGCCCAGCAAGAATATCCATCCCGGTGCTCACATACACGGCTCTCCCCGCTCAAAGCCGCCGCAACCGCCCCACTGGCCCCTGCCTAAAAAGAAACACCACATGTATTTCATATATATATCTGACAGTACATTAAGGAGTACAATGATTCAGAAAAAACCCACAAATCAAAGAAAATATATAGATAAACACCTTGGTCTTGGACTCCATCGTCACCGATGCTGCAAGCGAAGAGATGACCACCACACCCTTGGAACTGATGACGGTGAAGGAGAGCAACACATAGGACTGCTTCACAACCTGCAGGAGTACCAGCACGCCAAACATGGCTACAAGCGCCGCAGTAGAAGCCCGCCGCTGGAGACGGGGCAAACCCATCGGGGAAAGAACTTCGGCTGGGGTCACGCCCCAAGGAAAACCCACTGCAGATCCACCAACAAGTAATCAGAGAAGTGGAGAAACCCAAGCTTATAGTCCGGCAAAGGTAGGAGCCTGAACCGCTGCTCCTTGCCGTACGACCACGAACCTCCAGATTTGGAACCCCAAATCGGCACGAACACACCTCCACGTGCTCCCTGGCTGTACCGACACCAGCATGGCAGAATGGAGACAGAGCGGGGAGGACTTATTCCGAAGAGAGAGCGCCGCCGCCGCCTCGCCGCCCTCACCGAGAAAACCTAACCTACGAACGGGGGACCTCTCCCCTCCCGCCGGCGAGGAGCCGCGATCCGCCGAGCCCCCGAAGGCCATGAAGGCCCCCAGAGCCTGGGAGTGTGAAAAGAGGAACCGTCGCGGGATTCCCCTGCCTTCGGTTTCTATCTCCACAGTAACGGCGATTAGTCTGTCCGCGGGTCCAGAAAATCCTCGTTACCGAACGTCAGAACAGTACGTTCGAGACAGAAAAATTACCGCAGACCTTCCTTTTTACCTGGCCAGATTCCTTATCTCAACCAAACGTGGGCCGTCCAGATATCATGTGCACCTGTGCTCGGGCACCAAATTGCCCTCCTCCATTAGCAGTGATGTTCTCTGTTTTATCTTAAGATTTTTTTGTTGAGCATATTTGGAATGATCAACGGGTGCAAGCAGACCATTTACAGGCTGCTGCTTGATTTTATCACTACCAGCTTTGACACAGAACCACAGTTCAGCTTGACAAAATTCTAGTTACACTGATGATCATAGAATAGTCCATTTTTACGCATACTCAGGTGAAAAGCTGAGCCTTGAAGCTTACAAATAAAAGTTACCTAAAAACTCATGAGGATGCGAAGAAAAAAGGCTACCTAAAAACAGATCAAACCTGGATATTTGTTGCTCCAGTAATTGCCCATTCAGCTGCCCTTGCCGCTCAGGTGCAATCGGCTGGTAGTTCAGTCAGATTGCTTGGATGTGATCACCATGCAAGACTATGCTCATTGGTGATAATTTACGAGAACTGCTAAGGTGTCTTGTCCCTGCTGTTGGTTGGCCGACCTGACCCACGGTTTTTTGTCAGAGCCTTCAACCAAAAATTTATTAGCAATTTCCATCTTTATTTTTCCTTGTTTTATTTCATGGGGAGCACTCACCACGCAACCGCTTACTATAGCATGCATACATTTTGTTCTCGACACATTCGGTCTGCTCTTGCCGAACCTGACCCTGAAACCATTCTCCCACGAAGCTGGTTCCAAGCTCTGGCTTCACAACACGATCTGACGGGTTCTCAGCATATCCCTAACAGATTTCTCCATAGCTCCCAGCCGTTCAGGGCAGATTGCCCTTTCCTGTGGAACTCACCAATCCGGATCCTACATTTGCAGCAACACATTTTTTTAAATGATATAGTGCAATAGATTATTGACCACCGAAGTCATGGAAGACATTTTCAGCAATTTCATTCGTACAACAGTTACAATGTTTCAATCTAAGTCACTACCATATCCTACCAACTGCTACCACGTGCTCTGTCGTTTGATTTGTTGAAAACTTGAAATATTGACCGAACACAAAAGGCTCTAGCCATCTCTAGAATAACAATTTACACGTACTGCACATCATACTGCACTAAGACACAATTCTGAACCACAAGTGTTCTGCACCTCAGGTTACTGTCTAAAATCATGAACAACTTTTTGCAGAAATACATTTTTTCAATGTTGCCAGGTTAAGTGATCACTGTCTAGCTTGTACTGTGGATTCAAATTTACACACCACGCCCCCTGTTTTCAAATTAAATTATCTACTGTAAGTCGCTGTGATATCCTACAGAAAACTGCTGCTTAATTTGTTACCGTACTGACCAGACACAAAAAGCTCTATCAAATCTCTACACCAAAACAAATCATAGCAACTCAGATTGCACAAAATGTAGTCGTAGTTGCGGACAAACCTTCGAGTCCACAGGGGCTTTCGGATCTTCCATTATGGCTGATTCTTACGACGTCGTCGCTGCCTTCCGCATACGCTTGCTGTCCACCTCGCCATCGGGAGAATCTCCATCCCGGTCCCCGTATCACACCTACAGCAGATTGAGCTCTGCACACCACGTTGTCGAACGCACCCGAATCTTGCTCCGTCACGCTGCTCTGAGCGAGCGCACGGATCTCAGATCCATTCCATCTTCGTTTCCCCTGCTCCCTCCCGCAAGGGAACCTGTAAACACCACAAAATTGACTTCTTAACTTAAAATCACACGAGATCCAAAGCGGGGGATGCGCAGGTCTAATCCACTAACCTTTCAACTGGATCAAGCAGAAACTCGATCCCTTCGATCTGGCTGGTTGCCAGCAAGAATATCCATCCCGGTGCTCACATACACGGCTCTCCCCGCTCAAAGCCGCCGCAACCGCCCCACTGGCCCCTGCCTAAAAAGAAACACCACATGTATTTCATATATATATCTGACAGTACATTAAGGAGTACAATGATTCAGAAAAAACCCACAAATCAAAGAAAATATATAGATAAACACCTTGGTCTTGGACTCCATCGTCACCGATGCTGCAAGCGAAGAGATGACCACCACACCCTTGGAACTGATGACGGTGAAGGAGAGCAACACATAGGACTGCTTCACAACCTGCAGGAGTACCAGCACGCCAAACATGGCTACAAGCGCCGCAGTAGAAGCCCGCCGCTGGAGACGGGGCAAACCCATCGGGGAAAGAACTTCGGCTGGGGTCACGCCCCAAGGAAAACCCACTGCAGATCCACCAACAAGTAATCAGAGAAGTGGAGAAACCCAAGCTTATAGTCCGGCAAAGGTAGGAGCCTGAACCGCTGCTCCTTGTCGTACGACCACGAACCTCCAGATTTGGAACCCCAAATCGGCACGAACACACCTCCACGTGCTCCCTGGCTGTACCGACACCAGCATGGCAGAACGGAGACAGAGCGGGGAGGACTTATTCCGAAGAGAGAGCGCCGCCGCCGCCTCGCCGCCCTCACCGAGAAAACCTAACCTACGAACGGGGGACCTCTCCCCTCCCGCCGGCGAGGAGCCGCGATCTGCCGAGCCCCCGAAGGCCATGAAGGCCCCCAGAGCCTGGGAGTGTGAAAAGAGGAACCGTCGCGGGATTCCCCTGCCTTCGGTTTCTATCTCCACAGTAACGGCGATTAGTCTGTTCCGCGGGTCCAGAAAATCCTCGTTACCGAACGTCAGAACAGTACGTTCGAGACAGAAGAAATTACCGCCAACCTTCCTTTTTACCTGGCCAGATTCCTTATCTCAACCAAACGTGGGCCGTCCAGATATCATGTGCACCTGTGCTCGGGCGCCAAATTGCCCTCCTCGCTCCCCGATGTTTCCCTGCTTCCAACCCTGGCCAGCCGTACAAGAAATAAACGTACGTAGGATGCCTGCGTTTTGGCTGCCGGCCGATCATCATTACCAGCTGTCAGCCCACGCTGCCCAGTTTCTGACCGCGCGGCGATTTGACGGCAGCGCCCATATTGGGTTCAGGTACGAACGAGCGGCGAAGAGATTTGGCAACCAGACGATCTCCCTCGCTGCATTTATCTCTCTTGACTGCCGTGACAGCCTGAGTGAGTTTTGCAGATGTTCACACGCCAATGTTTTTTTTTTGAACAGGAGGGATTTTATAGATTAACAGCACTTTACAGAAACTAGTCTGATCGGTGCAGTAGCCTGATCTGAGAGAGCTTCACGAACAAGACAACGTCCTGAAGCTGGAGAAGTACATAAACATCTAAAATAGACATCTCTGTTTAGGAGCTTGAGAGCTAACTTGGCTAAAAAGTCTGCTTTGAAGTTCAGGTGTCTAACAACATGGAAAATCTTTTTGTGGTCGAAGCTCCTGTTGTTGGTGATGGACGCCAGCAAGGGGGCAAGCTCCCAATGCCCGGGGTTCTCAATTATGTTGTTAGCTGCTGCTGCCCGGGAAAGAATGCTGCTGTCCGTGAACATGCCGCGTACTGAATCTGAAGGCAACCTGCAACCATGACGGCAAGCAGAAGGCCATATGCCTCCACTTGAAGAGCAGAAGCTACTGGAGGAGAAATCGCCGCAATATGAATTTGCGTGCAATGTTGACTCGCCAAGTTTCGGATGAATACGCCAAGACCGGCTGGAGCTAGCTGTTGCCCTTGAATCGGCTTCCAAGCTGCATCAGAAAAGACGACAGGACCTGCAAAACAAGAAAAATCACTGATAGAAGCTCCCAACAAATTGTTGGCCTGCTCAACAGGAGGATCTTGCTGGGCAGGGATCAGCCTGCAGTCCTATATTGTTAACTGGCCGATTGAAGTTTCCTGCAAAATAGCTTGCATCGCTGCATATACTTGGTTAGGCCTATTAGCCTTCCTTCCGAAAAGAGCATCATTCCTTGATTTCCAAAGACACCAAAGGAATGTGTACATATTCAGTACAGATACATTAGGATGCCCAGAAGATAGAATTGCATGAATCATAGAAGTGATTGAAGAATGATCAGCAGCAAAGACTTCTGTCCTAATGAACCAAGGTTGGGAAAACCAAGCTGATTTGGCGAAGGGGCAAAGAAAGAATAAATGCATCTCATCCTCTAACATGCCACATCTATTACAATCTTTGTCAATATGAATAGAAAAATTACCCGCTCGCTTACCAGTGGGCAGTGCACGTCGTAGTAACCTCCACGCAAAAGTTTGGATCCTTGGCAGCAATTCCTTGTTGTTCCAAACCTGGTTAAGCAGAGTCTTGACCTGTGTTGGCACTTCCTTAGGCTGTTGATTAGCAGAAAATGAGATTGTTCATGCAGTGCTTATAAGCGCTCTTAGAAGACCATTTTCCTGCAGGGGTTAATTTCCAACAAAGATTGTCTTGCCCAACAGTATTAATAATGGGAGTTGAAATAATATCTTGAGCTGTTTGTGGATGGAAGAGAGTATTAATCAGGTTAGTGTTCCAAGCTTTCTGATTTGGAAGCCACAGGTCTTTAACCGCAGATGGATAAGTAAAAGGAGCAGGTTGGATAATTAAGTTATCGTGAATAGCCTCCCAACCAGTAAACCAAGGCGAACTCCAAATGGAAGAATTACCATCGATGATCTGATAAAACGAGGCTGATTTGAGGAGAGGTTGAACTTTGAGGATGGCTGCCCAAAAGGCAGATTTTGGCTTGTTGGGTTTGGCCTTCCAAATGGAAGTGTCTGGGTGGTATTTGGATTGCAAGATCGAAGCTAGGTGGCTGGTGGGATCCTTAGCAAGCCTCCAAGCAGCTGAGAGGATGAGGCCTTGGTTGATGGCTTGAAAATTGCGGATACCAAGTCCTCCTTCCTTCTTTGGAGTGCAGATGTCAGCCCAAGCCCTAAGACAAAGGCTTTTGGTGGTGGGTTCGTCCTTAATGCCAGACCACCAGAAATTCCTAATGATGGCAATTAATTTGGCAAGGAATTTCTTAGAAAAGAGGATATTTGACATGTAATAGACCGGGATAGAAGCAAAAACAGATTTTATCAAAGCAAGCCGGCCAGCATGTGATAGACGATTAGCTTGGTAAGCATTAAGTTTAGATCTAAACCTGTCATAGATGAAACTATACGCCGCTGACCTGTCCTTGACCGGAAGAATCAAGGGGTGCCCAAGATGGGTTGTAGTAGCATTCATTTCCTGCACCGGAAAAATTTGCTTGATGCCCTGTCTTTCCTGCAAGTTGACATTTTCACTAAAGAAGATAGCAGATTTGGTCCAATTGGGAGTTTGACCAGATTGAAGACAGAAGTGGTCAATGACTTGAAACATTGTCGAGGCTTCCTAAATATTTGCTTTCCCACAAACTAGCAAATCATCAGCATACATGAGCGAATGTATCGGAGGGCAGTTTGATCCGAATGAAATACCTGACAGACGATTTTCATGTAGAGCCTGTTGTAGTGTCAGTGATAGCTCATTAACCGCAAGGACAAAAAGGGAGGGAGACAAAGGGCAGCCTTGACGAATGCCCCTGCTACTTGTGAACCTAGCATATGCCTGTCCATTTACGATCACAGAGAAAGTAGGCGAAGCAATACACGCATGGATTAAATTTATGAAATGAGCATGCAACCCTTTACGTGCCAAGGCCGAAGCCACAAAACGCCATTCTAATCGATCAAAATCTTTGGCAAGATCAATCTTGATCATGAAATCATGGCTTTTATAAGATGCCAGCGAGAAGGAATGAGTAATTTCCTGAGCTATGATAATATTGTTACTAATACGCCTACCTTCAATAAAAGCTTGCTGCGAAGGATGGATGTAATCAGGTAGATGATGCTTCAATCTATTCGCAAGCGACTTGGAAATAATTTTGTAAATGACATTGCATAAGCTAATAGGTCTAAAGTCCGAGGGCAAGTGGCAAACCAGTTTTTTGGGAACAAGAGCAATGTGAGTGTTGTTTAACTGTGGCGGGAGGGAACCTGTTCTGTAGAAATTGCATACCACCCCCATGACATCATCTCCAATCCAATCCCAAGCCGAGAGATAGAAAGCAACGTTGAAACCATCAGGACCTGGAGAAGCATTTTTCTTCATAGATTTAAGAATCTGCAAAACCTCTTGTTTGTCAGGTACAGAATAGGTGTAATCCTGGGAGTCCAAAGGCAGCGAAGAACTGAGGTATGGCCTGCCATTATCCTGGAAAGCTGAACGAAAAATATCCTGAAAGTAATTAACAAAAACTTTGGCAATGTCATCAGGATCATGAAATACATTCCCTTGATTATCATTAATGGAAACAATGCGGTTCCTACGTGTACGTTTGAGCACAGCATTGTGAAAAAATGAGGTGTTTCTGTCACCCTGTGTAGCCCAGTGCTTTTTTGCCCGTTGCCTGTAGTATTCTGTTTGTTTGGTCATGGTGCTCTCATACTGGGCGATGAGGTTTGCTTCAAGAACATGATCTTGTACCTGCACAGGCTGCATCTGAATGTTACCGATTTCCTCCTGTATAGCATTGAGTGCTGCGAAAGGGGTTTCTTCTTTCGGCACCACCTTCTAAGAGAACCTGCAAGGTTAGTAGTTCTGGCATGGAATGGCCTGTTGGTAGAGGAGGCCCATGTGGTTTTGGCAACATTGTGGTAGTCTTCCTCAAAAGTCCACCAATTCTCAAACTTAAAAGTGCGCTTAGGTTTGCGAAACTGAGATTCGGTGGAGAGTAAGATAGGGCCATGATCACCAAACATGATAGGTAAATTAAAAACATTAGTATTAGGGAAGACACCACACCACTCAGCATTCACTAAACACCTATCAAACCTTTCAAAGATAGGGGTGGAAGAAAATCTTTTGTTAGTCCAAGTGTAGGCCGGTCCACTGTATCCAATATCAAACAAACCACAGTTTTTCACATACGAAGAGACAGAACTCAAACGAGACTTATTTATATTGGAGGAAGTAGTATCTACATGAGATAAGATGTCATTAAGATCACCCATACAAACCGTAGGACTACCAAGATTGCTATGCACAAAAGCAGTAATCCGGTCCCAAATCATTTTTGTAAGGCGATGATGAGGGTCACCATAGATGCAAACCAGGACAAATTTCACACTAGAAGCAATATGAACGACATTAGCTAAGATAACATGGTGATCAACAAACTTAACATCAACTTGCATCTCATCAGTCCAAAGTAGCCACAGCCCTCCCGACAACCCCGGGAGGGAACCACAAACTATCGACTATATTGAAACTATTATTAAGCTGGGAGGAAGTATATTTGGAAGATCTAGTTTCAGAAACGAAGCAAACCTGAGCTCTGGTTGATGACATTAAGTTGGCCAGGTAGTCCATTTTTTTGGAACTGCGAAGGCCCCTGCCTGCGCCTTGGCAGTTCCAGCCGATCATCTTCATAGCGCCCGTGGCACCTTGACGTCTGGCGCAGGTGCTTCGCGAACTCCATATTGTCACTCAGCAAGCCGTCGGCCTCCGTCGACCCACTGGAGCGGTCACGTTCAAGAAAGCGCTTGCGTATGGGAGGAGGAGGCGGTAGGAGAAGTAGTAGAGCCGCTAGGGGAGATGGTGGTGGCCGTGGATCTGGCCGAAGGTTGAGTTGGGGCAGGTGGTCAGCTTGGTTGGCGATCAAACGATGTTCTCCTACTGGGAATCTAGAAGAAATAGATGTGGAAATCTCAAAGCACCAGAAACCTGATTGGGGATTTGGAAGAAAGAGCAAGATTGGAGAAAGAGAATCCCGAATGATATGAGGTGAAGGGCGGATCTGGGGTATCTGGGACAGATCTTACAGGGAGGATTGGAGATTTGGAGGAATCAGAAAAAGTTGGGAAGGATTGAGGAGGAAGGAAGAAACGGCATGACGCCAGTCGCTTCTCCGAGCTTCTATCCGCATGTGCTCTCACACGCCAATGTGATACAGCCTATGGTGTTGTACTAGATGTTTTTATTAACATAACACGCACGACCAAATTTGTACTACCATGTGTAATTGTGTATAGTATCGCCCATACACACGACATGTCGACATACGACCAATATAATGTACCGTGCCAGAATAATCCAAGTAGATCAGTGGGGACATGTTAACCTTTTCAGCCAATTTGTCCTATGGATAGCATAGACATGTCATACTAAATGTTTCTCTAAATACATTTCCGCATTTCTCTAAATACATCTTCTTGTGGCAATTGGCCAGGAATCGTCTTCCCTCGAGTGACCAGGTGGCTTTGCGCCATGGTCCATCTAATGGGCAGTGTGCCCTTTGTGGTGAGCCTGAAGATGCTAGCCATATTTTCTTTGGCTGTGTCCTGGGGGTGTTTGTTTGGTCGGGGGTGCAGGATATGTTGAATGTCAACTGGAATCCGAGGGTTTTTGCAGACCTCTCCAATATCTTGGAAGGTTTTAGGGGCACCAAACGCAGAGTGCTGCGGTGTTTCTTTGTGCAGTTTGCTGGGGGCTTTGGTTGATTCGTAATAAGTTCACCATTGAAGCTAAGTTTCCTAACCAGCCGGCTGACTGCATCTTCAAAATTTCGATTCTTTTGCAGAATTGGAGGCCCCTCCTCAAGGCCGAAGCCGCACCGCTGCTACACGCCATGGTCACATCGCTTAAGGAGCTCTTCGCCGCCACGTACTCTCCTCCTGCGCGCACTTAGTTTCACCTAGTCCAGTTGCAGATGCGCCTGCCGTGGCGCTTGTGCCGTCCCGTAAAACTTGTTTAGTACTCCCCATTTGATGCAAGCTTGCTTGCCTGTGTAATAACTTTGTTGCCCATCGTGTTACTCTGCCGTGGTGGCTTTATTAATTTAAAGTCGGGCGTTGTGCCTTCCGTTTAAAAAAATACATTTACGTGTTAATTTCAAGCATGGTTTCCTATTTGAGTAACATTAGCATTTGTATACACCATGTGATACAAAGATGCATTGTGGTGAGCATATACAATACCAAACCGTTTGTCTCCGGAAATGGTAGAAACCATATTATTACATTTTGTGGTTGTTGATTATTATGTATAATGTTACCTCAATAACAAGTATAGATCTTCAACATATTATCATCTTATTACCGAGAAACACTTGAGTATGGAAAATTTCATGCCAATTATTCAGTTATAATCTAGAATTGTTATTTTTTTTACATAACCATACACTACACCTATCTATTAAGATATTTGTTAGGTTTTATACTTTGGAATATGTACCAATATCACTAATCAAGATATCTTCCGATATGTCGATTAATCGGCCGATTTATCTCTTATCGCTATGTGACCAATAAAATAAATTGACCGATAAGTCAGCCGATATGCCGATAAATCGGCCTATTTACCTTTATCTTGGGTCGACCGATAAGTTACCGATAAGGGATATCCCCAACATTGACCGATATATTTACTAATTTTCAAAACAGAGAAGAATATTCACACAATACAAAACATATATGTTATGTAATTCATCAATTGTAAAATGTCAAGGATACCTGTGTTATTTCCTTTATTCACATGTGAGTTAGTTTTGTATCTTGTAAATGGTAATATCTCAAAAAGGAACAAAAAAACTACTCGCACAACTCAAATGTATTTTCAGTGATATACATTGTAACTTTATAGCCCAAAAATACTTCAACGAATATTATATGGTTAAAATGCTAACTAAATAGTATAATCATATATTTTTTAAATTCAATCATAATTAGAAAGAGTTTAGGATACATGGTTGGATGCATAACGTAGGACACCGACCACTTTATGTATTACTTTTCTCTTACTTTTTTCTTTCTCTCTCCTTCTCCACCAATCGCATCCAAATGACCGCACAATTTGGAAGAGTTTAGAATACATGGTTAGATGAGTCCACTTTAAAGCCTGTCCGTTCACTGTCAGTGGATGTGCGGACAGTTTGGGGGTGACCGGAGATGCTCTCATAACCAGGATGATAGGGCAGAGGCAAGAACAGCCACTGATTCTCAGGGCCACGAGCCCAAACTCTTTGTAGTCATGAGCTAATTAAGTGACGAAGATGTTACAAGCATAATAAGTGGCATAAGCATCACTGTCAGTGTTGTTGTAATCCGTATCCTCAACTGACATATCATCATGAACTGCTAATTAATCCAGTCGCTTTCCTTTTAACATGCTACTAACAGCTACCCATACACAACAGTCACAAAACAGCAACAAGACGAGCACTTGAGTACAACAAACTAATTAACCCGTACTATCAGCGGGCATCTCGTTACACACTACCATCACAACACTGACTATTCCTTCCTGCCGTTGACAGGGCTTGACTCGTCCTCCTTGGGCGCAGCCGCCGCTATGCCGCCGTCGGCGTCCCTGAACCTGGCGTAGATGTCGCTGCGGTAGAACTTCCTGGTCCTCCAGACGAGCACGAGCGACACAAGCACGCCGGCCACGGTGGCGGCCGTAATGATTAGGAACGACTGCCTGAAGCACTGCGCGCCGATGCAGGTCTTGTCGCCGGCGCCCGCGAGCGTGCCGCCGTGCTGCTTGGCAGCCTCGACGTCGTAGAGGTACCCGGCGACGCGCACGTTGAGCACGTAGGCGCCGATGGGGCTGGCGACGGAGCCGAAGTTGTAGAGCGTGGAGTAGTACTTGAGGCCGAAGACCTCGGAGATGATGGCGTAGAGCAGCGGCCACTGCGCCCCGAAGCAGAAGCCGATGATGACCGAGGCCGCGTACAGTGACCCCGGCACGCCGAAGGCGATGAGGAGGTGCCCCGCGCAGGCGAGGAGGAGGACGAGCGTGAGAGCCAGCGGGCGCGGGACCTTGTACCGGGCCAGCACCGCCTCCGACGCGAACCCGGCGGTGACCCGGCCGGCGTAGTTCCAGATGCTGATGAGGGAGATGAAGGTCTTGATGCTCTTCGCCGGGTACCCGAGGGACTGCCCGATCTGGCCCATGTTGTCGATGGCCGTCAGCGTGCCGCCGACGCCGCAGATGGTGGCCAGGAACAGCACCAGCATGTCCACGCTCACCAGTGCCTGCAGGATCGTGTAGTCATCCCCCTGCGCCGGCGGGTTAAACATGTTCTTCCAGCACGACGTTGCCGGCGCTGGCGTGGACAGCTTTGACGACTCCTCTGCTTTTGCCGGCTCTGCTTTCGCCAGCGGCTCTGTCATTTGCAGGTCGGAGGACGGTGGCGCGGCCTTGCTGTCGATGGTTACGGTCGGGGGCACCAGGAGAGCCTCCTCTAGCTCCCTCTTGATCCTGTACTCCTGCTTGACGACGACGGCGAGTGGGAGGAAGAGGATGAGGAGGAGCGCGGCGGCCGACACGACGAGGGCGGCGTGCGAGAGGTCCATCTGGTTCTGCACCACGATCATGACGAGCAGGTAGGTGGCGAGCGCCATGGAGATGTAGAGGAAGCAGTAGAAGGGGTCGCTGCTGGTGGCGCTCTCGCTCTCGCCGCGGGGGCGCGGCATGAGGCGGACGGTGTGGACGAAGAGGATGGACACGGCGGCGGGAGCCACGCCACGAGCAGCACGAGGACTTGGCGTCGTCGCCGTAGATAGCAATATAGAGCTGGGTGAAGATGGCGCCGCTGAGGCCGACGAACCCCTTGAGCAGGCCGAGCACGACGCCGCGGCTCTCCGGGAAGTTCTTGACGCAGGTGACGAGCGCGCCGGTGTTGGCGAAGGACTGGGAGTTGGCGCCGACGCAGATGTAGATGCACATGAGCCAGACGGGCGGCCTGGCGGTACGGCCGTCGATGGCGAGGTAGATCATGAGGTAGCCCGCCAGGTTCATGCAGGCGCCGACGGCGAGCACGACCCAGGGCGGGGTGACCTCGTTGATGAGGCCCGAGAGGACGCCGACGTTGGCGCCGAGGTCCTTGAAGAAGGAGAGCGTGTTGAGGGTCTGCTGGTCGTAGCCGAGCGTGGACTTGAGCACCTTGGAGTAGATCCCGAAGATGTAGGTGGCGCCGGAGGCCGAGAGGATGAGTAGGCAGGCGAACACCATGAACCACCGCCCCAGCACCACCTGCCGCGCGAACCGCAGCGTCGCCACCTCCCGCACCGCCGCCGCCGTGCACCCATCGCCCGACGTCGAGGACACCATTGCTCTCGCCGGGAGTATCACGTCACGCGCTCGGCTGGTGCGTGTCTGTCCGGTGTGGCGAGAGGAGGCGCGTTCGCCGGCGCGTATATATATAACGGAAAGGAACGGGAGGGTGCTCTCTCTTCTCTGCCTAGTGGTGAGCTGAGAGAGACTGAGATAGCTGCTGAGCCAAGTAAGCAACGGCCAACGGGTGGATGGATCGGCGATCGGACCGATAGCTAACCCTATTAGAGCAAGTCCAGCAGTTCCCCTATATCTTCTCCCCTATATGTCTATGTAGGGGACTCCCCTAAAAAGATTCCTCCCTTATATTTTTATCATCTCCAGCAGTTCCCCTATATCATCTCCCCTATATCATATTCAACTATATTTATACAATATTTCGTAACTAACTTCGTAACGGTTATTTTTGTAACCGCCATAATTCGAACGACAGCAATTTGACACCTCACTGAAATTTATTCAACACAAGCAAGGCACAATGTGACAGCAGTTTGAGTACCAACAGCAAGAAACAAAACAGCTATCCACGATCAGTACCAAGGCAAGCAGCTACAAATCTCACTGTATTTCTCTCAATCTCTCTGTCCCTTCCTCGCTCTCAAATAGACAGCAATTTCCCACCCTTTTTTTTTAGAACTACAGCAATTTCCCACCTAGGCCGGATAGAATATACGTGCATCTAATCTCTAGACGGATAGGGCCCAGCCCAAGTGAACCATGGATGCATCGTACATACTGGGTTTCCAGTACTTTCCAGTACGCACGCACGCGTCTCTTCCTCTCGATCCCCTTCTAGCTCTCGCGATGCGCCGCTGCCACGCACGGCTCCGGCCGTCGCCGACCGGCTCCAGCGCCGCCGCCGGCTGATGCCGCTCCGGAGCCCTCCTGCCTACCGATTCCACGCCGCCACCGCGCTCTGCCGCGCTCGTGCGAGCCCCAGCGCACCCTAGTCGCTCCGGCCTCCGCCCGGCGATTCGCCGCTGCCGCTGCCGCCACGCCCTGCTCCGACCAGCTCCGGTCTCTGACGCCGCCACCTTCTGGCGCTGCTCCGCCAAGGTCTCCACCTCCGGTTCCTCGCGCCGCCGAGAGGAGGGTGCCCGTGAAGATGGCGGCGGAGATGGACGCCATGAGGAGCGCGTGTCCCCTCCTCTCCTCTCCCGGCCGCGGTGGCGGGAGGAAGAATCCGGGAGCGAGCGGTTGCTCCCGTCGACGAATCGGGGACGCCTACACCTCCCCGATGTGTAGGGAGATCAAGGGTGTGGGTCGGGGACGCCGATTCTCGCGGGACTCGATAGGGGAACTGCTGGAGGGGTCCTTTTTCTTCTCTCTCCCCTAAGTTTGCTATCGGGGACGCTTTCGGGGCACTGCTGGACTTGCTCTTAGGAAAGGCTCGGGGGAGCCCGGCTTTTTAGGGCTTTTTATTGAAAGCCAACAAAACTGGTTCCAGCCAGTAATACAAACAGAGTCTTAGACATAAAAACGAAAGGAAAGTAAAACACCACCGCCACCTGGGACAAGCCCCCGCCATCAGCTCACGCAGGAGCCCAGGAACACAAACTAACAGCAGCACTTAACTCACTCCACTCCTGGAACTCTCCAAGAAACTCAAGTTTTTAGTAGCGAGCTTCAGCTTGTCCAGCAAAAATCTAGTATAAAGCACGCAAAAATAACGAAAGAAACATTGCAAGATCAGAAGAGCTCTGGCCTAGGCTCTCGAACGGACACGCGTGCGTAACTTCTTTTGTCTCATCTCGTTGTCCTCGATCGTCAAAACTCTGAAATTCCTACCACACTATCACATATATACAGTTCGAGCAACCTAATTAGGCCAGAAAGCTATGTCTTGGCCTTTGTGCGCGCGCCCGGTTCGTTCTTTTGGCACGTCGACGCATGATTGACCTCGATGTACGTCCAGCCTCTCTCTAGTCTCGATTCCAGTCAGCACGAAGCCACGGACACACATACATCATCCAAAAGGAGCAAAGCCAGATTTCTATCCGTCTTTGAGATTCTCCATGAATGTAGCTATCGCCTAAAGTTCGATGGATGTAGCTAGTTATTCCAAAGGGGGCGCACGGCATATTATTGACATGCGCGCGTGATTTTGAATGGCGGCGATGGAAGAAAAGGTCTTTTAGTCCGGTCGGCTTATCCTAGAATATATATATGTTGAAATTACAGTGCTCATGTGACAGCGACACCATAATACCATACTAAACATGGACAAACTTGGATATGAATATGATCTTCCTCCCTGGCATCCATTTAGTTGCACTGCAATGTAACCATGGTGGCGGCTAGCAACAACAAATTATAAACCCTGAATTAACTCACCAGGTGCGTGCGTGAGAGCAGAAAAAGAACGCCATCAAGCTAGTCCAACGTACCATGAGAAAGGGTGCGTTGAATTTCAGAGCCGATATGGAGAATGGTTCAGTTGTCAAGACTTCCATGAGCAGAAAGCGGTGTACAGTGGCTAGAAAGGACCTCGTACGTCGGTAGTACGTGCGTGCCAAATACATAGCCATCCATCGACCATGGGTCGTGATTGATCCCATTTCTCATGGTTAGTTCCTAGCTGTGTATCACCAACATGCGCGGGATGGATCCAAGAACCGGAGATGAAAGGTGAGAGGGACGCATACAAGAACCCAAAACAGTCTCAGCTCACAGTCACAACAGGTTGAAACAGCGTAGTCGACAAGAGTGCACACCAGAGCATGATGTCCACACGGAGGAGAGAAGTAGCATTCAAGCAACAAGCAGGAGTACAGCAGTCAAAGCATGCGTGTCCCTGTCGTCGTCCTTAGCTCACCCCATCTAGCTACTGATCGGCCGGCCGACCACACAAGTGACGAGAGCCTCACGAGCTTGGGGAGGAAATGTTCACACCTCACACGCTAGCCCAAGTCTAGATATCAGACGAAGATGACGACCTGGTGATGTGCCCGCAAGGCGCAGGCGGCAACGTCAGGTCTCAGAATACAAACAGAACAAATGTTCTCTTATCTCAGCTTATCGAGCGTGTTTAAGAGCAGCCAGATCTGCCACACGGCCGTACGTATACATGAAACTAAACATTGCCCTTGTACCTCTTCAGTCGGCAGGGACGTCGAGCTTCGTCACCTCAGCTCCCCGCTGCTGCGAGGTGGAGATCACGATCCTGCAATTTGGGAAGAATATAGAGGCATGCAGTGCAACCATTCAGACACTAATTCAGTGTTTTGAGGTTCCAACCATCAAGCAGCGACTACTCAACTATGAGCAAATACTGAACTACTTCTTGCTACTGCTTCACTAGTTTGTCCGGCGCGGGAATGTGCCGGGAGGCGGGCTGGCCCGATGGCCAAGGCAAGGGCTTCGGTTGGGGGAAGAAAAAGAAAAACAAAGGAGAAAAGTCTCGTTTACCGTACCGATTTGAAGGATCTATTCTACCGCAACACAGGCAAATTTCACTGTTCTGACCCTGACACGAAAATTCAGCACAAAATGAACCAAGTTTGAAAATTTAGCCGTTTCTGACCCTTTTTCGTACCGCTCAACATACAGGCGGTAGACTACACGGGGTACCGCCAAAGACCCTGGCGGTACGAGTCCTGGTCCACGGTCCGCTCGGGCCGGTTGACTGCGCTGACGTGGCGATACCGCCTCTGACATCGGCGGTAGACTATTAGGGATACCGCCAGGGAAGCCGGCGGTACACTTCATCACGGTGCCGCCGCTAGTACTGGCGGTACGCGTTGGAGAAGAATTAGGTCGCCCGGCCGCCCCTGCCCAGCCCGCATCTTTCCTTTTCCTCTTCTTCCACCTAGCTCCCAAGAACACGGCGGCGGCGGCGGCGGCAGCGCGAGCTCACTCCCCTCTCCCCTCTCCATTTGCGGCGGCGGCGCGGCGCAAGCCCTCTCTCCCGTCAGGTAAGCCTCCCTCTCTCAATTTCGTCCATAAATTTGGCCAAATTTAGATGATTTGTTGAACCCTAGATGTTCTCTTTGCTCTAGATGATTTGTTCAATCCGTAGATGGTATATGTGCTCTAGATGGTATTTTTGCTCTAGATGGTATAAACTTGTCCGAATCTAGATGATTTGTCCTAGATTTTGTAGCGTCTTTTGCATCTAGATGATCTTCTCCATTAGAGTGCTTGCATTATAAGAGGTGGGTGGGAGAGGCACTCTCTGATCTAAGTGCTTTAACGATGTAAAGGCACGGATGATTTATTTTGTTTGTTGTTATTTACCTTACTATTTTTTATTTATGAAAAACAAAGATATAGAAATATAAAATTCATGGTAATCATGTCTTACAAGATGACTACTTTGAAAATATGAAACTGATAATGGAGGAGCAAAGAGACATGACTTTATCAAATTTGGATACGACATACATGAATTATCAATGTGAGTATAGAAATGGTATAGATTTTATGGATTGGCCGAATCTAGATGATTTGGCCTCAAAGATGCTCTAGAAAATTTGCTCTAGATGATGCCTAATGCTCTAGATGATTTGCTCTAGATGATGGCTTATTTGATTTGCTCTAGATGATGTCTTATTTGATTTGCTCTAGATGATTTGCTCTAGATGATGCATCATCTAGATGATTTGCTCTAGCAACAAAATTTTGCAGCAGTGTTTGGTGTATAAGTTATGCTCTAGATGCTCTAGATGATTTTCTCTAGATGATTTGCTCTAGATGGTCTAGATGATTTGCTCTAGATGATTTTCTCTAGATGATTTGCTCTAGATGCTCTAAATGATTTGTTCAAACCTAGATGGTATATTTATTCAAATGATTTTCTCTAGATGATTTTCTCTAGATGCATACTGTTTTTTGGCATACCGTGTTTGCCTATTTGATTTACGAGAATGTTTTGCATTAGGATGGATGACCCGCCGGAACGTTATTACCCCGGGCTTGATTTGGTGTACGACAGGGAACATCGTGCCCGGCTTATCGAGAGGGGAGATATGGACTTAGCTGAGAAGGTAAATAATGTTCTCCATTTTTTTGTTGTTGCAATTACAAAGATAGTGAGCACTGAGCACATCATGTTTGTTTCTTTCGCAGCCTATCGGTCCTATGCGCATGAGGTGTCACGGTCAATGCCATCCTGTTCGACTTGTGCCTCTACATCTCCAATATAAATGTCATGATACTCGTCCTCCCGCTCGGACACATCACCCTCCATGTCTCCTTGCTCCCTATCTTCTTCCTCAATGCCAAAGCCATAACCAAGATCCACATTGACATATTGTTCTTTTTCATCGACTTGGTCACCATCATTCATCTCCAAGTCAAATTGTTGGCTCAAAGGAGGTTGGCTCATAGTATTGAACTCAACCGCATCATCAAGTGACACATTTCGAGTGGGGGTCATTGCATCATGTGTGGGGGAGGCACACCGGTTCAAGTCAAAATGCAACCGATCACCGCCAACCTTGGTAGCAAATAACTCGAGCGACTTGTCTTTGGAAGCCGCCACAACCTCTTTGTATGCCCCCCAATCTAACTCGCATGTGATAGGTATTTTCTTCTTTCGCGGACGATGTCCCGATCCAACAAAATACCTTCCATCTAGTTCAACCTTCTCCCTAGGATCCATCCATTCAAAAACTTCCCGTACTCTTGCAACAACCTCGGCATATGTTGGACTATTGGCAAATATCATAACTTTTTCTCCATTGTCAACAATCTCTTCTTCATTGTTACTAAAAAATGCTTCTTTGTCAACATGATGGACATTCACGATTCTTTCCATCTATAATTATATGACAAGACACACAAATGTATCACATTGATGTGTAATAGCAAACACACCCCAATAATCTAAATTAATACTAGGTAAGAAAAAAACATTGATGGATGGATCCTAGGGAATAGCTAACCACTACCTCAAACCCTATACTCAACCATAATACTAGGTAAGAAAAAAACATTGATGGATGGATCCTAGGGAATAGCTAACCACTACCTCAAACCCTAGACTCAACCATAATACTAGGTAAGAAAAAAACATTAATCTATCTAACCAAAATGATTCCACCATGTCACAAACAACATATAACCCGCAATGCACCAATTCAAATAATAGATTTAGGACAAATCAACAAATCTAGGGTTTGCCTCAAACTAAACAATGCCACAAAGTAACACAAATCCAACCAACAAAAAGCGAGAGATCTGAGAGGGACTACCTCAGAGGAAGGAGATGGCCCGATTCCACGAGCTATGCCCTCCGATTTGGAGGGATTTGAGAGAGATTTGAGTGTGGAGGAGAGAGGGGAAGAGGGCAGCAGCTCGGGTGAGAGCTAAGTGAGAGTGAGGATGAATGAGAGGCTGTGGGTGCTCGAGCCATTTAACTGTCTCCAACGCGTACCGCCAGTACAATCGGCGGTATCATGTTGAAGTGTACCGCCGGAAGTACAGGCGGTACCCCTACAAGTCTACCGCCGATGTCAGAGGCGGTATCGCCACGTCAGCGCAGTCAACCGGCCCGAGCGGACCGTGGACCAGGATCCGTACCGCCAGTGACCGCGGCGGTACCCCGTGAAGTCTACCGCCAGTATGTTGAGCGGTACTAAAAAGGGTCAGATCCGGCTAAATTTTCAAACTTGGTTCATTTTGTGCTGAACTTTCGTGTCAGGGTCAGAACAGTGAAATTTGCCCGCAACACGCACGATACTGTAAACCATATGTCCTTTTTATGGTATGGTTATTTACGAGATCTGTTAGAGATGTCCTAACATTGTACATAAACTGCACAATTTTCAAGGGTACATTAAAGTGCAATTTAAGCTGACTAATATCAACAAAAATTGCATTCAACTATAAAATAGCAAAAATAATAATTTGTTGTCAGATGTAGAAAAAACAAGAGGGGAAGGAGTATATCGAATAAAGTGCATATAGTTGCCAAGAAATTGTGTATTTATGTTCAGATATCATCATAAAATACGGGTTTGTGCTTTAACGTTGTGGTATTTCATGTTATTTCAAATTGTTAGACAGCAAGATGCATAATACCAAACGTGCTTGAGAAAAGTACCGATCAACTTTACTCGGTATCAATGGCTTTGATGGCAATGACCATATGTCTATCCGCATATTAAAGGTATGGCTTCCTTAAGCTGAGAGGACATATAAATAAGCTCTGATGAGAACACTTTGGTGTATGTTGGTATAGAAAAACCATGTAGAAGAATGTGCACCATAGTTAGCTTTCCTACCTAGGTATACCGTTGGGCTTAGGAAGAATCGAGAATTCAGTTACCCCAATTTATACTTGATGGCCTAATCGCACCCGGTGTAACTTGGTGAATCCATGGCAGCAACAAAGTGACGTCGAACCTCAACGTATGAGTTATATATACAAAATTACACGGTAGACTCGGTGGATGTGAGCAGTTATTAAGGAACCGTCTTGAATATAGATAGTTTTCTCTTAGATCTCGATCATTTTTTAAGCTTCGGATATCCAACCTTATCTTAATTATTTCATACATAATAAAGTGCATTAAGAGCATGGATACGTTCTCGTAAAACAAGCAAAACCTTAAAATAACCATTATTTTATGGTATTGGAAAAATGTCTATTTCAGACTCTGGGCCATCTATTAATATTCAAAAGAAGTCCATATAACCAACACAAGTTTCAAACTTTGGACACAGCACCCCCTGAACTTAAACTAGCACACTTAATCCCCCAAAGTTCATATATAAAACAAGGCAATTCACCATATGGGCCGTGTTAAGCTGTTTTGCAGGCTGGTTTTGGTGACGTGGCACTCTGCCAAAACAAGGTACGGTTGGAGCAGCTCACGCGGCCCATCCCGGTGGGCGGCGAGTTCACAGACGGTGTCACCAGAGTCCCCAACCATTGTCAATTTCGGGGTGAGGCTTAAAATGAGCCTCCTATACCTTGTATCCAATATCGGGCTCAATTTTACGATGTACCATAAACAACTAGACCATTGGCGGGAGGGAAGTTTCAGCTTCGACGGTACTCTTCCGCCGCGGACCTCTGCCAAGTCCACCTGATTTCTAGTAAGCCCGACCAAACTCCATCAAAAGCCCGACCAAACTCCAGTGAATCGTAGCTAATTTCCAATGAATCACGGATATACAGACCAATTTTGAACTACTCAGGCCGCCGGCAGCTGGCCCATGGCCAAGCCGACGGAACAGAGCCGTGGGGGCGACCGTGGCCAGATCCTCTCCTGCGAGGGTCGGCTAAATTTCCGTCCGCCAGGCCTGCTCGTCGGCTGATTATCCAATTAGCTAAAAAGATTCGCTGAACAGGATTAGCACAAATTGTGTCCTGGCGGACTGTCGGCCACGTCCGCCTACATCCCTAGCGGCCCATGGTCACGGAGCGGCTGGTTCGGCTTGCTCCCGAGGGCATGGATGGGGGCGCGGATGTGGGCATGCCGAATGCGGGGCGGAGGTGCAGGCGGGCAGGCCTGCGCAATGATGCACAAAATGTGGGTGGCCGACACGGGAATGTTGTGGGAGGCGGGCTAGCCGAATGGCCGTAGCCCGTAGGCAGGGCTTTTTGGTTGGGAAAAAAGAACAAACAGAACAAAACAGAAAAGAAAAGAAAAGAAAAGAAAAGAAAGGAGAAAAGTCACGTTATTTGCGGTACCCATTTTAATGATCCATTCTACCGCAACATGCATGACTGTACATTATTTTTTGAAAATTATAAACCACTTCTAAGGTATGGCTATTTATGAGATCTACTAGATATGTCCTAACATTGTACATAAACGGCAGATTTTAAAAGGTAAATTAGTCGTGTATGTAAAGAATTTAAGTTGACAAATATTAACAAAAACTGCACACAACTAAATATTAGCAAAAGTCCGTGTTTGTCAGATGTAGAAAAAACAAGCGAGAAGATCTATATCGTAATAAAGTGTATATAATTGTATAAGGCTAGAAAATTGTGTATTATGTCCACATATAATCATAAATACGGTTTTGCGTATTAATGTTGTAAAATTTCATGTTATTTCAAATTGTTACGACATTCAACGAGATGCATTATACCAAGTGTGGTTGATACGAAGATGTAGAAAAAAAGTGATGAAGGTCTATACCGTAATAAAATTTATAAAAGTGTATAAGGTTAGGAAATTCGGAAATTCAAAACGGAGGCCGAGATACATGTAACTCTTTATTATTCAAAATTCCCGCTCTCTACGAAATTGTGTATTTATGTCCATATATCATCATAAATTACGGGTCTGTGCATAATGTTGTAGAATTTCAAATTGTTGCGACTTTCAGAAAGATGCATAATACCAAGTGTGGTCGAGACGTACCGATCCACTTTACTCAGTATCAATGACTTTGATGGCAATCACCAAATGCCTATCTGCACAGTAGAGGCGTGCCCACCTTATGCTGAGATGATATATAAATAAGCTCTCATGAGAACACTTTGGATCATGTTGGTACAGAAAAACCATGTAGATCGCTATGCATCATAGTTTGCTGCCTACCTAGGTGTACCATTGGGCTTAGGAAGTATCGAGAATTCAGTTAAGCCAATTTATGCTTCGTAGCCTAATTGCACAAAGTGTAACTTGCTGAAGCCATGGTAGCAACAGACTGACGATGAACCGCAGCTTATCTGTTACAACAATCCAGCTAGTCGCAGCGATGCAGCCAGTAGGCGAAGCGCCGTCCTTAGCTCACCCCATCTAGCTAGTGAACGGCCGACCACACAAGTGATCGACAAGAGTCTTGCGAGTTTGAAGAGGAAATGTTCACACCTCACACACTATCCTAGCTATCAGTCAAAGATGATGAACTGAAGCCTGTAGGTGATGTGCCGGCAACGTCAGATGTCAGGGTAGATGAAACCTAACACAATGTTTTCTTTGATCTCGCTTATCAGTCGAGAGTGTTCAGTACCAGGCTAAGTCGGCAAAGATCAGTTCAATTGTTCGAGTACAAAAACGGGTGACAAATTGGTTGACAGGGTGTAAGAGCTCATGAAGGTAAGCTTAGCCGTGCCCTGATTCTGATCGTACATCGTCAGAAAAAACTCGAGGCCGCTTTCCCACGGGGTTGGTTACATAAGGGCCGTGTGCTTGAAGAACATGTAGAACACGATCGCCGAAAGCTCAGCACTAGCAGCCAGATCGATCTGACACACTGCTTACATGTAGGGCCGTACATGAACGCTGTTCACATGAAAATAAACATTGTCCTTGTACAGTTGTACCTCTCCGTTCGGCAGGGACGTCCAGCTTCGTCACCTTCTGCGAGGTGGAGATCACGATCCTGCAATATCAGCAGTAGCAGTGTAACAATTCAGACATTCAGTGTTTTAAGGTTCCAACCATTAACCAGTGACTACTCAACTATGAGCAAATAGTGAACTAGTAGTTGCTACTGCTTCCCTAGTTTGGCCGGCGCATGGATGTGCCGGGAGGCGGGCTGCCCGTAAGGATGTCTCCAACGGGCCGACCCATCGAGTCCGTGCGGCTCCGCGCGCGTCCGCACGAGCCAAAAACACGGCCCAACGGGCGACCCATCCGGACCGCGGTCCGTTTTTTGGTCCGCCGCGACCCATTCCTGGCCCAAATTTGGGCCAGGTTTGCGTCGGCGCGGACGCGCTGCGGCCTGACCGCGTGTCCGCGTGCTCACGCGTGGCGTCCTCCCCAGGCCCACATGGCAGTGACACGGGGACGGTCAGCCTCCCTGGCCCAGTCCTTTTTAATGCCAGGGGATAGAGACGGCCAGCCCCCACCCACCCCCACTCCACTGCCCCACTACCGTTCCCTCTCCGGCGACCAAACCCTAGCCGCAATGCCGCTCCGATGGCCAGGGTTCGGCAAGGCCAAGAACGACGGCGAGGCCGGGTCGTCATCTGGCCGCCGCCGCCGCTACCGCGCTCCCTCCCCGACACCATCGTCTTCCCCGGAGCCGGAGCCGCTACCCGCAGTCTTCGAGCTCGCGCCGCCGGGCGCCGAGATTGCGCGGCGCGACCGCGTCTACGTGCGCAAGGAGGACTGCCAGTGGTACTGGGACCACGCAGTCCCGTTGCCGTGGCCAGATGTCAAGCTCCCCGAGCTTTGGCATCTGAACCCGCAGCGCATCCCGGTGCCCCCGATGCTGACGAGCAAGGGCACGGGATCTGGAGGTTGAGCGCCGCCGCTCGCGCCTCCCGGCCTCCCTCCTCAACGACCCCGCCTATGCGGCCAGGTCCCGGAACTGGGATGCCTGGTTCAGCGGCGAGCACAGCCTGCGACGGCAGGCCCTGTACACGCGGCCACCGACGCCGCCAGCTGGCCGTTGTTCACCGCCGCCGCACACGCGGCGGAGGGACGCCCCACCAGTGCCAAGAGGCACACGCGGCGCAGGTGCGCTGCGGATTGGGTCGCCGCCGCCGCCACAACGTGTGAAGACGGAGGTCGACATGGACGACGACGAGGCGCTCGAGGCCGCGAAGGAGGCCTCGCGCAAGCAGATGGCCGAGGACGAGGCCAAGCGCTGGGCCATTGTCCTCGCCGACGTCACCTGGGAGCAGGAGGCGGCCCTGCAGGCGCAGCAGGCGGCGGTCCTGGAGGAACCACAGCCATGGTGGCAGGCCATGGATGTGGACCTGCCACCGGCGCCTCCGCTACCAGAAGGCCTGCTAGGGCAGCGCTGGGTCTTCAATGGCGGCGACTGGGAGGTCCTAGAGCAGGCGCAGGAGCAGGTGCAGGAGCAGCCGCCCACGCCGCCGGCCGTCGCCCCACCACCGGCGCACCTCTGGAAGCAGCCGGAGTATGTCATCCTCGATGGGGATGACGAAGAGGAGTAGAAGCCCGCGAAGGGCAAATTTTCTAGTTTTTATATATTTTTGTTTTTAAAAATATTATGTAAAAAGGCCGTTTGTGGCCCACCCCCCTATATATGACTACAAAAGGCCCATATATGGCCTGTTTAGCCAAAAAAAAAAATCCTGGGCGGACTCAATGCGTCGGGCCGTTGGGCGCACTACCACCAACGGCGGACTGGGGCGGACTGGGCCTGTCCGTTTGCCGACGCAAACGGACCAAACGCGGACCAAACGCGCGTCCGTTTGCGTCGGCCCGTTGAAGTCATCCTAAGGCAGGCTTCTGTTGGGGGAAGAAAGAGACAAAAGGGAAAAAAAAGGAGAAAAGTCATGTACTAGAAGTCTAGAACGCAGGCGGGCCGGCTGGCGCAAGGATGCACATAATGCGGATCTACCAGGCGGGAATGTGCTGGCAGGGGGGGCTGGCCGGACGGCATGCAGAACGCAGGGGCTTCGGCTGGGAGAAGAAAAAGATCAAAGGGAAATGAAAAATAGGAGTAAAATGGCGTTGACGGTGCCGATTTTAATGATCCATTCTACTGCAGCGTGCACGATACTGTAAAAACGTTTATACAATAAACCATAAACCATTTTTACAGTACGGTTATTTAGGGGATCTGCTAGAGAGGCCCTATCATTGTACAAGATCCGCACAATTTCAAAGGGTAAATTTCAGTCGTGTGTAAAATGCAATTTAAGTTGACTAATATTAATGAAGATTGCACACAAGTAAAAGTACTGCTTGTCGGATGTAGAAAAGACAAATGAGGAAGGTCTATATCGTAATAAACTCTATACAACTGTATAAGGCTAGTAAATTGTGTTTTTATGTCCATATATGACCATAACATGGGTTTGTGCCTTAATGTTGGAGAATTTCAAAATGTTATGGCATTCAGTGCATAATACCAAGTGTGGTTGAGAAGCACCGATCCACTTTACTCAGTATCAATAACTTCGATGGCAATCACCAAATGCCTATATGAACAGTAAAAGCATGCCGTCCTTAACATGATGGTATATAAATAAGCTCTCGTGACAACACTCTGGTGCATGTTGGTAGAGAAAAACCAGGTAGAAAACTATGCACCGTAGTTTGCTGCCTACCTAGGTACGCCATTGGGCTTAGGAAGCATCGAGAATTCAGTTGCCACAATTCATGCTCGGTGGCAGGGTATCAGTCGACGGCATGGTATCAGTTGTATATACACAATTACAAGACGGACGTGTTGGATGTGACCATATGGGAGCAATGCAGCATGTGTTATGGAACCAACAAATCCTTGAGAAGCTACCTCTTCTCTGAGCAGAGTTGCTAGTCGAAGCTTGAAAACACATACTCGACAAGTGCGCAGTACGTGTTTGATTTTTCGCCGAGCAAGCACGGATGCGAGCGCGATGTCCACGCGCGCGGAGGAGAGAAGACGCAACAAGTATGAGTGGTGGCAGTGCGCCCAACGCCCGACGCATTGAGTCCGCCCGGCAATTTTTTTTATTAGCTAAATAGGCCATATATGGACCATTTTCATTCATATATAGGGGGTGGGCCACAAACGGCCTTTTTGCATAATATTTTTAAAACAAAAATATATAAAAACTAGAATATTTGCCCTTCGCAGGCTTCTACTCCTCTTCGCCATCCCATCGAGGATGACGTAGTCCGGCTGCTTTCAGAGGTGCCGGTGGTCCGCCTCGCGGTGGGACGACGGCCGGCGGCGTGGGCGGCTGCTCCTGCACATGCTCCTGCGCCTGCTCTGGGACCTCCCAGTCACCGCCATTGAAGACCCAGCGCTGCCCTAGCAGGCCTTCTGGTAGCGGAGGCGCCGGTGGCAGGTCCACGTCCATGGCCTGCCACCATGGTTGTGGTTCCTCCAGGACCGCCGCCTGCTGCGCCTGCAGGGCCGCCTCCTGCTCCCGGGCGACGTCGGCGAGGACAATGGCCCAGCGCTTGGCCTCGTCCTCGGCCATCTGCTTGCGCGAGGCCTCCTTCGCGGCCTCGAGCTCGGCGTCCTCGGGATCTACCTCCATCTTCACTTCCTGTGGCGGCGGCGGCGCAGACCCAATCCGCAGCGTGCGCGGGACTGGTGGTGCGTGCCGCCGCCGTGTGTGCGGTGGCGATGACCAACGCCCAGATGGCGGCGTCGGAGCCCGCGTATAGAGGGCCTGCCGCCGCAGGTCGTGCTCGTCGCGGAACCACTCCGCCCAGTTGCTGGACCTCGCCGCGTAGGCGGGATCGTTGCGGAGCTCGGCTGGGAGGTGGCGGCGGCGGCACTCAACCTCCAGATCCCGTGCCCGCTTGTTGGTCGGAATCGGAGGCACCGAGATCCGTTGCGGGTTCAGGTGCCAATGCTCGGGGAGCTTGACATCTGGCCACAGCAGCGGGGTTGCGTGGTCCCAGTACCACTGGCAATCCTCCTTGCGCACGTAGACGCGGTTGCGCACCTCGGCGCCCGGCGGCGAGAGCTCGAAGACGGCGGGGACCGGCTCCGGCTCCGGAGAAGATGGTGGCGTCGGGGAGGGAGTGCGGAAGCGCCGGCGGCGGCGGCCAGAGGAGGACCCCGCCTCGCTGTCGTTCTTGGCCTTGCCAAGCCCCGGCCATCGGAGCGGCATCGCGGCGAGTGAGGTGACTAGGGTTTGGTCGCCGGAGAGGGTGAGTGGGCAGTGGAGTGGGTGGGGGCTGGCCGTCCCTATCCCCTGGCATTAAAAATGACTGGGTCAGGGGAGGCTGACCGCGTCTTGTCGCTGACAGGTGGGCTCGGGGAGGACACGAGGCGTGGCCGCGCGGACGCGTTTTCAGTCTGCCGCGCGTCCGCGCCGACGCATCGGTGGCCCAAATTTGGGCCAGGAATGCGTCGCGGCGGACCGAAAAACGGACCGCGGTCCGTTTGCGTCGCCCCGTTGGGCCGTGTTTTTGGCGCCAGCGGACAGGGACAGATGCGCGCGGACTCGATGCGTCGCCTCGTTGGAGTCATCCTAAGGAACTAGCAAATCCTTGAGAAGCTACCTCTTATGAGAGCAGAGATCACTGTCGACAAGCGTGCAGTGTTTGATTTTTCGACTAGCGAGCACAGATGCGAACGCTATGTCCGTCTGTCCACATGCACACAGGAGAGAAGACGCTAGCTTGGCACGCCTGATAGGTCCAAAGCATTCATGATTCATGAAACAAGGAGGAGTACACCGGTCAAAGAATGAATGCAATTCCCCATCTCGTACTGTCGTCGTCCTTAGCTTAGTGCAGACCGACCATACAAGCTAGTGACAAACTACACCATCTTGCAAGCTTGCACGCAGACGGTGATGATGAGCTGCAGCGGTAACGTCAGATGTCATGGCAGAAACAGAACAAAATGTGCTCTTTTATCGAGCTTGTCGACCGATCATGTACAACAAATTGGTTAGCACAGTGTAAGAGCTCATGAATGTAAGCCTTTTGTGTTTATTTTAAATGGTCACTGTGGGGGGTGGGGGGGTGGGGGGGGGGGGGGGGGGGGGGGGGGCGGGATTCCCCACCTGAATTTTTCATTCATATAGTAGCTCGGGAGCCGATTGTTTTACAGCAAAGACATCGGAGCAGAGGGAGTACAGGGGGACAGGCAGCGTTTACTGAACTAGTTGTTGCAGAAACAGGCTTCCCAGGAGTCAGCAAAATTCTACAGCAACATGCACAATACTGTATAAAGTTTACAGTAAACCATAAACCACTTTTAGGGTATGGCTACTTACTGGATCTGCTAGAGATGCCCTAACATTGTACATATACTGCAAAATTTCGAAGTGTAAATTTCTCGGTCTGCAATTTAAGCTGACTAATATTTACAAAATTGCATACAATTAAAAAATTACAAGTTTTACAATGATTGGCATTTTTAATAACCGTCCATCCAACCTGATCTAACGGTGTGGCGGCGTTGTCCGGACAAGCCATTGGATGATTGACGACGGCTCCATCTTCATCGTCGCTTAAGAATCTTGTGAGGCCGAGAATACAGCCGTGGTAGTCAGCGGCGCCTTAGTGGCTGCCAGAAGTAATGGAAGCAGGATGGCTCGGAAGGCAAGACGGAGCACCGGGAGCACCAACGGCATGGCCCCTTCCTCGCCGATGCTCTAGCCGGTGTTGCAGGGGTCCTGAGTCCTGACCTCAGTGTGCGTCCTTGCCGGGAAAACCATGCATGCACTACATACTAAGGCAATGACTGCGGACTGACGCGCGCTCAACACAACTTTCGACCACGCAGTCGATGCAAGGCAGAGGAGGAGCACATCCGACGGGTGCAGGCTTGATGAGACCAAGGCACATGCGATGGCGAACTCGCGACAGTACTGACATCTGCACTTTGTCGACCATATGCACGAGGAGAGGCAGGGGAGGAGCACGCCGGCGCTAGTACGCCGTGACGCGGACTCTAAGGCATGTCCCAAGCCCCCCCCCATGCATAACCTTGAATGACACTTGTCCATCTGTCAAACATGATGCATGCATTGATATTCTGGAACAAAATGCATCTGCCATGTTACGACGCTTTGCTATTTCACCCTATATTACATGAAGGAACCATGTTGGACACACAGCGGCGCGAGATTTTGATCGGAAACGCGGCGATGCGCCGGGAACGCCACCGGCATGCAACAGAGACCGCCGTAGCCATCACCGCGAGCGGCAACATCGTGGCATAGCCATATTACACATCATTTCTAGCACAAAGGTTCTTCTTTCCATGGTAAACAAGAGTTTCGAAAATGATTCTAACTTTCTTTAAGAAATTGTTTTTCCTATGGCAATGATTGCAAACAGCCGTAAGCCATGGTCGTGTTCTGAGTAAGTCCACGCTGTGCACACCAATAGCACAGCGAGTCAGCGCAGCGGGGGCGGCGGCGCGGAGGACGTCGGCTTCATCGGGTAGGTGCAGGTCGTCGCGATCTCGGAGGTGCATACGTTCCATCGCTAGCTCTGCTAGAGACGCACGAACGAATCTTCATTCAATAACACAGCGAGACGGCAATTAAACAAAAATAATTAATTGTTTAATCGACGACTACAAAAATTCAGACTCAACGGCACGGTGGAACAGGGTTACGAGGATAAATTACAGGTTTTTCTAGAGGAACTACACAATTTTAATCAACGGCTAATATAAATCATGTTTTAATCAATGGCTAAGAAAAATCATATCTCACGGTACCGACGGTACCACGGGTTCCGTGCCAACCACCGTAAAAGAGCTCTTAAAAAATAGCAAAAGTACTGTTTGTCGGTTGTCGGAAAAACAAATGAGTAAGGTCCATATCGTAATAAAATATATACAATTGTATAAGGCTAGGAAGTTGTGTATTTATATCCGTATATCATCGTAAAATATGAGTTGTGCATTAATATTGTCGAATTTCATATTATTCCAAAAACAAGTATGACATTCGGCAAGATGCATAATACCAAGTGTGGTTGAGAAATATGGATCCACTTTACTCAGTATCAAGGACTTTGATGGCAATCACCAAATGCCCATCTGCACGGTAAAGGTGTGCCCTCCGTAAGCTGAGATGGTATATAAATAAGCTCCCATGGGAACAGTTTGGTGTATGTCGATCGAGGAAAAAACCATGTAGAACACTATGCACCATAGCTGGCTGCCTACCTAGTTATACCATTGGGCTTAGGAAGCATCGAGAATTCAGTTGCCACACTTCTTTCTTGATGGCCTAATTGCACCCGGTGTAACTTGGTGAATCCATGGCAGCAACGGACCGACGCTGAATGGCAGTGTAACAGTTATGTATACACAACTACACGGTAGAGGGGATGGACGTGAAAATATGGGAGCAATGTGGCATATAATAAGGAACCCGCAAATCCTTGAGAAGCTACCTCTTCTATCAGAATAGTTCCTAGTTGCTGCTTTGAAGACAAGTGCGCAGAGTTTGATTTCTTGCATAGAATTTTTTCACACTTCAATTGGTAGCCTAGCGATCAGACGGCGATGATGAGCTAGCTGCAGCCTGTAAGTGATGTGCCGGCAACGTCACACGTCAGGGACTCAGGGTATAACCATAATAAAATGTGTGCTTTTATCACATCTTATCGATCGAGTGTGTTTGGTGTCAGGTTAGGTCATCAAAGATGTTTCAAACTGTTCGAGTACAAAAATGGGTTACAAAGTGGTTGACAAAAACCAAAACTACTCGTTAGAGTCGAGGAGAATGGCGATGTCTAACATCGACACGTGCACGCTGGTTATCGGGCTCGTGCTTGATGTTGGACATGGATGGCGTCGTTGTCACTTAGACAACCTCCTCGGTATGGACAGACCAGTCACTCTCCTCAGACTTCTTATTGATCATCCGCCGTGACAAGAAAATTGCCGCGTGTGTGTCCAGCCAGTCGTTCTCGGGGATGCTGGCACGACCACCTCTCGTCGTGCCAGCACATGGCCGGCTGGAGCAGGGGCGTAGCCGGCCATATCAGAATCGGAACGTTGGGCCGAGCACGGCCCATAAACAGCCCCACTCTGTCGGGTTGCCCCCACTTGCCCAGCGGATGGTGGCCTTCGTAGGCCTGCCGGGTGACTTTGTGCTCGTCGGTGAAGAGGCGGTCCCACAAAGTTAAATAGGTGGCCTACAAAGGGTTGGCGTTTGTTCGCCTTTTAAAAGACCTATTGACCTGCCCAGCCGGGCTGAAATTTTCTTGAACATGGATAGTTTTCTCGTATCTCGGCCATTTTTACAAGCTTGGGATATCCAACCATCTAAAATTCTAATCCTTATCTTACTTCATACATAACTAGCAAGGAGGCCCTTGAAAATGTGAGGGCATCATCTTTAGCATAGTGAACATGTCCATGTATTTTACTTAAATAAACTAATACCTATTTGAAAAATTGTTAGAACAAATTTATCTGGTTTCCTAATATAAGTTGCGACATTTCTAAACAATGGTATGTCGAAATTTTGTAACATAGAGCAGTGGTAGTTTGATTTATTTTTACTTCCTTCCTATTGTTCCCCACTCTTTAATTCAGGTGATCTATAACCTCACATGCATGTATATGTTTTGTCCAGTCACATGACTACGCTGACTCGGATAGCTCATGAATTCTCACCAATGTCAATATTATACTTGTCACCAACTGTGCTAGAACCTAGAAGGCTATGAACGATCGAGATCTAATTCAGTTTCTTAAATCTGACACTGTTCATGACAATGTTGAGGTTACATACCCAGAGTAATCTAGCTCCAAAAAAGTCAAGAAATTTAGTCTCATGTCAACACTAAATTTCATGCGGTTTAAACTGCTGGATGACGGTATCATGTGGTTTACCTATCTAATTTATTATATGTAGAAATTATTTGAGGCCATGGATAATATAAAATATGATCATACAATATTAAACAACATTCATATTTTTGTATTACATAGATACTATCAATATCTAATATTTCGTTAGAAGGTGTCCAAATAACCACACACGACACAAATCGATACCTTTTGGGACCTTCTAGAGTTATCCTAGAAGCATGCACATTTTTGTGCCTCGGGTTTGCAATTCGTCCGTAATGACATATAGTAGTGCTAGAAATATTTGTTGTTGATTACTTTATATCATCTTCTAAGTGCAACTTGCGATGTATGGCAGTCCTAAGCACCTTTTATTTTCAATGTAAGTATCTATGACAACAAAGGATGTACCACTTTGTGATAAAGTATGTTTTTATAGCCTTTGTATTCACCTTCGTCTCGGTTTTTTATCTATCAATTATTTTTAATGGATCAATAAAGATAGATGATTTTTAACATAATAAAAGGTGCATGCACTCTTGAAGAGAGAATTTTATAAAAAATAAATAATTTTGGAAATGCTTTATATGATTCACTACTTGAAGGCATGGGCTTCGATTTGGGAAAGACCAAAGGGAAAAGGAAAAGGAAAAGGAAATAAATAGAGAAAAATCACGTTTACGGTACCAATTTGAAAGATCTATTATACCGCAATATGAGTGATGGTATGGCTACTTACCGGATCTGCTAGAGATGCCCTAACATTGTACATAAACTGCAAAATTTCGAAGTGTAACATTCTCGGTCTGCAATTTAAGCTAGGAAGTAGTGTATTTATAGCCGTATATCATCATAAAATACGAGTTTGTGCATTAATGTGGTGTAATTCCATATTATTTCAAAATTTTATGACATTCAGCAAGATGCATAATACCAAGTGTGGCTGAGAAATACCGATCCACTTTACTCAGTATCAATGACTTTGATGGCAATCACCAAATGTCTATCTGCACAGTAAAGTCGTGCCCTCCTTAAGCTGAGAACGATGATAAATAAATAAGCTCTCATGAGAACACTTGGCGCATGTTGGTAGATAAAAACCATGTATAACACTATGCACCATAGTTTGCTGCCTACGTAGGTACAACATTGGGCTTAGGAAGCATCGAGAATTCAGTTGCCTCAATTCAGGCTTGATGGCCTAGTCGCACCCGGTGTAACTTGGTAAATCCATGGTAGCAACGGGCGTACATTGAACGACAGAGTATCAGCTATATATACGCAGTTACGTGATCGACTTGTTGCACGTGAACATATGGGAGCCATGGGGCATATATTAAGGAACCAATAAATCCTTGAGAAGCTACGTTTTCTAGTAGCAGAGTTCGTAGTTGACCAGCACAGCCGACAAGTGTTTGATTTTTTGCCAAGCGAGCACTGATGCGAACGCGATGTCTGTCCACATGCATGGAGGTGAGAAGTAGCAGGAGTACACCTGATAGGTCCAAAGACCAAAGCATTCAGGAGTACACCTGATAATTAATGGTCATAGTTGAACGCTGTTGTACCTCTCCAGTCGGCAGGGATGTCGTGCTCCGTCACCACACAGTACCCCGTTGGTGCGACGTGGAGATCACAATCCTGCGATATGGGCAGAATGGAGGCATAGTTTGAACCATCAACCAGTGACCGATCTTGTGACGATTGAACTATGAGCAAATGCTGAACTAGAAGTACATAACATGGAGTGTCGTACCTCTCCAGTCGGCAGGGATGTCGAGCTCCGTCACCACAAAGTACCCCATTGGTGCGAGGTGGAGATCACAATCCCGCGATATGGGCAGAATGGAGGTAGAGTGTAACCACGCTAATTCAGCATTTTTGAGTTTCAACCATCAACCAGTGACCGATCTTGTGACAACTGAACTATGAGCAAATGCTGAACTAGAAGTAGGTGACCATTATTCAGCAGTTGGGTTCCTAATTTTTCTAGTTACAGTCGGTGACCATTATTCAGCAGTTGGGCTCATAATTAGGCCACTTATCAGTCCAGAGTCTAGACGTTTCAGGTTTGTCTTGCTTCTTGTTAGAGGGAATACCAGTGATTATCATTACCTTTCAGCTGTCAGTAGGGAAAAACTCGATGGAGGAAATCGGGGAGCCAAGATGAACCTTCTTGCTAAGGTGAGAAACTTGCATCGTCTTCACATCAACAACACAGCAGTCACCGGCCGTCACGGCTTCCACTAAATAAAGATGGAAAATGTATTCATGTTAGTAACACTTAACTGCCAAATCAAGATCGCACATCGATGAAGAGATCTTAGCAGATTTAAACAATCTTGTTAAATTTCATGATGGCCAAGTAGTATGAGAAGTCGACACTTAAGAGAAGTGAGCAGATAACAATCTTGTTAAATTATCAGGCCGATTCCAGGGTCTGATATATATAGCTTAGCAACTAGTATGACTTGACCAGTCAAATTGATCTTTAGTCAATTGGATTATAGGATACGGGTGGCCAGCGCGGGGATGTGCCGAGAAGCGGGCTTCGAAGGGGGGGGGGGGGGGGGGGGGGGGGCTCTTTTGACGAGAAAGAAATGGCTCTGCTTGATTAGAATCGGGGCTCCGTGCTCTATCAGCTATCAATTAGTTGGCGCTACGCGTGACTTCAGTTGACAAAGAGGAACAAGATAGCGCTAGCGCCCGCGGAGAACTTTCGTTTGTTCGCCTTCTAAACGGCCTACTGACCTGCCGAGCCGGTTCAAAGACCAAAGGGGAAAAAGAAACAAAAGGAGAAACGACACATTTTCAAGGAGAAACGACACATTTTCGATACTGATTTAAGAAGCTATTCTATCACACACGCACAATACTGAAAAAGTTTAAACCATAAACACTTCTACAATATGGCTATTTACGAAATCAGCTAGAGATGCCCTAACATTGTACATAAACTGAACGATTTTGAAGGTAAATTTTTTGTCGTGTCAAGTGCAATTTTAGTTGACTAATATTAACAAAAATTGCATAGAACTAGAAAATAGGAAAAATATTGGTTGTCGGGTGTAGAAAAACAGTGAGGAAGATCTATATCGTGATAAACTGTATACAATAGTATGAGTCTAGGAAATTGCATATTTTTGTCCATATATCATTATAAAATACGGGTTTGTGCATTAATGTTGTAGAATTTTATGTTATTTCAAGTTGTTACGACATTCAGCAATATGAATAATACCAAGTGTGGTTGTGAAGTACCGATCCATTTTACTCGGTATCAATTGACTTTGAATCATTGATGGCAATCACCAAATGCCTATCTGCACAGTAACCGCACACCTCCAAAAGCTGAGATGATATATAAATAAGCTCTCATACAAACACTTTGGTGTATGTTGGCAGAGAAAAACCATGTAGAACACAATGTGCATAGTTCGCTGCCTACCTAGGGATACTATTGGGCTTAGGAAACATCAAGAATTCAGTTGCTTCAGTTCGTGCTTGATGGCCTAACTGCACATGGTGTAACTTAGTAAATCCATGGCAACAACAGACTCACACTGAGCGGCAGAGTATCAGTTACGCATACACGACAGGATGCACGTGAACATATAGGAGCAATGGGGCATATATTAAGGAACCAGCAAATCCTTGAGAAGCTACCTCTTCTATGAGCAGAATTTGTAGTTGCAGCTTGGAAAAGTATAGGCGACAAGTGCGCAGTCTTTGATTTTTCGCCGAGCGAGCACAGACGCGAAAGCCACTTCCACGCGCTCAGAGGTGAGAAGCAACAAGCCTGATAGGTCCAAAGCATTCAAGCAACAAGCTTAGTGACCGACCACACGGGCTAGTGACACACTACAGTCTTGCAAGCTTGCAGAGGAAATGTTCACACTTCACACACGGTAACCTAGCTATCTGACGGCGACGACAAGCTAGATGCAGCCTGTAGGTGATGCCCCGGCAAGGCGGCAACGTCAGACGTCAGGGTAGAACCATAACATAATGTGTGCTTTTATCACAGCTTATCGAGGGAGCATGTTCGGTGTCAGGCTAGGTCGTCAAAGATGTTTCAAACATCAGTTCAACTTTTCGACTACAAAAATGGATGACGAATTGGTTGACAATTTTTTTCCCGCAGAAGGTTGGTTACAAAAGGGTTGTGTGCTTGAAGAACATGTAGAACACGATCGCCGACACCACAAAGAAGCTCAGGAGTAGCAGCCAGATCTGCCACACTGCAGGAGGGGACATCCTGGTGAATATCCATCTATGTAGAGGCCATACATGAACGCTGTTTACATTTTAAAAAAATTGTCCTTGTACCTCTCCAGTCGGCAGGGACGTCGAGCTTCGTCACCTCAGCTCCCCATTGGTGAGAGGTGGAGATCACAATCCTGCAATATGGGAAGAATATTGGCCGTGCAACCATTCAGACTACTAAACTATGAGCAAATACTGAGCTAGTAGTTGCTACTGCTTTGCTTGTTTGGCATTGCTTCAGAAAGAAAAAAATTCTCTACAAACTTCTGTTCCGGATACATTCAGTGATCATTATTAAGCAGTTAGGTTCCTAGTGACGACACTTATCAATCTACAGTCTAGAAGTTTCGGGTTTTATGTTGCTTCTTGTTATAGGGCATACCGGGTTTTATGTTGCTTTTTGTTATAGGGCATTCATTGGAGGAAGTGTAACCATTCAGAGATCCTCAGTGTTTTCAGGTTCCAACCATTAACCAGTGACGAATCTTGTGACTACTCAACTATGGGTAAACACTGAACTAGTAGTTGCTACTGCTTCCTTAGTTTGGCAGTGCATGCTTCAGAAAGAAGATATATCTGTATAGACTTCTGTTCTGGATACAGTCAGTGAGTCAGCGATCATCATTCAGCAGTTGGGTTCCTAATGAGGCCACTTATCAGTCTACAGTCTAGACGTTTCAGGTTTGTCTTGCTTTTTTGTTCCAAGGAATGATAGTGATTATCATTACCTTTCAGTAGGGCAAAACTCGATGGATGAAATCGGGGAGCCGAGATGAACCTTCTTGATCAAGTGAGAAACTTGCATCGTCTTCACATCCACGACACAACAGTCACCGTCACGGCTTCCCCTAAATAAAGATGGAAAATATACCATATCAGCCAAATAAGGATCGCACATCCATGAAGAGGTCTTAGCAGATTTAGAAAATCTTGTTAAATTTCAGGATGACCAAGTAGTATGACAAGTCGACAGTTAGGAGATGTAAGCAGATAACTTGGTGTGTTTGATAAAATATATGTTTCGGAGCCTGATAATAGCTTAGCAACTAGTATGAGTTGGCCAACCAAAATGACCTGCAGTCAATTGGACACAATTCAGGTACTTGCATTACACTACTACTATTATATTTTCGTAATGCTGTATTTCTTGTTAAATTCCAGAAACATGCAACTAAATATCAGCCACAGTTTTTGTCAGGGGAGCATTTACCGATTATATAAAAAATTCTGTAAAAAGATGCATACAGTCAACTGAAGAAAATAGAACAGGAAGGATGACTGAAAAAACATGCAAGAAAGAAAGATCAAGAAGTTGTTTGATGGGAAAGTAATCAATATTATGAAAAGCCTCGAACTTCGGCAATGCAGGTATGCCTACAAACGCTAAATATAGCACACTGCTACGGTCAATATCACATGAGATCCACCATCTCATCCACTTACAGTGCCAGATACTTGCCGTCCAAGCTAACTGAAAGTGTGGAAATAGGCTTCCGGAGAAGTCTTTTGTATCCAATTCTCTTCCAGTTACATATGTCCAAAACCACAGTAAGAATGTCATTACCTATTTCATCAACAAAGATTTAATTAAAGCTGTCATGTGGCACATTTTTTAACTCCATTGAACATATTACCTTTTACAAGTGTGCAAAATAGGAAAGGTTTCTTTCCATCCCTGGAAAAGCAGCAACACTCAATCTTCTCATCCTGTAAATCAGGAACAGATATAAACTGTATGGTCAAATGGCCAGTTCGGTTTCAGTTATTGTAAAGGGAACTAAATTAATTTAACACTGTTTACCGAAGATCTAGTTAAATTTAATAGTGGGACTCCCTCATCTATCTTCCATATTCTTGCAGAACCATCAGTAGATGTGAGGCTAGGAACTCTGAATCCAAGCTAAATGAGAACAAAAGACACTATGTCAGGATCCGAGGCCACCAACCGGAGCTTGGTAAAGTAATATAATGTACAGTAATTGCATCATTCAGTTATTTGTAACGAGGATCTCTTGTTCAAAAGGCCACATAAAACTATGAAAGAAAGGCCACATACAACTATGAACAAAAGGTCACATAAAACTATCAATTTACTACCTAGCACTCGACCAAGTGTGCTATGTGCAGCACAACAACAAATCCTATTGGAATGAATACTCAGGTATTACCAAATTAAGGTAATAATGCATATGTTGATCAAGGCAAGGTAATATCTGTCGAAGTAAAAGTTTCTCCCTTGATTCACCTGATATCCATGTCTCGGAAGGATTTATGGGCCTTAGGTTCATCCAAAAGCAAACTGAGACTTGGCCAACGAAATATTCTGAGATGTCCATCCTGTTGTAGTAAAATTAAACCAGAAAATATTAGTTAATAAATCAAGTTGTGATTTGCTGAAGCTAAAAGCCTGAATGATGATTTGCATTCAGCAGACTAAAATATGTCTACTCATTGCCTCAGAACTAAATGTCTACTCACTGTCTAACTTATATTGTTTTTTCTCGAAAATGAAAGAAGCTACATATCTTTGACCAAAAGGAACTTAACAACTAACTTGTATTATAAGATAAATATATGCAAAGAAAAGAAGATGGAATGGCCTGATACCTCACCACCAATAGCAAACTTTGCACCGTCAGTACTGAATGCTAGGCATCTCTGAGGCCCAACTGATTGGAGAGGTGGAGAATCTACCGCAATAAGGTTCATACTGAAGTCTTCATAGACCAGCTTGAACAGCCTACAAATGTGATATAATGTTTGTTATCTAGATAGACTTAATCATATTTGAAAGGATTACAGTAGATGGGAAATTGAGTGATTTATTTTGGGGTAAAAATTGACTGAAATTGGTATACGAGAAGAGGAAAGGAAGGCTATATTTCTGGTATATAAAGCATGAAGAATGTGTATGCTCTCCTAGTGATTAGTAGTATACATAAATGAATGACATTTTTGGTAAAATAGAACTTCAATTGATTTGCAGTCAATCGCATACATAAATGAATGACATTTTTGGTACACTATCAGAAGTCTGAAGAATGAGGTTCCAACGCAGCAGAACAGAGCATGCACAAGAACCAAAGCGAGGGGCGCTTACCTGCATCCTTTGGCGGTGGCGCAGACGAACTGGTCGCCGCCAGGGTGCACAGCGATGGCGTGCGGCGCGTCGTCCACCTCCTCGCCCATCGTCACCCTCAGCTGCAAACCAAACCCTCGATCAGAGACCCGGCCACACGTAGCAGCAGGCGCCGGGAACGGGGACGACCGCTCACCAGGGGTTCGGAGGCGAGAGTGCAGGCCCTGGCATCGAACGCGAAGAGGTCGAGGAGGGGCGGGGACGAGGCCGTGCCGGCGCGGCCGTACACCACGAGGAGGCGGTTGCCAATGCCACCGCCGCCCCTCCGCCATACCCACGCCGCGCAGGTCACGTTCCCGACGACCCCCCACGCGGGAGCCTCCTCTCGCCGTCGGTGCCCGTCATTGGAACCACCCACCAACAGCCGCCGCGGCGTTCGGCGCTGGCGCGGGCTTCGCTGCGTCAGTTATACTGGCTTCTCCGGTTGTTCTTGTGCCTGCTCTTATCGCGCTTGTATAGTTTCCTCGTGCCGCCGCGGTGCGGGTTGGAAGAGCCTGGCTGGCACGGGCGGGCGGAGCGTGCGACGGAATCGTTTCGTCTTGGGGCGGCGGGATATTCTCATGCCGGCCGCGCGCTCGCGACGACGCCTCTGTCAAATCCGCCCTGCTCGACTGCCCTGCTGGCGCCAGCAGTTTGGTGGCCATTTCAGCTGATGTCTGGTAATTGCTTGGCACTGTCGCAGGGGGGGACTGGAGCGGCCCGTGAGAAGAAGTCGTACAGGTGCTACAGCGACGAGGCGTTTCCCTGGTCTCAGGAGTTGGGCCGAAAACTGCCACCCAACGGAAGCCTCCATAGCCTCCCGAAACGACCGGGCGGTCCGGCACATCCCAAACGCAGCTGCCCCGTAGTCGCTGACAGTGCGGACCCACGCTTTGACCGCCTGGCGGAGCGGATAAGCTAGCTTGACCGACGTCGGCATTCATGGCGCACCCGCCGGCATTCATAGCGTACCGGCCACCTCCGACTATAAGTGGAGGGGCCGGAGCAAACCCTAAACTCCGCACCGCACTTCCGCCGCCGCCGCCGCTCTCTTCTCCTCCTCATCCACCGGTGCCGAGTTTCCTCCTCCACCTCATCCACCATGCCTCGCCGCCTCCCCCACCACATGCGCCAAGCTGACGGCGGAGAAGTGGGCGCAGCTCCGCTGCGAAGCGGAGGCCGCGGAATCGCGTGTGTCTGCAGAAGTGTTGGCGGCGGAGGGGTCAGACGTCGGCTTCGGCATCCTCCGCGAGGGCTCCGACATCGTCGAAATGACGGGTTCGGAGTATCTCCGGCAAATGCACGAATCGAATCGGGCGCAGTCGGACGTGATGGCGGAGGAGTGGAATCAGCAGGCGGAGGCGGAGCTGGCAAGGATGCGGGCGGAGGACGAGGCCACGCGGGTTCGGGCGGAGGAGCGCGCAAGGGTGACGGCGGAGCACCGTTTGGCCGAGGAGCAGCTCAAGGCCGAGGCCACGGACCGCATCTTCGTCGGGCAGATGAAGAACAGGGTCGGCTTCGTCGAGAAGCAGAAGCAGGCGGAGGAGGCATTCCGTGAAGGCTGCATCTACGTGCCAGAATCTTCCGGATCTGGCTCCTTCTACACCGACTCCGACGAGCAGGGGTCTTCTCCGGACCCTCCTCCAGCTGCGGCACAGGGCGGCTCCGGCTCCGGCGTCGGCACGGCAACGGTCATCGTCCTGTCCGACGATGAGTAGACTAGACTAGGTGGCTATCCGGTCGCATGAACTGCACGTAGGATTAAGTAGCAACTCGTATGCACGTTGCATGCTTTTGTAGTAATTTGGTATCTTAAATTAGAGGTGTGTGGTTGTAGCAACATGTTTTTAGGGGGTGCCCGGTCACTGTCCGCGGACGCGTCCGCGGACAGTTTGGGGGGCGGATTTGAGGGATCCGACTGGAGATGCTCTCACTCCATCAGGTGAGACGAGGTCCCTCAGCCCATGTCCTTTTCTGAACTCGGCATACATCTCTTCATCTTCTCTGATTTTAGTTTAAAAATAACCAATGAATCGTGGAAAAAAGCGCTAGAATGGGACTGTTACAACACATAGCTGCATGATCAGAAATATTATTATTTATTTTATTACCAGAGATATTTTTATTGCTCGATGGACTGCCAGCATGCAGTTCGCCAAAAATGGCAGGCGAGCTTTTCCCCCCTTAAATAACTAATAAAGTAATAAATAGCATACTGATAAATTGTAATAGTTTATCTAATCATCATAGTTGTTGTTTCCCATTTGCAGATTAGGGGGTTAAAAGTTTCAACATCAGAGTGATAGTGTGATATGGTTTGTTAAAAGTTGCAGAATGAAGGTGACAAGAAGCAAATCAATCAATAGTTTTGAGTATCTGACTTGAGCCTCCTCAAGTATAATTATACAAAATACTACGGATATGTTATTCAAAAAGGTTAGACAAAACATATACCAATATAGTTTTCCAATCATACTTCATGCTGTGATATTGTTTAGCGGCCACTTCATCTGTTCGCATCAATATGCAATCGAGGGGTTCCCTGTTTTTATTTTAAATGCAATAAAAATTGATGGATTCAAAATTATTGGTAGTGATGATATATTTTTGTAACGCTCACATAAATTGTGTAACCACAAAATATTGTGCTACTAATTCCCGCCGCAAAGCGCGGGGAATCATCTAGTATGTTTTATAAAGCAAAACCCCACTAACATGTATTAATTATTTTTGTATCTCAACATGCAAGATATCCACATCATTCACTGTCTTGGATAATCAATTGTCCATGTCATCTCCACTAATACTTGTTAATCTTTACATGCAAACTTCACATTATCCATTCCGTTAAATGTCTAATTGTACATACTAATAATTTATAATACAAACACATTTCATGTCGATTAAATTTAGATCTCGACTATGACAAGTTGAGTTTTGCATATTCTTTTAAACAACTTAATGTATCATCCTTTTCATACCCTTTAGTTTAAACAATATAATTTTTATAGAGATTCCCGCTGCAACGCGTGAGATGTATTTCTAGTTACAAGGATGACAAAATGCATCACCAATCTCCATCAAATACCGAAAACATCGATCCATGTTGCCCAAAAAAAAGATTACAAGGGGGTTAACAAGATAGGGCTGATTTATAGATTGTATCCACACAAATTAATATTGATGTATATGTAAACTACTACATTGTATCTATTTGAACATCATTAAAGAAAAATTAGATATGACAAAAATAATGTCCAATATATCGAGCACATCAAACACATGTATAAGAACTAATTTTTTTTGAAACTACATCATATTATAACACAACTAAGTAATGCGAAAGTACCTCCTCCTATGCGAAAACTGCATCCATATATCGTGCATATCTGAGGCAAAACTAAATAACGCAAAGAAAAAATAGATCCTCCTACTAAATCTGATATACTTATAATAAATAATGCTACGGACATAGCTTACATCCACAAGACTCATATTTCACGCATGAATTACTTCCGATATTACATTAAAGCTATATATCCAGGTAGAAACATATTAAAATGATGAAATTACTTTGATGTGCATATGTTCGCATTTCAACTTACACCTCGTATTTTAAAAAAAAATCAGTAAAGTTTAATTGAGACGTATGAATATTCATAGAGTGTTTTCGCTTTAAGAATTGAAACAAGAAAATTAAATAAAAAAGAACCTAGTGCACACAGACACAAGTTCCAGTGATGAACCACATACATTAGGCTACACACTTCACATTTTTTAACTCATATAATCCAGCATGTTGTATGCCATTTGATGTAACTTCTACGGTAATTATAGCCAAATAAAATGCTACTTTGCATGAGTGCATGGCTAGTTACCAGTATCCATGCATGTCACTACTATACTATATAAAAATACCAAGCAAATCAAATCCAATCGAGTACAACAGGAAGAAAAGAAAATTAAGTTTTACATCATCACTTGGATTATTCATAGACATTGGGGAAATGAGTGCAAAGCATGCACGGATACCTTACACCGCTGGTCCGAGGCGTGGATCATGGCAGCTGAGCTATTTCAGCAAGGTCCAGCTCCCCACCGTCGTCATTGTTGTCATTGTTTCTTCCGCTGCTCTGAATCTGCTCAAGGATCTTGAACATAGCAACACACCCCCTCAATAGAAGGTAAGTACCTTCAATCGCAATTTATTAAAAGCTTGGGGGCGATGCCCCCTCCCTGCCCCGACATGTGCATGGCTCCTCCACTGCTCCTATGAGAGCAGCTACAAGACTGAGGACTCCTCCGATGATCGCAAACACGATCCCAAGGATCGTCAATAAGTTGAGGATCTTCCGAGTGGCCTTCAGTGTTAGCATTACTGACGATGTCCCGGTACGCCCTGGACTGGAAGTGAATCACCGATGGTTTTTCTGTACAAGTAGTATGGCGCCTCCTCCACTGCTCCTATATATGAGAGCAGCTACAAGATTGAGGACTCCTCCGATGATCGCAACCACGATCCCAAGGATCGTCAATAAGTTGAGGATCTTCCGAGTGGCCTTCGGTGTTAGCATTAATCACAATGTCCCGGTACGACTCAGACTAGGAGTCAATCACCGAATCATTTTTCTGTACAAGTAGCTTAGCTCCTATATAATCTTGTACATCATGTGTAATCGATACCAGAGAAAAAAATCAAAGTTTTGACGAGGTGCGATACGCACCTCTAGCAACTAACTAATTCCAGCGTTTGTATTTTCCAATAGAAAATCATTGACACAGTATAAGATAATTGTGCACTCCAATAGGTGAAATTGAGTAATAACTACTCTTGGTTTCTAATTTGTCTTTATCCTGGTGAAAGGTGTGCTAGTGCCATCTTTCTTAGTGAATGGAATATCAGTGATTAAACCAGTTTTATCAGACAGCAAGAATCCACTCACTAGAAGAAATATGGCCTTTTACCACGGGGCAGATTCGTGGTAGAAAGGCCGTTTTTTGTGGCTAAAGGTTTTTAGCAACGAGGGGGGTTCGTGGTGGATACTGCGTGGCTGATTTATTAAACACGGCGGCGGGATTTCGTGGTATATGGTTCCGTCATCAACCACGAACATGTTGCCTTGGTAAAAGAATCTAACGGACACGTGGCAAACGGTGTTATCTCTTCTACCACGACGTGGAAACCGTGGTAGATGTTAGGCCCACCTGAGGCCTGCTACTATTAGTTAGGCCAGCCCGTTAAGACAAGTTGGGCCGGCCGTTAACTAGGTGGGCTGCTATGTTACCATTAGATAGGCCGGCCCACCTAAGAGGGCTGTCCCTTTAACTAGGTGGGCTGATATGTTACCATTTGATAGGCCGGTGGGCTGGCCTGGTAAACTTAGATGGGCCGGCCTGGTATGTTAGTGGGCTGGTTAGCTACGATTTGCTGGGCTGGGCTGATACGTTTCGTGGGTCGGCCCACCACGATTAGCTGGGCTGGCCTCTTACGTTTCGTTGGCCGGCCCACCGTGCTTAGATGGGCCGGCCTGCTACGATTCGTGGGCCGGCCGGCTGGCCGCACTTGGGCTGGCCTGCCATTGTTCGTGGGCGGGCCTTTTATCATAGTGGGCCGGCCTGCCATTTTTAGATGCGCCGGCCCGCTAGGCTTTCTAGGTCGGCCTACCTTGCTTAGGCGGGCTGGCCCATTTAGGTACTGTAGCACCTCGCTTTGGTTAAAGGGCTGGCCCATTAAAATTAATGCACCGGCCCGTCAACTGTGGTGGGCCAGGTCCATGAAGTTTATTAAGCTGGCACGTGAACGTTTAGTGGGCCTGCCTCTAATTTAGCTAACCGGTTGATTACCTTTTCACGGATTAATAATTCAGTCTAATACCGTCCCAGCGAATATGCCTGATACTACCAGACTCATACATCATGGCCAGAGTGAATCAGCATGGAACTTGACGATAGTCCATAAATAACTAAATACTACATCACCTGGAAAATCTTTAAAAAATATTGCATAGCCCTCAACAAATTGAATAGTAACTAAATCAAGGATTCTACTCATATCGTCGAGCTTCACTCAACAGGTGAACAGAGTTGTCAATTCATCAAGGTTTCTTTTATTGATCCAGGTTTGCGAGAACTTGCACAATGGGCGTCTTGATAGGCGTTGTAGACGGAAGCAAGCAAAAGTGTGAGGGTTCGACATGATCTTGGGGTTTGAAACAAAGACATAAGAAGTTACAACAACAAACAAGGCATACACATTACCAGAGCAATCCACCAGAGCATCTTACTGATCCTTATAATCATATTAACACAGTAGCATGTGGCATGGTTTGATCGTCCACCAACTCGTAAAAAACATAGGACCGACATGTAATTAAACAAGTGCGTGCCTAAGATAGACCAAGTATATAGTGTAATGAGCAATCAATCATTGTGTACCTTCTATAGACTAGCAAGATCATATCATCAAAGACATAATCAAACACAATGTGCTTCATATCAACAGCAAGATGTTTTACCGTTTTAATCAGCGGGAACTCAAAAAAGCAAAGATTATTTGTGGAAATTAATTGAACCATTGTTTGCATAATACAAACAACCTACATAATGAAATGAGCTATTAAAAAATGTGTCCCTCGTATATAAACTAGCCTGATCATTTCAACTGATGTAGTATTTAGTTATTTATGGATCATTTCAACTGATGTATGGTATTCGGTTATTTATAGACTTAGATAGTGCCAGAGACAAATAAGCAATTCGACCATCATGAGACATATAACCAAGCACATCGAAATACAACATGGGACTTACAGTGCTCTTTGTCAAGTCTCACTTCATCTCATCTTGTTGTTCAGTTCGATGAAGATGTCCACAGTTACCCGCTATTAACCCTATGTGGAAAGCCGGTTGTTCCTCCTGTGCATGGTTTAAACATAATAAACAGTTTGTATATAGAGAAAATATAGAAGGGACATGTACTTCAAAGATTATAGCCGTGCTTAAATATAAGATTTATGGTGTTCCAAGTGTGAGCTCCAGTTAGTGTTGCAGATTTGTAAGAGCAAGATGGCACACAAAACTATAGTCGCAGCAGTATGCAACTCTAAATGTGAAATATAGGATAGCCGGACGATAGCAAGCATGAAATAATTGCAGGCAGTTACTGTTGTACCTTAGGACAAACTAGCTAGGGACTATATATGATATTAGTTGTGAACTTGATGAGCAGGGAATGCAAAACAGTTACTGTTGTAGCTTAGAGGTTAAACCAAATAACGACTTTATGGTGCCATTTAAGAATAGGCAGGTATAAAAGCACTTGTGTGATGTAGTGCAAAGAACCAACATGCCAACTTGGCTTGGTATGTCGCAAAAATGCAGATATACAGTTCACTGCGACAAGCTTGAAAACCAGATATGTTGCTAACAGAACAGAACGCACAGGGAGATATGGTTACTAGGTCGCAGCGGGATCTACACTTACTCAGCATTCATGAGGGTCATGTCCAGGTCACCGCGAGGGTGCTGTGGTTGTGGTGGCGGTCGGCGTCTTGATAGGCATTGTGGATGGAAGCAAGCAAGTGCCATCGTAACCGCTGCTCCATGAGGCTAGACATGATCTTTGATCCATCCTGCGTTCATATCTTTATTTGCAGTCTGAAACTAAGACATAAGAAGTTACAATAGCATATAAGCCAAACTCACTACCAGAGCAATATAATACGAGCAATCCAACAACACCAGAGCATCTTACTGCTCCTTATAATCGTATTAACCCAGGGTACAATGTGGCATGGTTTTATCATCCGTCAACTAGTTAAAAGCATAGGAACGACATGCAATTAAACAAGTGTCTGCCTAAGATAGACAACGTATAAAGTGTAATGTACAATCAAACATTGTGAACCTTCTATAAACTACTGGGTTATGTAGCTAATCCCCTTGCATTGATCGTGGCCAAGTTAAATCATCGGCATATAACAAGAACATATAGTAGATCATAAGCATGGGTTTAATTGACTCAGTTACCTTTCACATAGAACACATAACATAAGCATGGGTTTAACGCAGAAAGTTGGTAGAGCTGGGAAAACTTTAGCAAAGACAATGCGCATAGAAATTGTACCTACAACTATGGTATAGTACCCATAGGCCCTAAAACATGTCATGCTTCATGCACTAGCCAACTATCCCAAAAGTTCGAACTGATGGAAATGGCTAGTGCAATCCACATATACACTTCAACAAGAAACATGTGCCAAGGTGTTCATCATTGGCCTTGTAGCAAAAAATGCAGCAAAAATCCCTTAATGTAAGCCCAATCTCACTGAAACACAAAAATCCCCAAATCCAAGCCCCAATCTCACTACAAAACCCGAGTTTGTAGGCTATTAAACCATAACCGAAGGAAAACATCGTGCACAAACATGATGTAAGCTACCAATATACCGTAACTTTAAGCCCTACACCAAAACAACAAACATGACCGAAGGATCAAACCCTTAACATAGATCCAACCCTAAATTTTCACCATGTCTGCACCCCTTAAAATATGTTTAAATCTGTTATGGCACCCATAGGCACCCTGGTGTTGAATGCTCTTACTCGGCCACTGCCATCAACTACAGAATTGCAGTTCAATACCTCGATCCTAAACCGAATACAACGCGTTTATGATGTCATTTAGGAATAGACTGAACTTGCGGCCATGTAGTACAAAGAACAAGCATGCACACTGGCTTGGTATGTAGGAGAAAAGAAGAAGTACAGTTCACTGCGACAAGTTTGAACCTGCTATATTGCCAAAACGCGGGGGATATGGTTACCTGGGTCGTGCCGGGGTCTAGGCTTGGTCGGCATCCGTGCGGGTCACGTTGATGTCGCAGAGGGTGCTGCGGTTGCGGTGGCTGTCGGCGTCGGGGAAGAAGATCTCGGGAAGTTGATGTTGGCTTCGGCGCCGTGGAAGAGAGCATCGGTGAAGCAGATCTGGTGCATTGCACGGCGGCGTCGGTTAAACAGGAGTCGGCGAACTAGATCGGGTGCGGTGGACGTCGGCTTAGCGGTTCCGGTGCGGCGGTGGACAACGCCGCATCCGAAGCGGCTCTGGTTGACTAGTGGATGAGGATAGGTGGATAGGCCGGCGAAGTGCGGCGGGGATGTTGATGGAGCTTGGGGTTTCAGGGAGGACGATGTGGCCATGTGGGGTGAAGAGGGGAACTAGAATGGGAAACGGGGTATTGGCACTATAGGGCCATAGGGGTGAGGTGAAGAGGGCGGTGACCTAGGTTTACGAAACTACCCCCGCCGAACCGACCTTACATGCTTTACTATAGCCATTGGGTTGGGGCAGAAAGGGAATTGCAAAACTTTACGAAATTGCCCCCACGAACCGACCTCACATACACTTCTATAGCCATTGGGTTGGGTTAGAAAGGGAATTTTAAACTTTACGAAATTGCCCACCCCCACCCCCCCCCCCCCCCCACACACAAACCGACCTAACATATTTTGAAGTGAAACTTTGAGCGCGAAATATTGATGCATGTAAAATGCATACATGAACTTTGCATTATTTTTACTTATATTCCAGTCATATTTGCATCATATAAGGGTTATATAATTGTTTTATAATGATTTTGAGAATATTTGATATGTTTCCTATTTTTTATGGAATTAACCCTGCGCAGGCAGAAAACCCTATTTCTATATTTTAATGTTTCAGGGACCCAAACGACGTCCAAATGACCTGGAAATTTACGAGCATCAGTTTTTGGAAGGAACAAAGCGTGGGAGCGAAGGAAGCAAACAAGCGGAGGCCCGAGGGCCTAGATGAGTGGACCCACGTGGCCCAAGTACCTGGCCACGTGGGACCCCCCACTTTGGCCCTCGGAGCTCCGTTGCCATCGATCTTTCCTCCACCGACTCGGTTTTGACCTAAAACCTCCTATAAAAATAGTCCCCCGACGTTCTCTGGAAGGAGCGCCGCAGAAACACAGAAACACCGAAACAGAGACCTGGAGTTGCAGATCGGAGGGGAAAAACTCCGGCGGGGCGCTGCCGGCGTGGTCTCCATCTTCTCCAACGACTTCTCCACCGTCTCCATGATGAAGAGGGAGTAGTCCACCTCTGGACTATGGGTTTGTGGAAGTAACTTATGTATCTCTCTCTCTCTCGAGCTTCACTAATTAGTACCGTATGAGCTGCTGAACATGATTACGGTCATCTATGTAATACCTTTGTGGTGGATCTTTTTATGAGTTAATATATGTTTGAGATTGCAATGGTTTTGTTTCAGTTATGAAAATAGATGCATATTATGTACCCCGTTCATATTTACTTGTCATGATCAAGCATATTTATGAGAGCGTGTGAGGGGGAACGTGTGCATTAGTTGGAGTAACAGGGGGTGGCTAGTGCAGTGAACGTGAGAGAAAGTTCTGCGATCCACTTGGGTATTTACACTAGGGATAAAAAGAAATACCATGCTACCGGAGATGTGGGTGTGACCATTGCCACTACTCCATGACTAGATCTAGCATGTTCTTATTTTGACTTCATGTCATGATACTTATTGCTATACTCTGAGTTATCTTAATTACTGAGGTGTTATGATTTAGTTCGCATCTTGGTGGAGTATAAGAGAGACTAATAACCAAAAGGTCTCTATGTTAGGACGTGATGCCCATATAATTATAACTTGTCATTAAACTGTTGTATTGCAATCTCATATGTCAACTCTAGTGTTCCATTGTCTACCACTATATTAAAGAGAGAGTGCATTTGTGAAACCATGAACCCCGGTCCATTTTTAATCATAAGAAACACCTTTCCAGCAACTTTTACCACTTTTCTATTTTCTGCCATTTAAAAATCCGAAAATACAAAAACACTTTTACATCTTGCATTCATCATATAAAACCCAAAAATATCATTTATCATTACTACCACCATCCTTGCATATTTATTTACCACTATTGCATATTTATTTCTTGTTTGCATTGCATATTATCTTGATATCATTCTCACACCTTGTGCTTGACAACCACTAGGTGAGGTTGAGGAACAAAACATTTACTTTGTTTTGTAGGTAACCAAAAGAAGGATAGGAAAGATAAATCTTCACTACTGATTCCCCAAGAGTTCGATATTAAACCCTCGAGTCACCCCTCGTGGGGAAAACACGTCTTCCACTTACTACACACTCTGCACTTGGAGTCTCAACCTAACCCATTTACTTTTCACGCAGGTAACTACGTGAAGGGCCATCAAGAGTGCTTTCTGGCGTCGTTGCAGGGGAAGATACGAAGCTTCCTGCAGAATATTTTTCCCGTCAACTACACGCCATCAAATATTTCAGGGGAGGGGCAATCTTTTGGTGCTCAACATAAATTTTGACTTTCGCTATTATCAGCACGACGTCATTGCAATCATGCAAGCTTCTCTATTCTGACATGCACTATCTAGCTAAGCAAACACTTCTCTCATACAGTCATAAGCACATTAGACTGATGTTTCACTCAATACTAATGAGAAACTGTGTAAGTGCCCTTGCGTTGCCATTTGTACTGCGAACTACAATAGTTCATGTTAAACTTACGTAGTATAATTAAATGGGGATTATACGTTGGAATATAATCCATGAAAAATGCACCTTCTAAATGCTGAAGAAACAACACATAATCCCAGCACCGAAAAATGTTAATGCTAATAAAGTCAAAAACGGAAACAAAATGATAGCATCCTGGGCTTACAATGTAGATTACCACTGAAAATTATACTAAAACAAATGGAAGGAATTAAGTAGTTGCAGGATACATAACATTAGTTACAAAAGCGCGACCGTCAGCATTGGGGGATTAAATTGTTAAGACAAAGTAATTATGCCGAAAGAAGAAGGAGAGGGAAGAAGAGGCCGACGACCTTCGATCATGAGAGACTTCGCTTCACAAGAGGTGGAGAGACCTCTCAGGTCGCCGCGACGGGTAGTTGGGCCTCGTCATGGATCTTCTCGACTGCCTTAAGAGCCAACTTCATAGCCTGGATGGTATCAATCCCGGTGTCCATGTCCTTGGTCGCGCTTGTCCTCGCTCCGCGTATTTTTTCATATCCGGGACGGAGCTGATCCCCTCATGGATCCTTTCAATACGGGTGTTGAGGTCCTCGATTACGTCACGGCGAAGTCGTTGGAAATCATCTGAAGAGTAATCTTCTTGTCTAGGAGATCACCGGCGAAGAAGAAAGCAGCCTTCAGTGATTCAACGCTGCTTTCCTGAAGCGTGATCAGGTTGTCTACCCGTTGCTTCAACTTATTGCTCTCATCGCGAGCGTTGAGGGCGTCCTCCCTATAAGATATCTTGGCCTTCAACACATCTGTCAACTCACCTCGAAGGGGAACACAATCAGAGCGAGCGTTGAGGGCCCCCTCCAGATAAGAAATCTTGTCCTTCAACCCATCCATCAACCGCCTCGAAGGCGAGCACACTCAGTGCAAGCGTTGAGGACGTCCTCTAGGAGGCGAGCACACTCAGTGCGAGCGTTGAGGGCATCCTCCATATAATATATCTTGGCCTTCAACTCATCCGCCAACTGGGCTCAGAGGCGATTACCCTCAATGCTGTCCCTAGACCATGAATGATGAAGACGGTTAAATTTTGGAACGGCCAACCCAGGAAGCAACGAAGGTACAACAATGGAAACCTACCCAGACTCTTCATCCCCAAGACGGGCGCGCTTCCATTCCCAGTGCTGAGACGTTTCATCGCTCACTAGCTGGCATACAACCGCGGCCGGAACTTTCTCAGATCCCTTTTTAAGGGAGCTTCTCTTTGAAGACATGGCTGAAGCAAGGGGGAAGCAGGAACGAACAGGAGATTGGAAGAGGGAGTCCTTGGAAGAGAAGGGTGTCTCTCTCACACGAGCTATATCTGTGAAGGGGAGCGAAGAAGTAAAAGGTCTGCCTAAGGACTAGGACCATTCTTTACACCAGACAGGCATCTAGACAAATCTGGTTCGTCCATCCTACATATAACGACCAGGAGGGGATACCTTCTCTTCGAAGAGTGGGGCGGAACACAAGGAATAGCCGTGTCCGGAGTGGCCTAGTACCTATCTTGATCAGGAGTAGGCGTAGCCCATTATGTCAAGCAATTGATAGAGCTGATTGTCTAGTCAAATCAATGGCTCTGTAGTGTCAGTAGAGTAAAGTTCTTTTATTTGCTTGACCAGACTTCTACAAGCATCTTGTACCGCCACATGCCGATGTTGTAGTATACTACGGAATACTGGTAGACAGGCACATCCATGCTGCATTCATACTGGACCAAACCATGTGGATTAAACACACGCAATACACAACACAAGACAACATGTACTAGTCAAACTACTCAATTCGTTCCAAATTATAAGATATTTTTTACCCCTTCAATGTGGCTAAAAGCGACTGAAATTAGCGAAAAATACGTCTATGTACATACTATTACAAATCAAGAAAGGGCTATAAAGGCTTATAGTGAGGACGGAGGGAGTACATGCTACCATAATGGACAAAAGTCAGATCAGCAGTTCAATTCAGTTCATCATCCATACATAGTTAAGATCAAGACTTCAAGACTATATGTCCCTGATCATCCCAAAAACTATATATATAATAGACCCACTGACAAACTAACGATAATTTAATTCAGATCATAGTGTTCATTACAGGTCAACTCCTTCTGGCAGGAGGTGATGCGGTCGAAGATTGTCATCTTGAACCCGTATGCAATGACCTTGAGCATCATGTAGTCACCCACCTTCAAATTATGGAATATAGCAAACTCCGGCCACCCTTTGTCCAGGACGACCTCGTCTTTGTAGGGATTTGCATGGACAACTCACTCGCATTCCTTATTACTCTGGATCACCACTAAGTTTGGTTAGGGGCGCCCTTAACAAAAGACCTGAACTCCCTTGGGATAACAAGCATAAAAAAGTCATCGTTGCTCAACTGGATGTAGAAGCTCTTAGGACGATTCCCGGCGACGTGGTGGCCGACATGGCAAGGGCGGCCTTTCCGTTTGCAAGTATTAGTAGCTTCCTGGCAACAATTGCCCTAGCCAAGGCCTCCTCTCTCTTGCCCGACACCTTCGTCTCCTCTGGAAAATGGGAAGACAATCTTCGTACACCGCGGGAGCAACCATGAGAGATGAGTCATCAGAATATATTACCTGAACAGCACAAGGAATCATCTTAGTAAACTGGCTAAACAACACAATGCATCATCAAAATAACATAAACAACACACAACGTCATAAAAATTATTTCAACAGATGTATATCATCAAAATTATATGGACAGCTAAGAGGGTGTCATCTAATTAATTTGATGAAGCAGAATAATGTGTCATCAAAATAACCTAAACAGCACAATGTGTCATCTAAATGAACTAAACAGCACAACGCATCGCCAAAATTAACAATAACTGAACAGTTCATCAACACACATACAGTACACATTGCTCAAATCTGAACGCATGGGCGTCGAATTAGGGTTACAACCCCAAAATCCTCGAAATCTAACCTTATTGCACTTGGGGGAGAAAGATGGAAGGGGCGCCACCGACGAAGAACCAGCTACATCCGCACAAGAAGCACCAGCTCAAGAAGCTGGTGAAGGGGGGACGGCCGATAAGGGTATCGGCGCGGCCAATGGAGTCCAGGAAGGTGTCGATATTGTGAAACAAGCAAAGGATGTTGACATGTCCATGCCCGCGCAAGGATTCGGCCGAAAGGAATCCAGCGATGGAGGCTGCAGCGACAGCCCTGCGGCCGATGAGGATATCGGCGGGGCCGGCCGATACGCGTACGGCGACGGACGATTGAGCGAGGGCGCGGCCGGCATACACACGAAGGGCGATGGACGGTTGAGCGAGTACACGTCCGGCACAACCGCGAACGCGACGGACGCTTCAGCGACGACGCAGTCGCCGGTGAGGGCTTCCACGCAGTCAGTGGAATCAAAGACCCCACCAGCATCTTCGAAGGAGACCTCGAAGCAGATCCCGGCTCCGCCTCAAGAAGTCTTTGGCGCGGACGGGGAAGGACTAATCGGCGTTGGCGGCGGAGCAGCGCTCGGATCGGCTATCTCAACACCTCCTAGCTGCCGATTGAATCCAACCAACTCATCCTGGATCCGTTCGTTCTTCGCAGAGTCTTCTTTCGTCGCAATGCATCCATTAATAGAAGGATGAACTTGGCTCATCCTAGAGACAGAGAGGGAGTGGGTGTGAGAAACTGGGTGTGAGGTACGAGTACCAAATACAGTAAGGACTAGGAAGGAGTACTTCTAGGCCTCGCGAGAAGGGGAGCGGTGCGCTAAGTCGGTGAGACGGGACAGTGCAGGGCAGTGCACGGTGTCCCAAAGCCTGACACGTGCAAAACAAGGCCTCTTTTCCTAGAGTCTAAAACGTACTAAGAAGAGGAAAACAGAGCATTCTCACATTTGTCAGTAAAAAACAGAGGACTGCAGTCGTTTGGATGGAACGCCGAAAAAACGCTGGATAAGTGCCTCGATCATACATCAAAAAAGAGGTTTGAGTGCACAAAAAGGAAGTTCTGGGGAACCAGGTACCAAAAATATGGGCTAAAATGGTACCACTGCAATTTTCCACATGTATGAAGATTGTGGGTTGGCCAACTACTAGATGTGATGATTATTATCGCTTTCTACATGGCTTCGTTTTCATGAGTTTCGGCGGAATTTGAAAAGCTACGAATTGCGAGGCCGGCAATTTTGGCCTTGTTGTTGAGGATAATGACATAAATTGAGAATGCCTTCTCAAAACGGACTGTCACGTATGAAGATTCATGGCTTTCGGTCCAAATGATCGTAGTCTCACGGCCATATCCCATGGCTAAGTTAATGCTATGAAGATCAAAATCGAGAGAGACACCTGTTTTAAGAGTGTATATTGTAAGATTTCCAAAGTGAGATTTGCAAGATCTTTTGTGAAATTATTTTTCGATTTTTGTGGTGACAAAATATTTAAATTTCGTGAAGCGGGTACAACACAATTGAGTTTGTAAAATTGGAATCTTGCAATTTTCACATAAATAACATCATGTTTATCTTGAAAGTATGAATTTTTAGCTAATATTTGAGAAGAATATCATAAGAAGGTACTCTTGCATGATTCTATGCAATGGCCCCTAAAAGTTGACATGTTCAACCCCTAGAGCTATGAATGGCCATGCGGGCGATTTTGGCCATGTTGCTGAGAGGCAACAGCATCGATCAGCTTCACAATGGAGTCAAAGGGATCGAAGTCAGGTGCACGTGGGCCCCACTAATTGTAGGGTCCCCATGCCGGTGACTCAAAGCTAATTACAAAGTTCGCGAAATTGTTGGCAATGTTTCGAATGTTTGAATTTTCTTTCTGTCAACGGCAAGGAATCATACTACGGTACATTCGAATGATTTTTCCAAAACTTAGGACCAAACTATTAAACACGCGTAGACAAATTTGAGTTGCTTTTGGAAAATCAACCGAAACACGAAGAAAAAATAATATATCTACAAACCGATTAAATTCGTCAGATATGGTAGTTGGTTGTCCCAAGAAGTGTACTCTATGTCAAAAACGCGTTGGCGCTAATTTGGCCCATATGTAAAAATGGTAGTTCTCTTCACAGAAGAAAAAAACATTTAAGGCACCTATAAATTAAATTTGAAATCAATTTAAGCGTTAAATATGAGAAAATTCAAATAACGAAAAACTTGCTCAACTCTTCATGAGAAAATAGAAACCAGTGTTGAAAAATCGACGGATATGCTTATGAATCGACCTCTATTAATTTTGAATCGTGGGGTGTCCGATAATATTCCAACATATCGACCGAGTTTACAGCCGCCGCCCATTTTATCAGTCTGACAGCCGATTTATCGACCGATTTAGCTCGAATTCGCCACATATATATCGGGTATGTTGCTTCGAATTGTCGGTCTGCCAACCGATTCGCCGGGCGATGCTCTTGTGGAACTACACATTACCTCAACATTTGGCTTTTTTGTTGATTCAAAAGGTAAGGAATCAAGATAACACTTATGTCCAATACTTCAATGTTGCTTTTGCATAGCATATTTTAGAATTTTCAATGCTGAAACTTTGAATTTACAAAACAAAATCTTGTTGATACATAAATAGGAGACCTTTAATTCCGATTAATCGATTGATAGGTGATTAGTCTCTAATCTAACTGGCTGAGCCGTAAACTATAGACCATATCTCTTTAAACATTGCTTGGAAACTATCTTCCTAGAATGAAGATTCATGGCTTTCGGTCCAAATGAATGTAGTCATGCATGGCCATATTCTATCCATTGCTAATTAAATGATATCAATTAGACGACACAAACGTGTTTTTTAACATTGTAAATAATATTTTCAAATTGAGATTTGCAAGATATTTTGAGAATTTATCTTTTCTATTGCGTGAAGCATGTACAAACGATATGTAGCTCGAGCAACGTGTAGGCCGATTTTCAAAGAAATTAAAATCTGGATTTTGCTCTTTCAAAAAATAAAACAATAATCCTAGGTTCTGATAATACCGATATCTACCAATGTGCAAAATTTGAACGAATGATTCGTTGATTTTGGCTTGGGCGGAAAACAAAAGTAGCCCCGATATTGAACGGTGAAGGACCCTTTTTTGAAAATATTGCCAGATTTGTCACTTTTTCCTAGGCCAACATGCATAGAATTGTTCGTTCAAATTTTGCACACTCCTATGTTTTTTTTTTTTTTTCGAAGAAAGAGTCTACATGTAACTCCCTCCACGTTTGGGGTTTCCGAGATTTTTTTAAACACAAAAATGCATATTTCAAAATTTTGGAAAAAAGTGCCTACATGTCTCATACAGTCCTATAATTTTTTAGAAAAATCATATAGAGGTAGTGTAGCAGTGGTACCTAAATGTACGGTCAAAACCTATAACCGAAAGAGAGAGAGAGTAGAAAATTGCAGTGGGGCTATTTTGGCCTATGTCGATCGTGCGATCGCGTGTTCGGCTGACAGGGGTGGCCCACCACCATCGATGATTAAAATAGAGTTTTGCAAACTCCCTCTTCCTTCTGTAGGAAACCTCCAAACTCGGATGTGTTGAAAGGCTCTGGATACAGTAGCGTACGAAGAGATATCTGTAGAAAGGACAATCATCAGAGATAATAAAGGGAGACAGCGAGCGAGACGAGTACTACTAGTTACTATGCACTTTAAAATGTATCCCCCCGCCCCCCTACCGCGTGATCACCTCACTCGCGGAACCCACCAGCATCGATCACCATCACAATGGAATCAAAGGGGTCAAAGTCAGGTGCACGTGGGCCCCACTAACTGTAGGGTCCACATGTCGGTGACTCAAAGCTACTTACAAAAGTTCGAAAAATTGTTGGCAACGATTTGAATCTTTGAATTTTCTTTCTGTCAACTGCATGGAATCATACTAGGATACATTAGAATGATTTTGGTAAAACTTATGACCAAACTATTAAACTCAGCAGAAACACGAAGAAAAAATATAACTACAAACCGATTAAACTCGTGAGATATGGTAGTTGGTTGTCCCAAGAGGTGTACTCTGTGTCAAAATCACGCTGGCGCTAATTTGGCCCCCATACATATGATAAATTTTACATATGATAAATTTCAAATAAAAAAACTTGCTCAAATCTTCCTAAGAAAATTGAAACCGGTGTTCAAAAATCAACCGATGTGCTTATTAATCGGCTGACTAATCATGAATCGTGGGGTGACCGAAAAGATTACAACATATGTCCGAGTTTACCGCTCCCACCTATTTTATTTGTCTGGCAGCGATTTATCGATCGATTTAGCTCGAATTTACCACATATCGGGTATGCTGCCTCGATTTGTCGGTCTGCCAGCCGATTCGTCGGCGGATGCTCTTGTGGAACTGTACGTTAGCTCAACATTTGATATTTTTTTATTCAAAAGGCGGGGAATCAAGAAAACACTTATGTCCAATACTTCAATGTTGGTTTTGCAATAGCATATTTTAGAATTTTCGGTGCTGAAACATTGAATTTACAAAATAAAATCTAGTTTATAAATAAATAGCGACCTATAAATCTGATTAATCGGTCAATAAGTGATTAATATCTAATCTAAGGCTGACTGAGCCGTAAACTATAAACCATATATCTCTTAAACATTGCTTGGAAACTATCTTCGCAGAATGAAGATGCATGGCTTTCAGTCCAAATCACCGTAGTCATGCATGGCCATATCCTATCCATGGCTAATTAAATGATTTCATTAGACACAGTGTGTTTTAACATTGTAAATAAGATTTCCAAAGTGAGATTTGCAAGATATTTTGAGAAATTCTCTTTTTCTATTTCGTGAAGCATGTACCAACGATATGTAGCTCTAGATACATGTGTGGGCCGATTTTCAAAGAAATTGAATCTGGATTTTGCTGCTTCAAAAGTAATTATAGGTTGTGATAATACCGAGATCTACCACTGTTCAAAATTTTAACGAATAATTCATTGTATTTTGGCTTGGGTGAAAAAAAATAGCCCTGATCTTGATCGTTGAACGACCCCTTTTTTATTTTGAAAATATTGCCATATTTGTCACTTTTGCCGATTCCAACATGCAAAGAATTGTTTGTTCAAATTTTGCAGAGTCCTATGATTTATGTTTCTTTTTTCTAAACATAAAATCCATATTTCATTTTTGAAAAAAAAATACATGTAACTCGATATACGTTTGGGCTTTCCGAGATTTTTTTGAAACACAAAATGCAGATTTCAAATTTTGGAAAAAAATGCCTACATGTCTCATACGATCCTAAAATTTGAGAAAATCATATAGAGGTAGTGTAGCAGTGGTACCTAAATGTACGGTCAAGCCCTATAACCGAATGAGGGAGGAGTGAAGAATTGCAGTGGTGCCATTTTGGTCTATGTCGGTCGTGACCCTGATCGCCACGTGTACGGCTGACTGGGGTGGCCCACCACCATCGATGATTAAAATAGAGTTTTCCAAACTCTCTCTTCCTTCTGCACGAAGCCTCCAAATGGGATGTGTTGAAAGGCTCTGAAGTCTGAACTGTTAATATTTGAAAACCGGTCCACTAAAAACTAGAGTAATATATATGAATGTATTTGAATATGGTATGGTATTGTTGTGATAGTTGTGTCAGGTGAAATGATGTAAGTATGAATAGGCGAGAATAGACAGAGTAATCACTCACTATTACCTCCACAATTTCCTTTTTTTGTATCCTGGGCGCCCACAATCTCCACAAATGAAATTCCCCTTGACAAAAATATACTACTCGTATGTAAATAGTCACTTGTAAGGCAGAAATAGGTAGTGATTTTTAAAAAATACCATCACATGTACTGAATCAATTTGTTGCCGTAGTGTTAATGCAAACAGTTTACCTGTACAGAAGCGAGGTCTCGTGTTCGAATCAATCACGGGTATAAATAAAACTCAACATAGCACACACGTTTCTGAAGAGATAGGCCGACAGTCAGGAGAGGTTGGATTCAGTTATCTTCATTTTGTGGAGGCAAACATTGCACACAGAGGCTGACAGTCAGGACCCACCGTCTAGACCATAACTCGCTTGCATCGCCAACCCTTAACAAGGTCAAAATTTCTGTCGCAACCGACAGAAATGACCAGTTGCAGCAATCACGAGTATAAATCAAACATCAACAGAGCACAAACACGTCTGTGAAGAGAGAGGCCGACAGTCAGAAGAGGTTCGATTCCGTTATCTTTAGTATTTTGAGGAGCCAAACCTTGCACAGAGAGGCTGACATGGTGAACCCATCAGCTAGACCATAACCCGCATGCATCGCACAACCTTAACAAGATCAAAACTGTGGTCGCAACAGAAAGAAAAATGACCTATAAACAACCAATGACATAAATAAAACCAGCAGAGCACACACGTTTCTGAAGAGAGAGCCGACAGTGAGGGAAGGTAAGATTCAGTTATCTTCAGTGTTTTGAGGAGGCAAACGTTGCACAGAGAGGCTGACAGGCAGGACCCGCCGTCTAGACCATAACCCGCCTGTATAGCCAGCCACGACCCAGGTCAAAACCGCGGGCGCAACCGAAAGAAATGACCACTAGCAGCAATCACGAGTATAAATAAAACATCAACATAGCACAAACACGTCTGTGAAGAGAGAGGTCGACTGTCAGAAGAGGTTCGATTCAGTTATCTTGAGGAGCCAAACCTTGCACAGAGATGCTGACATGGAGAACCCATCGGCTAGACCATAACCCGCCTGCATCGCGCAACCTTAACAAGGTCAAAATAGCGGTCGCAACCGAAAGAAAAATGACCACTAGAAGCAAGCAAGGACATAAATAAAATCTCAGCAGAGCACACACGTTTCTGAAGAGAGAGGCCGACAGTGAGGATAGGTTCGATTCAGTTATCTTCAGTAGTTTGAGGAGGCAAACCTTGCACAGAGAGGCTGACAGCCAGGACCAACCATCTAGACCTTAACCCGCCTGCATCGCCAGCCGTTAACAAGGTGAAAATTGAGGGCGCAACCGAAAGAAATGACAAGTAGCAATAATAATCATGAGTATAAATCAAACATCAACGGACCACACACACGTTTCTGAAGAAAGAGGCCGACCGTCAGAAGAGGTCCGATTCAGGTATCTCTTCAGTATTTTTAGAGGCAAACCTTGCACAGAGAGGCTGACATGGTGGACCCACCGTCTAGACATAACCCGCTGCATCGCCAGCCCTTATAAAGGTGAAAATTGCGAGCGCAACCGAAAGAAATGACCAACCACGAGTATTCAAAAAACATCAACTATGCACACACACGTTTCTGAAGAGAGAGGCCGACAGTCAGGACCCACCTGCTAGGCCACATCGCGCAAGTAAAAAAAATGCATGTGACGTCTCCGAAAAATGTGTGTGTTAAGCAAATTGCGAACGATGTAACAAATGCATGTGACGTCTCCGAAAAATGGCCAGGCTATCTGCAAAACACATTCACCTTTCTTTTTGCCATTTAGTATTATGCAAAGATGTGAATCCCAAATCTCCACAGATATTTCAGATAAATATGCATGTACCAATATTTCATATAACTTTCTTCTTTCTATCTTTAGCACTAAAAACATATGAACCAGATGTTACTAGAAGCCAATAATTGTGACTTTGTGAGCGGTAAAAAATATTCGGGAGAAAAGCTTCGTGTGATTTTTAGTAATTAGCCAAGAGCTTCGTGTAATTACAAGGGAGGATCATTTGTATTGACGAATTCTATTAGTCATTTATTACGAGATGCGCGAATATCAATCAAATCTTCACTAATATGTGCACTTAACTATGCATTTTGGTATTTTTTTTCAATATTTCGTCAACTTGTTATTTATGTCTCTAGCATGGAATATATATGAACAAATGTAATGAAGGTCAACAAATGTGTGCGTTAAGCAAATTATTTGCAAAGGCCAAAGACTTGTCCGATTATATCAATAAAGCCGAGTGAATAATTACAAATGATGAGTCCTGTATACTACATGGACGAGCTAATGGGCATTTATTATACTCCCTCCGTCACAAAAGTATGTCTCAACCTAGCTCAAATTTGTATGTATCTACACACTAAATTATGTCTAGATACATGCAAATTTGGACTAGGTCGAGACATCCTTTTATGGACGGAGGGAGTAGAAGATATGAATATCAAATTAATATTCCTAATATGTGCACGTCAATATATGAGTTCACCATTAGTCTCTCAATATTTTTCTGAACAAAACGGTCAGTACATTTTATTTAAACAAGTAGAAGAGAATGACCCGATTATTAGCGGAACACAGTTGACCGATAGTCTCTCAATATTTCATACAATTGATTTATTTCCATCTCGAGCACTGAAATACATATGGAGGCGGGTGTAACGAGCCCAATATCGGTATCGCCAACGTGGATATCTGCAACAGCTCGCACTTTAGCTAACGCATCATGTGCTGCCACACTTGTCATCAGAACTCAGGACAATCAGACTGGTGGTTTTGCCCTTCAGGAATTGCCAACATTGTTGCGGACCAAGGACAGTCTCGCCATCCGCTGTCGTTCAATAACCTCAATCCCGCTCGAACCTTTCAGGGTGTTAACTGTCATGTTAAGGGCTTCAGAGTGCTGGCTTTCAAATTCATTCATGGTTCTAGTAACATGCGATCAGAACATTTTGCCAGGGCTGTCCTTATCTCCTTCAGCATCTCGTCAATCCCCATGTGCCTTCTGCAAGGGCAGGAAAACAAACGAAATGAAGTATAATAACGGAAGAAGAAAACAGTTTCATGCGTCACCGAGGAAATGAAACAGGAGTATTTTGTAGAAACTGGAGGACACTGAAAGCACTATCCTAGAAAACTCATGGTATGAACAACAATGCACGCACAAGCTTAAGCAAACATCGAACAGGAACAACACATTTTGATCACGCATTCGAAAGGACCGAATCATACAATATATTGAGCAATCCAGACGAGATGAAGTGTTAAGCAAATCAACAGGTTTTTTTGTTTAGCTGTTTAAGTGAACAAAAGAAAAAAAACGCGTTTAGCTGGTCAGTGAGGAGACTTACAGTACGCTTGCACCAATTACAGCTTGAGGTCTTGGATAGTCCCCAAGTTCCTTGTCATCACCTGCTGAGACATGATGTCCGCTGAAGCTTTCATTTGATTTTTCTTTGCTGACATTTCTGTCCTGACATTCTTCAGAGCCTAGTGAAGATATTTCAAATGCCAACGAAGATAACCTATCTTGGGCCTACAAGGAGGGAAAGCATTGTTAGGACTCCAACCATGCCAACAAAGGTCAAATTTCAGGAGATTAGCTGAAATAGGAAACCAAAGGCTAAAAATTAGCGACACCATAGTCTGATTCAAGTTAAGAATGAAATTGCACCTTAGGAAGATCAATCTTGTTCAGGACCACAACATAAGGTCGCTCCAGGTATTTAGGGTTATACATCCTTAATTCCTGTAAATAGATGCTTATCAGAAGATCATTCAGCACCACAACTTTACTGGAGAAACAAAACATAGACAGGATTTCTTCTCTCCTTTTGTTGCAGGAAACATAGTCATATGGCTCAGTTTTCACAAGCCTTACATTCTGAATTAAATTTTACATCCCTTAACAAAGCAACTACTACATTATTCTACAGACCCTATATTTCTTCCAAGTGCCAACTGGCTAGATGCTAATACTCAACAGACAGCAGATTGTTGGTGCAAGTTGCACTACTCTCATCATTCCCTTCCCTTTAGTTCTATTGATTAAACTTCCTACATACAGCAGGCAATAAGATCATGCCCCCAACTACATGCAAAAATAACATATCCAACTGTCTCACCACTGATGCAAGTATAACAAAAGCTTCAAGGTTCAGGGCTATATAGTGTAAGTGAACATGATTGCATTTTCAAAACAAAATAGAAACTTGGAAATGATGAAAGCTATTAAAATTACTTCTCTGACAATCTTATAATCATTCACAGGGTCATCGGCAGCAGCATCGACGACATGGACGATTACTCTCGTTCTCCTCAAATGCCTCAAGAAATTGCGACCAAGACCCTGCAGTGTAACTAAACCACATGATGAATCCACAGAAACTAATGACGGGAAGTAACAAGAGGACACCTTCAAACAAAGATTGTGCAAACACAATACAAGTAAACAGTACCTTGCCCAGATGAGCACCCTCAATTAGACCTGGCAAATCCGCCAACGTTGCTCCCGAGGAAAACTGCAACGCCCCTAAAGTGGGATCTCCACCAAGCCTGCCAAGATTTGGCATTAATGTAGTGAATGGATAATCAGCAATGTCTGGTCTTGCTAGTGTTATAGCTGATAGAAGTGTTGATTTTCCTGCATTTGGAAGTCCCTGAAAATGTAATTGAATACAATTAGGCCAACATGGCGGTATGACTAAATCAGAAGCAACCTTGAAAACCTGATAATCCAATATCTTAAACCTAAAAGTGGAACAGAAGGGACTCTTCACAATTGCAATCCATTTAAACCGACTCATCTGAATCTTGACTCTTGTATGTAGTAGACGATCCGAAACCTTACTTCCCAAAACAGGAACAAGAGCATATCCAAAAGAGATGAATGTAGTAGTGCAACATTCTTACCACAAGACCAACATCTGCAACCACCCTTAAGATTAACTCCAAGCTTATTTCCTCGCCAGGCTGCCCATGAGTTAACACCTACAGTAAAAAGAGATGAGATAAAATCCCAAAAACAAATGTGAGAATGGAAACACTAGGCAACAAAGAAGATGCTATTTGTAATCTTTGGATAATCCTAAACCATAATGATACAACCAGACACCAACGCATACGGACCAGCTGTTCAGTGTACATTACTGTCAAGAGTTCGTTGGTGCTTGTTGGCATTAGTGGCTAAGCATCCGTTGTTTATCATTAATTACAAATTTGCACATAGGCTTTACATTAATTGGAGATTTACTAGGCATGTAAGGACCTCAAGTGGAGGCAGACAACTAGATTGCATTATGCTCTCCGATGGAGCGGTGGTATTTTATCAATGCGGAACTAGAGTAAATGTAAAAAACTAAACAAGCAGTTAATTATACACACACAGAGCATTTTATTGCAGCCAAACCTTCCCAGCTTAAAGACCCTACTAAGACAACCTATTGGAAAAGGCATCACCACTAAATCAAGGATTCAAAATGTCATAGGGAACAACTTACCTTGTCAGTAACATCACGCATGACATTAGGCGATAAAGCCATGGCTTTCCCTCTTTTGTAGTCTGGTGCATCAATCAAGCTGATCTACATAAGTAAAATAAATATGTAAAATCGTAATAATATCATCAAGCATATGTATCATACGAAATGAGCAAGAATATCAGAAAACAATGGCAAAAGTCCATTACACTGCTTTAAATAAGCCAACCATATACTCAGTTAAACTGTAGAATCTATATTCAAAAGGAATAGCCATGGTTCTTTTTGCATGTATTTGATAGAATTTATATTCTAATGCGACCCCGCTAAGGTAATAATTTGTGTACATAATACCTATTACTAGTCAAAGTTAGAAATTTTTCATCGCCTGTTTCTAATAAGGCATGTATTAACGAATGGAGGTAGTAGTATGTAGATCTATTAAACTGTGAATCAGTATTCAAAGGAATAGGCGTAGTTACCATCATCTCAATTAGCCACGGTACAAGAGAGCAGCAGTTGTCCCCAACCCCACTTAAGGTCATATACAATTATGACACCCATTTGTACCACTACCTTGCCTAGCAGATCAAGTTATAGACTTTGATACATCACTCGGCGTGTACTTTGGCTACAATACTGAAAACAAGTTTTCAGGACGTAGGACGACTCAACATGAATGAGTTGAAATTACACAAATGCAGCTCAACACATTAAAATCGAATAGCTATGATACTTAGCAAGCAGTTTACACAATTTTCTGAAAGTGGCATTAAGCAAAACTTCCTCGTGAAATGGTTACTAAGGGCCGTAGAATTTGTGATGTCCATAAGGAGTAACTTTGGTCTGCTATTGCTAAAGATATGTTCGCTAAAGCACCATAAGCATTTAGAGATAGGACTTCACACTCGCTCTGTTTCATTATTCTAACGCGACAATACGGGCTAACATGAAGAAACTCACCCCACCCTGTCCACCCCTAGCGACGAGCACTTCATCACCTGGATGAGCCAAATCAGCGAGAACAGACCCTTTCTTGCGTCTCACAACGGTACCTGTGATTCAATCAACAGGCAGGCATCAGAGTGAAAGACCTTTTTTTTTTTTTTTGCGAAAGTGAAAGACCTATTCTGACAGAGCAAGAATGCATGCTCTGTATTCACAGCCCCGAGTCTACAAACCTACAGGCACGGGTATCCTGAGCGGCTCCCCCGCGGAGCCGTTGTGCATCCGCGAGGTCATGGCGCCGGTGGACCCCACGTTGCCTCCCCTCTTGGCGCAGTGGCGGGCCTTGCTGTGGAACCCCAGCAGCGTCTCCTGGGCCTCGTCGGCGTACAGCACCACGTCGCCGCCGTGCCCGCCCACGGGCAGCGACACCGACCCGTCGTAGTTCCGCTTGTACGACACCTTCTTCCCGCTGCCCTTCTTTCCCTTGCTCTTGTCGACCCTGCCGCCGCCGCCGCGGGATTTCGGGGTGGCGTCCATGGAGGGGCCGGGCGGCATGTTGAGGACGGCGCCGTGGCCGCCGTCGCCCGCGCGCACGCTGACGAGGGCGTGGTCGAAGTACTTGTGCGCCTCCTTGGCCAGCGCCTGCGGCGCCGGGCCCGCGCCCGCGCCCGCGGCCTCCTTGGCCCTGGTCGCCGCCCGGCACGCGACCGCGATCGGCCTGGGCCTCCTGCTCGCGGCGCCGCGCGGGGGGGCGCCGAGGAGGTCCGAAGGGGCAAGCGGGTGGCGCGAGCCGCCAGGGAAGACGGCGCGGCAGTGGCTGGCCGCGTGGGAGGGGAGCGAGTGGAGAAGCGTCGCCATGGTGGTGGTGTCTGTCAGTGCAGCGCCGGAGGTTGGAGATAAGCCGCGGGGTTTAATGGCGGGCAACGAGACGTCGGCCCGTGGGCTCGGCCCATTGTGATTCGACGCTTACTGGGCCAACGACCGGGATTCAGTTTGGGCTTTCTCTAGCCAGTGAGAATTCAGTTCACATCCTGTTTTTTTCTTTCTAAAAAAATGGTTCACATCCTGTTGAGCTTACTGCTCTCCAGCTCAATACAAGGGAAAAAAGGAAACTGATTCTACAAGTCCACATGGATGGATTTGCAACCGCTAGAAGATTGCAGGACAATCTGACGAAGACACTGAGTTACAGGTTCTACAGGGACCGTGCGAAGCAGCACTGTACATCCACCACAACACATGCATGAAGAGATGGTCCAGGGCGCCTTCACCTCCGCCGTCGTTTCGACTCCACCTGCTGAACGTAGTGTAAAATGGATCAGTTACCACTTGGATAGTGAGAATGTCAAACCGACGGTTGATTTATGGCTCGCAAGCACAAACGCAAAAAAGGTGATAAAAGTATATTTTCCATCGACTTTGTCGAGCTTATAATATAAGTTACTAATGCCATCTCGTTTTGTTACAGTTCTTTCGTCTTATGATTCATGTGTTTCCACTTTTTCTGTCGCAAAGAGGCCCCGGTTGAACTGTCCTCATTCACACCAACAATACACAGCAAGAATACTTGGGAATGCAGGGTCATCTACGCCTACTTCCACTAAAATTAGATAATTGCATAGATCACTACTGTTGACTGTGATAAGAATTAAAAATCGACGCAGCAAAAATAGTAAATCAAAGCATCAAGCTAGTGTGATCATGGGACAGTTTACCTTTTCCTCTGATTGGCCCGTAGATTCATGCGGACTTTCAACCTTCTTTTCATTTTCAGCAGCACAAGTTTCACAGGAAAAATTCTCAAGTTTCTTTGCTTCTTTGATGCTCTTTCCAATACAAGCAGGGTGAAACCTGGCGGAAATGTCCCAGGACATCAACAAGATATTCGAAAGATATTAATTTGCAACAATGGTCAAGAAAGCTAAAAGCACTAGAGGTTAGCTGGTTTAGGAATATCTCTGATGTGTGTGAAGAAAGAGTTTATAATGTTTTCAACTCATTATCTTATTGGAATTCAGAAATAGCATTGAGCAAGTGGTCACTTTATTCTGCTAGAAAGAGTAAGGCAATTACTTGCAGACCTTAAATGCATGTCAAAGACTATAGGATCACTGCAAAGGTTCTATAAATCATCACCCACGGGGTCAAGAACTCAAAAGGGTAACTCTCTTAGGTGGATATCGCATAATGGAATCACTTTCTATTTGGAGAAGCTTATGTCCAGTTTGTCCAATGAAAAATAGTAATTTATGTCATTATCACTTTGTCTTTAAAGCTGTATAAACATGCATGAGCTAAAACAAGCACGCATGAATTAGAATATGCAACACTATAGTCTACAATAAACTACTATTGCTTAAATAATTTTCTCATGTGTACAGTGCAGTGAAGTAATCAATGGTATAGTAATTTTTTAAATGTTATGATCCTTTTTAATCGGTTGTGTAAATTTCAGCTGCTATAAAGGTAGCATGACTCGACATATGGCCTTCTTTGAAATATATAAATGTAAGATATTACCTGCTTTGCTACCGTCCTGATATAGAGCAACTAACAGAATCAACTGAAACTCACCAGTCAGAGCATTCATCGCACTGGATCATAAGGTTGTCAGGATTGTATGGCATCTCACACTTGCAAAACCTGTTATATTGTTTAAACCAGAGGTGAAAAGTCAGTTAACTATTTTAAATGAAGATTATTTTTTATCATAAATAAAATAAGAGGTGGTGCATCTGCATCCATTCAACTAACATAAACATCAATCAACCAGCACTACAACAGAGAAAAGATATATTTGGCCATAATATGTTGATAGGTCTTATAAAGGCTCCCTGATTCAGAACTACGATAGTGAAAGGTGCTAGGTATACCATGTACAGAGTTCCATCTGGCAGACCAAGACTAATAGGGTTATGATCGACAGGCAACATATTTGCAAGCAGATGAATGGTGTAATCAACAACACAATGTGGTCGATAATATCTCTTACAAAGCCATCTGTAATGGTAACAACGACTAAAGAAAGAAAATTATAACTTATCAACCATGAGAGCACAAAGCTAAAAGATTTTGAGGGAAAAAACGCAGGTGGAATTCTTAAATGAAACCATAAAACGGCTTATTCAGCATGATCAAAGCATGTGAACACTTGGCTCAGTTACCTTCGGTGGCAGAAAGATTGTCTATAGATGTTTAGAAAATAATGAATTATGAAGTATGAACCTATGCCCTACAAGATACTGGTTCTTCAGAAAATTCTTACACAGCTATACGGTCAGGCACAAAGCTGCCTGTAAGTGACTTGTACTCAAAGCGGCAAAAGTAGTCCTCAGCATTGACAGCATCAAGCTTGGTATAGTCCTTGAAGCTGTAAACATTGCACTTGCACTCTATGGTGTCGGCACTCTGCACATCTGTGTGGTCAGAGAGGAACACCTCCTTTGAGCCATGGAATGGCCGGCGCCCACCCATAGACTCTTCCGGTCGGTAGTACCACCGCACTTTAACCCTCACATTTGTGCCCCGAGCTCCTGTTGCCTCAATTTCCTCAACCCTTGCCACGTATGGACGCTTTGATGAGTCAGGCGCCTTCATTAGCACAGAGTCCCCGGCTGAAACAAAACACACCAAGAATCACCACACTATGGACTCAAAACGCTAAGCTAAAATTAGGAAGTGCTCCTGACAAGACTAGGACAGCATATTTAAAATTCCCCAGGGTTGATATCGCGGAATGTGGTAGTTAACTATCGCCAGCGATGCACTGAACTGAATAATTTCAGTGTAAGAAATGCAAAGTTCCGCAGAGCATAAGATCAGTCTTCAGATAACCTCCCGTCATAATCATTTTGGCTTGGTTAGCAAAAAGGCTTGGACCATATCCAAACATAAGCTTTTTATGGATCGGCAGCTTCTACAGACAGAGCTACTGCACTGCGATATATCAGTGATATTAGTTTACCTTACTCCGTTCTAGGTGAATACACAGGAGTAAGTGTTAATCTAACCCAGACAAAGCCTGAATCCAGTTTCTAAAGTGTTATCCTAGTGCTCAGAAGCAGGTGTCTTCTAAAGATGCAAAGTCGTAGCTAATTATAAGCGTAACTAGATTAAGACATCAGAGATTCAGAGTGGTAGACATAAGCTCACTACAGCATTTTCACAATACCAATATCAGATTTTTTTTTATGGGTTTACACGACAGTGCAGATCCTACATCTGAACATAACCCTGGCCCAAGGAAACATCAGAAATTGAAGCAAAGCCGGCCTACACGCCCAAAAAAAATCTCCGAAATGAACCAGAATCGCATGGTGAGAGGGATTGGGGCCGGGACTGGAGCGGCTCACGCACGGCAGATGACCCCGTCGGATCCCTTGATGGTGTACGACTCCAGCACCCGCTTCGACGGCCGCGGTTTCCCCGGCGTCGGGGCCATGGCTGGCCAGCGGCGATGGAGGGGCGGACGGATTGGGAGGCGGCGCGATTCCGACAGGAGGAGGAGCTGAGGTGATTTTTTTTTTTTTTTTGCCACTGCTCGAAGAGCGCCTTTATTTTCTCTCGTGTGTCCCGTCTGTCTCTTTCACTTTCTTCTCCTTGTCCCTTGGGCGTGACACGTCATCGCGGCCGGCCGCCGGCGACGCGCGGTGGCTCGGTGCGGCCTCCGCCGTCGGATCGAGGAGTGGGGCCACCATCGTGGTCATGCCTGTCAGGAACTGATGCCAAAGATGATTGTAATGCCGTTCATTGGCAGTAGCGGATCTAGAATTTTTTCATGGGGGTATGCCGCACCAAAAATTCATTGGCCATTTTGATAAAATTTATATACCAAATCACTAAATAATAATACTCCCTCCGATCCATATTAGTGGGCATAGCTTTGTCTAAATTCATATGTATCTAGTTAAGTATTTAGACTAGATACATGTGTATCTAGACAAAGTTGTGCCCACTAATATGGATCGGAGGTAGTACTACCTCCGATCCATATTAATGGACTCAACTTTATCTAGATACGGATGTATCTAGTTAAGTGTTTAGACTAGATGCATCCGTATCTAGACAAAGTTGTGCCCACTAATATGGATCGGAGGGAGTATATTTATAGTCGTAGATGTATCTTTATAGAGATAAAGAATACGAACAATCATGAAAAATATAGTGGCAATCATAAAAAATACGGACAATCAACTATTTGGATGATTTTCCACCGCGTGGATCGGCTTGCGGGAGTCGATACCCTGGTTTCGTGGTCGTGGGACGCAGCGGGCGGCTAAGACCTCGAGACGTTGGGCTAGCGGCAGTGGCAGAGCTAGAGCAGTAAGCACCTGGGTGTATACTGTTGTCAAATTGGATAAAATTTATTTTTTTGTTGGGTTTACATATGATGAAAAATTGCTGTTTTCTAATGGATTTTCTATTTCCCCGGTGTCCCCTAAGCTAGCATGAGATCGGCCAGTGGCGGCGTGCCGGCGTCCAGGAAACCTCATGGCATGCATGCGTCCAAGTTCCGCAGTTCCGATCGGGTGCTCAGGGCAAACCACTCCTCGTCGTGGCGGCCGGTGGCGTAGTCGTGAGCGACTGGGGTTTAATGATTGAGTCGATATTTGAATAAGCCGAGGCCGTGCAGTTGTAGACTTTTTAGTCGATCGGGTTTCGTTCAGGGATTCAGAGCCTTTTTCCTTCACGGGAGCAGCCTGGATCGAGCTGATCAGTTTTGCACTAATCGATTTTTTTTTTTCATGTACCAGTAGTACACGGTTGCTTGGCTTGGCTGCAGGGTTGCACTACTGGAAAATCACTCTTCGCCGTGTGGTCAAAATACACGGCGAAGGCCGGAATCTATCTCGGCGAACAGTTCGCCGAGTAAGGCACTCGGCAGCGAATACTCGGCGACGATCGCCTTGGCGACGCCTCTTCGCCGAGTACTTTCTATCGGGGATACACAACAAAGTCTTCGCCGAGACAATTTAACTGACACCCGGCGAAGAAAAGGTAATCTGGATCGTCAATTGTCAGATGTGTGTCAGGTGTGTGTCAGGACTTCGCCGAGTCCGGATGTGCAGGCGCTCGGCGAAGAAGGAACGCACAGATGGCGCCACATGTCCTACAAATTGGGTGTCGGGGAAGGCTTCGCCGACCCACGCCTTCGCCGAGTGCCAGTTTGAATCTTCGCCGGGTGGGTGCTTTGCTGAGTGTCGTCTTGCGTCGTCGCCGAGCATCCTCTTCGCCGAGTGCCAAGGGAAAATCGTCGCCGAGTGGTCGCAGTTCGCCGAGAGCCTGGAGATCAACATTGCTCGGCGAAGGTCGTGCCAAATGGTCACGTTGGATCTCCCTTCGCCGAGTCCGACACTCAGCAAAGAGGGCACGCTCGGCAAAGGAAACTCCCAGGTGACCATTTGGCATCTCTGCGCCGAGTGGCACTCTCGGCAAAACGAACCTCTCGGCGAAGTGTGTTCCCCAGGTGACCAAATGGCGGTAAAACTCAAAACATTCCCGCGCAAATATTTGCCGAGCAAGGCTCTCGGCGAAGAAAAGGCGGCAACGTTTTTTTTTCTGTGACATCTTCGCCGGGCGAGGCACTCGGCGAAATGCACACCCAGTCGTGGAGCTGCTGGGGCCCAGTGGCAGGCGCCACGTGGCCAGACGTTTCGCCGAGACCATGTGTTTGCCGAGTGCCTTTTGATGTCGTTGCCGAGACTGTCGTGTTCGCCGGGTGCTTTTTCATTGTTTAGTTGGTGTGTGCCGAGTGGTCTCAGCTTTGCTGAGTGTTGTCTGAGCTGTGTCGGCGTAGGCTGGGTTCGCCGAGAGGCCCCAAGATTTTGCACTCGGCAAAGCCGAGACCACTCGGCAGAGATGTATTTTCCAGTAGTGTTGGACGTGTGTAATGTTTGGCCTGGGCGATCTTGTACGTGCTGCCCGACCCCTTTCTGTTTTCGTTTGTGCGATGTGTTCGAGCACATGACCACGAAATTGTAATGTACAAAAAAAAAAAAAAGCTCAGCGTGTCTCCGTAATGGACGGGGCTTGCCTGCTCCGCGTTTGTGTTCCCATCCGTGCGCCCCTTTGGTTCAGCGGCTGGGATTGATCGTCTCCATCACATCTCCCTCACGGAAAAAACAACCACCAAACTCAGGGAACACCGTCAGGCACTAATGCAGCCATCGCTGCCTCCATTGATCGTGCAGTGGATTATCTCAGGAGAGCTCACTGAGGTAGCTGATGTCTCTAGTAGGACGAGCGTGGCCGGGTGGGAGGCGCACGTCCAGGCGCGGCGACGTAGATCGAACAGCCTTGCCGGTGCCGCGCATATCGCGGAGGTTGCAGGCCAGGCGGCGGTGGCGGCGAGGAGGCCCATTAGATATGATTCGTTGAAGAGACGAGACTACAAACGTACTGCAGTACCAGGCTGTGCTCCTCTCGCCACTCATGCCGCGTTGTTGCGGCGACGACATGTGATCGATTTCCTCAGTACCACGAGAGCTTCAGCAAGACGCACATCTACGTTTTACGAACTGTGGAGATTACATGTGTTCACACGGACCACACAATTGATTTTAAATTGCGTGTTAGCTTGTTTAAGAGCGAACTATGTTCATATAGATTTCACAATAGCAGCATCCTTAAGTTGCGTTGCTTTTCCCCCTTTTCTTTAGAAGCGAATTGCAGGATTGGGATCGCTGGAGACTTGAAGTCGAAGCGGACGCCATGGTCAACACAGGGAGCAACTGGGAGTTGCGGGGAGAAGAAAGATAGGAAAGAGAAATTGGGGGTGGGCCATCTGTCAATTAATCCCAGCCGCTGAACCAACGGGAGCACAGATGGGCACACAAACGCGGAGCAGGCAAGCCCCGTCCCTCCGTAATAGCACGAAATAATGATGTTCTAGACCAAATTTTCACATAAATTAATTTTAGAAAACACCCGAGATCATTATCTACTCCCCTTTCCACTGTGTTTGACGTTAAAGGATTCGTAGTATAACTTTTGTCACGACATTTTCTATATTTCCAATTTTGCCCCTCCGCGTCGACACCTTACGCGAGAGTTGCTCACTCCCATCTCGCTCTCTCTCTCTCTCCCGCATCTCGCCACCCCTCCTGTCACCGCTCTCTCCCTCTCTCTCCCGTCACCACCCTCTCCCTCTCTCCCAGACTTAGTGCGATCTTGTAGTGCTTGTGCTAGCAGTAATAACTTGCACTAAAAATTCAATGTTGCTTGGATTAGTTTCTCTGCTGGTAGGCCTTACTTCTCATTAATTTTGCACACCTAGCTTATCCATGCAACATGGGGGTATTGTTTGATTCGAGCAAACCTACTACTACTTGAAAATTGCATGAAATTGAACTTTTATTCTCTATTTCTGCTACAACAACTGTATCCGTACCTACATTTTTGTCAATTTCAATTACTCCAGGATCAATTTCATCTTGATCAATTTCAGGTTTTGCATGTTGATCAACTCCAGGTCTTGCATCTTGATCCATTTCGTCTCCATCTTCTACAGGTGGAGTGAAGTTCAAGTCTGGGAGAATCATGTTCTCTAGGCAGCACTGTTGGGTGAAGCGTTGTTGTTGTTGCTGTACTAGGAGTACAAGTTTCATGTTGCAGGTGGCGCCCTGCTGCACCAAGCTGCAGGTTGTGATGGACCTAAGAGTGAGCTACCGCTAGGGAGGAGCTGGTGAGGCCCTGGGAGGAGGGTGGCGATCTGCAGCTGGGCTAGGCGCTGGCCACTCCCCCTCCGGCGATCTACAACACCAGGACCTGGAGACGAGGCGAGGTGACCTGGGCGATGGGATCTGGGTGAGGCGATGAGGAAGAGGACGCTCGATTTCAAATATGTTTCGCTGGGCGAAACGTCTTCTAGTGCGGGTGCGGGATGACATAAATTTAATTTGAGTGATTACGTATGGACAAACAGGTCATTTGCGAGATTTTGGGTGTTTTTCGGAAAAAGTCTTTAACCTCGTACATTTCAGGAGACGCGTGAGCAGGGCGAGGTGGTCTACGCGCTGCCGTATCCTTCTTCGTCGCGCGACCTCGCCGGGAGGCTCCCGTCGCTGCAGCGCACCTGAGGTCGCCCGAGCCAAGGCCGGCAACCACGGAGTTCTCCGCGCCAAGGCTACCGTCGAGCTCGGGGCCGCGCGTCGCCGTGCTGCTGCTGCGCAAAGACGGTACTCGGCTGCCATGGACAGGCTGGCCGTCGCGGCGTTGCTCCTTGTCTTCCGCGCTGGAACGCATCCGGCTGACCGGCGCGGCGACACAAGGACGACGGCATGGCACGGCGGCGTGACGCGGCTGTTGCTCGATGGTCTGGTGTGTGCGTTTGGGCAAGGACCATGCCAAGACAAATCCTCACTCGGAGAATTGGCCGGCAGCGTACGCTAACGAGGTCAAGAATTGGCTTTGGCCGACAAAATGGGTGCACAAGGCGTCGCGACTACCAGCGAGATTAGAATTAGGACCCGCATGGTACACTTCGAAAATGAACTGTGACGAACACTTCGAAAATGACCTATGACCTCTGATGCATTTTACTTCAACTAGGCATGGCACCATTGTTTAGCTTGGTTTGTTATTTTATAGTGTGCAGAGGACTATGTGAATGTGTGATGTTTTACCAAGTGTGCTCGCTACCAGCGAGCTTGCCAACCCGACAGCTACACAAACGCAAGGGACACCATCGAGTTGCTTCTACGAACCCGACTACCCGAGTGGAGGGTGTGTCTCCCATGAGGTCTGCCCGAGCTGGACCCCTGTTTTTTTTAGATTCACAGGGATCGCTCCCGAATCCATTAACTCGTAACGAAACCAAAGCGTTCTGAACGAGCCTTCCTTAAGCACAGGTTCTGAAAACCATAAACGAAAAGCAACTCGCTACCCCTACCACATGTCCTGAGATTACAACCGACCAAAGGCCAGCCTGGGCATCAGCCCCAGCACTGGTGAAACCAGCACTCCAAAAGCACTCCAGCAGAGACTACTAACAATCTTAGGCCCCATAGCACCACCCTTCTTTCATATCGTAGTCGTCCTGGTCTTTCTGCAACGTCCTCCGAAGCTCATCAAGCTCCTCCTCCCTCTTCATGGCCTCTTCCTTCTTGGCAGCAGCAGCCGCCGCCGCCTGCTCCTTGGCAACAGCAGCAGCCGCCGCCTCCTCCTGCTCCATCTTCTTGGCAGCAGCCACCGCCTCCTCCTGTTTATGTTTTAGACACAAAGTTAACAGGGAAACTGTTCTGTTTTAAAACAACTACCGACAACAGCAGCAAACAATATCCCAAATCCGTAAGCAACTGAAAGAGTAGACACAAAATGAAAAAATAGACCATAGTAAAATCAAAGGGAGTCTAGCCCAACAGAGGAGATCCTTGGGAAAACAATGAAATAGCTCATGAGTGGAGTATTATTTTTTTCTTAAAGAAACAAACATAAGAGCGTATGAACACCATACTACTAGAGCTAGATTGGTGTTGCTATTTTGTTCTCATCCAACTCCTATGGAAGGTTTGACACTGTTTAGCCACGACTTTGGTAAAAGACAGAAAGAAGGGGGCTTCCATTCATGTCTTAGGAAGATGACATCAAGCAAGAATCATTCGTACACAACAAGTGCAACTCGTATTTACAAGACAAAAACATCTACTCCTGACGTCCGTACAGATAATTGGACTCCCAAATTTGGTAACAGAGGAATTATCTGGTGACGCTACGCCACAATAAGACAACACAGTCTTGCCATAAAGAAAATCAAACCCACAATATAGCAATAAGTCGGAACTCTCATAGTCTCGGGGACCAAATTCAACCCAAGGACATTGCAGCGGTAGCCCATCAATATCATCTTTACCTCAGGCCCGAACCCAGAACCGAGAGAACACAAATCGAAGAGCTAGGAAATCATTTGCCGATTGCCATTACTGCAGGCCGTGTACGCACGTACCTTCTTCTTGGCAGCAGCCACCGCCTCCTCCTCTTTGGCAGGAACAGCAGGCTCCTCCTCCTCCTTGGCAGGAGCAGTCTCCTCCTTCTCCTTCTCGGTAGCAACCTCTAGTCCAAATAGTTCTTTGGCTGCACGAATCTGAAAAATAAAAAAAGTTAGTTAGAGCAGAATTATGTCAGCACATGAATGGATGCATTGCATGGGTATTTTCCTAGCATATGCAGCCATCCCAAGAATGCTACAGTGAAACCCCAGGTCAATGGATGCATTACATGGGTATTTTCCTAGCATATGCAGCCATCCCAAGAATGCTACAAGAATGCCACAGTGAACAAACCCAGGGACATTGGTACTGCTAGAATTGTTGGCCACATGTTAAAATTCGAGCAGATAAAATGAGACTAGTAGAGTAGTGAGCAGAGCACCCGTGTAGCATGTGGATGTGTGGGCCCTGATTTATTTATTCACATAAAACTGCTACATAACATAAGCTTAGTAATTCCTGGTCTGCTCTACTACTGGCTGTTTAGAAACACCTACTACAAAGGTTTTTTCAACACAACATCACTGTTTAGCTTCCAACAGTGGAGATGCAACACTTAGGACAGCTAACATAACCATCCACGAATTGCACAAGTACTAGATCGAAGACAGACATGTTCATTATAATCAGGCAAGTACTCTGTACTCCGACCAAATTCATTGACTATGTACGGGGTCAAGAAAATTTCAAGATACTAGCAGCATCTACTAAGTATATCAAAGACGGACGTTTCGCGAGCGGAGAGCTGCCCATGCACTGTACAACTACAGTAAGGAACAGTGATGAACAGTGCCCGCGCGTAATTTTGCACAAAAGTCCCTATGTTTTCTGAAAATTACGAAACGGTCCCCCTGTATATTAGGCCAACCCCTAACCCTAGATTCCTTATCCTCACTCTCTCTCTTTCTCACACAGCGGCGGCGGTGGCCACGCTCCAGTCGCTCGCCGCCGGTCGGCCTTCCTCCGCCGCGCCACCACCCCGCCTAGACCTCAGCCCTCCTCCTCTTTTCCCGTCGCTCCTCCTCCACGCCCTGCTCGACGCGCTCAAGCCACCTCGCCGCCGCCGCTGATGCCTCGAGCTCTCCTGCCTGAGCCGCCTCTCCTCCGACGGCTTGGAGAGGAGGCCGACGAGGCGCCGCCGCTTGGCCGTGCGAGCCGCGCCCGTGGCTGTCGCGGTCGCGGCTACCCTACCTCCCTTCTTACTTCTTCCGATCCTGGTGGTCTGGGTATCGCTCCTCCGGTCCGATCTTCCCATGTGGCCATGACGCCACCGTGCGGCTGTGCTCGCGGCCGTCACGGGCGCGGCCAGGTTCGCTCCCGGCATAGGACCTCGCCGCCCGCCGGCATGGACTCGGCGCTGCTCTCGCTCACCTGCGCCGACCTCGGCGCCGCCGAGGAGGGCGAGGGCGACCACTGCCTCGGTACGCTCCTGTCCCACTGCTTGCTTCGGTTCGCCTCCGTTTGGATCCGCCACCACGCGGCGTTCACTGATTTCCGCCGTGCGTGTGTGCTGCAGACAATCTGAAGGACCTGCAGAGGCTGCTGCGGCGGGACGACCCGGAGCGGCGGGAGGTGTTCAAGCAGGTGTGCAAGTGGAAGATCGCGTCCAGGGATCTGGTGCCCATCATCGAGAACTACCAGGCTGATCGCAACCTCGTGATCACGGCAGGTAATTTTTGGTTTTCCCTTCCTGAAATGAGACGCTGATAGGGTTGTAATGAGAGCCTGGTTTGCTCAGATCCTACACACAATCTGAAACTTGCGACCTGTTTGGTTAGATGGCTAAGTTTGATGGTTAAGGAATCTCTGATATACTCACATTTTGCCTGTCTCACTTGGTTGAAGCGCATATGTAACTGCCAGGTCTCCATATCTCAGTGTTCATGCTTATGTAGCTCTGTTGTAAAACTTATACTGTTCAACAAGTAGTGTCTGCCATTTTGGATCCATCACTCCTCGCTGCGATATATGTTTATAGTATGGAATCTTTCTTAGCTGCGGATATCAGTCTGTAATTTTGAATTCAAGTGAAGCCATATACTTGGTAATGCATGAAAGATTTATCCGGCATTTATACTCTTCTCCCTATATTTTACAGTGTTCTAGACACTGGAGTGTCTCAAGGATGGATCATTTATCTTTTGAGAAATTTGATCGCTAATTTCTTTTGTTACGCTCTGGTAAAAATATTGAAGAGTAATGTTCTGAATTCCTCTAGGCGTTTTTCCTTTATTTTATCTCCATTTTTTTCTTCGTTCACGTACAAGTTTTTGCAGGTTCAAGGCATGCGGTCCTTCTGTTTGTCCGTTGCTGGTCTGCGCCTCGGGATGCTCTGTGTGCTCTTGTGGACGTCGTATGCCACCAGCTCCGCAGGTCGACCGTGTCCCCTCGCCATCAAGATTCCAGCTTCCATGTTAATTTGCTCATTTGTTTTGGGTTTGTTACTTGGAGGTTTTGGTTCTGTTGGATTTTGGCTCAAGGATGTGTCTTTGCCACTTAATTTTGTTGATGCATCATGTAATACGCAGTTCCAAATATCTCATTTTGCATAGGTTACACTAATCATGTTGAAGATGTAATGGCCTCGGCGTATACCAGGGTTGCTTGCCAACCTCTACTAAATGGTGTAGCTGAAGGTTACTAAGAACTCCCAGTTTCTTTGGCCATACATGCATGCTGGGCAATTTTTTTATAAATACATATTGTGATTACCTTCTTAATGACAGGCAAAACAAGCTTACTGCGTTTTCTTTTGTTGGTGCAGAAAAAATTGGCAGACTCAAAACTTCTTTGAGGAGCATTATTAAGCTTTTGCTGATGACATCGGTAGAACTTTAGAACGACTTTGTTCTCCACTTAGCTTTATTGAGAGCATCTTCAGGTTGAAGCTTTTGTTCCAGTGTTGTGTTCCTCCATTCACCTCGAGAAGCATTTCAAGCAGCATTCTCTGAACAAGTTATGTGGGCTGGAGCTCCTATGTGTACAGAACGAGAGCTGTTTTATTCTCTTCATTTTAGCTACCATATGCAGTTCTTTGCTCCGGGAAAGCATTAACCCGAGCAGTGAAGGGATAGGGTAAGTAAGCTTATAATATTCATAATTCAGCACATGAATTTTCCATAGGTAATTAAGTATATCTTTCAAGTCTTTCCCAAATGTATTTTACTTATGTCTTCTTCTCATTATGTGTTACGTCGAACTTTCAAATATTATTCAGATGGATTTAAATCTTGGAAGGCTGCTTATAAAAGCGAATGTCCAGAGTAACTATTATAATTTTTTTTGCCAACATTTTGTTTAGATAAAATTTCGCTAGGAAATATATTAAGCGATTACTCATAAGACATACTTTTAATCCAGGAGCAGGAGTGTATTTATACAGCATGATATAACTCACCAGTTTGTTCATAATTTCCTCTAGAAGGATTATATTAGCGACTCAGAATTGCTGGCACTCGAGTACTTGATATACTTGCTGAATTGCATGTTGAGTAAATTCAGCTCAAGCATGGGCTTACCTAATTTTTTCTTTTGTTCTCCACCTGTTGCTTGCCTTTCCATGGCTCTTAATATTAGTGCCCTGTGTAGGCGACCTCTTGCACACTTAAAATTAAGTGTTCTTGGTGCCACGTACATCTCTATGTCAACACGATTATGAGATTACTTTGAACTGCTTTATCAATTTGGCTTATGGAAGAGATTGATCTTTCTACCATGACGACAACACGTCCCTCCTTGGAAACAACTCCGCAGTCAGACATCCTGTCTACCATACAGTCAACCAGGTATGTTCGTTCACCACTACCTCATACTCAAGCTAGGGAATATTTAGTCATACAGGTATGTTCGTTCACCATCCGGGTCATACAGTAAATGCTCTAAGTGAAATACCAAGTAATAAGCATATCTTTCCACGTATGAAGGTCAGTAACAAATTTCTGCAATACCCTAGAGTCTAGACATCCTCTTTCATTTTAATCCTTCTCCCTTTAGGAATTAGACATGGCCATATGGGCAGTAAGAAATGTTTATCTTCAAATGATTACGGCTGAATCTTTACGAACGAATATTCAGGATGAATTAGCTAAGCCGATTAATACAGAGAAGTGAAAGAAAAATACCATTAGAACTTTCCAATTGATACTAATAGAAAATTCATTCTAATATATCTGTATGATTGCAACTTCATGTTCTTTGTTCTGTATATTTCATATATAGTTATCTTACTATGCATTTGTTAGGTTGAATTGTCAAGAATGTACTATTCCTCTTAGTAGCATAGCCATCGTGTTCTTCTTTTAATTTGCTCCTCTTTCCTACTTTGGTTCTTTTCAATTAAATGAATTATTTGTGAGAGAACTATTGTGCAAGTGACAACAATCTGAGAAAAATAAGAGGACTCAATGTATATGAATTTTTGTGAGGTCGATCTTGCCACCATATTGATCAGGCCGGTACCAAGATCTTGCTTTTGAACATAATAAATCAGTCTTCTATAGATGAATTACATGCAGCAATGTAACGTCCAGCCAAGTCAGTTTTTGTACAAACTGCAATTGTGCCAGCTAATGTAACCTTATGTAATTTTGTATATATCTCGCTATGTATCAGTTTCTCGCAACGCCATAATTCCTTTCAGGGACAATGTTTTACATTATTGATGCATTGACATTGTCCAGTTAATGCCAGCATAAAAAACATTACATTTGATTTTCACGGCAAGTCACACATTGCCTACACAGCTACGTAAGTTATAGAAATCAAAATCACCGCTTCTACTTACAGAATATATTATGCAGCTAAAACAAAGAAACAAACCATAAAGAATTTTTTTATCAAGGGCGCGGCGTGCCGCCGCGCTGAATTCAACTAGTTTGCATGAATCAGACGACCCCTTACCCTGCTGAGCATGAACTGGACTAAGAGAGGTAGGGATGTATGAGTTAGCAACATGGAATGATTCGATCGGAAGCAAAACAAAAAAACTGTCACTGCCAATTTCAAATGGAAAGGCCCGAGCACAGACGCGCACACACAGGGTCGGTCGCTATGAGGTGGACCTGCTCAGAGAAAGCTGTTGGGGGCGCGAGGCGGACGGGGGGAGTGGCGGTGGTCGCCGGCGAAGTTGGTGTAGAGGCGCCAACGGGCGGCGAGGTGGAGGCCGCGGACGCTGCATCCGGCGAGAGGGCAGCAGGCGGAAGGAGAGTAGCGGCGGCCGCTTTCGGCGGTGATAGCGAACGGCGCGGCTGCCGAAGTCCCCTCCCGACCCGGGCCTTCTTGCGAGCCTCCGCGAGGGCATGGCGGCGAGGGCTTGAGTGCTCCATCGGAGGGGCGAAGCGAAACCCTAGATCGGCGGCGCTGATAGGAATGGGGGGTTTTGGTCGGTGAGTCGGAGGACGCAATTTGGAGATTGAGGCGAGGGTGGGGGCTCCGTGGACCTGCCTGTCAGCCGGTCATGCCAGGTCCACCTGTCAGAGGAATCTCTCCTCCTGAATGGTTGGGACCCATTCATTTGTGGCCTTCCCTGGTCGTGGGACTCCATTTTACCACCGCTGAGTTGATTGCTTGTGCTTTTGCTGACTGGTACGTTTGTGGGTCCAGCCAGGCCCACTTGTCACCCACTCTATCATTTTCTAAAGGATTAAATATATATTTCATTTCCCTCAAAAAAATATTATATTTCCCCCTCAAATCCTGTAGATTGGAGCAGAATCCCCCTAAACTAAAAAATGATAGGATTTAAACCCTCAAATACTCATTACCATCAAAATCACTCCCTAACGCTGGTTTTGGACAACATTTTGGTGGTTTCGCACGATTTAGAGTTGTTTTGGGCTGTTATAGTTCAACCACACACATCTCCGTCTCTTCATACTAGACTTATGAGCACATTTATGGGCTGCTCGACCTGTACAAAAGGTACCAAATGATATGAGGATAAAAGAAAACCCCAACCCATGGTACTACTGATTTAGACTCAACCTTCTATATTTAGACTGAAGGCTCGAAATGAGCCCGGCTTTGAATTAACGAAGCCAACAACCGGCTAGCAGTTACAACATACAAGAACACGCTGGCGAAACCAGCTACAACACTCACGCACACCCCAAACGCACTCACACAGCAACAAAGTACCACAGATGGTGCAAAAGGCAAGCAAAGCTAAATGAAGCACACAACTAAAGGAGGTTGTTTGATCCTAAATGAAGATGTCCAACCAAACAGACCTCCACCGCACCAACAAAGCCACCGTCGAGACACGCCATCGGGGAAGAAACCTAGCAGGGTTTGAGAATCTAAAGGCAGGGGCCTCAACCTTCTATATGAAGTAGCACACTTAAAAGGGGGTGGAACGTATAGTTCACAGCTCGCCGTGCCAGTAAAAAACGATGCGGTGGAAGACAACCATCAGGTCTCGTGTGAGCTAACTGCAACAAGAACGGTTTAGTTGCCAAGGACAGGTCAGTGCTGGCGTCGATAGCTTGATACTTATTATGCTCCACAGCACCAGCCCGATTCAAATCGTATTCCTCCTGCTCATCACGAAGCCTCTTCCTGTAAGCTTCTGCCATCGCAGCAACCTCCTCCTTGTTCCTCGCAGCACCAACCTCCTCCTCCTCCAAAGGCGAGAACACAGTAAAGATATTTTACCCTTAAGCATATATTTTACCCTTATACATGTTTTCTAAATACGTGCCAAGTTTCGTGATGAAATGCCATGTATGCTGCTCTGTACAAAAATAACAAAATCAGTGCTTGTATGATTTTGAAATTGCATTGTGACCACAGATATGTCTTTTTTGCACAGGACATATCAAATGTCATTTCACCACGAAACTTTGCACGTATGTTATGTTCGCCTCCAATTTTTTCAGAATATTTTAAAAAAAATCACTATTTTTTAAATTTCATTTAGTATGACAGGAGCATATGAGTTCAAGAGTCAAAATGAATTTCTCCAGGTTAACATGTGTACGCCCATATAACAAGTGACCTCTGCCCATGGATTCCTTAATGAGCTGAAAATGCATCAAACCACATTAGAACCAGGCCTTACAATCCAGTGTCATATTTTATATGAGCGTAGAGGCTGGGGGGCGCCTCCTCGCCGGCCCTATGCGCACCAACCCATGCCAATTGCTACGGCATGTTGCGGATGCAAGTGCCCTGTTTGCCCAACACAAATGTAAGATGATGGACCACAAACTCAAGCAGTGAAATAAAAAGCATAGTCATTTCCACTGGTATGTCATCTGTTTTCTCCACAATGAGGTGCTTAGAAATCCCAACCCGGTGAACAACACTATTCAGATGGAAGCCGTTGGCAACTATTGAACGAGATAATACATACAAGTTTACAGCCCAAGCCCTGAAGTGAACGAAACACAGTTCTCGGAGCATCGGCGACACAGGCGGCCGAAACTGCTTACTCCACAAACAGAACTGTAAGTGAAGAAACACCCAAAAGAAAAATAAGAATGAAACACACCATACTACAAGATCACGTTGTCATGACTGACATCTTCGAGTAGCAGGTGTAGGAGGACAGCAGCCAACACGCCTATGAATGGCATAAATACGTACTTCCAGTTGATCAGCGAAGGCTTTATTGTCCGCGTTCTGAGTGTGCCCTCACCAGCGGAGTCCCCCTCCTCTCGAGGCGCTCCTTGTTGATTTGATCTGCAGGTTTTTCTGCCGGAATATAACATGGATAAACATTTACAACTTAGCAATCAGATGATCAAGTGCATGTTCCCGAAAATGTTAGCACAGCGGCTGCAGCAGCGCAAAAAACCAGCAATGCAAGAATAATTCGGTTCTTTAGCCAAAAGGATCCAAGTTGCATATGAGTCACAAGTCAGTAACAATTATACCATGGGTTGCAACAACCTCTTCCACTGTTAGGCGTTTGCAATCTAAAAGTTAGATGGGTGGAGATATAACTACGCAGATATAATGTTTGAAAGGGAAATCGTACACAATTCATTTTCCTAAAAAAAGTAGCAATACAGCTATAGAAAAGTAGATAAACTGAGTTATTTTATGAGAAGCGTCAATATCATGTAGCTTCTAGAAGAGCATATATATTAACCAGGTTGTAAATTCATCACTGTGTCAAGTCCATGAAACATAAAATATCTACATGAAGAGGTAAATAAAAAATTGCACACGCGCGCACACCTGAGAGAGGATTGTCAGGAATCCATTCATCAAACTGATGAAAGTTTATCATGTAGGCCCTCCATTTATGAAAACATACAAGGGCAATTAGTATTGTTCTTTTATCAGGCATATTTCATATAGATTATTTGTGCAGCAAACTGAAAAGTGATCCCAATTGAGTAGACATAATTTAAATATAAAACGTGCAGCTAAAGCTTGAGCAGTCCAGTTTACATATGAACAGAGGATTATTTTCCGCCACAACGAGAGATCAATCCGCCGCACCACACACACCCCATATTCATTGCAATGCATATATTTCTGAACATCAAATGTTCAAGTGGTACAAGTATCATATGAGCAGAAATATATTTTCAGTAGAAATAGCCACTACAGGAATGCCGAACTGTGCCGACGGCCAGAACCTGTGCCGACGGCCATTTGTTGGGGCCGTCGGCACAGGTGTGTACCAGGACCAGCCGTCGACAAGTCCGTCGGCACAGAAACGGCCGTCGGCACAGATACTCTATCCCGACGGCCACCGTCGGGACACATACAGCCGTCGGCACAGAATATCAGGTGACGTCGACGGCACTCTGTGCCGACGGCAAAGCCGTCGGCACAGGACTCTACCATTTTTATTCATTTTTATTTATATTGATACACCTAATTGCTATATGTACAGATTCGCCTAAAATAGTCATAATGTTTTTTACCCTAATCTTCTTTTTTTATGTATCTATTTATTACTCTCAATTAAGTTTAATATGTTTTATTCATATTCTATGTACATAGCTACGCCGAATAGCGGTTTCCACCCACATAAAATAACGTCGCGAATAATTGTCTATAAGTGTGTTGTGTGTTGTAAATGTCCGGTATCCTACTCCGGGGTGTGACCGGCTTCACTTTCTCTCTGGTGAGTTCCTGCAATTAGAGGTGAAAACTCCCACTTCGGACGAAACGGGGGCAATCTTTTAAAAACTTGTGTTAAAAGTTGGTTTCCCATGTGCCTATGTCCCAACCTAACACAACCAAGTAAAAAAGTCCACTGGGCTACCCCCTTTCGACGCACGTCTATGGGGGTAGACGAAAACGTTAGGGTTTTTCCAGCGGATTCAGGGTTTCGCCGAAGCAGGGCCCCGGAGCGTCGGAACCCGACTCAAACCTAGGTTGTGCCATACCATATGTATACAAGTGTGTTGTGTGTTGTAAATGTCCGGTATCCTACTCCGGGGTGTGACCGGCTTCACTTTCTCTCTGGTGAGTTCCTGCACTTAGAGGTGAAAACTCCCACTTCGGACGAAACGGGGCAATCTTTTAAAAACTTGTGTTAAAAGTTGGTTTCCCATGTGCCTATGTCCCAACCTAACACAACCAAGTAAAAAAGTCCACTGGGCTACCCCCTTTCGACGCACGTCTATGGGGGTAGACGAAAACGTTAGGGTTTTTCCAGCGGATTCAGGGTTTCGCCGAAGCGGGGCCCCGGAGCGTCGGAACCCCACCCAAACCTAGGTTGTGCCATACCATATGTATACAAGTGTGGTGTGTGTTGTAAATGTCCGGTATCCTACTCCGGGGTGTGACCGGCTTCACTTTCTCTCTGGTGAGTTCCTGCACTAAGAGGTGAAAACTCCCACTTCGGACGAAACGGGGGCAATCTTTTAAAAACTTGTGTTAAAAGTTGGTTTCCCATGTGCCTATGTCCCAACCTAACACAACCAAGGAAAAAAGTCCACTGGGCTACCCCCTTTCGACGCACGTCTATGGGGGTAGACGAAAACGTTAAGGTTTTTCCAGCGGATTCAGGGTTTCGCCGAAGCGGGGCCCCGGAGCGTCGGAACCCGACCCAAACCTAGGTTGTGCCATACCATATGTATACAAGTGTGTTGTGTGTTGTAAATGTCCGGTATCCTACTCCGGGGTGTGACCGGCTTCACTTTCTCTTTAGTGAGTTCCTGCACTTAGAGGTGAAAACTCCCCTTTCGGGCGAACCGGATGGAATCTTGTGTTGATTTGGGGTAGACTTTGGTTTCTCACCTTCCCATGGCCTAACCTAACACAGCCAACCAAAAAAGTCCACTGGGCTACCCCTTTCGACGCACGTCTATGGGGGTAGACGAAAACGTTAGGGTTTTTCCAGCGGATTCAGGGTTTCGCCGAAGCGGGCCCCGGAGCGTCGGAACCCGACTCAAACCTAGGTTGTGCCATACCATATGTATACAAGTGTGTTGTGTGTTGTAAATGTCCGGTATCCTACTCCGGGGTGTGACCGGCTTCACTTTCTCTCTGGTGAGTTCCTGCACTTAGAGGTGAAAACTCCCACTTCGGACGAAACGGGGGCAATCTTTTAAAAACTTGTGTTAAAAGTTGGTTTCCCATGTGCCTATGTCCCAACCTAACACAACCAATTAAAAAAGTCCACTGGGCTACCCCCTTTCGACGCACGTCTATGGGGGTAGACGAAAACGTTAGGGTTTTTCCAGCGGATTCAGGGTTTCGCCGAAGCGGGGCCCCGGAGCGTCGGAACCCCACCCAAACCTAGGTTGTGCCATACCATATGTATACAAGTGTGTTGTGTGTTGTAAATGTCCGGTATCCTACTCCGGGGTGTGACCGGCTTCACTTTCTCTCTGGTGAGTTCCTGCACTTAGAGGTGAAAACTCCCACTTCGGACGAAACGGGGGCAATCTTTTAAAAACTTGTGTTAAAAGTTGGTTTCCCATGTGCCTATGTCCCAACCTAACACAACCAAGTAAAAAAGTCCACTGGGCTACCCCCTTTCGACGCACGTCTATGGGGGTAGACGAAAACGTTAGGGTTTTTCCAGCGGATTCAGGGTTTCGCCGAAGCGGGGCCCCGGAGCGTCGGAACCCCACCCAAACCTAGGTTGTGCCATACCATATGTATACAAGTGTGGTGTGTGTTGTAAATGTCCGGTATCCTACTCCGGGGTGTGACCGGCTTCACTTTCTCTCTGGTGAGTTCCTGCACTAAGAGGTGAAAACTCCCACTTCGGACGAAACGGGGGCAATCTTTTAAAAACTTGTGTTAAAAGTTGGTTTCCCATGTGCCTATGTCCCAACCTAACACAACCAAGGAAAAAAGTCCACTGGGCTACCCCCTTTCGACGCACGTCTATGGGGGTAGACGAAAACGTTAAGGTTTTTCCAGCGGATTCAGGGTTTCGCCGAAGCGGGGCCCCGGAGCGTCGGAACCCGACCCAAACCTAGGTTGTGCCATACCATATGTATACAAGTGTGTTGTGTGTTGTAAATGTCCGGTATCCTACTCCGGGGTGTGACCGGCTTCACTTTCTCTTTAGTGAGTTCCTGCACTTAGAGGTGAAAACTCCCCTTTCGGGCGAACCGGATGGAATCTTGTGTTGATTTGGGGTAGACTTTGGTTTTTCACCTTCCCATGGCCTAACCTAACACAGCCAACCAAAAAAGTCCACTGGGCTACCCCTTTCGACGCACGTCTATGGGGGTAGACGAAAACGTTAGGGTTTTTCCAGCGGATTCAGGGTTTCGCCGAAGCGGGCCCCGGAGCGTCGGAACCCGACTCAAACCTAGGTTGTGCCATACCATATGTATACAAGTGTGTTGTGTGTTGTAAATGTCCGGTATCCTACTCCGGGTGTGACCGGCTTCACTTTCTCTCTGGTGAGTTCCTGCACTTAGAGGTGAAAACTCCCACTTCGGACGAAACGGGGGCAATCTTTTAAAAACTTGTGTTAAAAGTTGGTTTCCCATGTGCCTATGTCCCAACCTAACACAACCAATTAAAAAAGTCCACTGGGCTACCCCCTTTCGACGCACGTCTATGGGGGTAGACGAAAACGTTAGGGTTTTTCCAGCGGATTCAGGGTTTCGCCGAAGCGGGGCCCCGGAGCGTCGGAACCCCACCCAAACCTAGGTTGTGCCATACCATATGTATACAAGTGTGTTGTGTGTTGTAAATGTCCGGTATCCTACTCCGGGGTGTGACCGGCTTCACTTTCTCTCTGGTGAGTTCCTGCACTTAGAGGTGAAAACTCCCACTTCGGACGAAACGGGGGCAATCTTTTAAAAACTTGTGTTAAAAGTTGGTTTCCCATGTGCCTATGTCCCAACCTAACACAACCAAGTAAAAAAGTCCACTGGGCTACCCCTTTCGACGCACGTCTATGGGGGTAGACGGAAACGTTAGGGTTTTTCCAACGGATTCAGGGTTTCGCCGAAGCGGGGCCCCGGAGCGTCGGAACCCCACCCAAACCTAGGTTGTGCCATACCATATGCATACAAGTGTGTTGTGTGTTTCAAATGTCCAAGAATCTACTCCTAGGTGTGACCGACATCACCGGCTTCACTTTCTCTCTAGTGAGTTTCTGCACTTAGAGGTGAAAACTCCCCTTTCGGGCGAACCGGATGGAATCTTGTGTCGATTTGGGGTAGACTTTGGTTTCTCATGTTCCTATGGCCTAACCTAACACAACCACGTAAAAAAGTCTACTGGGCTACCCCCTTTCGACGCACGTCTATGGGGTAGACGGAAACGTTAGGGTTTTTCCAGCGGATTCAGGGTTTCGCCGAAGCGGGGCCCCGGAGCGTCGGAACCCCACCCAAACCTAGGTTGTGCCATACCATATGTATACAAGTGTGTTGTGTGTTTCAAATGTCCAAGAATCTACTCCTAGGTGTGACCGACATCACCGGCTTCACTTTCTCTCTAGTGAGTTTCTGCACTTAGAGGTGAAAACTCCCCTTTCGGGCGAACCGGATGGAATCTTGTGTCGATTTGGGGTAGACTTTGGTTTCTCATGTTCCTATGGCCTAACCTAACACAACCACGTAAAAAAGTCCACTGGGCTACCCCCTTTCGACGCACGTCTATGGGGGTAGACGGAAACGTTAGGGTTTTTCCAGCGGATTCAGGGTTTCGCCGAAGCGGGGCCCCGGAGCGTCGGAACCCCACCCAAACCTAGGTTGTGCCATACCATATGTATACAAGTGTGTTGTGTGTTTCAAATGTCCAAGAATCTACTCCTAGGTGTGACCGACATCACCGGCTTCACTTTCTCTCTAGTGAGTTTCTGCACTTAGAGGTGAAAACTCCCCTTTCGGGCGAACCGGATGGAATCTTGTGTCGATTTGGGGTAGACTTTGGTTTCTCATGTTCCTATGGCCTAACCTAACCCAACCACGTAAAAAAGTCCACTGGGCTACCCCCTTTCGACGCACGTCTATGGGGGTAGACGGAAACGTTAGGGTTTTTCCAGCGGATTCAGGGTTTCGCCGAAGCGGGGCCCCGGAGCGTCGGAACCCCACCCAAACCTAGGTTGTGCCATACCATATGTATACAAGTGTGTTGTGTGTTTCAAATGTCCAAGAATCTACTCCTAGGTGTGACCGACATCACCGGCTTCACTTTCTCTCTAGTGAGTTTCTGCACTTAGAGGTGAAAACTCCCCTTTCGGGCGAACCGGATGGAATCTTGTGTCGATTTGGGGTAGACTTTGGTTTCTCATGTTCCTATGGCCTAACCTAACCCAACCAAGCAAAAAAGTCCACTGGGCTACCCCCTTTCGACGCACGTCTATGGGGTAGACGGAAACGTTAGGGTTTTTCCAGCGGATTCAGGGTTTCGCCGAAGCGGGGCCCCGGAGCGTCGGAACCCCACCCAAACCTAGGTTGTGCCATACCATATGTATACAAGTGTGTTGTGTGTTTCAAATGTCCAAGAATCTACTCCTAGGTGTGACCGACATCACCGGCTTCACTTTCTCTCTAGTGAGTTTCTGCACTTAGAGGTGAAAACTCCCCTTTCGGGCGAACCGGATGGAATCTTGTGTCGATTTGGGGTAGACTTTGGTTTCTCATGTTCCTATGGCCTAACCTAACACAACCACGTAAAAAAGTCCACTGGGCTACCCCCTTTCGACGCACGTCTATGGGGGTAGACGGAAACGTTAGGGTTTTTCCAGCGGATTCAGGGTTTCGCCGAAGCGGGGCCCCGGAGCGTCGGAACCCCACCCAAACCTAGGTTGTGCCATACCATATGTATACAAGTGTGTTGTGTGTTTCAAATGTCCAAGAATCTACTCCTAGGTGTGACCGACATCACCGGCTTCACTTTCTCTCTAGTGAGTTTCTGCACTTAGAGGTGAAAACTACCCTTTCGGGCGAACCGGATGGAATCTTGTGTCGATTTGGGGTAGACTTTGGTTTCTCATGTTCCTATGGCCTAACCTAACACAACCACGTAAAAAAGTCCACTGGGCTACCCCCTTTCGACGCACGTCTATGGGGGTAGACGGAAACGTTAGGGTTTTTCCAGCGGATTCAGGGTTTCGCCGAAGCGGGGCCCCGGAGCGTCGGAACCCCACCCAAACCTAGGTTGTGCCATACCATATGTATACAAGTGTGTTGTGTGTTTCAAATGTCCAAGAATCTACTCCTAGGTGTGACCGACATCACCGGCTTCACTTTCTCTCTAGTGAGTTTCTGCACTTAGAGGTGAAAACTACCCTTTCGGGCGAACCGGATGGAATCTTGTGTTGATTTGGGGTAGACTTTGGTTTCTCACCTTCCCATGGCCTAACCTAACACAGCCAACCAAAAAAGTCCACTGGGCTACCCCTTTCGACGCACGTCTATGGGGGTAGACGAAAACGTTAGGGTTTTTCCAGCGGATTCAGGGTTTCGCCGAAGCGGGCCCCGGAGCGTCGGAACCCGACTCAAACCTAGGTTGTGCCATACCATATGTATACAAGTGTGTTGTGTGTTGTAAATGTCCGGTATCCTACTCCGGGGTGTGACCGGCTTCACTTTCTCTCTGGTGAGTTCCTGCACTTAGAGGTGAAAACTCCCACTTCGGACGAAACGGGGGCAATCTTTTAAAAACTTGTGTTAAAAGTTGGTTTCCCATGTGCCTATGTCCCAACCTAACACAACCAATTAAAAAAGTCCACTGGGCTACCCCCTTTCGACGCACGTCTATGGGGGTAGACGAAAACGTTAGGGTTTTTCCAGCGGATTCAGGGTTTCGCCGAAGCGGGGCCCCGGAGCGTCGGAACCCCACCCAAACCTAGGTTGTGCCATACCATATGTATACAAGTGTGTTGTGTGTTGTAAATGTCCGGTATCCTACTCCGGGGTGTGACCGGCTTCACTTTCTCTCTGGTGAGTTCCTGCACTTAGAGGTGAAAACTCCCACTTCGGACGAAACGGGGGCAATCTTTTAAAAACTTGTGTTAAAAGTTGGTTTCCCATGTGCCTATGTCCCAACCTAACACAACCAAGTAAAAAAGTCCACTGGGCTACCCCCTTTCGACGCACGTCTATGGGGTAGACGAAAACGTTAGGGTTTTTCCAGCGGATTCAGGGTTTCGCCGAAGCGGGGCCCCGGAGCGTCGGAACCCCACCCAAACCTAGGTTGTGCCATACCATATGTATACAAGTGTGGTGTGTGTTGTAAATGTCCGGTATCCTACTCCGGGTGTGACCGGCTTCACTTTCTCTCTGGTGAGTTCCTGCACTAAGAGGTGAAAACTCCCACTTCGGACGAAACGGGGGCAATCTTTTAAAAACTTGTGTTAAAAGTTGGTTTCCCATGTGCCTATGTCCCAACCTAACACAACCAAGGAAAAAAGTCCACTGGGCTACCCCTTTCGACGCACGTCTATGGGGGTAGACGAAAACGTTAAGGTTTTTCCAGCGGATTCAGGGTTTCGCCGAAGCGGGGCCCCGGAGCGTCGGAACCCGACCCAAACCTAGGTTGTGCCATACCATATGTATACAAGTGTGTTGTGTGTTGTAAATGTCCGGTATCCTACTCCGGGGTGTGACCGGCTTCACTTTCTCTTTAGTGAGTTCCTGCACTTAGAGGTGAAAACTCCCCTTTCGGGCGAACCGGATGGAATCTTGTGTTGATTTGGGGTAGACTTTGGTTTTTCACCTTCCCATGGCCTAACCTAACACAGCCAACCAAAAAAGTCCACTGGGCTACCCCTTTCGACGCACGTCTATGGGGGTAGACGAAAACGTTAGGGTTTTTCCAGCGGATTCAGGGTTTCGCCGAAGCGGGCCCCGGAGCGTCGGAACCCGACTCAAACCTAGGTTGTGCCATACCATATGTATACAAGTGTGTTGTGTGTTGTAAATGTCCGGTATCCTACTCCGGGGTGTGACCGGCTTCACTTTCTCTCTGGTGAGTTCCTGCACTTAGAGGTGAAAACTCCCACTTCGGACGAAACGGGGGCAATCTTTTAAAAACTTGTGTTAAAAGTTGGTTTCCCATGTGCCTATGTCCCAACCTAACACAACCAATTAAAAAAGTCCACTGGGCTACCCCCTTTCGACGCACGTCTATGGGGGTAGACGAAAACGTTAGGGTTTTTCCAGCGGATTCAGGGTTTCGCCGAAGCGGGGCCCCGGAGCGTCGGAACCCCACCCAAACCTAGGTTGTGCCATACCATATGTATACAAGTGTGTTGTGTGTTGTAAATGTCCGGTATCCTACTCCGGGTGTGACCGGCTTCACTTTCTCTCTGGTGAGTTCCTGCACTTAGAGGTGAAAACTCCCACTTCGGACGAAACGGGGGCAATCTTTTAAAAACTTGTGTTAAAAGTTGGTTTCCCATGTGCCTATGTCCCAACCTAACACAACCAAGTAAAAAAGTCCACTGGGCTACCCCCTTTCGACGCACGTCTATGGGGGTAGACGGAAACGTTAGGGTTTTTCCAACGGATTCAGGGTTTCGCCGAAGCGGGGCCCCGGAGCGTCGGAACCCCACCCAAACCTAGGTTGTGCCATACCATATGCATACAAGTGTGTTGTGTGTTTCAAATGTCCAAGAATCTACTCCTAGGTGTGACCGACATCACCGGCTTCACTTTCTCTCTAGTGAGTTTCTGCACTTAGAGGTGAAAACTCCCCTTTCGGGCGAACCGGATGGAATCTTGTGTCGATTTGGGGTAGACTTTGGTTTCTCATGTTCCTATGGCCTAACCTAACACAACCACGTAAAAAAGTCTACTGGGCTACCCCCTTTCGACGCACGTCTATGGGGGTAGACGGAAACGTTAGGGTTTTTCCAGCGGATTCAGGGTTTCGCCGAAGCGGGGCCCCGGAGCGTCGGAACCCCACCCAAACCTAGGTTGTGCCATACCATATGTATACAAGTGTGTTGTGTGTTTCAAATGTCCAAGAATCTACTCCTAGGTGTGACCGACATCACCGGCTTCACTTTCTCTCTAGTGAGTTTCTGCACTTAGAGGTGAAAACTCCCCTTTCGGGCGAACCGGATGGAATCTTGTGTCGATTTGGGGTAGACTTTGGTTTCTCATGTTCCTATGGCCTAACCTAACACAACCACGTAAAAAAGTCCACTGGGCTACCCCCTTTCGACGCACGTCTATGGGGGTAGACGGAAACGTTAGGGTTTTTCCAGCGGATTCAGGGTTTCGCCGAAGCGGGGCCCCGGAGCGTCGGAACCCCACCCAAACCTAGGTTGTGCCATACCATATGTATACAAGTGTGTTGTGTGTTTCAAATGTCCAAGAATCTACTCCTAGGTGTGACCGACATCACCGGCTTCACTTTCTCTCTAGTGAGTTTCTGCACTTAGAGGTGAAAACTCCCCTTTCGGGCGAACCGGATGGAATCTTGTGTCGATTTGGGGTAGACTTTGGTTTCTCATGTTCCTATGGCCTAACCTAACCCAACCACGTAAAAAAGTCCACTGGGCTACCCCCTTTCGACGCACGTCTATGGGGGTAGACGGAAACGTTAGGGTTTTTCCAGCGGATTCAGGGTTTCGCCGAAGCGGGGCCCCGGAGCGTCGGAACCCCACCCAAACCTAGGTTGTGCCATACCATATGTATACAAGTGTGTTGTGTGTTTCAAATGTCCAAGAATCTACTCCTAGGTGTGACCGACATCACCGGCTTCACTTTCTCTCTAGTGAGTTTCTGCACTTAGAGGTGAAAACTCCCCTTTCGGGCGAACCGGATGGAATCTTGTGTCGATTTGGGGTAGACTTTGGTTTCTCATGTTCCTATGGCCTAACCTAACCCAACCAAGCAAAAAAGTCCACTGGGCTACCCCCTTTCGACGCACGTCTATGGGGGTAGACGGAAACGTTAGGGTTTTTCCAGCGGATTCAGGGTTTCGCCGAAGCGGGGCCCCGGAGCGTCGGAACCCCACCCAAACCTAGGTTGTGCCATACCATATGTATACAAGTGTGTTGTGTGTTTCAAATGTCCAAGAATCTACTCCTAGGTGTGACCGACATCACCGGCTTCACTTTCTCTCTAGTGAGTTTCTGCACTTAGAGGTGAAAACTCCCCTTTCGGGCGAACCGGATGGAATCTTGTGTCGATTTGGGGTAGACTTTGGTTTCTCATGTTCCTATGGCCTAACCTAACACAACCACGTAAAAAAGTCCACTGGGCTACCCCCTTTCGACGCACGTCTATGGGGGTAGACGGAAACGTTAGGGTTTTTCCAGCGGATTCAGGGTTTCGCCGAAGCGGGGCCCCGGAGCGTCGGAACCCCACCCAAACCTAGGTTGTGCCATACCATATGTATACAAGTGTGTTGTGTGTTTCAAATGTCCAAGAATCTACTCCTAGGTGTGACCGACATCACCGGCTTCACTTTCTCTCTAGTGAGTTTCTGCACTTAGAGGTGAAAACTACCCTTTCGGGCGAACCGGATGGAATCTTGTGTCGATTTGGGGTAGACTTTGGTTTCTCATGTTCCTATGGCCTAACCTAACACAACCACGTAAAAAAGTCCACTGGGCTACCCCCTTTCGACGCACGTCTATGGGGGTAGACGGAAACGTTAGGGTTTTTCCAGCGGATTCAGGGTTTCGTCGAAGCGGGGCCCCGGAGCGTCGGAACCCCACCCAAACCTAGGTTGTGCCATACCATATGTATACAAGTGTGTTGTGTGTTTCAAATGTCCAAGAATCTACTCCTAGGTGTGACCGACATCACCGGCTTCACTTTCTCTCTAGTGAGTTTCTGCACTTAGAGGTGAAAACTCCCCTTTCGGGCGAACCGGATGGAATCTTGTGTCGATTTGGGGTAGACTTTGGTTTCTCATGTTCCTATGGCCTAACCTAACCCAACCACGTAAAAAAGTCCACTGGGCTACCCCCTTTCGACGCACGTCTATGGGGGTAGACGGAAACGTTAGGGTTTTTCCAGCGGATTCAGGGTTTCGCCGAAGCGGGGCCCCGGAGCGTCGGAACCCCACCCAAACCTAGGTTGTGCCATACCATATGTATACAAGTGTGTTGTGTGTTTCAAATGTCCAAGAATCTACTCCTAGGTGTGACCGACATCACCGGCTTCACTTTCTCTCTAGTGAGTTTCTGCACTTAGAGGTGAAAACTCCCCTTTCGGGCGAACCGGATGGAATCTTGTGTCGATTTGGGGTAGACTTTGGTTTCTCATGTTCCTATGGCCTAACCTAACACAACCACGTAAAAAAGTCCACTGGGCTACCCCCTTTCGACGCACGTCTATGGGGGTAGACGGAAACGTTAGGGTTTTTCCAGCGGATTCAGGGTTTCGCCGAAGCGGGGCCCCGGAGCGTCGGAACACCACCCAAACCTAGGTTGTGCCATACCATATGTATACAAGTGTGTTGTGTGTTTCAAATGTCCAAGAATCTACTCCTAGGTGTGACCGACATCACCGGCTTCACTTTCTCTCTAGTGAGTTTCTGCACTTAGAGGTGAAAACTCCCATTTCGGGCGAACCGGATGGAATCTTGTAAAAACTTGTGATAAAAGTTGGTTTCCCATGTGGCTACGGAAAAACTTGTGATAAGAGTAATAAATAAATACATTAAAAAAGATGATGTAGGTGAAAAAATAATAAAAAAAGGAAAAGCCTATGCCGACGGCAAAGCCGTCGGCATAGGTCCCACACCTTATCCTTATCCCGCCACAGCTCCTCGACCACCCATCCGCATTTCTTCCCCACCACAGCTCCGCGGCTGCCCCGCTCCCCCGCCGCCCTGCTCCGGCCAGCCACGACCCCGCCGCCACCCGCCCCTACCCAGCCCCGCCGCTGGCAACCCCGCCCCCTCCACCCGCCAGCCGCCATCCCCGCCACCCGCCCCTACCCAGCCCCGCCGCCAGCCCTTACCCACCCCCGCCGCCAACCCCGCCCCCTCCACCCGCTAGCCGGCAACCCCGCCCCCTCCACCCGCCAGCCCCTACCCACCCCGCCGCCAGCCCCTACCCGACCCCCGCCGCCACTCGCCCCGCCTCCGCCGTGCTCCCCTCTGGCCGCACCGGCCCCGCAACCTCGCCGCTCCCCTCGACGCCGGCGTCCCCTGCCGCACGTCCTCCACGCCGGCGTCCCCTGCCGCGCCTCCTCCTCTGCACCCCCTCCAGGTTAGTGTTAATTAGTGTTAGTTAGGTTAGTTCTATTGATACTGTTAGTTAGGTTAGTTCGAGTGATACTGTTAGTTAGGGTTAATTAGTGGTACTGTTAGTAGATTTTAGTAGATTTAGTGTTAGTGGTACTGTTAGTAGATTTTAGTAGATTTAGTGTTAGTGGTACTGTTAGTAGATGTTAGTGGTAGTTTTAGTGTTAGTGGTACTGTTAGTAGATGTTAGTGGTAGTGGATGGCTATAAACCATGTTAGTTAAGCAATATAGTTAGATTAGGAGAAAAAAAATCATGTTTTGCATTAATTTTCGGTTGTTTAGCTACTAGGCAAACTTGTGAATTTGTGTAAGAACAATAATTGCTAACCTTTGTTCATTTTGTACACTAGGCCCCGTCGTGACCACCTCGCTGATCCGATTCCGTGTGGAGCGTGAGAGTGGGGATTGTCGACGGAGGGTGTCGGCGGAAGATCTTCTTCGCCGTCGATCACGCTTCGAGGGTAAGAAATCACGTAGGCCTGCTTTTTTTATCTATGCTTCCTTGACTAACCCTGACTAACCCGTGTATCAAATGCTTTTACTTAACTAAGTATCATGTCGGAGCCGGAGCGAAAGTTTCGTGGTGTTCATCGGAGACCCACGAAGATCCCGACTTGGGCAGCTCAGATCACAGTGGATCACAGGAAGATCCAGCTTGGTACTTTCAGGTGCCCGTGGCAGGCGGCCCGCGCCTACGACTGCGCGGCGGTCCAGCACTTTGGGGCGAGAGCGATCCTCAACTTTGAGGATGAGCGGAGCGTGGCGCATCTGTTAGCGCCAGATGGCATGAGGATCGCGACGAAGGCCGAGGAGAGGGAGCACCGGCAGGCAGAGAGGCTGCTCAGGGCGCGCCACCAGCGCGAGGAGGATGACCCCTTGGTCAAGGATCTCCTCCTTGATCCCCAGGTGATGGCGGTCCAGTACCAGGTTTTCAGCGAGAGCCGGCAGCAGCGCGGGCAGGGCGAGGCCGGCCCCTCCGGCACGCAGCAGCAGGGCGAGGACTCTAGCAGCAGCCTGTCCTCTTGTTGGGACCGCTTGGACGACGCCACTGACACCGGCGCGAGTCGAGTTTAGGATGTCTATCATCCTACCTGTCGTACTACTAGACTTATCTTGCTACCTGTTGTACTGCTAGACTTATCATACATGCTACCTATGTATTATTGTGCTACTTGTCTATATGTGTTATGTTTAGCTAATATGGTTACATCGTTCTGTGGTTTATTCTGTTTTATGTTTAATTATTAGGTAAAATGGAGGGATATTTGCTTATATATTTCGATTGTTTGTACTTTTTAGATGACGTAGCTTCCCGCCAGCCAGCACCGTCGGTCCCGCGCGTCGTCGCGGCTTCTCCAGCTGAGGAGGGGCCGCCTCGGTGCCCTTTGTTTTGTCGCCCTCTTCCGGAGCACGTCCTCGACCTTCTCCGGCCACCGATCACGCTTCGAGGGTATAAATCTTTCGCCTCTCTTGCTGCATAGGTTTATTTTGGTCTAGATCACCAAGTCAGTCGCGTAACCCGAGTCAGATCCCATCCGGAAGGGTTACAAATTTATAAATATGCAGGATTGTCCATCTTTGCATATTTATAACCGTAACACTTCCGGGTTGTCCTGTTGGACAGTCCGAGTACGTGTAGATCGGGTCGTGTTCCATGTTCTACCCCTTCCTGAGACGTAATTTCGGCAGCACCTCCCTGTTGTTCTTCGGATGCACACCCTCTCGGCTTGACAAGCTCGAGACGTGTATTCTGAAGAACAGCGGGGAGGTGCTGCCGAAATTCCGTCTCGGGTCGGGGTAGAACATGGAACACGGCTCGATCTACACGTACTCGGGCGGGATAGGCCCTCCTATTAGAAGTGTAGGTGAACCCTTGCATGATGTAAAGATTAAAATTTGACCGTAATTAATCTGGTGACACTAAATCATTTTATTATTACTTGGTGCATATTAAAAGACTGCGTGCTTGTTTCGCTCCCAATAAAGCAGAGGATGGCTGATAATGGGTGGATGTACACTGGCCGTGTCGATAAGATTAAAAGAACAGAGGAGTGGGAGATGAAGACCAATATATTAGTGAAGGAGTTAGGGCGTGGTTCAAAGGCAAAAGGAGTTCGTGGAAGGTGCCCTTGCACTCATTGCAAGAATCGTGACCGTCAAGGAAAGGAAGATATGACTAAACATCTTTGGTTGTATGGGTATACGCCTAACTACGTCACGCATGTCAAATTTGATCAGTACGAACGTCTCAGAGTTGGGGTGATGCGGCAGCGGATCGATGGCAATGAGTACGATGGGTTGAGAAACATGCTAGATGATCACCATGCTGCTTACATGCCGGATTCGCCACCTCCACAGGAGGAACAGGAGGAACCGGGTGAACCGGAGGCACCGGATGAACCGGAGGAACCAGAGCCAACCGCGAAGGCTTTCTATGAGACGATGGCCTCGGCTACGAAGCCTCTATACGAGGGTGCAAACCAGAGCCAGCTCGATGCCGTAGCTCAACTACTAAGTGACAAGTGTCAGTTCTCCACCACCCGTGCAGGCTTTGAAGCTAATCTGACAACAACTGGTAACATGTTGCCCAAAGGGCATTGTCTGCCAAAATCCATGCACGAGGTGAAGAAACTATTGGGATCGCTCAGCATGGATTATGAAAAGATTCATTGTTGTCCAAAAGGATGCCTGTTGTTCCGGAAACAATATGCGAATGACAAGTACTGTAGCCTTTGTGGGGCCTCTAGGTATGAGGAGAAAACGCTGCCTGATGGTCGGAAGAAGCAGGGAAAAATCCCTGTGAAGGTTCTTCGGTACCTCTCATTCATAAAAAGAATGCAGCGGCTTTTCATGTCCGAGGAGTCTGCCAAACAAATGACTTGGCACAGGAAAGGGAAGAGATACGTCGACGAGTTAGGACGGGAAAGGATGGGACATCCATCTGATGGTGAGGCATGGAAGAACTTCGACTTGAAACACCCCCTTAATTCAGCAGATGCTCGGAATGTCAGAATTGCAATAGCAACAGATGGGTTCAATCCATATGGGATGTCGACTGCGTCGTACAGCTGCTGGCCCGTGTTTGTTATTCCGCTCAATCTCCCTCCTGGGGTACTAATGCAAAGGAAGCACATGTTTCTGTCGCTGATCATTCCAGGGCCCGAATACCCGGGGAAGAATTTGAGTGTCTACATGCAACCGCTTGTGGATGATTTGCACCACTCATGGCACAATGGGACGTGGACATACGACCGAGCATCAAAGAAAAACTTCTTGATGAAAATTTGGTTCCACTATTCCATGCACGACCTACCCGGGTATGCCCTATTCTGCGGATGGTGTACAGCTGGTAAATGGCCATGCCCAGTGTGCAGGAACCAACTTGAGTTCCTTTGGCTAAAGTCAGGTCGCAAGTATGTCGCGTTTGACAAGCATCGACAGTTCCTCGAAGGAAGCCATCCTTATCGAGAAGACAAAAAAAACTTCACGAAGGGCATAGTTGTGCGTGAAGAAAAAGCAATACCGAAGTTCGATGGTGCAAAAGTTGATGCCGAGCTACGTGCTCTCGTGCCTGCTGAGGGATCTATCCGAAAATTTCAGGGGTATGGTGTAACGCACAACTGGACTCATGTGGCAGGCTTAACGCAGCTAGAGTATTACAAGGACCTCGAACTTCCCCATAACATCGATGTGATGCACACCGAAAAGAATGTTGGAGAGATGATCTTTCACACAGTCCTGAACATTACTAAGAAGACAAAGGACAATGTGAAGGCTAGAGTTGATGTTCAGAAGCTCTGTGATAGGGAGAGATTACACATGCGGCCTCCGAACCCTCGTCAAAAAAATTGGTTTAAGCCAAATGCCGACTACTGCCTTAATAATATCCAAAAGAAGGAGGCATTGAAGTGGCTCAAAAACATCGCCGTGATGTTCCCTGATGGTTACTGTTCCAATATAAGTAATGGAGTCAATCTTCTTACATCAAAAGTCACTGGGCTGAAGAGTCACGACTATCACATATGGATTGAGCGGTTGATGCCGGTGATGCTTCGAGGGTATCTCCCCGATAGTATCTGGCGAGTGCTTGCGGAGTTGAGCCATTTCTTCCGCACGCTCTGTGCGAAACAGATATGTCCCCTGATTATTGCGAAGCTGCGTGATCTTGTGCCGGAGTTGCTATGCAAGTTAGAGATGATCTTTCCGCCAGGCTTCTTTGTTCCGATGGCACATCTCGTTGTGCATCTCGCGAACGAGGCACTCTTGGGTGGACCGGTGCAGTTTCGTTGGCAGTTTTGTATTGAGAGAGAGTTTAAGTACATTCGAAACATAACTGGAAACAAAGCTAGGATTGAAGCATGCATAGCTGAGGCAACAATACGACAGGAGATGGCAGACGCCGTGACAACGTACTTTCCCGATGAAGTTGCCACTATGCATAACCCGGTCACTCGGTACAATGTCGACGAGCCCAAGAATGACCCCAAGCTCCTCCTCTTCCAATGTCCCGGTGGCAAGGCCGGTGCCGGTGAAAATTGTAAATTGACCAAGGAAGAGAAGGATTGCATAATGCTCTATGTGCTTATAAACATGACGGAAGTACTCGATTTCATGAGGTAAATGGTGAACAAATTACTTTGCAACTAGTAACTCAGTTTCGGTCTAATACGTATTTTCTCCTTTTAGGCAATTCCAAGATGAATACTGGTTGGGAACGGTGGATCCCGATCCCGCGGAGCTGGACACTCTTCTGAAAGAGGGTGCTCACGGAGGAAAAAAATTTGTGTCTTGGTTCATGGGAAAAGTAATTTCTAACGTGTCCCTATTACCTTGCAATATGTGACTTGTCCCTCTTATTACACGTAACTAATGCACAAAACAATTTGAACCGTACTTGTAGGGAGCTGATCCCAACGTTGAGATGACAGATGAGCTGAGATGTGTTTCCCAAGGATTTAACCGTACCGTCATGAAGTATGAGAAGTATGATGTGAATGGGTTCCGCTTCCATACAGAGTATCACCAGAATAATCGTCCTGGAGCAAAAACTGTAAATACTGGGGTCTTCACCAAAGGATCCAGAGGAGCCGATGGAGCCAATTACGTAGATTACTACGGAAGGTTACAGAACGTATACGAGCTGACGTTCAATCGTACAAACATAGAACTCAAGCTCGTTGTGTTCAAGTGCCACTGGTTCGACCCATGCACTGGACCACATGGTGGACAGAGAAGTGAGCCTTCCATTGGGTTAGTTGAAGTTAAGCCTTCAACCACCTATACCGGAGCCGATGTCTATATTGTGGCTCACCAAGCCAAGCAAGTTTATTATTTGCCCTACCCATGCCAGAAAGAGAACCTCAAGGGCTGGGAAGTCGTGTTCCGGGTATCCCCACATGGTAAGCTACCCAGGCCCTCCGACGACGATTACAACAACATTGACCCTAAAACATACGAGGGAATTTTCTATCAAGAGCAAGAGGACTTCGGGCACTTTGACTTACAAATAGGTGGTCTCGAGGAACTCGAGAACAATGCACACACTCATGGTGAGTCAGTGGTCGATCTGAAGGACATAGATGTGCTCTCGAAGTTTCATGCGGAAAATGACGACGATGACGAGCCTGGCGATGAGCTTCCGCCCTACTACTCACGTGATAGTGATAGTGATAGTGATAGTGATAGTGATAGTGAGAATGAGAACCGACACCCTGATGAGGAGAGTGATGACGATAGGTATTTATTTTTGGTATCTACATGTTATTATGTCTTTTATTCTTTAGTATTTATTTTTTGACATGCTTCTTCATTGCATTATGTCTTTATGCTTAGTGTCTACATTTTATTATGTCTCGATGCTTACTTGTTTTCTCTTTCTCAATGCAGTTGATTGAACAATATGAGTCAGGGCAAGGAAAGCGCTTCTGGTGGTCCTTCTCCCGGTGCTACGCCGATCCGACGCTCACCTACTATCAGCCGGGGAGATATGGGGTTCACCCTGTCGCCGTCTCCGCCATAGATGTAGGGTCTTGGGCGTCTAGACATCTAGCTATATATGTATGTATCTATTTGATGATGGTCCTATGTGTGTATCTACCTGATGATATAGCATTTTGTTTGATGATATATGGAGCCATTGTGTGATTTTGTTTGTAGTGAATTTGTCGTGATTTTTGATTATTTTTTCTGCTATTTTTGCCGCAAAAAACGAGCTGCTGGTTCCGAAAATCTGGTAACACCTGTGCCGACGGCATTGCCGTCGGCACAGACCCCTTAATGTGACAAAATGGTCACCCCTGTGCCGACGGCATTGCCGTCGGCACAGGGCTCTCCCAGGAGCGCCCAGCTGCCTCCACGTGGCAGATCTGTGCCGACGGTTTTGCCGTCGGCACAGGCTCCTACCCCTGGCCCGGCCTGTGCGGGCCCACACGCCGCTGTGCCGACAACCTAGGTGCCGACGGTGCGTTTCTGGCCGTCGGGAAAAGCTGTGCCGACGGGTTATGTCTGTGCCGACGGCCAGGTGGCCTATGCCTACAGGGCCCTATGCCGACCACCCTGTGCCGACGGTGACCGTCGGCATAGGTGTGTGCCGACGGCATCGGGACCTTGCCGACGGGCTTCGGCCGTCGGCACAGCTGGTCATTCCTGTAGTGAGCTAGTTAGTTTATGAAAAAAATGGCCACGGGGGAAATTACCTACAATGACTGCGCACACATATGCCCGGAAGCATAAGGGTGACACACGGTGCTCCACAAAGGTGACTTGTGAAAGGCATGGATGCCAAGTTATACTAAGAAAAGTTCAATGGTGTAGCACCATGATGGAGAATTATTGATCTAGACCGCAGCCTGCAATTAATGCTTCCCTTGAGACACCACCACCGAAGTTCGCTGTAAAAGGTCAGTATAACATTTGGGTCTAAGGAAATTACTGATGCATAGCATTTCAGGGGTGATCCTAAATTTATGTTTTCGCCAAACAGTATATAGGAGAATCTATGTTCTATTTGTTTAGACAAATGAACCGAATATATGAAAGAAAACATATATCTGCCAGTATAGAGACGGGAGCACCAGATAGTTTAGCAATTGTGTCCCTAATTTCTAATGGAGGCACTATAAAAGAGGTAGCAAGATCAGAAGTGTGCTAGCAAAGTAGAAAGTAGAACACCGCAAGAAGACCTTCCAAATAAGCACAACAAAAACACATGAGTTATAGCACAACACTGGCTGTGATATTAGACTGACTTTTTAGTACATTTCTGAATTTAAACACGAAGGTACAAAACAGACCGCAGAGCTGGCACATATAATACAAAAACGCATAAATAAGTGCCAACAAAGGAGTCACTTCATAAAAGTGCTTAATAAGACTCAGGATATATCCTTAGAAAAGAGGCATTTTAGCTTGATGTTGTTGTCATCTTGTTAACAGCAATACCAATGATATGTTACATTGACAATGCCACGTAAAAGAATTTATTTGTAAAGCTAAAGATGATTAACTCGAACAAAAGCAGAGTAGTTGCAAGTAACCAAATAGAAATTGTTATCTATCAGTGGTTGGCATAACAAATATAACAAAAGGCAGTTTGATAAACAATAAACACAACTGATTCCTTGGGAAATTGGCATCTATTAGGAACAACAGAGAAGATGTGAGTACTATTTCTTCCAAGACAGGGTTGCATCAGCTTGTCACTTCTCTACCCACTCCACTTACATTCTTTGATGGACTGTAGCATGACCTTGCAGGGAAAATGTCGAGTGAATAAGTGAAATACAACAATGACATGATAAAAACACAGATTACTCTTTTAGGCAAGAACAGCATTGGACCAAAAAATCAAACAACAATGACATGATAAATTTTGCGAGCACTATTATTTATTTCATCACCCAAATTTGTATATAAAACTTACATTCCTAGTAACCTGTTTCTACATAGCAGGCAACATCTTTAATTGCCATCCCAATAGAACATTAGTTCCAACATGTCCCCTAGAAACTGTGTCTCGCCAACTGAAAGCTAGGTCAAGAAAACTATATGCATGCATATTTACGTCAAATAAGTTTACAACTTTATGTTATACGGGTTTGTTGTATGCGAATAGTAATATACTAATATCCATCGACTGACATGACTCCTTATGCTTACAGCAAGACATGGGCTAACTAATATAGTGACAAGACAAAGGATCATCGACAATTTACCATCATTTGTACTCACAATTTGACTACTCTGTTGAGCCTATTTTTGCTGCCAATTCTCATGTGTGACACTTGCCCCAGCTGGCTATCAATTTCATTTCTATACATATTATCTGACTCAAAAATGAAGGATCAAGCAAACACTTTTCTGTGCTCTGTCAGACTCTAAATTTTAGCTAGTATTTTGACAACGGGGATAATGTATGTTTCGTGATTATTCCACCGAATGCCACATCCCTGAAGCTAATTAACAAACAAATGGTAACCAAATGCAAAAGCCTTGGAACAATTCAACTTACTCAATCATCTCCCTTAGTGTGAGTTTTGTAGGTCTTGAAATAGGTCTCGGGACTCTTATCATAAAGCACACCTCCATGAGCTTGGATCGGCTTTCCCTGAGATCCAAGTCACATCCTCCCTTGGAAGGAGAAGTCCTGGAGGCAGCAAGGGGTAGAAAGTGAAAAAGGCCCCACAAGTCGTACCGAATTTTAGACAGATCTGGTTAGCCGACAAAATATAGTACTGATGAAACATGCACATTAGCCAGTAGACTGTAACCAGTGAAATTATTACATCTACTGCTGGAGTAGAATTCTAAACTCTCAGTTGTCACATGTGTGGATATGTCATGTATCACAGATGGCAAAGCATAATCAGAAGCTAATGATACTTATATCATTAGATCGTGGTAGATTGGTAGAAATTTTTTTTTCCTTTTTAGAAGGCAAGGTAGAATGCTCAAAATATTTACCCTTGTCTTGCTAGCAAAGCTAAGAAATAGTATAACTGCCAAGGTTTCGATCTAAAAACATTTAGAACGAAATTCTCTAAGAAACCGTATAACTGCCAAATGGTGTTATGCATTACAAAATATAAGCTATAAGACAACAGGTTCTAGCATTCTACATCACTTTGGTTAGGCTCTAGCAAATCCTAAAATCTAGTTTCCATGCTAAGAAAAATCCAAAGCCTCTGGAATACTTCCAGTTCTAAAATTCCTTTCCTAAACTCACCTGGTAGTCCAAGCAGACCGAGGAGGCAATGCTGCTACTCCTGGCAGTTAGCATGCTTTTGCTGCCCACCTGGTCCGATGCACAGGCTTCAGTGCCGCTTGCTCAATCGCTTCCGCAGATCTGCGTGGAAGGTTCGGCCACCACCATCGCCTCTACAGCTCTGCTCGATAGTTGAGGAAGAACCCCACCAGAGAAACCAAAACAACGAAAAGAGGTGCACAGGTGCCCCCACACTCGCGCAGCGAGGCTGAAACGAGTGCTCACAGTGCTAGCCTCACCTAAAGATGTAGAGAGGTAATCAAGTCTGAAAATTTTATCAACTACAGGTTTTACAGAAGATTATAACATAAACATAACAACCGTAAAGTGCGGCCAACTAATACAAGAGCGGAAACTAAAACACACACCGAAAAGAACGGCTACAACTAAAGTATTTTCTTAACGCTGCTTGCTTGCTTGACGACTCCTGGGCGAAACCGTCTCCGGCCACGTCCTCGTGGAATAATCCAAGGAGAAGGTGTCATTGTCGCTGCAGCATCCTTCTCCTCACGAGGAGGAGCCATCACCGCTGCGTCTTCCTCCTCCTCCTCGTCATCGGTCACCTCGAAAGTGGCGTAGCCTATTGCCTCGTACTCCCGCCGCATCCTCTCCTGCTCGGCCTCAAAGTGTTGCTTGATTTTCTCCAACGCGTCGGCTGCTGCAGGATAGCACGGTCGGCCAAGGCGGCACTTGGAAGGAAAGTAAGTCATCCAGCTGCTCTTGCGGCAACCGGAAAATCTTCTTCTTGGTATTCTTCTTGTCCTCGCAGTTCCGTATCTTCTCTTCGTATTTAAAGACCGCCGCCAACTTCATACTAACCAAATCGCTTGTCATCGTCAGAGTAGTCGTTCAGATTGTGCCCTGGCAAAAAAACCGTCCAGCGAGATTGATGAGAAATCAGGCGCCCCTAGACCCATCTATACCTATAATAATAAAGGCATTAAGGTTTTTTGTGGTACGTCGTTGAAAATATCCCTAAAGTTGAACAAAATTACCCACTACTGTCACCCATAAGTTAAATACTGTTTTTTTTTTGTACCGTTTCATTTTTTCTTTTTGTCCGTCAATGTTTCCGTTCGCACGAAGCTCGCACGGTCGCACCCACGGTCGCACCTTTAGCGCATGCGCTGGCCGGCCCAGCCCACCACCCTTGCTCTCGTCAATAAAGCTCCAGCCAGAGCTGTCGTACCAAAATTTGTTCGCGGGATAGAAAACGATTCCATCGAAGAAGATTTTCTCTCGTACTAACCATCCTATCTCAAGTTAAAAAAAATCCTATGTCATGACTAGACACGGCAACAGAGTCCGGCACGAACACCATCAATACTGTCCTCAAATAGCCGGCACGCGTGATCGATCAAATCAAACACCCGGCCGGCGGCTCGCCATGGCCAGCGACAACGAGTGCCATGACTACTTGGATGAAGACGGCGACGAAGAGGGGTTGGAGCCGGACGAGGACGGGGTCGGGCTGCTCGAGGAGGTCACACCGTCGGCGACTCGCCATGACCAGCGATAACGAGAACGAGTAAGAATTGGAGCCATACGAGGACGACGCCGGGCTGCTCGAGGAGGCAACGCCGCCACCGGCGGCTCGCAATGCCAAGCGACAACGACTCCAAGTCTCCAACTACTGCGACGAAGACAAGGACGAGTAGGGATTGGAGCCTCACGATGTCGGGCACTCGGGCTGCTCAAGAAGGCCACGCCGCAATCAGCTCGCCATGGCCAATACGAGGATGATGAAGGATTGGAGCCGGACAAGTGCTCAAGTTCCATCTGTGCTGACCTCGACATTGCGGCAGTCTCGCCGTCGCCGGAACTCGGTCCGCCGGTGCTGAACTAAAGTTTATGGGATTTAGATTATATAATCGCACAGGCGATGCCCCGACTGCTCGGAGAGCTTGGCGTGTTGATGCTTTGCGTTCGTCCACTTGTCGATCCTTTTTATTTTTCCTTATTTGCTGCTGCACGCGCGTGCGTGATGATTTTTCATGGTTCGTGCTACACTGCTACTGATTTTTCATGGTTCTGAACATAGGTGGGCCGTGGGAGCCTGAACTCTGAACATGTATGCAGCCTCAAATTAGAAGAAATAGCACACAAATGCTGAACGGGACCGTGGAAGCAAATGTTCAGATCAAGATACGCGTGCGCGAAAGGAATGGCATATTTGAGCACAAAAACGCTTTTGACATCCTTGACAAACACACGAAGATCTACTGTACCGTATGCCACGCAAAGATAAAGGATCGATGCGGTGGGTGCGGGGCCGATGGGATAAGATGCGAAGGTCGGCGGTTGCTGCTCGAAGCGGGAACGACGGAGGTGGCCCGCAGCCGGAGAAGGAAGGGCGGTGGCGACCGGCGGAGATGCAGCGGCTAGCAGCCGGATGTATGTTCTGACCTTTTTGAATCCAACGGCAAAGGTCGCCGTCCGCCGACTCTAGGCTTGGTTGGTCGTTCCCGGGGAGGATTCCTTTCAGCACCCGGCGAGACGCCTCGCTCTGCTTCTCAGATTCCTTCAGTTGTTCTTGTCGGACGTCCACCGTAGCAGTCGTTCGTCCTCGGCACCAGCGGCTTCGAACCTGTACAACGATTATCTGTGGTGCCTGCCCGCCGTGTCAGCCTCATGCGTACTCCACGTCCTGCTGCCGACGAGAGCGGGCCATCCAACGTGACAAGCTCGTCCACCGGCAGCTGCCGTAGTTCAACATCGATAAATTGCTTGGAGGCTGGAACTGCAGACTCGTGATAATTTATGGTTCAGAACAGCAAAAATAGATTTTCCTTTACAGGATCCAACAACTGCAGAGCGGTTTTATTTTAGTTTTTTGCTTTGTAGTAATGCAAGAAATTTAATTGTATGAACAAAAGAGCAAAGGTATTCATCTGCTTCTCGATTCTTGAATAGTGGAAATCAGAATTGAGTTGTACGAAATAGCTAATCGTTTGGTACTGAACTGCACACCTGGCCTAACTTGGTGTTGGTGTTCCAAGCTTATATTTGCTCACACTTACTAATATACTAGGGGATAAGAGAAGTGGCAGTTACTTCTACTCTGCTTGTTTAATCTGACAAAGAAAACTATGCTTGGTTCATGATCCAGAGGTGTAACATTGTGTGTGGACTTTTCTTTGATTTATCAAGTAAAGTTATGCATGGATATTATGTTTGGTTCAGTTCAGGATATTGGCAATGTTGTGTGTCATATGGCTATGAGAGCGAGGCCATGGCGGCCGGCCTCGCGTCCGACCGGGAGACCGAACCGTTGATGGATCGAGGCACATACAACAATGTCGCGGCGACGCAGAGGGGAACACGACGAGTTCGCGAGCAGTGGCTCCGGTGTTGCGAGGAATGAGGTGTGAAGGGTGGGTGTTGGCGTTTTGCTAGCTGCTGGACGAAGGCGACATAACATGACAACAACTCATCGTCCTTTTTCTCTCCCGTTGCAACGCACGAGCATTTGTGCTAGTATATATACAAATCTATATCGGGCGCGCTAACACTCCGAGTCGATCTGCGCAGGAATCCTACTGAATCGGACTCCACACCGGGGTCGGATCTAGATCGTTTGCTGGGTGCGCCGCGGAACACCCGGAAGTTTTGAAGGTCCCTTGGTAGGATTTAACTAACTAATCGCTGGATCAGAAGAAAAAAAACTCACCAGAGACTTGGAGACAGCAGGATCTCGACGTACCCGACGAGGAAGAACACGAACAACCGAAGAGTCTGACCCGGGAGGAAGAAAGAAGAAATGGGAGGACCTCTGTATTACAAGGGCTTGTTGCGGTAACATCGTACCGTGGGCTTTTGGGCCGCTAGACTTCCCGAATAGAGATATGCCAAGCCTCCCCCACAAAAAAAACTGGCCAGCAACTTTGTGTGTGTAAGTGTGTTGTATAACATGTAAATCAACGTCGTTCCTCTCAAAAAAAAAGTAAATCAACGTCGTTGTCTCTAAAAAACAATGTAAATCAACGTCGTTATGTCTTTCTCAGGAGATCGGATATGATTATTCCAGCCCACGAACGTCTGCTCAGACACATTTCCGACTGTCAAGTCTAGACGCCCTTGTACAACTTAAGAATAGCCGTCGTCAGGCAGCAATTTCTATGGGACTAGACCGTCTTCAAATCTACCGACGGACTAACTCTTTCACGTTATTCTCACACCTTCACCTCGGTAAAAAAAAACTTTTTTTACATGGCTTACGTTCTTGGTAAAAAAAATACGTTCGGGGGCCAAATTGAATTTCTGACATTATTGTAGTTAAAAAATATGCAGAAAGTCCTACATCAATACAGAGCCAAACCATGTTATAAAAGCTAGTGGAGTAGCAAGCAGATACTACCTACCTATAGTCTTCACAAAGTGGAAGGGAGGAAGTATGAGAGACAAAGCAATTTGACCACCATGGTTTCAACCTGGCCGTTTGATCGGAGCCAAATAACTAGTGGGATTGAGAGGCGTGTGGAACTGCTTGCGTATCTCATTGAGATTTGGACCTTGTCTATTTTCGTTGATGTTCTCAGCTACGCTGAGGAGCCTCTAGCATGATGAGAAGGCCCCTTCACAACTTCTGGGTGTGCCGCTACTGTGGAATCCAATTCCGTAGGATACCTGCGCAGATCGTCTATGAGTGTGAGCTTTCCCAAAAGTTCAAATATACAAGGGTCTAGGCGCTATCCTGCAGCCGCCGCCGAGGTGGAGAAAATCAAGCAACACTTTCAGGCCGAGTAAGAGGCATCTTCTCCTTGGATTAATCCACATGGAAGAGGCAGAAGACAGTTTCGCCCGGGAGTCGTCAAGCAAGCAAGGAGAGCCCTTAAGAAAATACTCTAGACGTTGGCCACAAGACGTTCATAGTTGTTGAATTTTGCATGGTGTCTATTTAGTATGTAGAACCTAAATGCGATGTAACAAATCCCACGCCCCAGTTGGCCAGTTCCCAGGTATGATGATTTGTTCATAATTCGACGTGCACTATAATAATCAAACAAATACTAGTAGTTAAACACCTCACTGCAAACACACAACATAGTGGGCTGTTTTCTAAGTAAATTCTAATAGAAACCAGAATGCTCAGCGAAACTTTTTGGGTTAGGCCAGAGACCACCATGATTTATATCTACCTATACCTGCACCCAAGAATTCAAACATGCATTGTACTATCAGGTAATCATCGAAATGAAGAAGTACAAGGAAGTATCTGAGCCGAGCCGAGGCGACGACCAGAACAAGCAGACAGTTCTGGTTTCAGATCGATCTACCAGCGGCAATGGACACCAGAAATCAAAACTTTCTTCTCTAACCAGGTTCACTTTTGCTATAGAAAATATCGCTCACGCTCTAAGAAGAATCAGTACAGTACAGATCTGCGAAACTTCAAATTGGCATGCCAAAGTCGTCAGGATATGATAACCAGTTTAAGCCAGACAAAAAAAGAACACTCTTTCATTGATATATGTTACAAGGTACATTAAAACGCAGGCACGCTACACTCCAGTTTTACAACTCTACAAGGCGTTTGACGCAATAGGTGCCCACGAGGAACCATCCGGTCATGGCGGCGGCGAAGGCCAGCAGGCCGACCAGGAACGTCACGCCGCCGAGGAGGGTCCCGACCGTGAGCACCACGACGGCGTGAAGGTCTTCGCCCCTATGCCGCGCTCACCCAGCGGCCACGCAGCAACATCGCGGCGGCCAGGCTGACCACGTTCCACTTGTCGTGGCCCGACTAGAACAGCCGGTTCAGGTTGTTCGCGACGATTCCATGCACGCCCTTCCTCAGAGCGTCGGATAGGCAGTTGCAGGTGAACAGGTTGTAGCTCCTGTTCTGGAACTCCTGTACGCCCAGAGCGCCGTCCCATGCGCCGCTGCTTGACTGCCAAGAAGCTTGTAGTGCTGCATAAGTGCATATGACAAAAGGTAAGTGTCTTTTGAGTTGTGAGTAATAGTATGGTTCGGCCTTTGAATGCTGCATGAATGGTAGTATAAACCACAAAGTACAGATCTCATCGCCATTTACTTGGACGTAGCGGTCAACAGCTCCGAAATTTGGACCACCAAAGTCCAATATTACACCATCCTCTCTGCAGATGCCAATATGACCGATAAATGGTACCAGCCATGTGCTGCCTGAAAGGGTATGGAAGTCCATACTATGCAACAAGCCAACAAGGAAACCGAGTTCTTCTTGGTCAATCTGATAGAGCTGGCTTCTTTCAGCTTCCATCAGCTTCAAGCTGCTGATCCAGAGACCAAGGAGGATTGCTGCAGAAGAATGCTGCAGAGAAAATAAGATTCAGATAAAGAATGCACATTCATGTGATCACAAACAAAGAAAAAACACACAGGTGCATTCCAGGAATTCATTAATCAATAGTAGCCCATTACGAAAATAAATGAGAATTGAACAACTTTTATTCCACAAGGAACAGAAAAAAGCATGAATACATCACAGTTCTACATATATATTAACTTGAGGAGAACCGCAAAGCAAAAAGTTACAGACTAACTTGATTGTTGTTACTGACAGGCTGGTGCTAGAATGCAACTGAATGACATAAGGAAATTACCGTAGGCCAGACTTTACTTTTGTCCCCATTGGTATACGCAATATAAGACAAAGGATGCTCTTATTCGATCTCTCTGAACAAGCACGAGTTCATTCACAAGTTCTCTCCCTGCATTGTCATCCTATAGCCACTACTACAGTCCTTTGTATGATTGAACCAAATTTAATCACATAGTATTGTCAGAAATACTGTGTAATTATCTAATTAGATCTTCCCACCCATTTTTTTGTCAAGATTATCAGAAATGAGTAACCGTCTATCAATTATCAGAAATGATATTATGCCTTAAAATCATGTTATATTGCACAGGGATCCACCAGGTGATCTCCCTCAGGAAGCTACTTAAAGAATTCGGTGTATTTTGGCCTGAACAGGAAGAAAGTGGTGGTGATGTTGATGGTGATTGTGGTGGTGATGGTGATTCCAGCGATGGTGGTGCTTCCGGCAATGGTGGTGGTGGTGATGTTGATGATCTTGGCAACAATGATGTTGCTTGATTTGATTATCGCCAAATTGTTATTCATTGCGCATTCTTTTGGACAATGTTAATTGCAACCTCTTCTATTGCGCTTTTGGATGCGGACTATTTAATGTACTAGATTGTATGATATTTGGCCATTTACATTTTGTGTTTTATTAAGTTATGTTGTTCAAAATCATGAATTTGGCTAAACCCCTGGAAGTGAATTTCCGGTACCGCGCGGGCTCCAAAGGAACAGATGCCCTAAACTCGTTTCCGGTCCTACCCGAAACTGGTTTTCCAGGCCGCGTTTCCTGCCCGTGGCCAGATTCCCATGCACCAAAACTTACCAGGAGTAGCATATATTTAATGAAACATTATTGCAGTTAAAAAATGTGCAGAAAGTCCCACATCAATACAGAGCCAAACCATGTTATAAAAGCTGGTGAAGTAGCAAGCAAATACTACCTACTTATAGTTTTCACAAAGTGGGACGGAGGAAATATGAGAGACAAAGCAATTTGACCACCATGGGGTCAACCTGGACGTTTGATCGGAGCCAAATAACTAGTGGGATTGAGAGGCGTTGGGAACTGCTTGCGTACCTCATTGAGCTGTGCACCTTGCCTGTTGTCGTTGATGTTCTCAGCTACGCTGAGGAGCCTCTAGCATGATGAGAAGGGCCCTTCACAACTTCTGGGTGTGCCGTTGGTGTAGAGTCCGATTCCGTAGGATACCTGCGCAGATGGGCTAGGAGTGTGAGCTCAGCCGAATGTTGAAATATATATGGGTCTAGGCGCTATCCTGCAGCCGCCGCCAAGCTGGAGAAAATCAAGCAACACTTTCAGGCCGAGTAAGAGGCATCTTCTCCTTGGATTATTCCACGAGGAAGAGGCGAAGACGATTTCACCCGAGAGTCGTCAAGCAAGCAAGAAGCACCTAAGATTTAGACGCGTTCATAGTCGTTGAATTTTGTATGGTGTCTATTTAGTACATAGAACCTAAAAGCGATGTAATAAATTCCACGCCCCAGCTCCCAGGTATGATGATTTGTTGATAATTTGACTTGCAATATAATAATCAAAAAATAGTAGTTAAAGACCTTAGTGCAAACACACAACATAGTGGACTGTTTTCTAAATTCTCATGGAAACCAGAATGCTCAGCGAAACTTTTTGGGGGCCAGAGACCAACATGATTTATGTCTACCTAGCTGCACCCAACAATTGAAACATGCATTGTACTATCAGGTAATCATCGAAACGGTATCGATGGTTTCAGATCGATCTACCAGGCAATGGACACCATTCTTCGATAACCAGTTCAGTTTTGATATAGAAAACATTGCTCTAAGAAGAATCAGTACAGTACAGACCTGCGAAACTTTAAATTGGCGTGCAAAAATCGTCTGGATATGATAACCAGTTTAAGCCAGACAAAAGAGAACACTCTTTCATAGATATATGTTACAAGGTACATTAAAATGCAGGCACGGTACACTCCAGTTTTACAACTCTACAAGGCTCTTGATGCAGTAGGTGCCGACAAGGAACCATCCGGTCATGGCAGCGGCAAAAGCGAGCAAACCGACCAGGAAAGTCGTGCCACCGAGTAGAGCCCCGACGGTGAGCACCAAGGCAAACGGCACGAAGGTCTTCGCCACAGAGCGGCCCCGCAGGAACATCACGGCAGCCAGGCTGACCACGTTCCACTTGTCGTGGCTCGAGTAGAAGAGCCGGTTCAGGTTGTTGGCGACGAAGGAGTGGCAGTTGCAGGTGAACAGGTTGTAGCTCCTGTTCTGGAACTCCTGCACACCTTTCTTCAGCGCGTCGTCCCATGCGGCCTCTACTTGACTGCCTAGAAGCTTGTAGCGCTGAATAGGGCAAATAATTAGTGTCTTCTGAGTAAATAGTGCGGCTCGGCCTTTGAATCCAGCATTAACGTAAAGCACAAAGTACAGACCTCATCACCATTTACTTGGATGTAGCGGGCAACAGCTCCAAAAGCAAAGTTGTCAACTGACACAAAATTTGGACCAGCAAAGTCCAATATTACACCATCTTCTCTGCAGATGCCAATATGACCGATAAACGGTACCAGCCATGTGATGAAGGGTATGGGAGTCCATACTACGCAACAAGGAAACCGAGCACTTCTTGGGTCGATCTCACTGAGCTGGGTTCTTTCAGCTTCCATCAGCTTACTCGTAGTTCAAGCTGCTGATCAAGAGACAACAGAGAATGGCTGCAGAGGAATGTTGCAGAAAGATTAACATTCAGACAAAGAATACACATTCATGTGGTCAGGAATACAAGACGACACATAAAAGGCATGCCAGGAATTCAGTAATCACTCGTAGCCCATTATGAAAACTAATGGTCTGCATACACAGAATGGAAGAAATGTTGTTCCACAAGGAACAGAAAACAAGTGCAGTAACTCAAATCCACAAGTAGCATTTAGCAGGCAGACGTTCTTCTGTTGAGGAATAAATCCACCTTCCCTTATGTTTTGACACCATTCCGTCAAATGTTGCCTCAAATGAACCAAGAAGAATAAAATCACCTTTAGACCAAATTATTACCGCATAAATGTGATTTACCAACAGAAAATAGAAGGGAAAACTTACGATATTGAAATGATACACGAACAGCATGAACAGAGCACAACTGCAATAAATCTACTGCATCTAAGTAGAGAAGTACACAGTATGTCTGACCATATTACTGTGATTAAATTTGGTTCAATCATACAAAGGATTGTAGAAGTCACTATCAGATGAGAAATTGAGAATGCAGGCTGAAACCTTATGAATGAACTTGCTCTACTTCGGTGAATAAGAGCATTATTTGTCTTACATTGTGTATACCAATAGGGATAAACGTGAAAGAGTCTGGCCTTCGGTAATTTCCCTATGTCATTTAGTTGCATTCTAGCACCATCCCGAGAGTAACCCGCAATCAAGTCAATCTGTTACTTTTTGCTTTGCCTCCTCAAGTTATTATATATTGTATCTTTTTACCCACTTGTTTTCGTCAAAATTAACGGAAACGATAACAGTCTACCACTCATGAAATGATATTATGCCTCAAAATAATCTCGTTTTGCACAAGGAATCACCCACCTGATCCTCAGGAAGCTTTCTTCGACATATCTAATCAACTCGAAGCTACTTAAGAATATCTAACACGATTGGGAGGCCCATCCGACTGATGTTTGGTTCCTACATTAACCCCCATTCTAAAATATATATTTATCCCCATGCCTACACAGGTTTAAGTTTCAGCTTGTACTGTATAAGTCAACATAATTCCAATCCAAATTTTAATTCCTATTTTGCTTCCGCACATCCAATCCCACAGGCCACAGGATAATGCCCTCTTGGCTCAATCAAATCCCAGTCAAACAAAAGACATGAACCATTGGCTGCTTCACCGATGCAAGAGCACTCAGCCAACGCTAATCCATTACTGAACCAGCAAATTCAAGATCGCCGACAGCATCGACGGTATAGTGTTTGCTCGGATTCAAGAAAATACTGGAGATACGGAACCTAACGAGGGGATCATAGATAGGGTTAGTCCGGTTCAAGCTGGAAAAACACAGGAACAAGCAGGGAAGGCATGATTCCGATTCCGCTGCCCTGTCTCAGTTGGACTTACAGATAGGAGAGATCCTGGCGGAGATCGGCCTGACGCCGTCTCCTTGACCAAGTCCGGCGGCGGCGGAGAAACGGCACCGGCGATGGGGCCTGAGTGCCTGATGGCGCCGAGGTCGGGGTTGGGGGTAGCTCGTGCTTCGAGATCGGTGCGGTCCTAGCCAAACTACAGACTTGCAGGCTGCAGTCGTGTGTATATCTGCGTTTTTTTAACGAGCGGAGGCAAACTTCGTTTTGAGGGATGGATAGCAAGTTAGCAACAAGCCAACAAACAGTTGCATCAAGATTTAGGCTTCATTCACCTAAAAAAAGATTTAGGCTTCAAAAAAAATAAAAGGTGCATCAAGATTTACTTAAAATAATCTTAAATATGGATTTCAAAAATTGATTCAATAAACAAGTAACTACCAGAATTAGCAATAGAGTTTGACACCATTAGATTTTATGTGAATGCATGCTCACAAATACTGTAGTAAAATGCGGTTGGCAACACAATGTGTGTGCTATGGGGTGAAAGTTATAGTCTTCGATCTATCGCACACATTGTACCACAAATTGTATTTAGTTCTTTATCACTACAAACTCTAAGGGCTTAAGCCCTCTCCTTGTTTCCGCAACAACGTGGAGAAGGTAGCCATGACAACCTTTAGGTCAGGCGGTCGTCAATTCCGGCGCTATGGCCTCCTCTGCCATAGTGCGAGAGGCAACTCAGTGTTGCTCAAAAACTCAACCACAAAGGAGAAGGGACTTTGCAAAATAGTGTATGCGCCAGGTTCCCCACGTTTCTCAAACCCACAAACTGTTATTTGGTTCTGAACCATATCTAAGCCATGGAATTTAGCTGAAAAAACATGGCGGCCAAGTTACTTTGTCTATGATCTTTCATCTTTCGCTTTGTTAGAACTATATAAGCATGTAGTATTTCCTCTATGCTAGTACATCCAGGTTTTATAACATGGTTTGGCCGTGTGTTGATGTGGAACTTTACTCACCTTTCTCTTTTCAAATACAATAATATTCTCGTATGCTATAAATTTATTTGTCATAGCCATGAGGGCATGTGGTTCCTATCTAGGACCGCATTTAGTTACTCCCGGGAAGTTTGGTGCCGGTCTTCATGGAGCTTTTGTGCAAGGGAGTATGACTATCGCGTTATTAAGTTTTGCTTGCCCTCATCTCGTATTACTACTTCAAGTGCAAACATGTCCACCAAAAGACATGAACAATTGGTTGTTTCATCGATGCAGGATGCAAGAGCAGTCAGGAAACACTCATCCCATTAATTCAAGAAAAAACTAGAGGAAATTACGGAACTTAGCGAGGGGATCGAAGATATGGTTAGTCCAGTTCAAGCTAAAACACACATGAACAAACGGGGAGGGTATGATTCCGATATCGATGTCTTGTCTCGGTTCGACTAAACTAGAGGAGAGGTCTTGGCGGAGATCGACCTGACACCTTCTCCTTGGCCAAGTCTGGCGGCAGCAAAGAAACGACACCGGCGATAGGACAAGCGGGCGTAGAGGTCAGGGTTGGGATTAGCTTGTGCCTCTAACTCGGTTAGACAGAAGAGAGAAGAGTTTCCCGATTAATCCTGGAAAAACATCAAGCAAATAACACACACAAAAAAACTACAACTTTAAGACTCATTACCAATGTCCGGGATATCGTTTCTCGTAACTTATCGGTCGTCCATCTTCTTATTGGCCGATTCATCGATTTTATCGGTCGACTATTTATCGGCAAGGTTTTATAATAATCTAGGGTTTTCTTATCATCGTGATCAATCGGCAAAATCGTAAGCCATGTCATATATACTAGAAGGATACCCCGCGCGTTGCAGCGGGAATCCCTCCATAAACTCTATTTTTTAAAATAAATTAATATTACACTTGAAACATGATGTATCGATCAAATATGCGTATATCTATTTATACTCCGAGGAAAAACTGTGTTATATGTACAAAGTAAGAAAATGGAGACTGCACATGAGATGGTGGGAATCAGGTAATGGAATTCACTATTGTTATTCCCTTCCAACTACTTTACTAATTAATCTATGACGTACATTGGAATAAAAGTTTGGAGAACTGATCATACAAAATGAGTTCGTAAAATTCCATGAGCAACATTCAGAACGAATACAGATGATATAGTGGATGAAATTAAAGGAGGGGTCCTAACTCCCTGAATATTCAGACTTTATATATGATGAATAGTTGATAAGAAGTAATATGGTGTAAAAAAATGTTTTCGCAGTTTCACCTAGATTCAGTAGTGCTTTTCACTTTCTGTCCAACCCCTCTGATTGCAAAGAGCGCTGACAAATTTCAGCAAATAGAACGCTGAACGCTCCATATTTACCAAACCTACAGTAAACAATCTAGTATTGACAACACATATTATTTTTTACACACCAGAACTGGTACCTACAAAATGATCATAGAAACAGTTTCATCAGGTTTTAAGGTCTCTCTCTGATGCGGCACCCTGCACATAGAATCACAGATAACCGTAATAAAAAGAGCACATCTAAGTGCTCTTTTTCAGTATTCAGCAATATGCCAACTCCGGAAGAGGAAGCAGAACCCCTCGTGGATGGAAGTTGCAGGCGGAGAATATGCATATAATAAAGACGTCTGCAGGCTGCGGAGGGTGCTTGTGCGACAATCGAAGTTCAAAGTTGTGCCAGAGGTCCTCGGCAAATCGTCCAACCCATGCCATCAGCCGTCCGAATCTGCAACATCCAAAATTAAGCATCAGAGATAGAAAAGATGAAAATGGTTGGGAAGAGGGAGCAAATATTTTAGACGAACGTTGTGGTTTGGGATCTAAACAACTGTACCTATATAGATGAAGGATAGCAATGAATCGAATTGATCCGAATTTATAAAGGCGAGGCCGGTTGCTCATTTACTACCGTCAGTTTCTTCCCCATTTGATTCCCTACTATGTGATGCCTCTTTCAGTTTCCAATAGATTAATGCCAGAAGAGTTGGTGGAGGAGGCGAATAGGCGATCAGGAAGGAGAGGTGTGGCAGTGTAGAAGCTGAACAGATCGTCGTTATGCACATGATAACAAAGGATCGTAGACGCGCAGAGCTGAACGGAACAGAACGGCAGTAAAAATGGACGGATGATGAAATGAATCAGACGGTTGTGATTACTTGATGATGTGGCTATGCTGCATGTAGAGATAGAAAAATCATAAATGAACTTAGTGGAGTTTTGCTTTATAAGAGGTATAGATTCCTCTTAAGAAATCTGAGATGTACAAGAAGTAACCATCGATACAAATAGAAGGCATCAAGACTACAAAAACTCAGCCAAAATAAAAAATGGGAGATAAATCAGTTGTGTCCCGCAGATTGACCAGTGAATACCGGTGAATATCGGTCTGAGCCCGATAAGCAATAAAGCGGCCGATTTATCGGCATACCAGCCGGTATTTTTGATTAGTGCTTATTACAAAAAACCTCAAATTTTGGACTAAATATAAAAATACAAAACTCCGTGGTTAATCACCAACACAGTACATGTTTACTCTGTTTTTGTCCACTAGTAATCATGCACGTGCAATGCACGTATTTTGTATGTTAAAAAATACACAAAAATGATATTACATGTTTCATATTAAATGAAAATTTGTATATGATTTCAAGCTAATGATGATCTGTAGACATAATATTTCATCATCAACCTGACTTATAAACAACCGGCGCAACTCTTCAAGAACTTCAGGGGTAACTATCTTGACCTTTCCTTTTCTACAACAGAACACGGGACCCTCATATTGGAACCTAATTGCACCATTGTGATCGCAATCTTTTACTGGTTTCAAAACATGATGCTTGGTTCATAGGTTGTGGTACACATAGTCATAAGGATCCACATTCTGCTTACTTGGAGCACCATTCTGATATACTCCCTCCGTTTTTTAATATAAGATGTTTTAACATTTGTCCACATTCATATGTATACAAATGTATGTAGACATGTTTTAGTGTGTATGTTCACTCAGTTTAGTATGCATGTAGACAACATGTGTAATAGCTAAAACATCTTATATTTAAAAACGGAGGGAGTACGAGATAAACCATACAGATCATTACATGAGGTAAACCATTACAGATTCTTATGACAACATCAACCATAAAAGATTATTGTGACATCATCTACTATAACAATAGTGGAAAGAATAAACTGTTAAGATAAATAGAGGGTAGTATCAGGTTCTAAGCAGAGAATGCCAAGTCTCGTTCAGTTTTAGGTGCTTGCATTGCATTTACCTACTAATACATGTAGCTATGTTCTGTAGGTACAACTGCACAAATACAAAGTATTGCATTGCATTTACCTACTAATACATGTAGCTATGTTCTGTAGGTACAACTGCACAAATACAAAGTATCCACAAAGGCAATCATGGAGATAGAACAAAATTTATACCTGCAGTAGTAACGAAGGGTGGAACCTCTAAAATTGGTTGGGCTGATACTTCAAGTATTTTCAACTGCATGAAACAGTATAATTCAAAAATCTCAATGACCAAATGCAAATCAAAGCAGATACATGTATGATCCTTAAATATTTTTTAACTTCATTGTTTAAAACAATTTAACTTGACGGCATCAACTAACTTGAGTTGGTGTGTTCTATTACAAATTACATGTAAGGTCCAAGAAAAGTAGCAATTGTAAGGATAATGACAGATTTAACAGGGGAAGTAAATTTAATTCAACGGAGCAATGATGTCGGCCAATTACTCGAGTGAACTCTCCAATCACTCACCAGATCACAAGAGCTTGAAGAAGAAGTTGACAAGGACACCTCTTCGAGAGAAAATAATGGAATTGACTTACTTTTACAGTCTCTACATCCATGAATCCAAAAGGGGAAAATGGATCACCCATTAGTCATTAAATCAATCGACAAACACTGCTACAAACAATCTGCACCTATTTTCGAAATAGTGATCTTTTTACTTTTTCCCACTACATTTGTTTTGTTTCTTATTCATATCTCCCAAATATGACCGAATTTGATCTAGAAACGTGACATGCTTACAGAACAGCTGACAATCCTTGGTCATTTTCTCACTGAATACTTGATACATATCATACCAATGGCTGCAGCAACCCTGAGGAAAGTCGGCTTTTTTGGCCGGGCATTTGTCATCTATATATTTAGTTTTACCCTGCTGCATAGTACACTCACTACAATTATGGTTCTATATTTAGGAGGTGCTGTTCTGTAAGCATGTCACGTTTCTAGATCAAATTCGGTCATATTTGGGAGGTATGAATAAGAAACAAAACAAATGTAGTGGGAAAAAGTGAAAAGATCACTATTTCGAAAATAGGTGCAGATTGTTTGTAGCAGTGTTTGTCGATTTATTTAATGACTAATGGGTGATCCATTTTCCCCTTTTGGATTCATGGATGTAGAGACTGTCAAAGTAAGTCACTTCCATTCTTTTCTCCCGAAGAGGTGTCCTTGTCAACTTCTTCTTCAAGCTCTTGTGATCTGGTGAGTGATTGGAGAGTTCACTCGAGTAATTGGCCGACATCATTGCTCCGTTGAATTAAATTTACTTCCCCTGTTAAATCTGTCATTATCCTTACAATTGCTACTTTTCTTGGACCTTACATGTAATTTGTAATAGAACACACCAACTCAAGTTAGTTGATGCCGTCAAGTTAAAAATAAATAAATAATGAAGTTAAAAAAATATTTAAGGATCATACATGTATCTGCTTTGATTTGCATTTGGTCATTGAGATTTTTGAATTATACTGTTTCATGCAGTTGAAAACACTTGAAGTATCAGCCCAACCCATTTTACAGGTTCCACCCTTCGTAACTACTGCAGGTATAAATTTTGTTCTATCTCCATGATTGCCTTTGTAGATACTTTGTATTTGTGCAGTTGTACCTACAGAACATAGCTACATGTATTAGTAGGTAAATGCAATGCAATACTTTGTATTTGTGCAGTTGTACCTACAGAACATAGCTACATGTATTAGTAGGTAAATGCAATGCAAGCACCTAAAACTGAACGAGACTTGGCATTCTCTGCTTAGAACCTGATACTACCCTCTATTTATCTTAACAGTTTATTCTTTCCACTATTGTTATAGTAGATGATGTCACAATAATCTTTTATGGTTGATGTTGTCATAAGAATCTGCAATGGTTTACCTCATGTAATGATATGTATGGTTTATCTCCTACTCCCTCCGTTTTTAAATATAAGATGTTTTGGCTATTATACATGTTGTCTACATGCATACTAAAGTGAGTGAACATACACACTAAAACATGTCTACATACATTTGTATACATATGAATGTGGACAAATATTAAAACATCTTATATTAAAAAACGGAGGGAGTATATCCGAATGGTGTTGTTCCAAGTAACCAGAATGTGGATCCTTATGACTGTGTACCACAACCTATGAGCCAAGCATCATGTTTTGAAACCAGTAAAAGATTGCGATCACAATGGTGCAATTAGGTTCCAATATGAGGGTCCCATGTTCTGTTGCAGAAAAGGAAAGGTCAAGATAGTTACCCCTGAAGTTCCTGAAGAGTTGCGCCGGTTGTTTACAAGTCAGGTTGATGATGAAATATTATGTCTACATATCATCATTAGCTTGAAAGCATATACAAATTTTCATTTAATATGAAACATGTAATATCATTTTTTGTGTATTTTTCAACATACAAAATACGTGCATTGCACGTGCATGAGTACTAGTGAACGTAGCAATCAGGGAGTGTTGAGATAGTCAGCAGCCGCAGGAGCAGCCTCCAGGATACATCATTCTACCAGAACCAAGCATCAGAATTCAGAAGAAGTTGAAATTTCCTCATTTGGTTCAGAGATTCAGTTACCGTGGATGTGTTGCTTTAATCAGAACTGTAGAGCGGCGACGACGCGCCGCCTCGCTCGTGGCCGGCGTGCAGGGCGCCGCGTCGGTCTTGGCCGGCGTGAAGGGCGCCGCGTCGCTTCTGGCCGCCGTGTAGGGCGCCGCCGTGCGTCTCGATTTGTTGCCGGCCGCTTGGCTGGTTACGTAGTTTCTTCCCAAGCGTTAGGAATTGTGCGGCGATGGAGAGGGGGCGCCGCGTTGCTTGTCGCCGCCATGTAGGCCGCCGCCGTCCGTCTCGATTTGCTGCCGGCAGCTTGCAGGCTGAGGCCGAATTTCTTCCCCAGCGGTTGGAATTGGGCCGATGGGGATGGCAGTTTTCGATGGGGGTGTTTTTTTTGAACGGCGGCGGAGAGGGGTGAATCTAGGCAAAGGCGAGGAGAATCCGAGCGGCTGTGGCGGGAAACCGGGCGACGGCGGCGGCGCGTGCAGCTCTTGGCGGTGGGGCGCCCGTGCTCGATCCAATCTCCTGCCAAGTAGAACAAATAGGGAGAGAGAGCGCTCGGGGGTTAGGGTTAGAAAAGAATCGGACTGGGCTCTCCCTTGTCCCAGTCATATCGCCGCCGCCTGGTCGTCAGGGTCGTCGAACCGAAGGACGAAGAGGGTCGCGGTGTCGGCTGCGTCAGCGTGAGCATGCCCGCATCCTCCTCCATGTCGCCCGCCGCGGGAACTTCCGTTGGTCGCTGCCGAGGAACTTCCGTTGGCCGCAAGTGGACGGCTGCGGCTGCGCAATTCCGGCGTGCGGCGGCGATGTGAGTATGGTGCGGCAGCGCCGTTTCTCAAAACATGACTGCGTGGCTTACTTGGGCTGAATTTCGTTCGGTGAAGTATGTTCCGTCATCGTAAAATACTAAGTGCACACCAGATCTGATTTGATTACGCTGTCCGGTGGGCCTACTCATGCGGTGCTGATGGTTCCGTGTTTGTTTGACGGGTTATGCTTAGCGAAAGTCATGTTTGCTTGTTTATATAGTAGTGGAGATGGAGATTTAACAACAAAACTGACATATGTGGCCTACCCGCCAATGTTGACTAGGCCGAAATAAGCATGTACAAACAAAATTGGCCATGTTCAACGTTTTGCGAGCTAGCTCAAATCTGAAGCAAAACAAACACAAGTGCGACAGACATATTGGTTTTAGCGGCTGACCATATGACCCTCTCTAGTGTCTCCTAGCTCTGCTTGCGAGGACGTACGTGAGACCGCTGCACATCTCTGCAGTGCAACTATATAAGTAGATATAAGATCCTTGACAGTGGACAAGCCTCATGAAACACGACCACATATCATATTGTTTCAGAGGCTGCTTAGCATAGCTCAAAACATCAACGACAAAGGAGACGATCCATAGCTTAACAACGCGTACAAGCAGTTCCCCATGTCCCTCAATCCCATTAGTTGTTATTTGGCTCCCATCCAACGGCCAAGACCAAACCATGGCGGTCAACTTGCGTCGTCTCTCCTATTTCCTCTCTTCCACTTGGTAACTATAGGTATAGGTAGTATTTGCTTAATACTCCACAAGCTTTTATAACATGGTTTGGCTCTGTATTGGTGTGCTCATTTCCTCACTTTTTTTATGAACCACAATAATGCTTCACCGAGAATAATGCTATTATGGTGAGAAGGGAGCATGTGGTTCCTATCTAGGACAACTTTTATTTTCTCTCAGAAAAATTTGGTGCTCGTCCTTATGAATCTTCAGTGCGAGGGCCGAGGGGGTTACCATGATCTTATAAAGCTTAGGTTACCACCGCATCCTATTACAGTAGTATTACTTGAAGTACAAACGTTGGGTAGCCAAGCACGAATAGGGTAATTGTAGAAAGCTTGTAAATAGTAGGACCACCCAATGTATGCTCGAGGAAATGATTATATGAATTTCAAAAAGAATATTAATATCTTCATCAATTGATTGGAAGTTGGTCATCGTTTGACAACAAATGTTTTTCCAGTAAGAAGGGTAGGAGGATGTAGATCTCAACAAGTTATGAATATGTAGCTTGCAATCACAAAGAATACAAACTCGAAGCTTGAATAACATTGTGAGGCTACCGAGTTCTTCAATAAGAAGCAAAATCTTCTTTAGGCCCCGCTTGGATGCATGGAAATCCTAACCGGCCGGTATTTTTTACCCATCTGACCTATAAATTATTCGGATGTGGTTAGTTCCGGATTTCCTCCCGACCGATTACGGAGGTGAAACGACGAAACAAGCGGGGCCTTAGTAGAAACTGTGGAAACAACGGAAGAGAAGGATCTTCAACGGCCAAGGCCTCACCTAGTTTGAGGTGGCCCACGTCGCTACAAAGACACATTTGTCGGCAAGTTCTTTCTTTGGGTACTAAATCTCTTGACATCACAGCTCAGCTTATTATAAGTTCTTTTTTTCCTCGCGGGTTTGTTGTGAGTGCCCCCGTTAAAAAATAGTGTTCATATCTATGAATAATCCTCTCTTCTTTTTAACAAGAATACAATGCTTCTATCATTTTTCTAAGAACATGGCAGGTGCTCTGCCATCGCATTAAGAACAGGGAAAATGACAACGGATGTTCACACAGAGAAAAACTAAAAACCAGAAAGGAAAAGAGGAGCATGATGAATGCTTCGAAAACAACAACAATTATTGTGATTTTACTTCTCTGAATATTTTGCTCTTTGATCTTGAAGACCCCGTTCTGGTCACGAAGCGAGGAGCTGAAGAACACGCTCGGCAGTTTCTCTCATCCCAAAGGTTCCAGACACCATAGATCGCCATATTTTGACAATGCTCCTACCATCTATCTATTATATACTAAAAGCAAAATGAGTAAGTTTTTCGAGTCACCACGTTAATCCACATCATCATAATTAATTTTGATAGTTGGATCTAAAACATATGGCTACGATTTAATGAGAAACTAAAAGGTACGTAACTGTGTAACACGTCTAGCACATTCAATAAAAAGAGTTATAGAATATGTAAGCGAAGACGTGACAAAAGAGAGTCCGGAATGGAATTAATTAGTAGAGTTAATGTTTGTTTAAATCACATCAGCGTGGCAAGAGATAAATCTAGAACTCCGTGACCCCTGTCCAATAAAAACAAAGAAAATACTAAATCTGTATTCCAGGTGCACAGTGCACGTACGCAACGGAGATATAATGTCCATGAACTTTTTTCTTAGTCGAGGGCCCCCGAAAAAAATGTGATCTAAAGATTAATGTCTCTTTGAATAATTCCTCTTTCTCACAATAGTCTGACGAGACTGAACCATGAATTTCGGGTAAAAAGGGGCAAACACGCATGCATGAAGTGGGTAGGCATCGGCATTTTTGACTGAACAGTCCCATGACAAAATCATAGTATGGCAAGGGAAAATCGAAAATAATGAAACCAAATTTTCTAAATTCAGTTTGTCAAGACATGTGTATTTGCGTACGTTGTTTTGTCTCACTGGCTATATGTAACCCGGTTTCTTGAAAATCTATTATATACAATTTAAGATAAAAAATTCTAGAAAATTCTCTAAACGTAGATAATGACGATTTCTACCTGTGTGCAAATAAGAAATGCAAAATGTTTCGTATTTTATCCCATGTAAAAATGTAAAATATTACCATGCATAAAGGATCATAATGGCCATTGATTTATGGTGGCATTATTTGTGCGGCCACAAATTAAAGATGTTTCCATTACAAAAAATAATTTTATTATTATACAATACTTATAGTAACTATAAAACTTTTAAATTTGATCGAGTAGAAAGTTTCCAAGGTGTGATGCAATTATTTTCTTAGGTACCTTTAGACATTGCCCTCGCATTTGCGAGGGGCACCATGCTAGTTTGCTTTAAAAACAACACAAATATGGTTAGGGCATGACTAGTTTTTCGCCAAGTTTTCCCTACCAAGATTTGGCTAGGCAAACTTTGAATGAGGTTTTGCTTGACCATGAGTTCTATCAAGTTGACAACTATCCCAAAAAAAAATGGTCATGACCAAAAAAGTTTGATAGGGCGCACTCCGGTAACTAATAACATAACAATCCAAACACGCCTTTAATCTCAACTCCTGTATGCAACACGGGACGGCAGCTAAACACGGGCCTACAACGCGCTCCTTCGCGCCGAAATCGAAAATATGGTTGCATGTTTCGTGGCGTCCACGGCCCACGCGTCCTCGAGTCCGAAACGCAAACCGACTCCGACTCAAACTACTCAGCTCCCTCGCAGTCACCGCCCACAGATAAATCATAAATACCACAGCCACCCCATCAACCCCTCCGTCGTCTCAGTCGATCCCCGGCAATCGTTTGCAAGAAACCAGGACCAGGAAGCAGCAGTTCTTGGAAGAGAAGAGGAAGATCTTGATCGGGAGCTAGCTTCGCTAGTCGAGAAGAAGAAGACCCTATCAGTTCCCGATCGTCCGGGAAGAAGCGCAGTAAGAGATGGCGATGGGGAAGTGCGGCGCGTTCGCGGAGCTCCTGGACATGGCGGCCCGGGTCGCCGTGCGCTCCTACGCGCACTTACCGCAGACGTCGCGCACCTACTACAAGCCCCCGACGACGACGGCCACCCCGACCGCTATGAGCAACGGCGGCGCGAGCACGAGCTGGAGGAGCTCCGACAGGGAGGCCGAGGCGTGGTCCGCGATGAAGAACCAGCAGCAGCATGTGGCGGCCGTCAGGGTGGCGTTCGACGCCACGGAGATCATCCTCGTCGGCGGCGTATAGGCCAGCATTACTCGCTCTCACTCGACGCAATAGAAAGAGAATCGGAAGATCGTGCTCCGGGCCAAGAATCTTGCAACGGATGGACGGTTCCTGTCAGGGCGGGTGATTAGTTTCAGTAGTTCTTTCTTGAGTTCTTTTGTTCTTTCCAACTGCCTCGATTTTGCGATGAGGGCGTTGGCGTTTGATCGAAACTGTTGAACGTTGAGTTGAGAACATGGTCGTCGAGATCTCACATTCGCACTGTGTTGATTTGTAGTCAGAAGTTATTGTGAGGAATGTAATAGATCCAATTATGACTCCATTTTTGCTGTTTTGGTTCTATGTACGTACTGTGGAATAAGCGATGTTACGCGCTCTGCTACACACGGTAATTCGAGAGCCGAATCTTTTAGTCCACGTTAAACATTAGTACTTCCCATAATTGCCTTTGCAGAGTGGTCTGTTTAGGTTTCAAGTTCGATCGGTGGATTCCGCCGTTCGATTTCAGTTTTCGCGATTGGATCCTAAGATTGAGAAATAAACTTCTGAAAATCAAAAACACTTGTGACCAGTATAAAGTGGATGTCCGTGGCAGGATATCCAATGACGCCATGACGGCCACCGTTAAGCGCGCCATGCCGATCGAAGAAGCTTGTGGTAAGCGTAGATTTGAGCTGAACAGGATCGTTCACGCGTGAGACATAACTTGTGGGGATTAGGATTCGCTGACTTTGTGCTTGCTGACTTTGGCTGACTTTGGGTCGCTGACATGTGGACCCCACGCATGGTGGGTCTCACGTGTCAGTGACTCAAAGTCACCTGACTTGGTGCTTTCCAAAGTCAGCGAATCTGGATTCAACTTGTCGTGCACCGGGCGAAATATGAGGCAGCTTATCAAGTTTGACTACTAGTATGCATTTTCAGTGGTGTTAGCGCGGAACGCGATTTTTCTGGCGGCGCCGTGCCTTACCGGTCAAGGATCTACCGTTCATTGGGTGCTCGCGATTCGCGATGGGGGCCTCGGTATTCTTCTTTCCTGGTCGGTATTTCTCGCTGCATGTATGGAATGCGTATGGAATAAATGCCCGACCAACTCGATTCAATAATATCAAGGCGCTGCCCACCAACCCTCGTCTCTCTCTGCAAACACATTCCCCTCCTCTTCCTGCATCATGCATCTCGATCCAGAAAAGGCGGCGCCACTGCGGCCGGAGTGCTTGAGTTTGGGCGACCATACGGCGACGTCGTTCCGTCCGCGAGGCAGCAGCGGGCGCTTCAGCGGAGGTACAACGAGCTGCTGTGGCGACTGACCAGATGGCGTCCAGAACAGTCGTGCTCATCTCCGGCAGTGCTCGAATTTGGGCGACCATACGGCGCTGCGTTCCGGCCACGAGGCAGCGGCGGCGGAGCAGCCGAGGTACGACGAGCTGTGGCGACTGACGAGATGGCGTCCGGAACAGCGGTGAGGATGAAGGCCTGCGACCGGATCAACGGCGCGGCTGTTTTTTGGAGCCCTCTTTCTGAATCTGTTCATCTGCTTTTGGAGCTCTCACAGCCTCAATCTGTTCATCTGTTGCCGCTCTCAGCCCTTTCTTTTTCCTGAAGATGAAGCTGCAGCCGTCACAATGTTCATGTATAGGGTAGGTTTGGGATTCATTTTCTCGTTAAGGGATTGTTTTATTTCAATCCGATGAGGATGCAAATCTGGAGTATGATTTTGGTGGTGGCTATTTTTGGTTCGATCTGAATTTTAGTCTGCTATTCCGTGTCAAATCTACTGCATGCAATTCACCACTTTACTTTAATTTTGTAGATACTTTTTCTTTGTAATGCTAGGTTGAGAAATCCTTGTTAAAATCCATCAAAAAAATCTTTAGCTTGAGAAATGATTTTGGTGGTGGTTAATCCATCTGAAAGCTACTCTTTTTCATTTGCTTTAATATTTGAGACTAATTGTACTAAGAAAATCTGAAACATTTGAGACTAATACTGGTAATTCAAGATTAATTAGTTTGTTGATATAATGTTGGTATGAATAATCAAAATAATTGATTTTAAAACATAACTAGATCATATCTGGTATGACACAGATTTAGTATAAATGTGTAAAATATGTCATATTTCGTTGATACTATGATGTTATTGTACTGATACTTGACAAATATATTGTTCGTTTTATTGGATTACCAAAATAAACTTTGAAAAGTAACTGAAACTATTTTAAAAACATCATTGAAATATATGTTGAAAACAAATCAACCTGCTACGCGCGGCTGCGCTGCCTCGGCAAGCTTGCCACAGCTCTCGGACATAATGGGAGAAGAGATGGGATGGGAGCAGAGTAGTTATTGTTGCCACAGACCCAATCACGTGGGTGGGGTCCTGGTAAGAAATACACGATTGAGTACATGGCTGAAATAACGTAATACAGCAGGATGTGGGACCATACAGCCACTCGTGCCTTGGTCTGATTGGTTGGCTGGACACCGGTAAACACCGGCGCCGCTAGAAATGATTTTTCGTGTTAGCGCGCGCGTGTGTGAGACATAGCATTGGGGACGCGATTTTTCTGGCGGCGCCGGTGGTTACCGGTCAAGGATCGACCGTTCACTGGCCGCTCGCGATTCGGACTGTGAACCCGGGTATTTTCCTTTTCTTGTTTGGTATTACTTGCTGCACGTACGATACACACATGATACATACAGAATAACTGCCTAGCCCACTCGATTCATTAATGTCAAGACGCTGGCCACCAACCGTGTCTCTCACATTTCTCTCCTCTCACGCGTCTTGATCCACAAAAAGCGGCGGCGCCGCTGTGTAGAGGCGTGAGGAGAAGCTGGCGTATGGACTATGGAGTGCTCCAGTTTGGGCAACGAGACGGCGCCGCTGTTCCGGCCGTGAGGAAACGGCAGCACGACAATGGAGGTACTAGGGCTCACGTAGCGACTGCCGAGACGAACCACCGATCTAGAGTTGGAAAATAGAGACGGGGTGCCTATTTTAAATAGGGACGACGGCCAGGCTGCAGGCATGTGGTCGAAATGACGGCGAGGCTACGGGCCTGCGAACGGGCAAGGCGAGGGTGGAGACGGTGGCGCCAATCCTGGCGAGGTTGGTGACCTGCTTCGTCTCCTGCCAGAGCGAGGTTGCAGGGATCTGTTCGTCTGTTGCTGGAGACCTCTGGCCCTTTTCTTTTTTCCCCGACGTGTTTTGCCTATAATGTTTTCCTCATACATGGATTTGTGATTTGCCGCTCGTCTAAAGTGCATCTAATTGGTTAGCTAGCGGCAGTTTAACATATTTCTTTTGTATGATTCAAATTTCACAAATGAATGAAAAATGTGGATTTTCTAATACCGAGATCTTACTGGGCTTATTGATATGTTAATCATGTCATATATAAATAGGAAATGGATGCTTCATATTTCAATATTATATGACATAATTTGTTGATATAATAGTGGTATGCATAATTAAAACAATTGATTTCTAAAACGTGCCTGGATCATATTTGGTATGACACAAATCCAGTAAATATATGTAATATATGTCATATTCTTTTGATACCAATCTGATATTAACATGGATATGTGATTCATGCCATATATGAATCGGAAAATTATGCCTCCTATTTCAATATTCTATGTCATAGTTTGTTGATATAATATTGGTATCCATAATCAACATAATTGATTTTTGAAACCGAGCTGGATCATATTGGTATTGACACAAATTCAGTAAATCTTTGTAATATATGTCATATTTGTTTGATAACAAGATGTTATCAAACCCATACTAGACAAATATCTAGTATGAACTAAAATTATTAAGAAAAAGATATACTCCGTATGTTGGTATTGGAAATATTTTGATACTAATATTTTGAAAAAAAATGTATGTGTGAATCATATCTGAAACGTTTATAAACTTTATAAAAATAACTAAGAAAAAGAAGTTTGGATTTGTAGAGGAAATACTCGGCAGATACAAGAAGTAGCTAAGAAAGATTTTACGCTCAATGGGATCAGCTAGCTTCGTTTAACTCTGCAGAATAAATGAAGAGAGAGAGTATGGGAAGCCAACCGCAGTGAATGAGCTACCGGGCAAGCACGTGGGGGGCCCGGATGAGAAATACGATACGCAGGAAAGAGATTATACAAGCAGATACGGGCCCATGTATAACCATACCAGCACAGATGGCGTCTTCTTGTTGGTCTAGGAGGCACCGGTAACCACCGGCTCCGTCAGAAAGTATTTTTCGATAGCATTGGTCGTGTCTAGACTCTAGAGTGATACGTGGCTCAGCTTTGCCTGGGAGCTCGGCTCAGTAGAGTGGCAGCTTGGCTCAGTTTTAGTCCGGAGTTCGGCTCGTTATTTTCAAGAAAAGTGAAAACAACAATCCTTCAATTATTAATTATCCTAGGGCTCAAAAAATTGGTTGAGATTGGATCTGGAGCATGAGCTGCGCGTGCGAGAAATATTTAGATATTTGACACCATGTTATGGATGCAGTTTGTTTCTACGTACTGAATAGTTCAAGAAATAAAAAATTACTACACAAGACTTGGGTACAAGGAAGAAATTATAGTCTAATATTTATTCCTATACCATACTAATACTCTTAAGAGTTAACACCAACTATGGTGTATGAATCCTAGTTCTACGTAGAGGGGTTTTCACCTTTTCGAAAAATACAAGGATGCTAGCAAAAAACCTAGGATTGGACAAGCCTCACAAAAGACCAGCACACAGCACATATACCATCATGCTACAGGCTCCACAGCGTACGCGTAGTTGAAATCATAAAGAAGGTTCATAACTCAACGAGGCACGTAAACAGTTCCTAATGTCTCTCCAAAGAGGCGTTCCTAATGCCTCTCAGTCCCTATAGTTGTTATTTGGCTAGGATCTAATGACCAGGTCAAAACCCATGGCAATTTTGGGTAAAATAACCATGGCGGCCTACTTTTTTTGTCTCTTATATTTCCTCTCATCCACTTTGTGAGAACTATAGGTAGGTAGTACTTGCTTGCTACTGCATCAGCTTTTATAACATGGTTAATTTGGCTGTGTATTAATGTGGGACTCCCCAACACTTCTTTTCTTTTCTTAACAACAGTAATGTTTCATCGAATGTATGCTACTCCAGGGAAGGAAACATGTGGTTCCTATCTCGGAACACAATTATTTACTCGAGTGAGTTTTGGTGCCAGGTATTTATGAAGCTTTGGCGCAAGGGAGTCTGGTACTCTGGTTATCGCCATCTTATAAAGCACTAGAAGAATACCCCGCGGGTTTGTGGTGGGTATTTGTTGCATTATATTTAGATAATATTTAGTTGTACTGAAGACAATACATAGAAGGATGAATAGTGTCAGACACCAAACCGGAGCTACAAATGATATATTTTATTCCATTATTATAGTATATAGAAAATTTATTGGATATATGCGATATGTGTAAAATAATTTTCAATTGTCGAGGTGAGTATCTTCTCTTCCGAGAACAATTTGGACATGCGGGGTTCCCTTTTTTATGTACTGGAAGAACATTGGTGCGTTCAATTTTTCTGAATGGAGTGAAACAGACGAGAAGAGAGAGAAAGACTAAGCGAGAGTTGATCAGAGTATCAGGCCGGTCAAATTTACGTCGGGAAAGCACCACAGTTTCCTACAGGCTATTGCCATATAGAACCATAATTTCTTAGAAAAGCAACTTTATTGGAGTACCAGATCTCGTCGTATCAGCATCCGATGGCAGCCGGGGTGGGGCGCATAGTCCCCGGGGACACCAAATCGACACTCCTAAAAAAAGTTCAAATTTTTTTGATTCTTTTTCCCAATAAAAAATGATCAAGTATTTAAACTAGTATAAAAAGATTCGTCACGGAGTGACTTTCATTGTTTCCTGGGTCAAAAAAATAAACATTTGAAACGCCCTATATAGATGTACTATTCACGCTATATTCATCATAATTGTTTTGCCCTGAAATCAATGGGAACCATTATTTAGCCAAACTTTTTATATAAGTACTATACTTTGATCATGCTTAATTTGTTCCCAAAAAGATTCAGAATTTTTTAAATTTTTCGGAATTTCTAAAACAAATTGGCGCATATAGGGTGCGCTACCCGAAAGCCAAATATCCGCATTCGTACAAAGGGTATTCTAAATGTGGGATCTTGCCCGTCAATAGAAAGGACTATGTAAGCTAAGGAAACACACGTGCGTCGTGGGTCAATCGGGAGTCTCGTCTTCTACGAAAACCACCCCATATGGTGGTGTATGTCGTTTTGCTTATGTTGGTCGATTAACTTTTTTTGGCGACAGATACACACAAACCAAGGACCTACTCAGCTACATAAGGAGATATAAGACCCTGGACATTGGACAAGACTCATGAAAGACCACCACATATCATATTGTGCCAGAGGCTGCGTAGCATAGCTCAAAACATCAACGACAAAGGAGACGATCTGAAGCTCAGCAATGCGCACAAGCAGTTCCCCATGTCCCTCAATCCTACTAGTTGTTATTTGGCTCCCATCCAACGGCCAGGTCCGAATCATGGCGGTCAGCTTGCGTTGTCCTCTCTTGTACTTAGTGAGAACAATAGGTAGGTAGTATTTGCTTGCTACTCCACAAGATGTTATAGCATGTGGTTTGGCTCCGTATTGATAATATGGTCATTTCCTCACTTTTATCTGAACTAGAATAATGCTTCACCGAGTATAATGCTAATTATTTATTATGGCCTTGATAAGGGAGCATGGAGATCCTCACTATCTAGGACTACTTTTATTTTCTATCAAAAGTTTGGTGCTCGTCCTTATGAATCTTCAGTGCGAGGGGGGGGGGGGGGTATGATTACCATGATCTTATAAAGCTTAGGTTGCCACCGTATCCTATTACTTGAAGTACAAACGCTGGGATAATTATTGAAAGCATGTAACTAGTAAGACCACCCAATGTATGCTCGAGGAAATAATTATATGGATTTAAAGACGAATATTGTACCTTCATCAACTGATTGAAAACTGGTCATTGTTTGACAACAAATGTGTTTCCAGCGATAAGGGTAGGAGGATGGAGATCTCAACAAGTTATGAATATGTAGTATGCAACTCAGTTCACAAAGAAGACAAACTTGAAGCTTGAAGAACATATTTGTGAGCCTATCGACTTCTTCCATAAGAAGCAAAACCTCCTTTAGTGGAATCTGTGGAAACAGCGGAGGAAAGGAATCTTCAACGGCCAAGGCCTACTTTGAGGTGGCCCACATCGCTTACAAAGACACATTTTTTTACGAGCATGCCAGGTGCTCTGCCTTTGCATTAAGAAGAGGCAAACTTACAACGGTTGTTCATAGAGAGAAAAACTAAACTGGAAAGAAAAGGAGGAGCATGAGAAACGCTTCGAAAACAACAACAATGTCATGGTCCAAGACTGAGGATAGTCCCCGCTCTCAAAACAGTGTCCCCAGCAAGACTATTGCCAGACACAACCAATTAAGGCCAGACCTTGGATCTTCACCCTGAAAGGTAGGATTTTGAACTTCACCTGTGACAATGCCCTCAACAAATAAGTTTTTGTCATTGCTAGGAACAACCAATAAAGGACAAACAAAGAATCCATGTTGATTTTGGTTTAAAAAATCATTAAGACGAACTTGTGTTGTTTCTCATGTTTCCTCTTCCGCTTTGTGGGAACTAAAGGTAGGTAGTATTTCCTCTATGCTCCCCGGTCCAGCTTTTATAACATTGTTTGGTCGTTTGTTGATGTGGAACTTTACTCAATTTTTTCTCCTTGTAACTACAATAATGTTCAGTAAATATATCATTGTTTGGCATGACCATGAGAAGGAGGCATGTGGTCCCTATTTTGGACCAAATTTAGTTACTCTTGAAAAGTCTGGTGCTGGTTTTTATGAAACGTATGTGCAAGTGCAAGGGAGTATGGTTATCATGATCTTAGGTTGCTCGCACGCCCCATTACTTGTAGTGCAAAGCTCGGTACCCAAGCGTGGGTAGGATTATTGCTATAATGATGTAAGTAATAGGCCTACTCAATGTATTCGATCTCTAGGAAATGATTATATGCATTATAGGTAGGATATTGTTATCTTTATCACATTGATAGGGAAATAGTCGCCATTTGACAACAAATGCTTTTTCCCAGTGAGAAAAGTAGAAGAATGGAAATCTCAACAAGTCACGCCTATACATCCTGCAGACCATACTTGAAGCTCGACGAGCATATTTGCGAGACTACCTAGTTTTCATGTATAAGAACGAAAAGCTCGGAATTTCCATGATCATACTATAATAGAATAAATGATTGTAAAGAAATTGATGGAAACATGTATTGCCTCAATTGCAATCTTTCAAGAAAAATCATCGCATGAAGCAAAATAAGCGCAAGGATGGACAACAGATTAGGGTCATGACGTCATGTTGTTGCGGCAAAATGACCTGCTCTGTTTGAGAGCACCTCAGACCACCACACATCTGTTCAATGCAAACATTGCAGCTTCACTGTGGAGGTTTGGAAGCTGGCTCACACCTAGTCGGAGCCCTATCATAATCTGCTACTATGTCGAGTGCTGGAGGCACTCGACGAAAGCCCTCATACACTCCGGCAAACTTGTTGACGAATGCCGCACTCGGCATACTGCAGTCAGCAATTGTTTACTCATTATCTAGCCTATAATGTTGAGTGCCCGCTAGGTGGCACTCGGTAACACCTATACGTTGAGTATCAAGCGAAGAACTCGGCAACTACCATGCTCGGTGAAAAAGTCCCGGAGGCGGCAGTTTGACGGGGCAATCTTGTTTGTCGTGTGGCGAACAGATTGGGCATTTTGGCTAGATATGGTATGAGGGGGTTTCAGATAGCCCGTATATTTGGGATAGGTATGGGGGTCGACTTGGATGGCCTTTTTTTTGTCCGTGGAGTGTCCGGACTATCCGCCTGGTCATATAGGGGGGAGTGGGAGATTCAGTTGGAGATGCTCTTAATGCGTTACATTGCTACTACCACTGTGTACGGACAAACACAATCTATTCATCCGTGTTAAACCAGAGAATTGTACTATTAGCGATAATATATGCTAATACTGATTTGTCGAATTGGTTTCAAGTTTTGGCCATTCGATTTTAGTTTTCGCTGCTTGCTTTGGTCCTAGGATGGAGATTTTTTAAAAACAAAAATCTAGTGCTCTTCCTTTAAGCTTTGTGTGCGTAAGAGGATGGAAATAGTTCTGTTCATACATCCGGTCCAGCCAGATTGTGAAAGGCTCCATGCTGAATATGCAGGCCCGAGCCTAGCCTAGCGTCTTCGTCCAAATGTAGTACTCCCTCCGTTCCAAAATACTTGTCTTCCATTTGTCTAAATTTGGATGTACCTATACACAAAAACATGTCTAGATACATCCGAATTTGGACAAATAGAAGACAAGTATTTTAGAACGGAGAGAGTAGAAAGGACGGTAAAGCCTCGAGTCGAGCCCAACTCATATTATGTGTGGATCCTAAGCTCGAGCTCTGCCCGATGCTCGAGCTATATTATATTGCGGGTAAGAATTCATGCTTAATTTAAATACTATTAGTGTATAATGTTGACGTGTTTTCGCGGGGTCAGTCGTGGGGATGGTGTCGACTTCAATGAGATAGTTTGGGGAAAGGTAACAGTGGTGCTTCTTGGCAAGGGATTGCCACGAGATATTTTAAGGAAATTCGACCCCTGTGTGAAGAGGTAAATAGCTACTCATGCTTTATGTATTGTGTATTGACAACCTGTTCTCGGTCAGGATGATCGAGGAAATGATGTCTTGTCTAACTTGTCGACCCCTCCTTAGATGAATCCCAAGCCATGTTATATATAGCGGCATGGCTACGAAGGCAGGAAAAAAGAGGCAACAGGTAAAATTATTTGGTTTTACTATTTTTATAGTCCATCTAAGAATACAATTTCTAGGTCAATGCTAAGAATCAACGACCAGAGCATTAAGATCTGTGTAAGTATTAAGGGCGAGAATATTTCCGTCAAAAAAACCATCAATATAACCTTGAATATAAGTCGGTTGAGTAATCGCTCTCATTTACTCTCTCCGTTTTTTAATATAAGATGTTTTAGGTGATACACATGTTGTCTATATACACACTAAAATAAGTGAACATGCACACAAAAATGTGTCTACATACATTTGTGTGTATGTGCATGTGGACAAAAGCTAAAACATCTTATATTAAAAAACGGAGGGAGTAGATAGGTACAAACTAGTGGGCCAAAAGAATTCACGGTGACAACCAAGTTCATTGGCCGTATATCCGCTGGCTCTTGAGTGGGCAAAGCGTCGTCCGGCTCGCCCACACCATGCCCGACATCGTGAAGGACACCATGCATGCCGATGTGTTAGAGTATGACCGCAGGGCTGTATTGGACTCTGTACCGGCCGCTGCTCATCTTGGCGTTCACGTCAAGTCCTCCATGTGATCTCCTATAGCTGGCAAGTTATCTCATGTATATGGTTTTTAGATAAAAAGCAATAATGCCCAGCTTTGAATTAACAAAGCTACCGAGTCACAACGGCAGTTACAACGAGCTGGTAAACAGCTTACTGCTACTGCCCCAAGCAAACAAAAGATACAACAAAAACAGCACAACTTGAGGAGCCTACGCTAAAACCTGGCTACACTAACAAGGACCATGGCAACCGAGGCCAAGACGGGGGCACCACAGGAACACGACGCCGTCTTCAACTCCAGAACGCACTTGGACTCAGCTTCCGCCGTCCTCGCCACCGGAAAAGGACCCCTGTCCCTCGCCCAGGCTCGAAAGGCGCTCTGTACCATCCAAAAGGCGAAGGAAGCTCACCCGAGAGCAAGATTGCCGGAACGGAAGAGAGCAGCCACGCTGCGGGCGCTCCACCGAAAGACCACCATCACCAAGAGCTTGATAGCAACAACAGGTCCGAGCTGCTGAACGAAGACGCCGAGACGGAGGGACAGCGAGAGAATGGCAACCACACCACCGCGGCTGCAACGAGACCACCGAAGCTTGAACACTCACCGCCACACGAACCACTGTTGCCGAAGAGGGGAACCCTTTCCCCTCTCGCCCAGGCTCGAGGGCGCCGACCCATGGCGAACAGGGGCAACGAGGCGGGGAGGCAAACCGGACACCCGCCAGTCAACGCAGAGAGATGTCGTCGCCGAACACGAAGCCGCCACGGTTCCCTCCACTCGCGCACAGCTCCACCGCCACCCCCGCGACACCGGAACAACTGCACCGCCCAGCCTGCACACCAAAAGCACCACTCGCCCAATACAACACCATCCCCAGACGACGTCTCCAAGGAGAACACGACGCGCACGGCGTCGACGCCGCCCAATCCCGAAGGATTTTGAGCTTTCGCTCGGGAGGTGGTTGGGGGTGTGAGGGAGGGTCCACGGCTGCGCCTCCAAGGAGGAAAGCGGCGCCCTTGGGCGTCGCCGCTGCCGGGCCGGGCCAGCCGGCCAGAGGTTTCCCTCGGACCCGCACCTAACACACCAGCGCACCGCCACCGCGGGCAGCGACGGCCACGGCCGCCAAGCCACAAGGAGGACGGGATGAGGGAGCCAGCAAGGTGGGGATGAGGCCGTACCGTTAGATCTGGAGTCAGGGGCGAGAGGGGAGTGCGCGCCGCGACCACCGTCCGCCGGAGCCTTGTCGACGCGCGACGAAGACCTCCGGCCACCAGCACCTGCGGCCGGCGCCCGCCGCCAGGCACCGCCGCCACACCAGCGCCGCCCGCTTGACGCCTCGCCTCCGCGCGAAGGGAGCTCATCGGGGCGCGCCCGCCTCACCCGCCGTCATTGCCGGCCGGGCGCGGCCGCCACCGCTGGAGAGAGTAGATCGATGCCTCTTTTTCTAGGGTTTGGGGGTCCGCTGGAGCGGCTCGCGCGAGCCGCCCGAGCGGAAGCGGGTCCTTTCTCTCTCATGTATATGGTAGCTCAGAGCAACTCGTTCCTCCCTATTTTCTTCTCCTCTAAACCAAGATCGACCCCCTCTCCTCCCCTCAGCCATGACTACTGATGAACTCAAGGAGCTCGAAGCTGAGCTCCAAAAGCGTGACGAAGAACTCAAGGCGCGCGAAGACGAGCTCGCCCGCCAAGTTGAAGCCAAGGGCAAAGCACATGCGGATGCTCCTCCTGCCATCTCCTCCGCCAACTACGTCGCCTCCATCAAGACGCATGTGCCCATCACCCTGGACCTCCAGTATTCTAACTACGCGAAGTGGCGCGAGCTGTTCCTCGTGGCTCTCGGTCGCTACGGCCTCACCGCCCACGTCGTCGCCGACAACAACGCCACTCCCTCCGACACCTCGCCTACCTCCGAGTGGGCGCGCGACGACTACACAGTGCTCTCATGGATCTATGGGTCCATCTCCCTCGAGCTCTTCGGCATCATCATGGCGCCCGGCTCCACCGCACGGCAAGTCTGGAACGCCATCGACAACCTCTTCCGCGACAACAAGAAAAGCCGTGCAATCGCCCTCGACGCCGAGTTTCGCAACACTCCGCAGGGCGACATGACCATCTCCGAGTACTGCGCCAAGCTGAAGAATCTCTCCGATGCCCTTGCCGACGTCGGGCAGACCGTCTCAGACGAGACCCTCGTCCTCACCATGCTGCGCAGTCTCAGCGAGCAGTATGCCCACCTGCGCTCTTTCCTCGCGTTTCAGGTGCCATTCCCGTCTTTATTGCAGACAAGATCTGCGCTCTAGGAGAGGAGGCTCAGCGGAAGACGGATGCCAAGAACGCCGCCGCCACTGCTCTTTGGGCGAGCGGCAACAGCGTCATTCACAGTGCCGGCGGCGAGCACACACCTCCCTCTACATCAACGGCAACAACCAGGGGCACCGCGGCAGCGGCGGTGGTGGCCGCGGGCATGGACGCGGCGGTCGCGGCCAAGGACGCAGTGACCCATGGATGTTTAATCCATGGACAGGCATGCCCACACGTGCATCAGGCTCCCAGCAGCTCTCGCATCAAGCACTGCCAACAACATTGTTCCATGAGTTTCGTACCAGTCTTCACGTCGCTGCTCTCCCTGGTTCAGACTGCGGGGGCGTGTTAGAGTATGACCGCAGGGCTGTATTGGACTCTGTACCGGCCGCTGCTCATCTTGGCGTTCACGTCAAGTCCTCCATGCGATATCCTATAGCTGGCAAGTTATCTCATGTATATGGTAGCTGATTCTCTAGTTGTAATCAAAACAAACTCTGTACATGTACTATATGTATACGTGATATGAGACGGGCGAGGCAAGTGATCAGCAGCCCGTTCTTTACAACTTACACGATGGAAGCATGTGGTAAGCGTAGAAATGAGCTGTATATCAGGATCGTCGATCCCGATCTCTTGTCCAGCGCTAGCTTCGGGGAACTTGATCCGGCCGCAGCTCCGGCAGGGACCGATGCATGTGAAAGAACAGCCCGGACAGCACGCGCGCGCGCAGAGTCTGAAGCAAACAAACCAACGGCCAGCTGGCCCAGAGTTGCACGGACACGGCACACGCGAGCTAGTGATGGGCTGGGCTAGGAGGGCACTGTCCGCCGGTGTTGTTCCCGTAGGTGCAGTTGGACGGCTGCGCCGACGAGTCGGTGGTGCCCGTGAGCTCCGCTGCGACGGCGGCGTCCCGGGACGCCAGTGGCCGTGCCGCCGCCCGGATCCCTCCGCCGGTGCTACCGGAGGCAATAACGAAGAAGATCAGCACGAGAACCGCCGCCGCCGTAGAGCTTCTCATGGTGGCCAGCGGTTGGTTGCTCTGCTTCTCCGTGTATGCTTGTGTGCATATATATATATGGATCGATCCGGCCGGCCGCGGCAGGCCAGCATTTGCCTAATTTCTTCAATCACGGAAGAAAAACAAGGAAACGGATGGTTCATTTCTCTTGGAACGTGCCCCGAGCCCTCTCGCGTTGTGCACGCACTCGCTTGGCTGACTAGTTTCTGCTTGGAGTTCGCACGTAGTACGTTTGGATTGAGATTTCCCTGGGAGCGCACTAGCTTGGCAGAAACAGCATGCGCCTGAGAAGTCGACGTGGCGGCGCGGCATGTGCGACACTGAGGAGGGCCGGAGAGATCGACGAATCGATCATGCGGCGCGCCTAACACGAAACCCATTTCGGCCGGTTAATTGATCAATCAACCTGCTCTGCTCCACGGGCGTAGAGCAAAAGCGCCTAACAGACAGACGAATGCCACACGGGCGCCGCGACACCCGGAGAAAAGCGAGGCAGCTATCAAGTTTGACCCAAATCGGGAACGCCACACCACACGCGTACATTTTCGAAGGGTAACGAAGGCGATCAGCACGAGAACCGCCGCCGCCGTAGAGCTTCTCATGGTGGCCAGTGGTTGGTTACTCTCCTCCCCTGCGTCTCCGTGTATGCTTGTGTGCACATATATATGAATCGATCTGGCCCCCAAAAAGGGAACAATGCGCAAGCGTCATGGTCGTCCAATCAAAAATTGTAGGTTTTCAACTAGGAGAAACTCCGACCTCTCGATACAATGCCTTCAACAAAGAAGTTTTCGTCATTTCCGGATACAACCAATGAAAGCCATGCCTAAAGTTTTCACCCTCAATATCAAGACTCGGTACTCGAAGATCATAACCAATGAAGTATGCATGTGATGCCGCCCCACTTGTGAGGTTACTTGCAAAGCACCAAACACTAGGCTCACATGGATCTACGGTACAGACAGGGATCAACTAGCAGCCATGCCTGCACTGCAACCTCTGAAGCAAAGTGTTCATCGCCTCCAAGTCCCCACCTCTGCCAACCCACGATGAAAAGGTTGGGTTGTCACCAAAACCGTGCTATGGGCTCCTCTGCCACATTGCCCTAAGCAACTCAGCCATTTGGCAATGTCAACATAAAGGTGATGTTCATCTGCAAAGCCCTGCATGCGACAGGTTCCCCACGTCTCCCGATCCCATGATTGTTATTTGGCTCCAATCCAGATCGAATCCATGTTGATTTTGGTTTTAAAAACATTGCGGCCAACTTGTGTTGTCTCTTGTATTTCCTCTTCGTCTTTGTGAGAACTAAAGGTAGGTATCATTTCCTCTATGCTACTCGGTCCAGCTTTTTATAACATTATTTGGTCATTTGTTGATGTGGAACTTTACTCACTTTTTCTCCTTTTAACTACAATAATGTTTCGGTAAATATATACTATTCATTATTTGGCTTTACCATGAGCATGAAGCATGTGGTTCCTCACTTCGACCGCTTTTAGTTACTCTCGAAAAGTTTGGTGCTGGTTTTTATGAAACGTATGTGCAAGTGCAAGGGAGTATGGTTATCACGATCTTACAAAGGTTAGGTTGCGCACACGCCCCATTACTTGAAGTGCAACGCTAGGTACCGAAGTGTGGGTAGGATAATTGCTAAAATGGTGTAAGTAATAGGCCTACTGCTCAATGTATTCTCTAGGTAATGATATATGAATTTCGGAAGGATATTGTTATCTTTGTCAGATTGATAGGCAAGTGGCCGTCATTTGACAACAAATGTTTTTTTCCTATGAAAAAAGTAGGAGGATGGAAATCTCAACACAAGTCATGCATATATATCCCCGATACTCGAAGCTCGACGAGCATATTTGCAAACATACCTAGTTTACATGTAGGAAGGAAAGCTCGGAATTCCACTATAATGGATTAAAAGATTGCAAAGAAATTGCTGAAAACATGTCTTTTCTGAGTTTGCAATCTTTCAAAATTCATCATAGGAAGCAAATAAATGCAAGGGTGGACGACAAATTAGGGTCATGTCGATGCGGCAAAATGACCCGCTCTGTTTCAGAGCACCTGAGTCCACCACACATCTATACAATGCTAATATTTCCCCTTCACCTGGTCATACCTCCGGTCCAGCCAGAATGTGAAAGGCTCCATGATGAATATGCAAGCTAGAGCCCAGCCTAGTGGAGATCAGCGTTTTCCAGGCCTAACCTGGTCCAATTATAGTAAAAAGGAAATCCTAGATTTGACATTGGTGTTTCTCATTTAGACGGAATATTCTTCAGTTGGAGACGACTTTCCCGTCGACAGCGAGGCGCCTGTGGTGACTTCGTCAATCTCAAGACCCGGCTCAGTCTTTCGGAGATGCTCATAGGGGTAGGGTGTGCGTGCGTGCGTTCATAGGGGTGAGTGTGTGCACGTGTATGTGAGCGTCTGCGTTGTACTGTGTTTCGCATAACAAAACAGAAACCTTAAGTTGAGACCCAGTTATATTCTATGTGAATCCTAAGCTCGAGCGCAGATGATGCTCGAGCTATATTAACTTACCGGTAGGATTCATGCTTAATTCAAATACTATCATTGTAGTCAGTGACCGATCACGTTGAAGCTGTGGGGTCAGCAAATCATTCATATTTATTTGTGTTATCATACTAAAAAAATCTAAAACTAGATAAGGCTTATGATAATCTTCGCTCTGACCCCACATAGTTTGCGTCCTGAGCTAGTGCTGGTAGTCGATGTCAAAGAGATAGTTTGGGGAAGACAACAATGGTGAAATTGGTAAGGGGATTGACACGAAAGATTTAAATCATGTTCGGCCACTTGTTCTCGATCAGGATGATCGACGAAACAATGTCTTATCTAACTTGTAGACCTCTCCTTAGATGAATCCTAAGTCATGTCTTATTGTCTTATATAGCGGCATGGCTATGAAAGCGGAAATAATATTAGGAAACAGGTAAAACATATTGGGTTTTACTATTTTTCTTGTCCATCGAAGAATCAGAAAGTGTATTTTGCTCCTGGGCATCAGTGCTCCTGCCATTTAAAAAAATCAAAATTCGTATTTCCTAGTTTCAAAAAATTCTAAAAATAAATCGGGATGTAGGTAATGGTGTATCCCAAAAAAAATGTAAAATATCAATTTCAAATACTTTGTATTATGGGTTACATAAAAATGACAAAATCTCATAAAATTTAGAGATTTAAAATTATGCATACTAAGATCCAAACTTTTGTCTTTTTTGTAACTCAGCATACAAAATATTTTTAATTTTATTTTTGCATGTTTGTGGGATTGACCATTGGCTACATCCGTATTTCTTTCAGGATTTTTTAAAACATATAAGTATAGTTTTCGAATTTTTAAAAATGGCAGAAGCACTGGAGTCCGGGAGCAAAAAAAATTGCCCTCATCGCTCTAGGTCAATGCTAAGAATCAACCGATCTGACCATTAAGACCCGTGTAAGTATTAAGGGGCCAGAATATTTTCGTCAAAAAACTGTAAATATAGGTCTTTTTTTTTGAAAGGTGCTATAAATATAAGTCGGTTGAGTGATCGCTCCCATTTATAAATAAGTAAATACTAGTGGGGAAAAAATCCCAGTGACAACCAAGTTCATTAGCCGAATAGCCGTACATCCGTTGGCACTTGAGTAGGGCAAAGCGTCGTTCGGCTCGCCCACATCTGCCCGATCGACGTCGTGGTGCGTGAAGAGGCCATGCGAGACAGCCGATCGAAGCATGTGGTAAGTGTTGAAATGAGCTGAATATATCAGGATCGTTGATCAGGATCTCTTCTCCAGATTCGGGGAACTTGGTCCACAGCACCGACTTGGTAGGTGTTTTTGTAGATAAGGGGGTGCGGATCCCGGCCTCTGCATTAAAGAGATACACACAAGGTGTAATACTTAAGACTCTTTAAGTGATAAAATCCCTTTATCGAAAAAATCAAAGTTTACAGTTCATGGATCACTTAAGTTGGTTACAAAAATCAGCCACTCGAAAAAAGTTCACTAAGCATCAATCCTGCTAGGTTGTAGCCACCCATTCCGACTGAAGATAGCCCGCACAACCGTTATCATACGGGTACATCCAGCGTCCATAAGGTCACGCTGATCCACAGGAAGCAGGAAGGACCATAAATGGATCTAGTACAACGCCTTGTGTATAACATATTGGGGCATCGTACATCATCCGTGAAGCAAGATCCATCGCACGCTCGAGTTGAGGACTATCCGCATTCGGCTGCTCCCTCAACCTTTGACTAGATCTCACCTTCACTTCATGCATACCCCCCAAAAGCCATGATCTCTCTCTCTGAAGGTCTTGTCACCATTGTTTCAACTCCAGTAGCTCTCAGCCCGCATAACTGAGTTTGTGATACTACAGGATTCCCAAGACGACCATGTAAACTCCTCCATCAAGACCCAAAGGTGACACCGGTGACGGACAAGGAGAAGGCAACCGAGACGGTGTTGCACATAGCTCATTAGCAACCTCCTTCTCTACATCGCACTATGGAGCAGCTACCTTGTTGGCTCCATAGACCACTGGAGAACTAGGGCGGTTGGAACTATGCCCACCAGCCTCAGTTTCGACAGAGAACATGACAGAAGCATTGCCGCGGTATTCATTTCTATCACTTGCCGCAGGCGCACACAGGTCCTCGGCAGGAGAAACTGCCAAAGTGCTGCCACGGCAGTCCTCAGCACTCGGTGCCGCATGCACCTCAATCTTGGCAGCAATAATACTGTTGGCGCTGCTCCCGTGTACCTGAGAATCAGTTCCATGAGCAATCGCCTCCATGACCTTGCCCCCTTTATTAAACATAACCATCAGCTGCTCCTGTGCTAACCGAAATTGTTTTTGCACGGTAGGGAGAAAATAACACTCGACTTCATCTCTTGCATAGCATCGGGAACCACCTCACCCAAATTCTCTTTTATTTCAGAATTTTTTGTCTCTCCATCCATAGCCATATCATCTGAACCATTGATGTCCTTCTCCTTCTCTTCCTTGTCAAGATCATTAGACCCCTCATCAGCCCCATCATTTGCATCATCGTCCGGCGGTGGTGACCTAGGGGGATCATCCTCCTTATCAGCTACATCCACCGGGTGCTCCACCTTAAACTTCAAGCGATAGAACCCATCCTTGATAAAAATGGTCCAACCAGCTGGAATCAGCGTATAGTCCACACAGCCCACAAGTATGCGCAATACCCCGTGTTTGCGAGTGAACTTCATATCAATTTTTAATGTTTTCCTAAACAAAGATCCCAAGCTCTAGGGTGATAAAAAATCTCCTGTAACTTTAGTTGGAATCCCATATACTCTAATCCACTTCTTTGGCAACAACTCTAAAGGTTCCATGTTCGTGACCCAGGGCACAACTGTGTTCTCACACTTGCTGTTAGGCACCTTGCAAGAACCAAAAATAGACAATCTTTCTAACTCGCTCTTAGATGGAAAAGGCACATTAAGCACATTATGCCCCACTTGGTTAACCTCCCAATGAAACTGGTCTAACGGAACCAATCGCTGCAGCTGAACCACAATTTGTGGTATCGAAAGCTCTCCACCAGTCACTGTCAACATAGCGAAAGAAACATTGTCGATCTTTGGCTTGTAAGTCTCCGTCAATGGCTGTTCAAAGAACAAGAGGCATGTGAAGAAACGATCCACATCAGGCATGTGAAGAAGCCGGTCGGGGACAGCTTGCGTTCAGCTCCGGAGCGAACAAACCAACGGCCAGCTGGTGGAGAGTTCATCCGCTTGGTCGTCGTTCGTTGCACGGACACGCGCGCGTGCACCCGTACCGCCGTTCCCCGCTAACTAGTTATGGACGGGGCTCGGAGGGCACTGTCCGCCGGTGTTGTTCCCGTAGGTGCAGTTGGACGGCTGCGCCGACGAGTCGGTAGTGCCCGTGAGCTCCGCCACGACGGCGGCGCCCCTGCCCGCCAGTGGCCGTGCCGCCGCCCCGATCCCGCCACTGCTACCGGAGGCAATAATGAAGACGATCAGCACGAGAGCCGCCGCCGTCGTAGAACTTCTCATGGTGGCCAAGGCCAACGGCGGTTGGGAGCTCTGCTTCTCTGCGTCTCCGCGTATGCTTGTGTACATATATATACAGCCAGCGCACGATGCATCCATCCATGCGTACATGAGCTAGCTAGCAACGTTGAGCATGCTTGTGTAGTGGAGACGGAGGAACGCCGCATGCAATGCATCGATCCGGCCGGCCGGCCGGCCAGCACTTGCCTAATTTCTTCCATCAGGGAGGGAAAACAAGGAAACGGATGGCGCATTTTTCTTCCAACGTGTCACGATCTCAGAGAATTCTTGTATTCTTCTTCTCTCTCTCTCTCCCCTCGAGCCTCTCTTTCTCACGTTCTGCACGCACGCGCATGGCTGACTGACTAGTTTCTCCTGGAGTAGGAAGACGCATGTACGTTCGGATTCAGATTTTCTTGGGAGCGCACTAGCTTTGCAGAAACAGCATGCGCATGACAAGTCGACGTTGCGGCGCTGCATGTGTTGCGACTTGTGAGGAGGGAGAGATAATCGACGGATGGATCATGCGACGCGCCTAACACGAAACTCATTCGACCGGCTAATTAATTTTTAGTACCATTTATGTATTTAAATTATCAAAATACCTTTCATTTCAAATGAAGTGTGCGATTAGGAGTTGTTGTCTCTTTTTGTTTGGCAAACATACGGAAAAGCCTTCTTATCATCCGGGGGATCGCATCCTCCGGATCCCCCGCCTCGTGGTGACGCCACGCGTCCCAGGCCTGGAGCGTTCTTCTCTGCTCGTTTCTTATCCGTTCGCCCTCGTCTTTGTAGCATAATTTTTTCTTTCACGAGGTTCTTTGTAGCATAATTTTTCCACTATTAATGCAAAGTTACAGAAGATTTGTAGCAAGTTTCAGCTCCGGTGCATTGTAGCAATTTTTTTCTTTTTCTATGCTACTTGCTGCAATCCTTTTCTTCACGAGATGCATTGTGGCATTTTTTTTCTTCTTTTTTTTGATGCTGCTTGCTGCAATCTTTTCTTCACGGGGTGTACTGTAGCATTTTTTTTTTCTTTTTTTGATGCTACTTGCTGCATGCACCAATGCTACCGGCGGCGTGGATGCCGCCCTCGCCGGAGTTGGACAGCGGTCAGGTGCCCAGCTGACCGGCATCTTATCCGGCGACAACGTCTTCTCCAGAGATTGCGGGGCGGAGCGACGGGGGTGATGGGCGCAACGGCGACGACGTCTTCCCTGGCGACGGCAGGCCGAGCAACGAGGGACGGGGAAAGGTCTGCGCGGTGTCATGTGCTGGAGGGATTTTTTTTTGTTTTATTCCATGTGCGTGAATCGGGAAGGTCGCGACCTATTCGTCCCTTTTTGACCAGTAAACCGGACACGTGTCAGCCTCTTCACCGGGGGATCGGGGAAATTATCCCCCGGGGGACACCTAGCACTGTCCCAAACATACCCTTTGGCCCGATCCCCCGGTGGACGCCTAGCACTGTCCCAAACATACCCTTTGGTTCCGTGAGAAACTCAACACCTTCTCCATGTGATTTTTTATCTATCCATTGATAGCATTCAAGCGTAACTATGGCCTAATATTTTAATCCCAAGCTGAGCCCTACTAGTTGAAAACTTGCATGTCCAACCATCCTTGTCGAGCCTCAATTTTTTCTAGAGAAAACCATCATAGCAGATGATATTAATTGGTTACATCGTCAGCAATGACAGTAGGGACATATAGAGGGGATCACCATGCCAAACAACATCGTCAATCTCACTAAACTAAGCTATGTTGCCATATTGGTCTCCATGGGACAGTGATAGTCAGACTATCATCTACCTAAAAAGCGGCTAAGTTTTAACGCTGCACTTGCTAGATGGATTAGTACTTGTAGTGTAGTAGGTACCCATGACCACATTTAGGTCGGGCATTCACCGAAACGTGCTATGGGCTACTCCTCCACATTGCCCTAAGCAACTCAGCCATCTCGCAATGACAACATAAGGGAATTGGTCTTCTGCCAAGCATTGCATGCGTCAGGTTCCCCACGTCTCTCAATCCCATGAACTGTTATTCGGCTTCCATCCAGATCGAATCCATGGCAATTTTGGTTAGAAAAACATTGCAGACAACTTGCTTTGTCTCTCATCTTTCCACTTCCGCTTTGTGAGAACTAAAGGTAGATAGTATTACCTCTATGCTACTTGGTCCAACTTTTATAACATGGTCTGGCCGTGTATTGACGTGGAACTTTACTCACGTTTTTTATCTTTTTAATTACAATAATGTTTCAGTAAATGTATGCTATTCATTGTTTGGCATGGCCATGAGCAGGGAGCATGTGTTCCTATCTTGGACCAAAATTAAGTTACTCGAGAAGTGTCAGCGCCCCGGGGGTGTCACCGTGACATGTGGTGCACTGTTGTCGCTCACGGGTCTCGAGTTTACGGATGCCTGGGCGGCGGCCTGGTAGGTGGATTGCACGGGCGCTTCTACGACGAGCGACGTGGCGCTGGTGATGACCTTTTGTCCTTGGTCATGGACGGCGAGGAGCGGGTGGCGGGGGTTCCTGGCGGTGGCGGCGCTTCGGCTAATTAAGTCAGCTCCCAGATCACGGTCTAGAGCTCAGACTCCGGGCTATTGTGCAGTCCAACATTGCGGACGTTGTCCGAAGGTTTTTTCGAGTGAAAGTTCCGCGCTTTGGCACCAATGGCGGTGATGCCTGAGTGTATCGTTACCCTCTTGAGAGCGTTGTTGTGGTTATCTTCGCCGCATTAGGGCTCCGGGCACTGGCGGAGCCACGGCATGCGAGCCGGGTGCACATGACACCGGCTAGAAACAATTTCCTTTGCAAAATCATATTTTTCCACCATGTATGCACCCCCTAAAAATACATTTTAGGTGCTGTGACACCCTTGGTGACCCCTGGTTCATGAAGCTGTAGCTCCGCCACTGGCTCCGGGTGAAAACCCTGGCCATTTCGGTTTCGACGACGGCGACGTGATACGTCGTTACCTTCTAAGGGGCGTCGTCGTGGAGCTTCGGCATCCCTTGGGCCCGTTCCGGTGTCTTCGGTGGCAAGTTTTGGGTCGCCTTTGTTCTTCTTTTTATATCTTTGATCTGCTTTGTAAGAGGTTCCCCTTATCACTCTGTATTGGTTCCGTCGTTGGACTTTATTTATAAAGCGGGGGGAAAACCTGTTTCGACTTCTAGGGAGAGATTGACGGATCGATCATGCGACGCGCCTAACACGAAACCCGTTTCGATCGGTGAAACTGCTCTGCACCAGGCGCGTGCTTGCGTGCGTCGGCGCCGTAACGACGGTAACGTGCGCGCACGGGCGTAGAGCAAAGCAAACGAATGCCACACGACTGTCGTGACACCGGGAAAAAAGCGAGGCCAGGGCCGGAGGCAGCAAAATTGTTGAGGGGGTTGATCACAAAAGGTCTACTCACAAATGCCAGAAAAAGGCAAAAAGTCGGAAGAAATTGACATCAAAATATTATTTCTTCAATTATGCCACCATTGATTGAATAATTTATTAGGACAATAGGATGTACAATTGCATCTCAAGAATAAAATCTAGGTAATAGGAGACAGACCAATTAACACTTTTCAATTAAAGTCCACTCGGCGTGGTGCTTCAACAAACTCATCTATAATTGCATCCGTCGATAATCCAACAACAATATCTTTTTCAGTGTATGTTACCAAGCAATTTCTTAGGAATCCATCTTACATTTTATTTTGAAGCCTTGTATTCACAAATTTCATTGCGGAAAATGTAGATTCAACATTTGAGCTTGGTAACTTGTGAAAATAAGGCTTCAAAATAAAATGTATGTTACTAAGCTCAGTTGTACTCTCATCCTCTTCCCGAGAATTAATGAAGTCCACATATAACTCATCAAAGTGTGGTGTGTTTCCAATAAAACAAAAGCACATCAGGTTTAGCTTTCTCCAACCATTATCTATTAGCTAGTGAATCAATAATTTTGTAGTATTCGTCATCCATGGCATTCACAATTCGGATTTTTTTTGCAACTTTTTGCATAACATATATGTGATTCCATAAGTTCTTCCATGACATGAAGAACTTAATAGCCCCTTTAACCTTTGCTCGTGCTGAAGGTGAAGTAGTTGAACCTTTAGTAGCAATGAGTTTAGTACCAAACATGTTGGTTTGCATAGCTTCAAAAGGATGCAAACAATTGCATAGTGATAACTCCACCTAGTGTCACAAGGCCGTGTAAAGTTCCAACTTGATTAGCCCACTTGCAGTTTCGAGCTCACTAAGCTTAATGAGATGCACCATTTCAGCAACTTGATTAGCATGTAGCCCATCTTCTCTTACTAGAAAGCACAATCGAGCATCAACTACTTATTTAGAGGAAGCAAGAAGAGGTAGCTGCAACTGATGAGCAAAACAATGAACATTAGAGACATAAGGACACTGTTGCATTATCTTGCATTGTAGTCAATTGCACCTCCCCCCCCCCCCCCCCCCCCACCACCCACACGCATGTTACTAGCACCATCATATCCTTGTCCACAGACTTCTTTTTTAATGCTAGGAGAGGTATACTTAGCATTATGTGGAGCATTACCCAATACAGCTGCGCCAATTTCATCATCATAAGCAGCTATCAATTTCACCATTTTAAGAAAATTACCCTGATTTGTTGAAGCCAAGACTTTCATCATGGCCCCGGAAGGGATATTTTGAAATGTTAACCACCATAATACATCAATTGTTGCTTTGAGCCACAACCTATTCGTTTTGATGTCATTCTCTTATTTACTTAACCACTAATTATTCCATGTGGCATGGCTTTTTATTCAGGTTATCACAACATTTTACACATAATTATGAGCTGATTTACTATCCTTACCCATGTGATATACGAATGCACAATCCTTTCCAGTGTTAACCTTCTTACACTTTATGAACCCTTCCACTGTAAACTTATCATACCCTTCCTTTCCAAGTGGATTCTTATATAATAGTAGAAAGCATAGAAAACAAAAGATTGTATCTTTTATAGGGGACTATTATAGCCAAGGGGAGGTTTTAAACCAATGGTATTGAAACTTGCGTGGATGATTATTCGCATCATCAAAAGGGTATTCATCTTTGTGAAATTAATTGATAGGGCGCATGCTTCATATATTCCAAACGAGACCTTTCTTGACCATTAGGAGGGTAATCCCAAATTTGGCATCATGGACATGGATTATTTATACTACCAAAATAGGAGAATCATTCATTGCTTTAGTGAACCAGAGGTGGAGGTGGTGTTGGTGCTACTAAAATTTCTCCTTCTGTATATTTTGGTTCTTTCTCAGTTAAATCAGAGCAGTAACAGGATCACCACTTCTTATTTTTCTTCCGGAAATAAGAATGCATATTATTCATTGTACGACATTTCTTTTATTTTTAGCCATGATTATCCTAGAAAATTTGAACACCATCGGCTATGACTAATACTCCCTCCGTTCCATAATGTAAGATGTTCTAGCTAGTTCACATGTTGGCTAGGTTCAAACCCAAATGAGTGTACATAAACATTAAAACATGTCCACATACATCTAGATACATGTGAATGTGGATAAAAGCTAAAACATCTTATATTTAGGAACGGAGAGAGTATAATTTAACTTATTTGGAGAAGTAATAAGACAAATCAAATGCCATTATGGGGATATAATCATAGGGTAATTCATACAAAACAAATGCTAGATTTGGAGGGAATTAAAACTACCTCTCCATGATTGAATACCCAAAATCGCAGGGGGCACTGGGCAGAGCATTGACGCTTATCCCCTACTGCTTATTATGCCTTGCTTGGGCGAGGCATGCACAACGCAGACACGCCTCAGTTTAAAGGAGGTGACAATCATCCCCCCCCCCCCCCCCCGGCGACCAAAGAAGACTGCCTAGTTAACTGCTGGGCTCCCATGAATGGTCCCCCACATATCCTCCTTAGTTTATATGAATATACAAAGGAGAGTACGAGAAGTATAAATAGGTCAACGTTTCTTAATAGGGTATAAAAAATTATTTGCATGTTGGAGGAGGGAGCTGCTGGCCTCCCTGCCTGCACCCCTTAGCGAGGCAACAATCAAGTGTGACTAGTACATTTTTTATAGTTAGCACTTATGGCAATCCATGTTATGAGCAAGATTCCTTGGGGATCTTTGTGAGAAAATTTCTATTTGGAAACACCGACTACAACAGGAACACATATGCAGCGACGCATGTATGCACACACAAATTCCAATAGAGACGGGAGCCTGATAGCATGAAGATTGATATAGTTACCAGATTCGTCTTGCTATTGACGGGGAATGTCAACTCCCATTAAGTTCCAACAATAATGTAAACATATGTTATAGAGAAAAGCAATTTTCTAGATAAAGTGAAAATCCTTTTTCACATGCCTAAATTCCTAAGTTGGGCATAGTGCATGATTTCACCTATCCTTTCAATTCGCTACAATTTTTCTGCATTCAACTTGCCGGCTTTCATATGACCTAGGTACATTTCACTCGGGTAAACCACAGGCTGAAAAATTTACCCACGATTGAGCCGATCATTTCGTGCACCTCGAAAAACAATCCTTTATACTAAATGTTTTAATTTTTTATCGCGTTCCACATCTCATCCTATTGTTTGAAATGTGTTATCATTTTCATACTATGAGTAGCAAAACACGCTTGTAACTATGTCACTAAACATTGGCACCATGCTCTATGTTGCACAGTTCTACGTGTTATTACAGATAAAAAACCGTGCTAAACCAATTTTGTGATGAATAATATTGTAATCATATGATTTAGGATGGGACATTAAAGAAATACATTTGTCACAAATTTTCATGAAAATTATAAGGAAAAACACATTCATCTGCAACTTAATCCTGACACTTATCAAATTGCATTTACATGTGTTTGTACAAGCTTGTTTACACATCAATATATTTGCTAGAATATTCTAGAGCATGTGAGTCTTATTAAATATCCTAAGACAGGCTTGTAGAGTACAAATATGTCAAACTATGGGTAACTAAATAGGAACTTTAGATCAAGGTGTATAGGGGTGAATTAAAATTTAAATCATGTCATCTATTCCTGTATGTGCCACAACATTGCAGCTCATTGGAGCAAATTGAAAGGCATAAGATTCGAGGGAGCTAATGCACCCACAGTCGCAAGATCATAAGAATTTGTCTTGAGAGCACACACTAGGGTCTTTGAATCTTATTCTACTATTAAACTTGCCTCTTAAGCTGGTGATTCTACTATTAAACTTGCTCTAATGAGTCACCGTAATAATTGGTCTGATGACCCCATGAACTAGGATGGTGTGCAAGATGATTTGCAATAAAGTAAGTGGTTAAGATTTACCTAATAAAAGATGTTTCCAAATCTCTAACATTGATCCAACAATGATTAAAGCGGCGGTATAGCCCAGAGGGCACGAACATATTTCTGATTGTATAAGTTATATCGTTATATTTGTCTCACAATCAAGAGTTTAAGACCAGAAAAGTCAAATGCAATTTCTATTTTGGGAAGGAGGAATTGAGTTTTCCTCTAGGTGTACTCTTTATTTTTATTTTTATATTGGAAATCAAAATTATTCCTGATTATGGATTGTTTAAGGGACATCATGAAGTAAATCTGTAAAAAACACAATATATTTATGAGGAGATCCATTCCAAAGTTAAAAGAGTGATTGGCATGCAAAAATAAATAAAATAGTTATGTTCCCTTGTCAATTAGAAAAAAACATAAAATAATTAGGTAGAAAAGGAATGAAAAATATATGTTCCTTGGACCACCTTACTTTCCAAGAGTTTATATTGAGAATTTCCAAAACTACGAAACTAGAAGAACTTGATATCTACCAATAAAAATCAGTTGGATTTCGGTCACTTGTCGCAGCAACTCAAGCAGTTTCTCAAATAAAATGCGGAAAAAACCATTTCTTTAATCAATTGTTCTGAAACAATAGATGCGTAATTTTAACAATTTTATTTTTTGTAGAGACTAAAATATATATAATTTAAAATATGAATATTACAGGAATCAAAAATCAAATAAAAAAATATGTGATTACAGAGTAAGTAAATTCTTAAATATTCAACAACCAAGAATTTTGATTAAACTCAAAAATAACTTAAAACACTCATGAAAAATGACCATGATTTCTTGTCTTTCATGAGTGCTTACTACATTGCTTTCGTATATTATGATTTTAAAATAGTATTCTCCAATAATATGTATTCAATTTACTATTAAAACCCCAGATTTTAAGAAATTGTTATTTTCTTAATAAATGATCCATTGCATTCTTTATTCTTTCAACTTAAAAGTAAGTCATTCAATTATTATGATTGAAAAAAATCTTATGTATAGATTCGTTTTGAAAAGTATTCTTTAATATTATGATTTTCTATTTTTTAATACTTATATTCAATAGAAATTAGGGTGTCAATGTTACATATTGAAGGCCATATGAATTTCCAACGTCACTCATTTTTTCGATGTGGAAGGAGTAACTAGGTGATGGTGCCATATCTGAGAAATGAGAAACTATTATACGTAGCTGTACTTCTTTCGGTTTCTAGACCTGGCTTCTAGGTCCTAGGAAGCAAAAGCCCAAAAGAACACAATTTTTTTGACCCGTTTATTTCCACCGTCAAAGCAAAAGGAAAAGTATAGTAGTCACCCGGGGGATCTCACCTATCCGTCCTCCCCATCGCGAGCCGTCCGTTCACGAGGCAGCGAGCGGCTCTCGCGCGTCCACGTCGCCTCCTGGCGTTGTCCGCATATCAGACAAATTAATGCGCTGCGCCCCCATTTCCCTGTCCCCGCAGACGCTTCTCGCTCTCGCGCTCGACGCCGCGCTCATCGCGGACGGAGGCGCCGCCGCTGCGAGCAACCCGCGCGCCGCCGTTGTCCGGCTGCAGCGGCGCCGCCTGCGAGCCCTCCTCCGCGTGCGCACCTTCGTCCTCCCCGCGCTCCGCCGTACCTTCGAGCACCCGCACCCGCAACCGCCGTTCAACCTCGCCGCGGTAGATCTGCGAGCCTCCGTGAATCCTCCTCGACTGCCCCTCTCGCGTCTCCGTGAGTTCGAATCCTCCCCATCATCCACCCCTGCTTCGCGAATGGAAACCTCCTCGATTTTTTGTCCATTTTTGTGTCTGAATCTCGGCCTGTTTTCTAGGGTTTCAGGTGATCTGGAGCTGTCTCCGACGAGCGATTTGATGTGGTAATTTTCCTCCGGTGTCCACACAATGAAGGTGTGTGCTCTCCTCCAACTCATGCTGCAAAATCAGTTTATGCACGTGTTTAGGGTTTCAGTTCATACACATGTTGTCCATGCTGCATTAGATGTGCAATGTTGAGAACAAATCGATGTGTACGTTTGCTTGTGCAATACTGATCAATAATTGCTGTTTATGTATTGTTGTTTTGCTATTTTTCATGAGTATTTTTGCTGTAATTGGTTGCTTGTCCAATACTGATCAATAATTGCTGTTTATGTATTGTTGTTTTGCTATTTTTCATGAGTATTTTTGCTGTAATTGGTTGCTTGTGCAATACTGATCAATAATTGCTGTTTATGTATTGTTGGTTTGCTATTTTTCATGAGTATTTTTGCTGTAATTGGTTGCTTGTGCAATACTGATCAATAATTGATGTTTATGTATTGTTGTTTTGCTATTTTTCATGAGTATTTTTGCTGTAATTGGTTGCTATATGTTTTTTGCTACCTACACCATATGTATTTGTGTTGTATGTTGCAAAAGTTTGCTACCCCCCCCCCCCCCCCCCCCCCCCCCACACGAGTAATTTTGTATGTAATTTGGTTGATGCATGCTGCTATAGATGTTTGCTTCATTAGATGTGCAATGTTGAGAACAAATCCATGTGAATGTTTGTTTGTGCAATTCAGATCAATAATTGCTGTTTTATGTATTATTGTTTTGCTATTTTCATGAGTTTTTTTGCTACCCCCGATGAGTAATTGTTTATGTGTTTGGTTGCTATATCTTTGCTGCATTTTAAGAAGAAGAAGGTTACGGTTGCTGATGAGGAAATTATGTGGGTTTCAAAGGATCGTTTTGCTGCGAAGCGTCTGCACAACCTTTCAAAAGCTCTTACACCTGACAAGAAGAAGATAATCAAGAATAACAGTGCATTTGCCTCGCTTCTTGACATTTCTCCTTTCAATGTGCCCAATGAGATCATTGACTTCATAGCTGTCAATACAAGCCCCAAGCTTCGTGAGTTCAACTACGGTGGCAAACGGATAGTGTTCACAAAAGACATGGTGAGCAAAGTGTTCAACCTGCGATCCGGGGACAAGCTTGTTGAGCTTCTAACGAAGAGTTGCAGCTCTGAAATGAAAGACTACTACAAAGGCGACCTCGAACGCCTCCCCATAAAAAATGTAGCACAAAAACTGAAGGCGCAGGACCCCAGTGATGAAGATGCTGTTATAAGGCATTGGGACCTTATTTGCTGCAACACTGTGTTGAATCCTGGCTCTTGCAATATGATGTGCTTGGACTATTTGGCTAGTATGAACGATCCAAGGAAGGTGCATGAGTTCGACTGGAACGAGCACATTTTGGAGATGGCTATGAAGAATGTTGAAAGAATCCAAGCTATGAAGGCAAGGCCTCTGGTGCTTGAGAAGGGCTCACTCAATTTTGATTTCTGGATATGTGGACCTTTGCCGGTTCTTGCTGTAAGTCGTTGAATCCCTTATATTTTTTCTGTTTGCTTCTGTGTAGCATACCTTCAGGTATATTGCATCATACCTATACATATATTGTAGCATATCTTTGTTCTGGATTATGTAGCTTGACTTATATTCTTATTTTGTAGCATAGCTTAATTGTTTTTGCAGCATAGCTTAATTTTCAAACACCTGTGTGTATGTAGCATCACCGAAGCATTGTTCTCCCTGCTGTTTATACTGTAGCATATCTTTTTTGTTCTGGATTTTTGTAGCAAATTTTTGACCTATTTTTCTTTTTTGATTAGATTATCTATATGGACCATCTTGATATTCCAACGAACACGCACCGCATTAACTACTCTGTCCCTAGAGCGTGTTATGTGACTAGTGCTGACTTCACTTTCATAGCAGAAATCGACCTTGACATCTCGAACCCAAAAACAAGTATATCTTTGGGAGGCGTCCGGTAAGGCGTTGCATACCTTCTGCTTTTTTGTGCAAATCTTGTGTTGCTGTGATGATTCTCATGTAACAATGTATATCACCATGCAGTTTCTGGATTTATCCAAAACAATTTATGGATCAGTAGCAGGACCCAGCCATGCTCATGTAGAAGAAATTGCAGCCGATCCGTCTGCTTCGTTGAATGACTGGCTTGTGTTCCCAAGCATGGAAGATTTAGAGGTATGTTTTTTTGTTGCTACATTATTGTTTTTGTTTTGCTGACATAGTTATATTGAGTTGCTATATAAGCTGCATTTTTAAAACTGACAGGTTCCACGGAGGTTCAAGCATCTGTATGAGAATCATGGTGTCCTTTTTGCTTCTGAGGTTGATGATACACTGAAGAAACTCAGTCAAAATTTGAAAAATATGCACTCAAGACGCATGGCTTCCTTGCTGGTTGATGTATCTGCCGCTATGAGAGAAGGTGACGGTCCAAGTGTTGTGTTTTCTACTGAAGCTGCACCGGACGTCCAGGTGAATGTGCAAAACGATGGTGCGTCACAGGTAGATGATGTGCCAAAAGATGTTGCCGACGCTTCAATGAACATGGATGCAACCAAAGATGCTGTTGCGCAAGGTCTTGCAGGGAAACAGGTTGTTTATAAGGCAAAGAAGAAGAAGAAGAAAGAAGAAGAAGAAGAAGAAGAAGAAGAAGAAGAAGAAGAAGAAGAAGAAGAAGAAGAAGGCCACTGCTGGAAGGAAGCCCAAGATGACTGTTGAAGGAAAAGAGATATCAGACAAAGAGAGCCCAGCAAAAGAGGCTCCTGCAGACTCGGAACTTCCCGAGCCTGCAGCAAAAGAGGTTGCTGCTTCAGACTCGGAACTTCCCGAGCCCGCTGCAAAAGATGTTGCTCCTGCAGACTCGGAACTTCCCGAGCCCGCAGCAAAAGAGGTTGCTGCTTCAGACTCGGAACATCCCGAGCCCGCTGCAAAAGATGTTGCTCCTGCAGACTCGGAACTTCCCGAGCCCGCAGCAAAAGATGTTGCTGCTGCAGACTCGGAACTTCCCGAGCCCGCAGCAAAGGTCGTTGACCATGGCCAGAAGAGGGCAAGGGACACGGTGTTGATTCCAAAATGGGGTGAGAAGAGGAAGAAGCTTAGGCTTCCGGAGGTGAACACACAAGAAGTTGTGCTTCCGCAGCAAGTCAGTGATATAATGCAAGAAACCATCCCACAATCTGCTTGCATCATAGATTCATCTGTCACAGAAGCTTTTGCTGGTGAACGTCTAGAAATCAATAGCCCGGTCAGACCTCTGATCGTTCAGCCAATTCCAGTTCAGCATTCAGCAGAGAGGATTAGAGCAGCAGCGCTTGCCTGTGACGCCCCAACATTTGAGCTTTGGAGCCAGAGCCAAGATTCGTGTGACAAGGGTGATGCTGCTGGGCCAGAGGAAGCCGCAGCAATGCAACAGCCTAGTGATGCGGGAAGCTCTCTTGTTGCACATGATTGCGTCGAAGCAACTGTCCTGCCTGATGATAAAAAATGTGTCGTGGCAACTGTTTCGGATGGTGCTCCAGAGTCCATTCCACTGGCAACTGTTTTGGATGATGCTGCAGAGTCCATTCCAGATGCTCCAGACTGCATTCATACTGCTCCAGACTCCGGAGCTGCAAAGAAAAATGATGATGCATCAGTTGAGGTATCCGAGCCTGAACTGACGCCAATGCAGCAAAACACCAAAGGTGCATTTTACTGGCATCCTTTTCTGCTTTTTCCTTGTACTCACTGACCTACCTTGTTGTTGTTCACTACATTTTTAGCGGCAACTTCCCTTCTTCCTTTTTTTGTTTTTCAGATGCTGATGATGCTACGGAGAAAGACGCCAGTGTTGGTGTTGCAACACATGAGAAGAAGACAAGATTCAAGAGGGCTATGAAGGAGGACGAATCTCCTACCAAAAAGAAGAAGAGCAAAAAGGTCCCCGTTGATGTGACCAAAGTTTACGATCAGTTTCTTAGGCATACTCGGGATTTAAAGCCTGTCGCCAAAGACAAAAAGAAGGGTGATGAAGCCACGTGAGTTTTTTATTAATATAGCTGCCTTACTGCTTTTACAAGTGCTGTTCTAGCATATGTTGTTTGCTACAATTGTCCATGTTTTTTGCTACCTGTTAATGTGCTCTCTTTCTCACCACGATTTATTGTTTATTGCAGGGGCAGCAACCCATTCATTATTATTGGGCGTACTCACTGTACCTACAGGAGCTTCTTCTCTCTTCGACCTCGCCAATATCTTGACTCTCAGGTCATGGGGGTGTGGACCGAGAATGAAAACAAGGTAGCAAAGCAATTGTGGAAGAAAAGCGCAAAGTACTTGAAGAAGTATGCTTTTTCTTGCTACTTGACGGTGAGTTTTGCAGCATCTTTTCATTTTTGGAAACTACCTCCTAAGTTTTTGCTGCATGATCCATAAACCGAATCTGATCCTTTTTTGCTACATAACCTTTTTTTGAATCACAGATGAAGTTAATTGTGGATCCCCAAGAGTTTGAACTAGAAAGCTGCATGAGGGAGTTCAACCAACAAAATGAGGAGTTCAAGATTATGAAGTGTGACCTTGTGAGTTATTTATTTTGCCCAGAACAACCTCCACATTTTTTATAGGATGTTTTGCTGAGTTTTTTTCTTTGCTTCAATGATGCAAGCTCCACTTCCCTGTTGTGAAGAGCCACCACTGGATTCTTTGCTCAGTAAACTTGCTACACAAGCAGTTTCACACTTTCGATCCATTGGCTGGCGAAAAATCGAAGAAGAAACCTCAGACCATATTGGAGCAAGCAGCAAGTAACCTGGTTAGTTGCTACATAATACCTTCTTCTATCTTTCATCCATTTCCACAGTATTTTGAATTTGTACCTAACATGTCACATCTATTTTTTGCTTCCTTAGTTTACTAACTTCATGACGCTGGCAACTGCTTCAAAATGCACCAGCATAGACTGGTCATGCTTCACACACAACACCCCTCCCCACCCAAAGCAAAGAACGATGTAAGCTATCTTGAATCTTTGCTGCACAACATTTTTTGTATTTTTTGTTTACTGTTTTTTACATTCATCTCTCCTTGCTGCAGCTATGACTGCGGGTACTTCACCATGCTGTACATGGAAAACTTCAACGCGAAGGTGATGCTGGATTTCGACCTTGATGCAATACTGGTCTTCCGCATGACTGCTGCAAAGGAGCTCATCGACAGCAGGGAGAACAAGGAGGATGATCTTGTCAAGATAATGGAGGACGAGTTGGTTGCTGCTGAATAGGGGACTTGATATTTCTTAGCTAGTTTGTCTAGGTGAACTGTAGCATTTATCTGTGCAAAACTGTGGAAGTTTGCAGCATCATGTAACCCTGGGGTGAACTTGCAATGACCTTCTTTGTTAGTACCCTATCTAAATAGATGAACTTCTGTATTGCCTCTTGGAGAGAACAAGTATGAAATGGTCTATGTGGGATCTTGTTTAAATCTGGTTTTGTTTTTTGCTTCATATGTATGTTTTAAAATTGCATTACTAGTATCGGTATTTGTACCGAATGGGGTATAACATCAGGAGGTATAACTATACCCACTAGCAACAGAGAATGTTTTGCTACATCAAACAGCAAAACCATTGTTTTGCTGCAAAAACACAATTCATGATTTTTATGCTTTTTGCTTAATTAGGTTAATACTTCTGCTGCTTTAGGGAAATAATTGTGCTACATCAACTATACGGGCTTGCTGCATGACATGATTTTTATGCTTTTTGCTTAATTAGGTTAATACGTCTGCTGATTTAAGGAAATAATTGTGCTACATCAACTGTATGGGCTTGCTACATGACTTTCGCATACATCATTTTATTGGATTCAAAAACAAACAATTTGATACTCATAATTCACAGACAGCAAAAAGTAGACTTTTTTGTGATGTATTCCTTAGTCTCAAAAGCTACAGCCAGAACAATGTACAAGTAGTATATGTAGCAAATTGAACTAAACGAGAGCATTTTTTCTCTTTAGTAACATATGAATGTAAGTAGCAATTATATATAGCATCTACAGCCTCAACTCAGCTCCTGCAGCCAACTCAGCATCCCTCTCCACTTTTGCTTTGTAGTACTTGCAATCTTGCACAACATGCCCCTCCTCGGAGCAAAACGGACATTTCTTCGTCCTTTTCTGTCTAGGTTGCCTGGGCACCTTCTGCTTCTTTGGTTCAGTAGCTTTCTTCCTTCTCTTTGCAGCAGCCTCCTCGCGCAGCTCGATCAGCGGCTTCCGCCTTTGCTCCTTCAACTTCGGACGGCCAGCAGGCTTTACCCTTGCAGGGTTTTTCAGAATAGCAGGCCCATCATCTTTGTTTTCCACACCTTGGCCAACTTGAGCCTGATTCGCCTGTGTCCTCTGCTCTTCAGCTTCATTCATGTGAGCAGTGTTTGCTCCTGTATCCTGCTGCGGTTGTTTAGCCGCTTCAACCAACTCTCTTGTCAACGCAGCAACCCTCTTATTTGTGTCAGCAATCACTTCGGACACCAGTGTGTATGTAGCATCACCGAAGCATGCAGCGGATGCTAGATCATTCATTTTCCTGCACAATGCGGTGTACCTGAGTGTGTTAGTTGGAGGGACACTGAACCTGATGCCATCTGTACCAGGGTCGGGGGAGGGTGTTGTTGCTGCAGCGGACCATCGACGCAGCAGGTATCTATCCGGTATCACCTGCACATTCAGGTGCACCATGACCCGGATGATATGGGCGCAGATCAGACCACACATTTCGAATGTGTTGCAACCACATGAATACAGCCCATCCTCGACCACCACCCGAACCCGATACGTTTTCATTTCAATTCCGGGGTTGGGAACAAGGTCGTAGCAAAGGGCATCTTCCTCTCCTCGCAGCGGGAAAAACTTAGTTGACGCAGCGACCATTTTCCGGAACCTCTCGAACACCTCCCTGGTGTAGAATAGAAGTGCTTGTTTCTCAATTGGGTAGCTGCATATAGAAATGCAACACAGAAGTTAGCAGGTGCTACATAGTAATGAATGGGTTGCTACAAGGACAGGTCTTAACATTTTTTTACCCATTTAGTGTTTTTGCTACCATACATCAACACATTTGCATCATTACAGTTTACAATATGCTACATCAAGTAAAATCAGTTGCATCATAAGTAACCAGGTGCTGCATGAGTTCATGTCTCACCTCCCCCACAGTGCTGCGGTTGTAGCTTCCATCACAAACCCTGAGTTGTCCTCGCGGTCAAGCATCAAGTTCTGGCATAACTCATATTGCTGCACAAAGGTCCAAACCGAGTCACTAGGCGTGATCAACGACTTGAAGTAAGAATTCAGACCCTCCGATCTACCGGTTGTGCTAGTAAATGGGAAGAAGCACTTCCTGAAATACACCGGAGCCCAAGCAGCCCTTGCATTCCACATATTTTGCAGATGTTTGTTCTCCATAAGAGCAAAGTTTTGAATCATTTGCTGCCAACAAATCTCAAATTCCTCAACTGTGTCCGTGCCATATATGGTTGCGTAGAAAGCTTCGGCAAACGGGTGACCTTCTTTCATCTTCGGCCCAAGCTTGGTTTTCGCTAGGCGAAAAACGTGGAAGACGCATGCCCGGTGTATTGAATCTTTGAAAACCTCTTTTATTGCTGCAGCAATCTTGCTGCACTGGTCGGTCATTATATGCTGTGGGTGCTCCCCACCCATAGCTTCCATCCATTTCTCGAATACCCATTTAAATGTCTCAACCTTCTCATCCGGCAGCAAAGCGCACCCCAGGACAATAGTGTGCGTGTGGTTGTTTATGCCAACTATCGGAGCAAAAGGCATATTATAGCGGTTTGTACAGAACGTTGTGTCGAAGAACACACAGTCCTTGTATTTGCTGTACAATGACCGAGTCCTCCCATCCACCCAGAACAGAGCTCTCACAGCGTTGTTCGAGTCTACCTGCGAAGCATAATAGAAGCTGGGGCACAAAGCCTGCCGCTGCTTGAAATACTCCATTGTCATGCTCATATCTCGCAGTGTCATCTCTTCTCGCAGCATGCCCCTGATGTTCGCAACATCCTTCTTGACATAACCTAGACATCTGGGATCACCGCCATGTACACTTCCGAGGCAACCCATGATTTTTGTTGTTGTTATGTTCTGCTCGTGTAACGTCTGCATAAACTGGAAATCCTCTTCTGGCACCTTTCTATGAGATCTGTAGTACCGACGACGTCCAATTTGCTGCACAAATGGATGTGTATGCTCCTCGATGAAAACAGTAACAGCCCAACCACCTTGTCTCCTCCCTACCAGCATCTTTGCTTTGCAATCATGGCGCAGCAACTTGCTGCGCTGTCTCATGTCAGGAGCATCCTTGTGTGCACCAGCTTGCTTGCTCTTCGATTTCTGCCCAGCATAGGCGCTCATGTCAACTTCTACATCCTCATCCATCGCAGCAGTAGAAGTTTTGCTTCCAGCAACAGGTTTTTCAGCAGCAGGTTTCCCTTTATGCACACACTCAAACACCCTGCTCAGGATTGTGTCTTTTGGTGCATTTTTTGCCTGGCTGTACTTTGTGTTTCCAATATGTGTACCAAATCCCATCTTCCAGGCATAATCATTGTATACTATCTGTGCTTGCTCTATGGACTCGAACGTCATGCCAACATATGGAACAACTGGCTGGGAGCAAACCTCCTCACCTGCTTCTTCAGCAGCAAATGCATCAGTAGCACTTGTTGCGCTTTGTGGTCCATCAGCAAAATTATTTGGACCATTGTCAGGCTGCACGTAATGATCAAAAGCTTCTGCGTCAACTGGCCGGTTCAGGTCAAAACCTCCTGCGATGCTGTCCGCAACAAACTCCTGCAAATCAAAGACAGTTGCCACTTTGTTCAATACCCATGCTACTGATTTTTCTGCTACTGAATTTCCTCATGCTCTTGTGCTTCAATAAAGTGTACAGCATGCTACATTAATGAAAATATGCTTGTGCTTCAATAAAGTGTACAGCATGCTACATTAATGAAAATATGTTTTGCTACAAGCATTACTGAATTTTCTGCTACTGAAATTTCTGCTACTGAAATTTTGCTACTGATTTTTTCTGCTCTACTGGAGTTTCATGCTACCTTCCCAGGCTTTTGCTACACACAAGGAAATATGCTGCCAACAATTTCAATCACTCAAGCACAAGAGTTTCCAGCGAGATCTAAAGTACTCAGTAGCAAAAATTCAAAACTCACCGAAGCTGCGGGCTGCTCTGTCTCTGGATCCTCGGCGAATACTGTCGAAGGATTCATTAGATCATCTAGAAACCCCTGCATAAACGATGGATTCGCAGCTCCAGGCCTCGCAGATCTGTAGCAGGGGCGACGCCGCTGCCGTGGGGTAGGATCCGAGCTTGAAGCAACAATGGAGGGCGCCGGGAAGTGGTGAGGATGGCCCGGTGGAGGATAGAGGATGGGGCGGCGTAGGTGGTCCATCTCGCAGCAACGGCGGAGCTGCACGGCGCGCCGCCTCGCCGTCGCCGTCCGCCTCGCCCGTCGCCTCCGCTAGTCACGGGATTCTGTCCTTTTTTCTGTTATGACCGTTTTTTGCTACGCGCGGGAGACTGTTTGCTTCATCGCAGCAAATGCGGGAGTTGGTGGGCAGGCGCGCGATCGGACGGCGATACGCGATTGCATCGGACGGCTGGCGACCCGGGGGATCGGTCGGAAAGATCCCCCGGGGGACGCCTAGTCCTGTCCAAAGCAAAACTATCTGTCCAACAAGAAGCTCCTCGTATCCACTAAACAAATTTGAGTCAGTCGAGGCATTAAATCTAGCCAGTGTTGAAAGGTTGGTGATGTTTGTTCGGTTTTAGACTTGAAAGACAAAAACTTGGTTAGTATACAAACCGAGAGGACAAAAAACATTATCTTGATTAAAATTTGCTTCATTAGACGCACACAGTTCCTGCAATATGTAATTACAACTTTAAGTCTATATAGAATATATGGATTGAGATGAGGACGATGATGAGTGTATGTTGACCCAAAAGCTGGAACTAAGAAAAATTTAGACAACAAACAGATAGAGGTGCAAATTCAGTATCTCTCAACTACTCCCTCCGTTCCCAAATATAAGATGTTTTATACTTTGTCCACATTCACATGTACACAAATGTATCTAAACATATTTCATGTGCATGTTCACTCATTTTAGTATGCATATAGATAACATGTGTAACGTCTAAAACATCTTACATTTAGGAACGGAGGGAGTAGCATACACTCTGATACTTCGATGCATTGCACAACAAACACTCGACGCAAAAAGATCACGGCGCACTTGAGAAACCCCACCACCACGTTCAACTACGGCATTCACACATGCTTAGAGCATCTCCAACATACGCGCTTCGGCGCGGCGCGCTATATTTCCTTTGCAGCGCCAAAAAGGCGTTTTTGCGTGTGGGGCGCCGGTTTTGCTTTTCCAACAGCGCTATAGTTTAGCGCGCCGAAACGCAGCGCTCCAGCAGACGCCCAAAAAAACGCGCTCCAGAGCCAAATTTTGCAACAAAATAAATACAAACAACACAAATTTAAACGATTTTAAACTTAGTTCGATAGATTTGACGTTTTTCACCTAATACAAACTCCTACAAACTATCTAATACAAACTACAACTTTAGAACTCGAAGTCCGAGGAATCCGAGGCGGTGTCGCTGGAGATTTCGTCCTCCAGCGCGCTCCACCGCTCGTCGCCGGCGGGCCAGGTCGCGCGGCCTGCCGCGAGCTCGGCCTCCGCCTCCCCCTTCGCCAGGCGTCGCGCCTCCCTGTACTCGCGGCGCTCGGCCTGCCGCTCCGCCTGCTCCGCCGCGGTGATGTTCCAGTGCTCCACCTCGAGCTGGTGTTCGCGCGGGTGGCTACGGTACCAGTCCGCGACCGCGCGCTGGTCCCGCTCCGCGACGAGGCTGAGCATCGCTCGGCGGCGGTGGAGGCAGCGGTCTTCGTCGGTGACGAGGCGCGGCGGCGGCGTCATGTTGCGCGCTTCCTCGGCGTTGCGGCAGTCGTCTAAGTTCATCTGGCGGCGCGAGCGGCCGAGCGCCCACGCCGCCGCGTCCCAGGCGCGGGCGGCCTCCACCGCCGTCTCGAACATCCCGAGCTGGACGCGCTCCTCGCCGGACCGGATCTCCGACGTGAAGGTGCCGTTCGGGCGCGCGCGGACGCCGCGGTAGCCAGATTGGCTTCGGCGGCGCGGCGGCATGGTGGCGGCGGCGCGGCGCGGGCGGCGGGGGGAAAAAGATTGGAACTATCCAGAGCGGCGCGGGAGAGAGAGAGGTGGTTGCGTGGCGCGTTTGTGTCCAGCGCGCTGGACGCGCGGCGCTATATATGACGCCGCGCGTGCCGCTTCGTCCAGCGCGCTGGACCGTTTTCCCGCGCGGCGGAACTTTCCCGCGTCTGCTGGAGAGCGCGAACCAGCCCGCGCGCGGGAAACGGCCGGTATTTCGCGCGCGCGGTGTTTTTGGCGCGTCTGTTGGAGATGCTCTTAACCGTAGTAGAGACAGTCAACCAGTCTCATTATTTACAACCTACATCATGCACAACCCTCAGTTAACTCAAAACCAGCACTACATTACAAGGATCAAACAGGGAGATTACTGGCAGTGCTAACAACTGACTCGATCAGAGGATAGTTTCTACGAGAAGTTCAAATGAACTTCCATCAGACATTCAGACTGAAGAATTATCATTTTAGAGCAAAGAAGATTGCAGAATCATTACCTCTGTATGTATGTTACATGACCAACCACTGAAACTTCGAGCTAACGATCGTACCCATCGTTTCCGAGCGTCTTCCGGAGCTCCCTGAGGCTGCGGGCGATGTCGTGGATCACCGCCTCGCCTTCCCGCCCGTTCCTCAGCGAGTTCACGCTGTGATCCAGGAAGCTCCGGTCCGCCTCCAGCGCCTGCAGCCTCCCCCCGAGCTCCGAGACTTCGTCCTGCAGTCCAGCGATGCTGTCGCTCTCGCCGCCGACCACGGCGCCGTCGTCTCCACCGGGGCCCTTGGTGGTCAATTCCACCCACTGAAGCTGCTGCCATTTCGTGAAGTTGTCAGCGTTCCTCACACGCCTCCCGACCTCCGACGTTTCCACTCTGTCCTCCTCCTCCTCGCCGTCGTCGCTGACGTCTTCTTGTTCGTCGTCGGCGAGGTCTGGCGTGATGATCGGGCTGCTGTCGTTCGAGAACCGGTGGAGCTTTTCCTTCAGCTTCCTCAGCTGCTTCGAGATGTAGGCTTTCTCCTCGTCCCCGAACCCGCTGCCGGAGAATTCTTCCCTCGGGCGCGGAGGAAGAAGCCACATCTGGTCGCGGATCTCGCCGGCGATGGCCTGGTCCCTGATCTCCGCCCTGCACCTCTCGACCTCGGCCTCGAGGTCCCGCACCTCGCCAGCCAGCCTCTCGGCGTCCTCGCGGTCGTACGCGCTCTGCTCCTCCATGACCCGCCGGTACTGCGCCGCCTCCGTCCGCATCGCCGCCTTCTCCTCCTGCAGCCTCGTGATCATGGCCATCGCCTGAATCGCCGCCACCGCCGACGCGCTCCGCTCCTCCTCCAGCTCCCTCCACAGGAGCGCCATGGACTTGCGGTCAAGCTCCACCTGCCGCCTCAGCGCATCAACCGTGCTGCTGCACTCTGCTCCTTCTTCTGCTTCAGGTTCAGTGTTCACCATGCTGCCGTCAGAGACACCTGAGTAGTTCCTCTGCAGAGAGAGTACTCTGGTGATGTTGCGCAGTACGGCCTGCTCATGTTGCTGTTCTTGCAATCTCGGGGTGTCAGCGGCGAAGGCAGCCGAGGGATCGGGTGTCCAGGAAGAGGTGGAGAGCTGTGAGAGCAGCAGCTTCAGGTTTTGATGAACTATGAAGGAATCCTGCCGTGTGGTGGCTCTGTCAGAAAATTTAGGCTTCGGTACATCTGACGCAGCTTTGGTTTCTGGTGATTCCTGAGTGGAACCAAGAGCATTGTGCCAATCATCATCTTCTGGTTTATCTACAGTGGAAGAAGGATAGCATTGTCAAAATTTTAGAATGGCAGCAAAAAATTACTATGGATATTTGCGAAGGATAACTTAATGCACACACCTTCTGTGTGAGTTTCTCTTGACCATGTTTTCTAGGAAGATCATTTGACTGAATGTTTGCTTCGATGGTGTGCAACTTCTTTGGATCTTCAGGATGTACTTTGTCCAACACACGATCCTGAACTCGTGTCAACTCGGAGTAACTGGCCACTTTCTCCTCTGCATTGCCACATGCAATCTTTATCTGTCCATGAATCAAAGCAAAATCTTCCTTCAAACTATCGATGATATCGGCATGCTCCGCCGACCTTCTACCAACCTCATCAGCACGATGCAGGAGCTCCGATTCAGAATCAGAGGTCTTGAGCACACTATACCCAGCATGATCGATCTCATCGATGCGCCGATCTCCCAAGACATCTCTAGAAAACCCTTCAATGCCAATGCCACTGTCATTTCTCTGCAGAGCCACAAACGGGCATGACCTGACTCCCACTGGCGACGAGCAGCATGAACACAGAGCACCATCCTCCGTGACATTTGCTTCCGACACACCACCCAAGCTCAAGCCATGGCCGATCCCGACACTGCCAAGTTTCCCTGCCAATGACCGGTGGGTCTCGAGGTTGGACTTGCCGTCGGCAGCAAAGGAGAGGAGGCAGGCCTCACACATGCCGTGGACGTCGGCGAGGTTCTGGTGGACGTGGCAGAACGCCCAGGAGGACGCCTCCGCCTTGTGGGAGCCGCACATCAGGTCACGGTAGAAGACCGCGCCGCCGAGGACGTGGTCGAGCCGGGCGCACATCGGGCATGGCGGCTGGAGCTTGCAGAGGCGCGCGAAGGACGTGGACAGGTAGGAGAGGAGCCCCTCCAGCAGCATCAGGACCCATTCGAGGACCGCCGAGGATAGCAGAGCAGAGAACTGGTGATATCTCCATGGTGTAGTGCTAGTTCTTGTTCTTGGATCCATTGATCTTGGCATGGAATGAGTAAGCTGTCACTGGATGCACACGTTGCTTCTTTCCTGGGAAGATTAGTTGCAAATGAGGAACCCATTCCAGCATAGCCAAGCTTCCAAATTTCCCAGTAGAGAAACCGATCGGAAATGGAAATCAAATAAAAACTTAAAACTGTCCTGATCAACATACCTTCGATCTCATTGGTCGTCGATCAATCTTCCATGTCTTCTACCAGGAGAAACGAATCGGGAGAAGGGAAGAAACAAAGCTCAGATCTCCTCCCCCTCTTTCCTGGCCCCTGGACGGAGCACTACTCGCCAACTACCAAGAAACGAATAAACAAAAGGATTAAAGGCAGAGATTATTACGTGTACCAATATCAATTAAATCCAGTCAAATGGAGCATCAACTCCGGAACTTGTCATAACAGGTTGGAAGTGTGCAGAGATTAGGCGAAACAAAGAAGAAGAGGCGACAGGTGAATGATCCTGATCTTTTATTTTGGAAATAAACATAACAGGGTGGCTTTCTGAATTCTTAAACTATGTCACTGTGTGCCATCAAAACCTTTTCCTTTCTATTTTCTTTTACTTTCTGAAACTTGGTCAGAAAATGGAGAGGGAAAGTCAGATTAATAACTGCCAATAATTAAAAACCTTGCTTTAGTCAAATGTAACCTCATTCAGTCATTCTTCATCTGATTTATGAAAAATAAATGTGAATATACTACTCCTACATTCCCTCTGAATAGGTACTTTGAAAAAGTTATTGCTAAGGGTGGCCACGCCATGGAGTTATCTACAGAAGTAAAACTGGCCCAGCGGTTCTCATGGTGGGCCAGGTTTCGCAGAATTTCAAGGAAATTTGCAAATTTCAGAGCTTAACAGGGAACAGTTCGAATCAACCAGACAACGGCATCGCCACTGGCAGCTGATGCCTGGGGGTCATCTTAGTTCATGATTTACTCAAAGTTTTTCTTAACAAAACTGTCTTAATTGGCTTCAGAGTGACGTGTTAGTAGTTGTTGCTGAGCATTATCCAATCCAGCAACGATGGTAACAGCAACATCATGAGCAGAACACATAACATGGAACTTGAGACAATCCACAAACTACCCAGGCAAACATCCAGCAGGGCAATACAATGGTTCAGCTCACGAATTAGTTCGTCGAGACCCGGTGACCGACTCCTTACACGAATTAACTTAATTGTGAAATGCCACAAGTGCGGAGACGCCTTGAGTTAGGGTTTTGTACAGCGACATTCGCGGGAGCTTTGAGCTTGGGGCTGCTCCATGATCTTTTAGAGGCCCGCTTCAGCTCACAGGCTTGACGGCTCTTGCTTTGGCACCTACACCGCTCTTCTGTGAGCACTGAGTTTTACTGGCATCTTTAGGAGTCCCAATGCTGTGACGATGTGACCGGCTGGCCGTTGCCGCCTCTGGGGTCGGCGGTGTGTCACCGTAGCTGTTTCTCCTGGTAAACTTCGGTGACTTGGCACGGGTTGGAGGCACCTTCACAGAACAAAGCCACAAATGTAATCCGTGACTGAGTGAGTATAGTTGAAGTTCACGAGTGCGTCATATTTCTTGCTGCTAGTTGGCAGAACTAACAATTTATGGGAACTTAGCTAAATGTTGTGCTTGGCATTAGAATAAATCCTAAAACCAAGCCACAAATGCAACACAAATGGAAAGCCTTTTAGTGTTGTTCAGTGAAAAACGGTGCATTTGTTAATTAAGGAATTGGCTCATTTTAGTGATATATACGGTATTCTCCTAGAAAAAACATATTGCATGAAATATAATAAATGATTTACGAAATACGTATAAGCAACTTTCAGTACTGTTTTTATAAAGATATACGAGATATTGGAATTACCTTCTTAAGCTCAGCCTTCGGAGGCGGGCCTTCTTGGTAGAAATTCGGCATGGGTTTTGCTTTGATGACCAAGGACTTCCTTAGTTGTTTTAAAGCTGCTTCTTGCTCATCCTATACGAAGATTGAACATGAGAAATGTTAGTAATGATAGCTAAACCACTCTATAGAAAGAATTGAGCAACAAAAAGTTACAAGATATGCATTGGTCAAGAATATTGGCAGTAGCAGGCTGTTATGAACCTATGGCTAGAATTTGGAAGAGGCTAACCTAGGCTCGGATACCATGTTATTCGATAAGCTTGATATACATATATTCTTATGGCCCAACAGAAATATACAAATAAGCCCCTGAAATATACAGTAGGATCCTAGTCTAACAAAACTATATATTTCAATTATAGGGATTATAGTTCTATAAAAAATCCAATTCTGTTTCTGATATAAACATATGCGAACGCTGCATCTATCACATAGTAATGCTCGAAATCCAGTTTGCTTAAGTATAGTACAGAACAAAAGATAGCCCTGTTAGCCCTAATACTTTTTGTCTAATATCAGTGGAGATTAACGGAGCCCAAGAAACTCAAATGGCCCATGATATGAAACGGAAGTATGTTCTTACCTTTTTCCTTGTTTCAGCCTGGTTATTCTCCTCTTCTAAAGCTTTCTGCTTCTCTTCTAATTTCGTGTAGAACTGAAGAATTAGTATTTTGTGAGTACTAGGTTTTTAAAATAAAAGGCATGAATAGCTGTTAATGGTTATATGTATTAAATGATCATTTTCTCTTGTCATAACGCAATCAAATTGCATACAAACCTCCTTCCTCTTGTCAGCACGGTCGTCACATACAAATGAAGGGGCAAAGCAACAGTTGTCTTAGTTTTGCCAGCTCTTGTCAAAGTTGTTGTTCTTTGTGCGGCTCAGGAAAAATATCATGTTGACAATGTTTTTCAGTTCACAGAACAATGTCAATTGAGAAGATACAGTTTTTGGGTTGATAAAACAAATTGGAAGATCTTCCAAAATTGTAAGAACAAATTGGCAGAGCGGTGTAATTTTCCAGTCATAATTCAGACTTGAGCCTTGAAATGGAAAATTGGAAGAACATCTCCTAAAAACTAAAATTATAGGCACATAACGATAGAACAGTGTACAATTGTAGACTATAAATTAGAAAAGGATACGAAGAAGTCACAGAACATGAGTCGTCTTCTTGAAGGTGAAAACTATGACCAGGCTGTGAAGTCTTCTTGGGTGCCATCAGAGTAGTCTGCAGTAATGGACAAATAATTTTGTCAACAGAACCAGCTCTCTGTAGGAAGCTTAAAAGATGACATTTTCAGCTAATTAGACACAACAGTTGGTAACAAAGAAAAAACGCATGCCATCCAACTAACATGCATGAAATATACATGTTCATGTTACGCAACCAGATTCAGGATGTTCCATGACAAAGAGAAGAAAAATAAACTTCAACATACAAAGAAGCTCTTTTCAATCAGAAGACATTAAAACATTACATTGTTGATTGTTCCAAGCATTATCAACTGAAAAGATCTAGTTACCCTAAGGAGCTCTTCATCATACTCCAGTTAGTTATAAGACAGCTTCTATGTGATCCAGTTAGTAAACATTGCCATAGCCAATGCACGTATGTAAAGAAATTTCATGAACATTAGGGCCAAAATAAAATAAAAATTGTGGTCTACGATAAAATCCAGAAGTTAGGCGTGTAACATTGCCAGCATCATGATACAATTCTAAAGAGCACAGAGATATCGCCACCATACCTTCTTTATGATGCTTGCTGGAGAGACGCTACTTCGTTGACCCGATTTTTCTTTATCACTGGGTGGATGAGCCACACCACCATTTCCTCCTCCAGAAGCCCTTCTTTGAGTTGAGAGGGTGAATGGTTGAGGAACGGTGCGCTTAGACCTCTCTGATCCAGACATACTAGGCTTTGTTGGTGACTTAGGCAGAGCCGAATTTTCTTGATCGATCAACTTCAGTGACTCTTGGTTTACAAGCTTGTCTTCCTCGGTGTCTCCATCTATGGCTGGTTCTACAGAAGTTGCTTGGCCCTCTGGAGAACTATCAAGCTCACTGCCACTAACAACTTCGTCGCAATCACGAGCGTCACCATCTGGCGGGCATATAACAATACCGTCTGATTCTTCATCCGTGGAGATCTCCACAGACTCTTTCACCATTGGACTGCAGAAAATAAAGAATATGAGTACATGTACACAGCTGGAGCTTTCTAGGAATTCTAATGAGAGAGAATAGATTAGAGTACAATGTATGATAAGCGTTGAGGGCTTCAACTATCTTCTACGAAGAAAAGATACAATCTCATAAACTATTCACCGAAAATATCATGCAAGCAACTTCAGTACATAAAGAAATACTCTACTAGTCTCCAATAATGAACTAAAAGTCAGGTGCATTTAGTGCATTCAGGCAAATGATAGGCTTGTAACTTGGCGCATTATGATAGCCAATCCCACATAAATACTTCTAAACCCCACATATATACATGACAACTGACAATAAATGAAATAGGTCTAAACGGGGGCAAAAGCGTTTGGGTGTTATTTTGCCGCAAGAGTAGGCTTTTGTTTTTCATAGCAGGTTTGGCTATGCATTTGTACTCTATTCTAAACTCCTCTTAATCAATGAAATAGGCAAATCTTTTGCCTTTGTTTCAAAAAAACTGACAATAAAGCATGAACATAATAGCAGTTTAGTAATATTTGGACACATCAGATACCAGACCCTAATCATTTTCCTATTTCTCCTAGCTCTTGCAAATGAATATCCGAATCAAATTGCTCGAGATGAAATAAAAGCATGTCAGCTTATGTCTAGATGTTTAATAAAAAAGAAAATACTTTGTGTGAACGTATTTACTTATGTGGCCATGCATCTAATAAGAAACAAGATACACAACCGATTTTTCCTCGACACCACACAGAAAACTCTAACTGATGTCGGAGAATTGTTGGCAAAACATCACCAGATCTCAACCGCGTATCAACGGGCCATAACATGTTTAAACAGGATCCCAGAAAGTCAACTTGCGCAATCCTAACAGCGAGGCCAGCCACTAAGACAATATCTCAAAATGTTCACATGAAACAGCTGATGGTTTCAAAAATACAGCTGTGGAGTTAAAATAAAATCATGCAAGATGTGGCAAGATTCAGCTGAAAACGGCTTGCTGAAGTCCAGAGGCACCCCCACCAGAAATCTCCCATTCATCCTAGAATGATACAAGAATGCTAAAATGCAGATGGAACATCAATCTCGTCCAAACTTATGTCTGTTGATGAAGAATGGCAAAAAAGGTAAGTTCACAAATCTTGAGTAAAACACTGTTATCGGCCCCTCAAAGAAAGACAGTTCCCAAACCGTCTAACTAAGATTCATACGGGCAAATAGTGCTGAATAAGAGGACATTTTGCGGGCTAAGCTTAAGCTACAATCTCCAATGCTGAAACCCTAGCTCGCCAATCTAAACCAAGAAGAACTATCCCCTTAAAAACCCGCACAGATCATGCGCAGCCTCCACGGATCTAGCAGCGAGCCAAAAGAAGAACACCGACTGACCAACATTGCCCATGTAAATAATCCCCTACAAGCAAAATTACAGACGAACAGAATGCAGCTGGAAATAAGTGGTGCTAGGAGCACTGATGTTGCCATTACATGTTCTCCGGCGCTTTGCTTGTGAATCCCACCGCCGCCTCGCCGCCGCCGAGGCGTCGCCGCCTCCCTCGCCGCTCGCCGCCATGGGTAGCCGGAACGGGACGGAGCGAGCTCAGCTTGATGCTGCCTCTTGACCTCGGCGCGTCGGCCTTGCTTGTCCCCGCCGCCGTAGGTGGGTCGCCTCCCCTTCCCCCTTGGCTCGATGGCTCCACCCACCTCCCGAGCTCACCGCGCTGCCGAGAGTGTGTGTTGTGTGAGATCAAATGTGTCTTTGGCCGTGTGGCTCGCCGTAGGTGCACGAGGGGACGGTAGGTCGGCTCTCGAGTCTCGACTGTGTTGAGCGGAGCCCGAGGGCCGAGGCCGTGCTGTGTTTGCTGTGGGACCCACGTGTAAGTGGCTCTCATAGAAGACCTTGCGATGCTGCTCACAACCCCTGATGATATTTGTACAAGTGCACAAAAATACATGTGGTATTGGCACATTTCAACGTATGGTATGCATGTACATATACATGTGTTGTAGGAAAACTTAGTATAGGTTATCTTTAGGGTGTAAACGGATCGGATCGGATCGGATCGGATTTTGCCTCTACCATATCCTTTACCATATTTTTTTCTCGGATTTGGATCGGATAATGAACAGTTGCGGATTCGGGGGCGGATAGATATAATCACGGATTCGGAACGGAAACGGAGCGGATTCGGGACGGAAAGAAAATTAGTCGGATCGGTATGCGTAATGTACATCATCAACCCACATAACCAAAAACAATAGCTCAACAACGTAATAATCTAACAAAGTTGTACTCTATTAGTTTAGACAAATAGAACTAACTATAAATTGTGCCTCCACAAATGAAATTCACAACTCACTAACTACAAACTGTGCTCTATTAGTTTAGACATTTCGGTAGAAAATCAGATTATTCGGATTATAACCATCGGATAATCCTAATTAATATTCGAATAATCCATATTCGGATGCTATTTTACATACCATATCCTATACCGTATCCGGGTGTTCAGTTCGGAATCGGATATCGTTATCCGGCAGATTCTTCGAAACCGGATATGGATTCTTTAAAACGGATTCGGCGACGGATTCGGTACGGAAATTATCCTATCCGTTTACACCCCTAGTTATCTTATATAACCTATTCCCTCAGTACGCGAATAAGTGTACATATAGCTTTTGTCACAAGTCAAACTTATTAAAATTTGACCAATTTTATAGGGAAAAGCAACAACATTTATGACACTAAATTAGTATGCAAAAATCATCTTGAAATGAAGTTTCAAAATATACCAATTTGATTTCATATATGTTGCTACTCTTTTATTTAAAGTTAGTCAATTTTAGAAAAGTTTGACTTAGAATAAAAGCTTGATGTACACTTATTCGAGAACGGAGAGAGAGTAGAATATAAAAAACTCAATATCTTGGGAGTGAAAATTCTTCGAGGACGATTTTGGAGGATGAAGATGTGAGAGGCGGGTGATGGTTTCCTGGTTGGGAATTGGTGACATAAATACGGCATATGATACCTCTAAAGTTAACTGGTTGGTCATGCGATGATGCGGGAGCTTGTGTGGATGTGAAGAGGCGGGAAGGAAGGGGAAAAAGTTGAAGATTAAGAGATGATGGTTGAGGAGAGAGTATGAGAAACAAATGCTATTGGTGGATCGAGCCTGATACAAATTAGAAAATAGGTTCCACAGAAGTGTTGTGCACAAATGAATAGTTAGGGATGGCAATGGGTACCCATTACCCGCGTATCCTGTGGGTAAAAACCCTATTAGGGTAAGGGTTTGGGTACGAAAAATACCCATGGGTATGTAAATGGGAAAATCTCGTACCCATCGGGCAGAGAGGGTACGGGTATGGGTTCATATAACCCATACCCGCGTACCCATGTATCCTTCTAAATCTGTGACAAGTGTGCCTCCCAATAATAATAACCTAATGTACCTACTATTTATTTCCAATCATGCGATGCATGATGCCACGAACGATATTGGGATGCTGATATTCCTAAGTATATGCTGCTGGTTAAAGTTATATGATTATATGATGTTGTTTACGACTATCTTGTACTCAATTTGTTGTGTTGCAAATGCGGGTATTTTTACCCGCGGGTACCTTTTTACCCTGTCGGGTGAAGGGTATGAAAAAAAGTTATACCGCTGAAGGGTATGGATACGGGTGACAGGTAAGGTTGAGGGGGACGGGTAAGGGTATGGGGTGGCCCCACTCTTACCCATACCCTGCGGGTGCCATCCCTAGTGGTGCCCATTAGAAAGTTTTGCCGGTGAAAATTGTTCTTATTTTCAACATGGATCGACGTGCCATCTCACCTAGGCTTTCTGATCATATGTACTTTTCAAGCTCTTGATAAAGCTCAAGCTCATTGCTAAACGCAAAGGGGCTTTGGAGTTACAAGGCAACTTGCGATCGCTTCGCAGAAGATCTTGAACGCGATCAACGAGCTGAAGGAATGCGACCGACCGGACCACGCTCACACCCTCCGTCCGGCCGGTCCTGAACATAGGATGCTTCCACCTGAAAATGAATTAGTAGTACCCTAAGAGCGCATCTCTAACGGCTGATGTATAATCAGCCGTGCCCTATAAAAACTACATATAGGGCATGAAACGGCAAAAAACGTGGTCCAGCGGCTGTCCTATTATACTTCGTGCCCTAAAAATTTTTAGGTCAGAGCCTATTTTGATGTAAATATACATCAAAACGCAGCATACCCTATATGGCTATATCCCAAAAGCCGAGCGCGCGTAGCCCAACTGCCGCGCGGAAAGTTCCCGCCCCCCGCCTTCCGCCGCCGCCTTTCGCGCAATCTGCCGCGCCACTCCCGCCGGCGGCCACCGGATTGCCATGGATGAGACCTCTGTAGCACGGGGTTCCAACTCCGCGTCGTCCGATGGCGGATCGACAGCTCCCGTGTGCCCGCCGCCGCAAACTCCATGGCACCACCCGCTGCTCGTCGGCCAACGTTCGTCCCGCCCTGGCCGACCGTCGGTGCTGCGGATTCGAGACAGATCGCCGCCGCGAAGACGCAGCCAAAGACGAAGAAGGGCACCGCGGCTGCGGGCGCAGGCGCGAAGCGTTCGACGACCGCCGCCCTCGCCGCAGCGAAGAAGAAGAAGGTCCCGGCCTCGCGTGGCAAGGCACCGCCGGCCTCCTCCGTTGACGTCGACGAGCCTGCTGTGGATCCGCCGCCACCGCAAGCGGGAGAAGAGCTGTCGCCGCCGTTCTTCGAGCAGCCCGCCGAGGAGGTGTTCGATCAAATATCTCAAAGGTGAGAACAATTTTTCTTTTTAATTTTCATTGTTGTTTGAAGACAATGTACTTGTGTGTTAATTTTGTGCTATTATTCCAATTGAAGCATGGATGATCATTCATTCTTGAACACGGTTGGTGTGGCGAACAATGACTTCGTGGGCTCTCACGAGGTTGAGGAGGAGCAGCTCTCGACACCGAGGAAGAGGGTTTTGTGGCCGGGTCGTCGAATGGTGGGAGATCGGGGAACTACACCGTCCAAGAGGTCCTTCTTGTTGTCTTGGCATGGAAAAAGGTGGACCTTGACGCCGGCGTTGGCACCGAGCAACCAAAAGAACAATATTGGAGAAGGATGAAGGAGTTTTTTGATGCTCGCAACCCACATGGGAATGAAAGAACCTATACGTCCATCCATCATCGGTGGGGCACAATCCAAACGGATTGTCAAAAGTGGGCGGCGTGTTTGGCCAACATCAATAGACTCAACCCTAGTGGCACCAATGAAGATGATAGGGTGGATGGTGGCGTGCTTATTTGTTCTTTTCATGCACTTCTTTGTTGCCGTGGTTGCTAATTACTCATTTCTATCATTTTGTAGAATACGATGGCACAAAACTTGTTCAAGGAACGTGAGAAAAAGGGAGTCAAGAAGGGAAAACCTTTCACACTACACCGTTATTGGAAAGAACTAGAGCATGATGAGAAGTGGAAGAACCGGGATACCTTGGAGGTTCCCAACGGAAGGAAGAAGGGGAAGCCAAGCTCTATGGCCCATATCAATGAGGAAGATGATGATTCAAGTGATGATGACCCAACACCCAACAACTCGGTTGCCAAAACCGGGAGACCCGATGGGAGAAAGTATGTCAAAGAGATGGCCAAGAAAGGCAAAAATACCGGGGATGATGAAATCCAAGCATCTTTGGCCACCATCATGGAAAGCCGCAAGGTGCAAGCCGAGGAGAGGAAGGCACTCAAGTTGAAGGAAATTGAAGAACTCAAGGTGGCCGAGCTGCGCAAGGCTGCTGCCGAGGAGAGGAGAGCCACGGCTGAGGAGAGGAGGGCGGCTGCCGAGGAGCTCAAGGCGGCAACTGCGAATAGGAAGGTATCCGTGGATGAAAAGAAGCTTCAAATGGAGGAGGAACGGAGGACAATTGAGCAAGAGAGGCAACTCATGTTCATGGACACTTCGAACATGGATGACAAGCAAAAAGCATATATTGAGATGTGTCGGGATGAGGTATTGAGAAAGAAACAACAAATGAGTGCCATGGAAGGTGTCTTTAGAGTTGGTTTTGGAGGTGGCATGGGCAACTTGATGAGTGCCATGGGAGGTGTGTTTAGAGGTGGCATGGAAGGTGTCTTCGGAGGTGGCTTTGGCGGTGGGTGGCATGGACGGTGGTTTTGGAGGTGGCATGGGACGTGGTTTGGGAGGCGGCATGGGAGGTGACAATGTAGCTTCCAACACCAACAACGCAAGTGCTACCGTGGAGGAACAAGTCCATGATGATGACAACAACAACAAGGAGTAGTGATCATATGTTATTTGTGTGTGTTTTGTGCTTCGAACAATGATTCTCGACGATTTTTATGTCGTGAACTATATTTTGTTTTGTGTGGATGTTGCTATGAACTATTATTATCAAATTTCTTGTTATTTCTATCATTTTGTCATTGCAAATGTGTACAAACATATAGAATAGAGGGGTTGTTGCGCGGCAGCCGTGCCCCATAATAGGGCAGCCGCTGGAGCAAGCCGTGCCCTATTATGCATCAGCCGGTAAAGCGCCGGTCGTTTTCGTGCCCTAAACTGAAAAAGTGGTGGTGTATAATGCAAAAACGGTGCCCTATTTTACATCAGCCGTTAGAGTTATTCTAAGCTAAGCAGCAACGGGTCAACCGTAAGCATCGCCGCTCCGTCGGTCCGTCCCCATGATGCACTCACCGCTACGTGATTAAGCATTTTAAACGTCCTCTCGCTGGGCCTCCCTCCACTACGCCACTACTATACGTGATCGGTACTAGCTAGAGTAGAGTACTACTCAACCGACAACCTAGCTAGTCTGCATAGCTAGCTTCACTAAGACATGAACTTAAGTAACTAACCACATTGTTAAAAGAGCGTGAACTAACCACACTGTTCAAGAAAATAATAGGATCCAATCATCATGGGATATTGGGATTAATGCAAGGAGAAGAGTGCGGGTTAATCCTTCCTTGGTGATGGGTTACCTGCTTCAATTTAGCAGGAAAAGGGTCCTGCGCTTTGCGGCTTCCATTCCATCATTGTATCTTACCAGGCAATCTAGGTGCCACTTTAGCTTCTTTGGTTAAGGCAGTTAGGTCCTGTGAACGGAGCTTACTGCTTACCCACGGATCATTCAGAGAGTTTTAGAGGAGGAGAAGAATGTCGTGGTTTTGCGACGAAACGCTGGCCGGCCACGAGCTTTGTAGTCTAGCAGGCTAGTGGTGTTGGACGGGCTGGGCCGAGATGACGGGTGGGAGTGTAACGGGCTCCACAGTTGGCTCAACTGTGAGAGGAGAGCAGACTGGTGGCCGCTGGCTGGAACCTGCTCAATCCCTAGTAGGGATGGCAATGGTACCATTACCTTTTTCTCTGCGTGTAAAAACCCTATTAGGTTAAGGGTATAGGATAAAAAATTACCATGGATACGTAAATGGAAAAATATCATACCCATCGGGTAGAGAGGGTACGGGTATGAGATCGTATAACCCATACCCGCATACCCATGTACCCATATAATATTTGACAAGTGAGTCTAAACTTTCACGCAAGGATATATGAGTAGGGTCTATGCATGAGGCTACACTCATAATTCAAAGATATAGGCAGCATTGCTCGCTAACCCTCCGCGGATGGCGCACCATCCGGTGACTACCTCACTATACCGATAATTTAGCTATTCCTAATATTATATCTAATCTATCTGATTCACGTGATCACGTCTTGACTCCTGATATAGCAAAACAATGAAATATAACTCTTCTGCATGAGTTATGTGTTGTTTTTACGACTATTTTCTATCCAATTTTACGTGTTTTAAACGCGGGTATTTTTACCCGCGGGTACCCATCTACCCTGTCGGGTGACGGGTATGGGAAAAAATTGTACCCGTTGAAGGGTATGGGTAAGGGTCACGGGTAAGATCATGGTCGACGGGTAAGGGTATGGGGTGGCTCCACCTTACCCATACCCTGCGGATGCCATCCCTAATCCCTAGGCGCCAACCAACCAATTGCCCAAAGAGTAAAGTCCAAAAAAAACCTTGAAGTTATAGACGGTGTACCCTGAACCAGTTTGCATCAGTTTGGCACAATGATGCCTAACTGAACAAGATGGCCCACATGTCATATCCGTCTTCCCAATCCCTCTAGGCAAAAAGAAAAAAGCATGGCCGCAGCATCTCCCCTCTTCCCTGTCCCCATCCTCCCAGCGGCCCTACCACCACCAACATTGTCGTCCTCCGCGCTGGGGCCGCCTACCTCTCCCTCTCAGGCAGTCATGCTCTCAGGCGCCCTACCCTGGGCGGAGCTCCTGGACCGCGCGGCGCTCTCCCGCCCGGAGTCCCTCACCAACGCCGCCGCAAATGCGCCGGGAGGAACCTCGCCGGACTTCTCACGCTCCTCGCCGCCCGGTGCCTGCTCTACCTGCTTGCCACATTCGGTCGGACCTTCTCTAACTGTTAGACACTAGGCGGGTTTGTGGTGCGACGAGGCCATGGAGCCGTGCCGATTGACCCCGTTCCTGAAGCCAGCCGCGCTGGCCGCCCGGCGCTGCTCCTGCTCTTCCGCGCCTCCTCGCACGGGCTCGCCTACTCTGGGCGCTGGTCTTACCTGCAGGGTCGCCGCTAATGGCGACGGGACCTGGGAGCCCACCTCCTTTGCGTACTGGTGATGCGGTCGTAGGGGATCCCGGCGGCGGCCTTTCTACGAAGGCGTGGCAAGACGAGCTGGAAGCTCGACGGGCACCTCGCCAGCGGCCGGAGCGTCGGGATCGTCGGGGCCTGAGGTTCACGCGGTAGACATGACAGGTGACGTGGGACGCGAGCCAAGTTCCGGTGCAGTCCAGATTTGGTGATCGCATGAGGATTGATGATTATGTTCAAAAAAAAAAGGATTGATGATGGTGATGAATCTGACGTGTGGGCACGGGACGTTAGTGAGAGCACCAAGTGATTCCCGTCAGGATCGCTTTCTTCCTAGTGCACCAAACGGGTCATGTGTATAGATTGACTGGGATCCATAAGTCTAGGGTGCTAATTCCCGGGATTAGGAGTTCGAGGTTCAATTCCGACACCGTCTACAACTTCAAGATTTTTTTAGACTTTACTCTTGCCCAAATGTTTGGCCCAGACTTTGTGCTCGCCGGAACGATGCGGTGGACCCAACCTGACACGAGTCCGCGACGCCGCCGGGCAGCGTGTCGTGTCGGTACACATGATCGATCGATCGATCACGTTAGAGAGTTTCACGCTATTGTTTAATTTCGATTGCTCACGACATGTGACATATGTGGTCGATCACGTTAGAGTAAATCGGTCACAAAATAAACACTCTTCAAACCTTGTGAGAACTAAGTTGTGGTTGGATTGCTAGGAGCGTTATTGTATCTCAAGTTCTCAACACACCAGAGTTCAAACCTATATTAGAGATTGGTGTATCTCATTTAAGCCGGAATATATTTCTTGAGTGTGAGACGACATTTTTGTCGATGCGAGGTGCCTACGATGACTTCGTCAATCTCAAGCACGATCCGTCTGCTCAATTTTTCGGAGGTGCTTATATACTCGTGTATGTGAGCATTTGCGTTTGTAATGTGTTTCGCAAAAAAAGAAGTGTGTTCCAACGATATTTGTTTGGCTTCCACATATGATCATATCTACTCCCTTCCCGTTTGGTTCGCACGCGCCACTGCATCTACACGTTTACGCATTCGCGTGCAAGTATCTATCTGGCCATCTCTCTAGTTCTGCACTACACTACTGCAGATCGGTCTGCAGAAGAGTAAAGGGCCTACACCGCAGGCTCATCTTGATGATCAGTCGAAGCGCGAAAACGGAAACGCTGCAGGCGGAAACGGTAATACTAAACTTACGGATGAAAATCTTACGGAGGAAACTTACGGAGTACGTGTCTTGATGCAATTGCTTCCCATCCTCCCCACGCCCCCCCTGAATTACGCTGCAGGCCCACCCCTGACTTTCTCCACCTGATTCCGTAAGTTTCTTCCGTAAAATCTATCCGTAGGTGTAGCATTACTCAGGCGGAAAGTAGGGCGAGAAACTGATGAAAGCGAGAGCGCGCGCCCCCGCCAGTGCCAGGCGACAGCTCACAGGTGACGGTTACTGCGAATCTTGCGCCCCCGCTCCCATTGTTTTCCGCTCCATCTCAAAAAAAAATTCCCCAAATACACACATTCTCTCCCGCGCCTCCGCCGCAGCCGAACAATCCACACCGCCGGTCGGCCGACACTCGCCATTAACGTGCTAATTATTACTGCTACTGCATTAAGATTCCCATTCATCTACTATTAGTAACACTTAACAGCACAGAGATGAAGAACACACAGCCTATCCAATTTATCTATCCAAAGCAAGTGTTTCTTTCGTTCTACAGATCCATGCCACTTTTACTAGAGAGAGTACTATGAGCGTAGAGCCCATTAACGACGCAGAGTTGTACGCAGCAGCGGGATGAAGAATCAACGGAGGTCTAAAGACGAATTGAATTGAATAATTCAAAGTAGTAACCGACGCACCGGTCATACACAGAGAGCAACGCATCTTTTTTCTACAGCTCATAAAGCCAGCCGGCCACGTACTACTTTTGACGTTGGACGGAAGCAACTTAAGACAGAGATTTGGAACTGCCATAAAATACAAACTGCGCAGCAACCCAATTTTCAGATCTCAATTCCACTTCAGATCTATACCAACTCAATAGGCACGGGAATGCAAAAGATTTCGATGGAATACGAATCCAAGTGAATTTCAGATCTCAATCTAGATCCAGAGACGAGACGTAATCAGAAATAAACATTTTCATTTCGACAGATGCTTGATGTTGCTACAATAATAACTCAATTACCCATCAGCTACAGCATTACAGATGCTACAACAAGAAAATAAACAAGACTCTCGCCATGATCACTGTTTTTGTCACACGCACACAACACAAAGATCCCCAATGGGTTCAGACCCCAGCCCCGATATCAAATTTACAGCCAATCTACCGTCCCCACAGCTAGCAACAACACACAGGAGAAAAAACTGCTAATGGAAACTCTACTCTGCGAAGGAGACGCCATCTTCAGAAGGGCAGGAGATCTCTACTTCTTGCCGGCCTTCCTTGCGGGCGCCTTCCTGGCGGCGGCGGGGGCCTTCTTCACGGCGTCGTCCTCTTGGTGGGGGGCTTCCTGCCGGCGGCTTCTTGGCGGGTGCGGCGGCAGCTGCGGGCGCCTTCTTCCCGGGAGTGGCCTTGGCAGAGGTCTTCGCCGCCTTGGCAGGGCGACCCTTGGGCTTGGCGACGGCCTTGGCCTTGGGAGCAGCCTTCGCCTTGGGCTTGGCAGCGGCCTTGGCCTTGGGTTTCCCGGCGGCGGCCTTGGGCTTGGCAGCAGCAGCCTTGGGCTTCGCGGCGGCCTTGGTCTTGGCTGGAGCCTTCTTGGCAGGGGCCTTGACGGCGGCCTTCTTGGCGGCGGGCGCCTTGGCCTTGGGCTTCGCGGCGGCGGCCTTCTTGGCGGGTGCCTTGGCCTTGGTGGCGGGCTTCTTCTTGGCGGCGGCGGGCTTCTTGGCGGCGGCAGGCTTCTTGGAGGTGGCGGGGGCCTTGGCGGCGAGCTTGTAGGAGCTCTTGACCTTGGTGAGCTTGCCGGAGGCGACGAGCTTCCTGAGCTGGACGAGCAGGATCTTGCGGAAGTTGGCTGGGAGGTGCGCCGCGTGCTTGCCCTCGATGAACTTGGCGATGGCGAACTGGCTCGACCCGGTCCTCTCCTTCAGCGACGTGATCGCCTCAGTCACCATCTGCACAGACGCGAAAACACAAGAACGAAACCAGTCAGATCAGATCCACCGGTGAAACATCCATGGACGAACGAACGAACAGCAGAACGAACGAGAACGAGAACGAACGGAGAGCATGATGTCTACCTCGGCGTAGGTGGGGTGGGCGGGGGTGGCGCGCGGCTTCCTCGGGGCGGCCGGCTTCTTGGCCTTGGCCGCCTTGGTCTCCTTGGCGGGCTTGCCATCGCCGGCCGCGGTGACGACGACGGGGTCGGCGGCGGGCGTCTCGGTGGTGGGCGCCGTGGTCTCCGTGGCAGCGACGTCGGTCGACATAATGCTAGCGGGAGGAGAGCGCCTGTGCGTGTGCTTGCTTGCCGGAGTTGAGAGGTTGTGCGCGGTGGTGGTGGGTGAGGAGGTCGGGGCGGAGCGAGCGCTGGTTAAATAGTGGGTGACTTGGGGAAGACGGGCGAGGCGCGCTGATTGGTCGAGAGCGCCGCGCCTCGGATCGCCACCCACCGCAGCCTTCTTTCGACGTGGCGCGTCCGATCCGTTTCCATCTGACGGCCCTCCGCGCGCCCCATGCGGTGCCGCGGATTGAAGCCCCCCAAGTTGGCTGCCCGTCTCGGTACCTCGCGATACAACCTCCAGAGTGTGCTTCTCTTCCGATTCCCGATCAAATATCTCCGTATGTAATCCACCAAACGTAATGGAAATTTTTTCATCGTGTAGGCAAGGATCGTAGCTTTATAAATATATCGATATTGTATTATTTGGCGGCGTATGCTGCGAGAAAAACGTCGGTGACCCGGGACTGGTCGGGACGGCGCCTTTGTGTGAGTTTGGTGGAGATTTCCGGCCGCCGGCACCGGGTGCGCCGGCGAACAATGAGATTTTCCGGCGTAGAAATGTGCCAGGCTAACGTAGCTACCAGTAGGTACCGGAATCACGCCGATCCGTCCTGGTTTCGATAGGCTACGGATCGATCAAACGCGACTGAAGTGACACAACTCGGGAGACTTCTCGCTGTTCGTGTGTGAGTTCACCGCGGCTTTGCCCCTGCACCGGCGCGGTGGCCGGCCGGCTCGCCGGAGCACCGCCGTCGTACGGCAGGTGCGGACATGGGGAACGCTTCCCGGCTGCTGCATTTGCGATGTCAGGCTTGACCTCGGGTCAGTTTGCACGGGAGTGATCGGAGGCTGTTCTTGTGGTTGGGGAAAGTCCACCATGCGATACGAGCTGGCCTGTTCTACCTCCCAGGCCAAAATTGATCGCTATTCCGGATGATTTCTCGACCATGGCTCGATCTGAGTCGACTCTTTGATGGATCGATGGATTGGACTGAAATTTTCGAGAAAAAATTTGTTACTGCTCGGGATTGAGAAACCTGTCCAGGAAGAGGTCAAAGCTGGCTCCCGCTGGTCTGTGGTGCTCTCTGTCAAGCAGGAAGATCGGCGCTGGTCGAATCAAAATCCGAACGAATGGAATTCCGAAAGTCTAACCATAGCAGTGATCGAAGTGGCGGTCAAACGTTTCAACGGGTCCGACACCGGAGAAGATGAGAAAACACGAACGTGTTCTTGCCAGAGTAAAGTGAGCGCCAATCAGCTGCATGGTCTCGGTTCATCGTGAGCCTGGACAGCTGAACCTGGAACGGGCTCGTCATTTGCAAATTCGAAAACGCATTTCACGGAGATCTTAACGAATTCGAACAGATGAAACCTAATCTGCAGCATCGGATCATGGACAGAGACGATTAAGAACACCGAATCATACGGCATATACGCAGCAATTATGCTAGTTCTTGGCAGGGGTGTACAGGTGATCCACCGGCTCTGCCATACAGATATGTGAGCTTAACCATCGCCATGGATCGATTTCGTCTCAATAACTTCATTGAATTGGAGTTAACATCTCGTGTGATTAACCATGCGGAGATCATTCTTTCACTTGATGCACCAGTTAGTTATAAGTTACTACAGCCCATATGCAGTAGTTGACAGTTCCACCGTCGACATCACTCCACTTTGTGCTAGACCATCCCATCTTTATTGTCTCGTTTTAGCAGCAGCATGTCAAAATCCAATTGCCACGGAGCTAGCGTAATCGATAATTGTGTACCCTCTGCGCTACAGCTCGGTTTTGTGCCGGAGACAGGATAGCCGGCCGGTGACGGCGGTGAGGGCGCTAGCGGCTGTGACTGGCTGGGAGCAAAAGTGGAAATTTCTCGCTGCATCTCGCTGTCGAAGAAGAACACGTTGCGTCTTGGAAATTTTGTAAAATCATGATGAAGAACGGCATCGTACGTGTTGGGACGTGTGGGGAGGAATACGCTGCGTCTGTCTTGGAGGGATTCGTCGAGGTCGTCTACTCTGCGCGCGTACGTGTGTACACTCTTGTACTCCCGGGTAATCAAATGATTTATTTATGGCCCTACGTGTCTATGTCACTTACTCAAGTATCAATATTTTTTCCAGATTATCCGTTTTATCCGGATAATGTGACACCCCTCCATCTTCGCCTCACCTACTCGCTATATCCGTCAGACTTCGACCCCTTCTTCCTCATCTTGTTCATCCTGACCAAACTGGCATCATCTCGGGGCGCTCCATCGCCGAGAACTTTGTCTATGCTTCGACATTGTTCAAGCCTGTCATAAACGCGGCGCCTCTGATGCGGTCTTCAAACTTGACTTCAGGAAAGCTTTTGACTCCATCAGCTGGGAAGCATTAGATCGTATCCTCCTAGCCAAAGGGCTACCAAGTGTGTGGTGCTCATGGATCAAGGCCATCAACCTTTCTAGCCAATCTGTCGTTCTCCCAACAACATCCCTGGCAGGTGGATTCAGTGTCACTGGGGACTCCGCCAAGGAGACCCCTCTCCCCTTCCTCTTCAACATCATTGCTGATGTACTTCAACAGCTGCTCCTGGACGCCTCCCGTAACGGTCTGCTCTTACACCCTTGGTGGATGATCTCCCTTGTCCTATCCTTCAATATGCTGACGACACTCTTATCATCATCCGCTCCATTCCTGAACACGTCGCCAACCTCAAATCCCTATTAGATTCTTTCTCTGAGGCCACCGGATTAGACATAAATTTCCACAAGAGCACTTTTGTTCCTATCAAAACCGATGCCTCTACCGCTGCTGCCATGGCCTCCTCATTCGGCTGTGCGGTCTCCTCCTTCCGGCAACCTACCTAGGGCTTCCTCTCTCTGTCTACAAAATTTGACACTTGGATCTTGCTCCTGTCATCGCCAAATTCGACCTGCAACTCTCAGGATGGCGGGGGCGCTCTATGCCTATTGGAAGTCGCCTTATCCTTGTAAACTCTGTCCTCACTGCCAAACTGTCTCATGCAATGAGCGCCAGGCTTCTTCCGGTGACGGTGGTCGAAGCAATTGACAAGTGACGGCGTGCCTTCCTTTGGACGGGGGAAGAATCCTGCTCGGGGGGTCACTGCAAAGTGGCCTGGGAAGATGTTTGCAAACCTAAGACGCTTGGTGGTCTTGGGGTTCTTTCTATCACAAATCAAAACGTCGCCCTTCTCTCCAAATTTGTCACCAAGATGCACTCCGCCTCGGACACACCCTGGGTCTGTTGGCTACGACGTTTCTATGGTTGGTTCCCCGGCCGCGACCTTGGGGATGCCCACCACCTCGACACCCTATTTGGAAAAGCATCGTCGCCAACCTTCAAAACTTTCGTCTCCACACCAAGGTCACTGTCGGCACTGGTCTTGCCACCTCTTTTTGGCTAGACCGTTGGTTGGAGGATGTCCCTCTTGCCGAACAATTCCCTGCTCTTTTTTCCCATTCCACCTGCCCTAACATTAACGTTTCTTCTGTCTTTGAGTCCACACTACTGCCCTCCCTCGTCCTCGTCTCACTAACGCTGTCGCTTCCGAGCTCTCCACTCTCATGGCTAACCTGGCTGACTTCACCCTCGACCCGGTCACACAAGATACGTGCCTTTGTCGATAATCTAACAACTGTCTTTCGAACAAAAGATTCTATGCTAACTTCTACAGGATGTTGCCTGCTGATGACCAAGCTAAGATGGTTTGGGGAATGCTGCCCCTCTCAAGTGCCGCATTTTCAACTGGCTCGTCCGTCGCCGCCGTCTCCTACAAATGAAAGACGGTTCCACCACCAACTCGGCGCCTCCCCGAACTGCCTTTCTTGTGGGCAGGTTGAAGACATCGACCACCTTATCGTCAGTTGCCCCCGCGCACGCGAAGTCTGGGACTTCTTCTACTTCGACAACCCGACGCCCATGGTCGGCATCCATGAACTTTGGCAGACCCGCTGCCGTTCCTTTGTCGGCTCAACCATCTGCACCGCCATTGCATGGAGTGTCTGGAAACGCCGCAATGCCTGCTCTTTAATAACAACGATGAGCCACTTCCTGTTGTGGTCAAGCGATGCATAGAAGACATTCGCCTTTGGGCGCACCGCTGCTCCTCCCATGTTGTATCTGATCGCCTTAATTTCTGGTGTAACACATTCGACCCACCCTGAACTTTGATTTTTATTTTTCTGCTCTCTCCCTCCCTTGACTCTTTGTAATATCTACTGTACCCTGGCCTCGATTTGATATATAAAATGTTCAGGCTGGCTAAGCCCGCCGTAGACATAGTCAAAAAGAAAAAATATCCGGTAACTTTGAATAATTTCTAGTGGGAATTTTCGCAATAGTCGCCCTCGCTTGGAAACATTGCATTAGTATCATCCTATTACATACCATGTATTGGTTAGGCTTTAGTAAGTGTTTGGAAAACGTTGCCCGGCCACGCTCGTGTGCCCCAGAAACCATCTATTGATTTATATCTACTATTAACTCCATCACTACTTGTGATCATGAGAGTGATAGGTTATAAATGGTATTTTTATGTATTTAGTATTTACATGCATATTACAACAAGTGTAAATCACAATTTCATTCCATGGCTCAACCTATGACGTGTGCTGGTGCATGCCATAAGGAGTGTCACCGTTGACTTGCGTGTATCTGAGAACTTAAGAAATTTTGTACATAAGTCTAGATGTCGAGCCAAGCGACGTCGTACTCAAAGTGTTTGGTCAAAAAGTTAGTCTTTCAAAGAGTGTGGATCTTTTTTTTCTCAGATGGGCTATGCCCCCTATTATGCGATTCACATATTTTGTGTCCATACTCTATGCATCTCATTGCGCTCTCTACGCCGAACAAATTTATATTGTCCTTGTACATATTGATTTCTATGTATGTTAGGTTGATGCACCATTCATAAACACGCAGTGGTGACTGCGTGCACGTTGCATATGTTGGAACATAAGCGTACATTAGCACCCATCAATCACCAAGGTAATCAAACGATTAGGTTCCTACGTGTCTATGTCACTCAAGTACCGAGTTTTTTCTCGGAGGGCACTACATTAATGCATCAAACCATAATGTTAAGTTTTTTACCCCCGCCCACCCCCAACGCACCCCAGGCCCCAACACCTAACATAGTCGCTAAATCGGGTGACTTTGATCATGTTGTTGCGAGATTTTGTCAACTATTATCGTAGCTAGGGCAGCATGTGTACTAGAGACCATTCATTAATTGCTATCCGCATGTAAATTTTACCGCTACGTGTGACAGGAAGTGCGATTGGTTTCGAATATTATCCTATTATGCACATTTGATACGTTCGGCTTTGGTACGTGTTTTGGAAACATTGTCCGGCCATGGCTCGTGTGCCCCGAAGACCATCTATTGATTCTTATCATTTATTAGCTAGGAAGAGATGTTGATCCAAGTGCCATCCTACTCAAACATGCCCAGGAAGAGATAATCGTTCAGTGTGTGTGGGCTTTTTAGCACCACGTGGGCTAGGCCACCTATAATGTGGAGTATTTTATATCATACCACCTATTATGCAGAGTATCAAATATTGTACATTGAGATTTGCATATTTCATGTCCCTACTTTATGCATCCGACCATAATACATGTGTTGAACTAATTTTATTTTCATAGTATAAACCCTTTTAGACTGCTCATAGTGGGGAGTAACATAGAGTAGTAACACATGTTACTAGTATATGTTACTATCTCTGTAGTGGGTAGTAACATAAGTATAATGTCATGCAAGTGTGTATTTATTATTACATTGTAGACTCATATTGTATTGGGATATGTGAGGTTACGGTAACTAACTATGTTACTCCATTTGCCTCTCTCTTCATTAATTACATGCCACATCATCTTTTTTGCCTATGTGACATCTATGTTACTCCCACTATGGGTAGTCTTATATGTATGTTAGGGAGAGGTATGATTATATATGTCCTACATGTCTATGTCACCCAAATATCAAATCATGAATATGGACTATATTAATGGATCAATCCAGAATATTAAATTGTCTGTTATACCCCCCCCCCCCCCCCCCACCCCCCACACACACACCATACTCATTAAAAATTGGTGAGTGTAGCGATATTTTGGGAACATGTGACCTAGCCATGCCGGCTCGTGTGCGGCAGATCATTTGTTGATTGCTTGCCGCTTTTAACTTATTTAGTGTTACTTCTTACGGTAGGAGCAATGAGTTTCCAATAGCATGTTATTGCACACCTTCTAAAGGATATGTTTTGGAAATTTTCTTGGGAAACATTGCCCCACCACGGCTCATGTGCCCCGAAGTCTTTGTTTTCTATCCTATATCATTGGCTTTGATTTCTATACGATGAAGGGGGTAAAAGTTTAGAATTGAAGTTTTGTCTGATTGTTGACCTCCATAACATTGGCTTTGAGGTTCTCCTCTAGACTTATGAAACAAAAAAGGTGTTTTAAGGGTCTCCTCTAGACTCATGACAATAAATAAAAAACTAAACACCCCGATGGACTCCCTTATATCGTGGAGCAATCAAACAATTGGCTCCATCACTAGAAAAAGGAAAGGTTGTGGAAGCAACTAATAAAGGCTAGAGTTGCAGCTGACAACGGAAACTACCACCGCAACCTAAGAATTGATGTTGATCTCGATGAGTTGTTAGAAAAACAAAGATATATTTTGTAGATAGTGCTTCTACATCTCCAGGTTCAAAGAAGGTGACATAAACACTAGGTATTTCCACCAAAGAGCCACTTGGCGTCAGAAAAAGAACAAGATTGAGAAAAAATCAATTGGATAACAAGATTTTTACATCTGATAGAAAAGAAATGAAAAAACTGGCAAATGGTTACTTCAAGAACGTGTACACTTCTGATACAACAGTGCAACACTCTACCGCCACTGACCTTTTGGAGGAGAAAATTGACAATATGATGAATGCCCATCTTTGTGCTACATTCATGGACGAATAAGTGGCCCAACAAAAGCTCTTGGTCTCGATGAATTCCCGTGAGATTTTATCAGATAAATTGGAGCCCTGACATGTGGGACCCTAACCTTGGTCTCTATCACCACTGAGTCGTACAGGGTGGGATGTTGAGTCCCAACTCGCTAGTTTAATCCCAAAAAACGAAGCAAGAATTCACTCCAAGGTGAGATATAACATCCTTATCATGTGATCAATCTGATATATCTCAGCTTGAGTTTTGTTTTATACTTTAGATATAATTAGATGATTAATTCATGATCAACATTTTTTTTGATGATTAAGACGTTATTTCTTCGTCTGTTTCATCTGTTTTATGATAATTTGGAGACAATTAGATGATTAAGTCAGGAACAACATTAAGTTGACATTTAAAAGATGTGGTTCATTCGTCTATTTCATCCGTTTCATGACAACATAGAGATAATTAGATGATTAAATCATGAACAATATTAATTTGATGATTAAAAAGACGTGCTTCTTTCGCATGTTTCTTCTGCATGCTGTCTCTTGGTATGACTAGTAAATTATAAATAATTAGATGATTAAAAAAGGAATAAAATTAATTTGATGATTAAAAGATGTGATTCTTTCGTCCGTCCATTCGCATGTGGTCTCTTGGCATGACTAATTCCGCTAAATAAATGGACGATTAAAAGACGCGGTTAGCTATGCATGCAGAGAAAAAAGTTGAAAAAATCAACACCTAGCTATGCATGGTGAAACGAACAATTATTTCGTCTGCTCTGAAAAAAATCACATAAATCGAGAAAAATCAAAAAACGTGGAAAACCTGCTTCCTTTTCAGTGTACTAGTTTCAAGGAAAAATCATAAACTTGCAAGACAACCGGGTTTTTTTTTGGAAAAAGTCTTACCAAGTGACCAAATCAAGAAAAAAAATGGAAAACCAGCGTGAAAATTTCTAACATTCAAGCCAAATGCCAAGATCGTAGCCATATCCATGGCTAAGTTATCGCTATCATGACCAAAATCGGAACAAACACGGATTTTACATAGTAAACAAGATTGCCAAATTGAGATTCCAAGATTTTTGAAAGTTTATTTTTCAACTTTTAGGAAATTGTACTATGGCATCTTTCACACAATGTATACCATGGGAGGCTGTGAGGCACAATCCATGAAATATCTTGATTTATTATGGTTTAGCTATATTCCACTCATTCAATGAGCTTAATGGCGTTTACGAAAAATAATTAAAATTTCAACTACAAGTCCGCTAAATTTTGGTCCCAAAAATAGACAAAAATCATATAAACATAGTCTACTAAGATTATCTGCAATAGCACAAAAAGTTGAAAAATTCAACATATACATACAGATTTTCACACAGTTTTGGGTCTCTTTTGACAAAACAAACACATAAATCGAAAAAAATAAAAATCTCCACGAAACTTCCCCTTTAGTGTACTAGTTTGAGAAATAATTCATAAGCAACCCTGCAATTAAGATACAAGAAGTCTCTTGTGTCCCCAACACACCTAATACAATTGTCAGTTGTATAGGTACACTAGTTTGGCGAAGAGATAGTAAAATGCAAGTGATATGGATGGTAACAAGTGCTATTTGTAATCTGTAATAAAAATGGCAGCAAGCAAACATGTAACAATAGTGACTGAAAACGGTGTTCCGACGATTGGAAACAAGGCCTAGGGATCATACTTTCACTAGTGGACTCTCAAAACACATTAACACAAGTGAACGCATGCATGGTACTTCCTCACATTATGCAACATAGGTGCTACCCAGAACTATTCTTCTTCTCGATAAGAAACAAGAGTACTATGCGTAGGGGTACAAAAGCACACCTCAAAGTTCGAACACCACAATTAGTGCCTAGGTCCGTCACACCCTAAAGTCCAAACACCACAATTCCACAAAGAATAACTCATGATAAATATCTAATCTATTATCCATAGAGCCACACACAAGTACCCACACTGTCATCCTTGGTACCGTGTTGTCAACAATGACTCCAGAAATTAGATAAAACCACTTGAGTAACATATCTATTACATAATGATGGGGAAACATCATATGAATTCAGCTACAATAACAATGCTCATGATCACATAAAGGTCACACCATGGGAGAGAGAGATAAACACATAGCCACCGGCATGAGCCCTCAGCCTAGATGAAGAACTACTCCCGCTGCATCATGGGAGGTAGCAAGGTCGATGAAGATGGCTCCAGGGGAAATTCCCCGTCCCGGCAGGGTGCCGGAACAGAGACTTCTGTCCCCCGAATTAGCGTTTTTGGTGGCGGCGGAGCTCTGGAACTTTTCTGGAGAAATCCTTCGGGGGTTGTGAGTTTTAGGTCAGGAGGGACTTCATAGGCGAAGAGACGACGCGAGGCGGTGCACGAGGTGCCCAGGTGGGACCCAGGCGTGGTTGACCCTTGACCGCACCTAGGGGGCGTCTGGAGGCTGTGGCCCTCCCCCGGACTTGTCCTTGTGGCTCCCGGGGTCTTCTGGCGAAAAAGAATTTCTGTAATTTTTTTGGATTTTTCTGAGCACTTTGGATTTTGGACCTTTTCTGCAATGCACAAACATAATAAACAGATACTGGCACTGGGCACTGGTTTAATAGGTTAGTCCAATAAAATGTGCCTAAATGTATAAAAACATAATAAACACACGTGATGCATGGAAAATGCATACATGAACTTTGCATTATTTTACTTATATTCCAGTCATATTTGCATCATATAAGGGTTATATCACTGTTTTATAATGATTTTGGGAATATTTGGTATGTTTCCTATTTTTATGGAATTAACCCTGCACAGTCACAAAACCATGTTTTCTATATTTTAATGTTTCAGGGACCCAAACGACGTCCAAATGACCTAATATTTTACGGGCATCAGTTTTTGGAAGGAACAAAGCGTAGGAGCCAAGGAAGCGCACGAAAGGAAGTCGGAGGCCGAAGTTGAGTGGGCCCACGCGGCCAGGTACCTAGGCCGCGTGGGACCCCCTCTTTTGGGCCTCGGAGCTCCGTTGCCGTCGATCTTTCCTCCACCGACTCGGTTTTGACCTAAAACCGACTATAAAAATAGCCCCCCGACGTTCTCTGGAGGGAGCACCGCAGAAACACAGAAACACCGAAATAGAGACCTGGAGCTACAGATTGGAGGGGGAAAACTCCGGCGGGGCGCTGCCGGCGTGGTCTCCATCTTCTCCAACGACTTCTCCACCGTCTCCATGATGAAGAGGGAGTAGTCCACCCCTAGACTATGGGTTTGTGGAAGTAACTTATGTATCTCTCTCTCTTGAGCTTCACTAATTAGTACCGTATGAGCTGCTGAACATGATTACGGTCATCTATGTAATACCTTTGTGGTGGATCTTTTTATGAGTTAATATATGTTTGAGATTGCAATAGTTTTGTTTCAGTTATGAAAGTAGATGCATATTATGTACCCTGTTCTTATTTACTTGTCATGATCAAGCATGTTTATGAGAGCGTGTGAGGGGGAACGTGTGCATTAGTTGGAGTAACGGGGGGTGGCTAGTGCAGTGAACGTGAGAGAAAGTTCTGCGATCCACTTGGGTATCTCTACCTTACTTTGTTGCCTCACTAGGGATAAAAAGAAATACCATGCTACCGGAGATGTGGGTGTGACCATTGCCACTACTCCATGACTAGATCTAGCATGTTCTTATTTTAATTTCATGTCATGATACTTATTGCTATACTCTGAGTTATCTTAATTACTGAGGTGTTATGATTTAGTTCGCATCTTGGTGGAGTATAAGAGAGACTAATAACCAAAAGGTCTCTATGTTAGGACGTGATGCCCATATAATTATAACTTGTCATTAAACTGTTGTGTTGCCCATGACCCTGCCTCTGGCCCAGAAGGTGGCGTCCCCCAAGGCCGGCGGCGACAGGAAGGTGGTGCCGGTCATGGTGGTGCCCGACGAGGCAGTCCAGGTGCAGGAGGTGATGCACGTCCTGGCTGTGGATGACAGCGTCGTCGACCGGGCCGTCATCGCCAAGATCCTCCGCAGCTCCAAATACAGAGGTATGTAAATTCCAAAATTCAATTTGCCCTGATTCAATCCAGCCTTGTCTGGTTCTTGATGACGAAATTAGTCGACTGTTCGGTGGTGGATGTGAGTTTCTAACGTGGCTTTGTGCATCTGTGCAGTGACCACCGTGGAATCGGCCACCAGGGCGCTGGAGCTGCTCGGCCTCGGTCTCATCACCAACGTCAACATGATCATCACCGACTACTGGATGCCCGGCATGACCGGCTACGAGCTCCTCAAGCGCGTCAAGGAATCGTCCGAGCTCAAGGAGATCCCCGTGGTGATAATGTCCTCGGAGAACGTGCCCAACCGGACCAGCCGCTGCATGGAGGAGGGCGCCGAGGACTTCCTGCTCAAGCCCGTCCGCCCCTCCGACGTCTCGCGCCTCTGCAGCCGGATGATCCGATGATTGGGTCACTTAAAGAGAGAGTGCATTTGTGAAACCATGAACCCCGGTCCATTTTTAATCATAAGAAACACCTTTCCAACCACTTTTACCACTTTACCATTTTCTGCCATTTAAAAATCCGAAAATAAAAAAACACTTTTACATCTTGCATTCATCATATAAAACCCAAAAATATCATTTATCATTGCTACCACCATCCTTGCATATTTATTTACCACCATTGCATATTTATTTCTTGTTTGCATTGCATATTATCTTGATATCATTCTCACACCTTGTGCTTGACAACCACTAGGTGAGGTTGAGGACCAAAACATTTACTTTGTTTTGTAGGTAACCAAAAGAAGGATAGGAAAGATAAATCTTCACTACTGATTCCCCGAGAGTTCGATATTAAACCCTCGAGTCACCCCTCGTGGGGAAAACACGTCTTCCACTTACTACACACTCTGCACTTGGAGTCTCAACCTAACCCATATTCTTTTGACGCAGGTAACTACGTCATCGGGTATCAAGACTGTTTTCTGGCGCCGTTGCCGGGGAATCATTGCTGAAAGGTTTATCCAAGGGTCCCCTGCACTAGCTCTGTTTTCTGGCGCCGGGTTTATCCAAGGATATCTCACCAAGTCAACTTCATCACCAACTTGTGCTAACACCTAAGCTTGGGGAGGTTGCACCTACGTGAGCATCATCTTATCCATCTTTACCTTCAAAGCAATTTATCTTGTTTTGTCATTGTCTTGCATTTTTAAGTTCGGTTTGCATATTTATTTTCAGTTTTGCATTTTGTGTTGCATTTGTTATTTCGGTTTGCATCATTTAGTGTCATTTTATTTTCAGTTTTGCATAAAAAATTAAAAAACACATAAAAACTTGCTAAAATGGGAGAAAGAACTAAGTTGTGTGATTACACAAACACTCCAAATGATCAATTTATTGCTAGGCCCATTGCCACACCTGAGATAAAAGCTGATAGTTATGAAGTAAGTCCTAGTTTGTTGAACTTGATAACTAGGGAACAATTTGGCGGTAGTGCTATGGAGGATGCCTCTATGCATCTTCATGATTTTGTTGAAATATGTGACATGCAGAAATTTAAAAATGTGGAAAGTGATATTCTAAAACTGAAGTTATTTCCTTTCTCACTTAGAGGAAAAGCTAAAGAGTGGCTGCATTCATTACCTATTGATAGCATTAAAACTTGGGATGATTTAAAAGAAGCTTTCATTAAGAAATACTATCCTCCTGTTAAAATTTTGCAAAATAGAAACAACATTCTTTCTTTTAGGCAAAATGAAAATGAACATGTTGCTATGGCTTGGGATAGGATTAAACTTATGCTTAGAACTTGTCCATCACATGGGGTCAACGAATGGACCATATTACACTCTTTTTACAATGGTCTAAATTACATGTCTAGAAATATTCTTGATTCTGCTGCTGGAGGTGCTTTATGGGAAAAACTATAGTAGAAGCTAAGAATATTGGAAAGCATTTTGCAAAACTATAGTCAATGGCATACTGATAGAGCACCTAATCCTTCTAAGAAAGTGAACTCCATAGAAGAAACAAATGATTTGTCATCTAAAATGGATACTATTCTTGCTTTCATTAATAAACAAAATATTGAAAATGTGCCTTTGCAAGAACTAGTTGGTAATAATCCTGAAAATATTGATGTCAACTTCATTAGGAACTATGGTAATAATGGGTATGGTAACAACAATTATAACTCTTATAATAAACCCCCATATGTGCCAAACAAATATACTACTAGTGGTAATGTTTCTAGTGATTTGGAAAACACCATTAGATCATTTATATCTACTCAAAAGGAGCTTAATAAGGAATTTATATCTAAGTTTGAAAAACAAGACTCTTTGTTTGAAAGGGTAGATCAGCTCACTAAGGAAGTTCCTCATTAAAGAACACCATTATAGCTCAAAAACATGAGGAAACAATTAAATATTGCAAGAGGTTATAAATAAATCTTGGGAACATTCATGAGCAAGAGAGAATTGCTAAGGAAACTATTGGTAATGAAAGAGAGAAAGTTGAGGAAGTTAAAATGCTTAGTGAAGTCAAGGAACCATTGCTTGACTTAGAGAATTGTAGCTTGCATGAATTAATATCTATCTTACAAAAATTTGCAAGTGATCCTTCCATCAACTTAACCAAGCTGGTTTTGGTTCTTATATTGCTAATCATGTCTTGAAAGAAAAGATTGCTAGGTACAACCAAGAGGCTATGATACCACCTAAGCTTGGGGATATATGGATTCCCAAAGTCCTAGTAACCATTGGAAAAGAGACACACCATGCTATACTTGATCTAGGATCTAGTGTCTCTGTTTTATCTAAAGAACTATATGAATACTTGAATTGAAAAATCTTGAAAAATGCTCTATTGAACTTGCACTTGCTGATGATTCCATTAAACATGCTTTAGGAAAAGTAAGTGATGTTATGGTAGAGTTACATATGACATTTGTGCCTGTTGATTTTCTAATCATGGATATGGGGAATAAAACCTCTAGTCCAATTATTCTTGGAAGACCTTTTCTTCGTACTACAGGTGCTATCATTGATTCAAAAGAAGGGAATGTGAAGTTTCAGTTTCCACACAAGAAGTGCATGGAACACTTCCCAAGGAAGAGGGCACATCATTCAAGCTCCCTCATGAGCTTCGTCCACAATAAACATCAAGTAAGAAGCCTAGCTATATGGCTATAAAGAAAGCGCTTTACGGGAGGCAACCCGGTTGTTTTTATTTGTGATTTTCTTTGTGTCCTCTTGCTGTAACAAGAGACTTTGTTTTAGTTTAGTTTCTGGAATTTTTAATAAAGTGCCAAGTTTTACTCATTTTGGTTTGAAAAGTTGCTTATAGCGTTCGGAGATTTTATTCCTGCACGAATCTGTGCACGGTATGATTTTTAATTCTTATTCTGTAACTCCGAATGAGCTCATATTTGAACTGTAGTTGCAACTTTTCATCCTCTGTATGCATGAATTTTTCGGAATTTTTCGACAAAGTTAAGTAGGGTAGAAAAATACGTTTTGCTGCTGCTGTTTTTCTGGACAGATTCTGTCCCATTTTGTTTGATGCATGCTTTGAACTTTTAACTTGAATCTTTTTGATCCAATTGAGTTTATGAGTAGGCATACAACATTATACACTTTCTGGACATCATATGAATTTTTGTTCAAGGATTATATGCAGCAAGAAATCTATTTGTTTATCACTACTAATGCACCCCACAGAAAAGAAATGGGAGAAACGGTGTTTTGAAGTTTTTTCACAGGGATTAGAGGAGATGCACCAAGAGCTATCCAAGGATGGTGAAGACCATAAGCTTGGGGATGTGAAGACAACCCCACTGGACCTACACACTCTCGGTTTGCACACGTCTAACTTCTGTTTTTCGATCGAAACACTTTATCGCATAAACTTGGAGCGTCTTTTTGTTTGTTTTGGTTTGATTTTTATTTTGTGAGACCACCACACTATCATTTATATATGAGAGAGCTACTGGAAATTTGGGTTGAATTATGTTGGATGCTATTATAGATTGGGAAAAGGGATGTTGAGTTGATTTTAAAAGATACATATAGTTGCATGATTCATGAGCTTGTTAATGAGTAATAATTTGCAAGTATTTTATCAAGAGCTATCTTTTATTCATGTTTTGATGCTGAATGTTATTTACTTGTTTAACATGGATTAGTTAGTTCTATGGACACTCATGCATGCATTTAGATGGTCAACTTTCTCCCTCTTGCTAGCCCAAAAATTCCAACAAGCAAAAACTTGTTTCCAACACCTTCAACCAAAGTTTTTCCAGTGAGTCCACCATATCTACCTATTAGCTTTATGCTATTCCGAGTATGTTTATCATGATATTTGTGTTATCTATACCTCTGAATGAAAATGCTTATGTTGTTGATTGTTATGGGAAAAGTTGGTTATAGAGCTCTCTCGAACTTGATGCACACTTTACTTTCATTGCATAATAAAACATGACCCATTGTGATTAAAATTATGATGTTGTGGGCTTGACAAATGTCTTTGGTTGAGAGTTAGCTCATATGTGCTGTCACATGGCAAGCTTTCAACATGCACTTCATTTCATTTAGTTGATATCATGTACTTTTGTTTATGGATGCTTACCATGGGTGAAATAAATGTGGAAATGAAGTGAGTTTAAATGAGTTTGTATAAATGGTTAGAGAGACGCCTGGGCCGCTAATCTAAGCCATGCATCATTCATGGTGGAAATTTACTTACATGCTATGGTGAACCTTCTGTGATACACCTTACAATAAAAAGCTATCTAATGGTAAATAAAAAGGGTGTTGAGATTGTTCATTGTGTTTGTTTGTCTTGTCATTTTGATATGGGCTTGTTCCATATCCTGGGACAAGAGGTACCCCAGTTGACGCTCTTAATGATACTATTATTACTTACAATGATATTTAACTTGAACTTGCTTTGTTTCCCAAGTTGAGTAACACATGGAGTAGGTACTTGTATTCAAGGGGCATGAGACTTTCAACCTGTACTTTGTCAAGCACACTACTCATATTTGCTTTCACTTTAAACTTAATCATTCAAGATGCTATGATAGGGGAATGAGAGCTTGACACCAAGGATTACCACATTACAATCATTAACTTAAGTAGAGAAGTTCAGAAGTTAGATGAAACTTATTCATGCTTTACCTCTACTCATATATATCTTTCCAAAGTGTCCACCTTTTATATTCAGATTTTCATCAATACTCTATGACCATTATAGGATGTTCTTTCTTTCATTATGCATACATGTGGTCCATAGTACTTTCTTTTATGTTACACTTTGTGAATTATCATTGAACATCCTTGCATTGAATACTTGATATCACTTCATAAACTATCTTGCATATTGCTACTCCTTTTAAGAATGAATCATTTGACTCTATGTAGCAATAGTAATCATCTTTGATATCCATTGATAGTATTAAATTGCAAAGTCCATGTTAGTTTTATCACCTTCATACTCGAGGACGAGTATAGGTTAAGCTTGGGGATGTTGATGCATGTAAAATGCATACATGAACTTTGCATTATTTTACTTATATTCCAGTCATATTTGCATCATATAAGGGTTATATCACTGTTTTATAATGATTTTGGGAATATTTGTATGTTTCCTATTTTTATGGAATTAACCCTGCACAGCACCCTATATTTTAATGTTTCAGGGACCCAAACGACGTCCAAATGACCTAAATTTACGGCATCAGTTTTTGGAAGGAACAAAGCGTGGAGCGAAGGAAGCGCACAAAGGAGCGAGGCCAAGTTGAGTGGGCCCACGCGGCCAGGTACCTGGCCGCGTGGGACCCCCTCTTTTGGGCCTCGGAGCTCCGTTGCCGTCGATCTTTCCTCCACCGACTCGTTTTGACCTAAAACCGACTATAAAAATAGCCCCCGACGTTCTCTGGAAGGAGCGCCGCAGAAACACAGAAACACCGAAACAGAGACCTGGAGCTGCAGATTGGAGGGGGAAAACTCCGGCGGGGCGCTGCCGGCGTGGTCTCCATCTTCTCCAACGACTTCTCCACCGTCTCCATGATGAAGAGGGAGTAGTCCACCTCTGGACTATGGGTTTGTGGAAGTAACTTATGTATCTCTCTCTCTTGAGCTTCACTAATTAGTACCGTATGAGCTGCTGAACATGATTACGGTCATCTATGTAATACCTTTGTGGTGGATCTTTTTATGAGTTAATATATGTTTGAGATTGCAATGGTTTTGTTTCAGTTATGAAAGTAGATGCATATTATGTACCCCGTTCTTATTTACTTGTCATGATCAAGCATGTTTATGAGAGCGTGTGAGGGGGAACGTGTGCATTAGTTGGAGTAACGGGGGGTGGCTAGTGCAGTGAACGTGAGAGAAAGTTCTGCGATCCACTTGGGTATCTCTACCTTACTTTGTTGCCTCACTAGGGATAAAAAGAAATACCATGCTACCGGAGATGTGGGTGTGACCATTGCCACTACTCCATGACTAGATCTAGCATGTTCTTATTTTAACTTCATGTCATGATACTTATTGCTATACTCTGAGTTATCTTAATTACTGAGGTGTTATGATTTAGTTCGCATCTTGGTGGAGTATAAGAGAGACTAATAACCAAAAGGTCTCTATGTTAGGACGTGATGCCCATATAATTATAACGAGAGAGTGCATTTGTGAAACCATGAACCCGGTCCATTTTTAATCATAAGAAACACCTTTCCAACCACTTTTACCACTTTACCATTTTCTGCCATTTAAAAATCCGAAAATAAAAAAACACTTTTACATCTTGCATTCATCATTTAAAACCCAAAAATATCATTTATCATTGCTACCACCAACCTTGCATATTTATTTACCACCATTGCATATTTATTTCTTGTTTGCATTGCATATTATCTTGATATCATTCTCACACCTTGTGCTTGACAACCACTAGGTGAGGTTGTGGACCAAAACATTTACTTTGTTTTGTAGGTAACCAAAAGAAGGATAGGAAAGATAAATCTTCACTAGTGATTCCCCGAGAGTTCGATATTAAACCCTCGAGTCACCCCTCGTGGGGAAAACACGTCTTCCACTTACTACACACTCTGCACTTGGAGTCTCAACCTAACCCATATTCTTTTGACGCAGGTAACTACGTCATCGGGTATCAACATGTGGCATTGTTATAAAACAAGCATGGAAACGTCAAAAATTATAGATACGTTTGAGACGTATCTGCATCCCAAGCTTAATTCATGCTCGTCCTCGAGTAGGTAAATGATAACAAAATAATTTTTGTAGTGACATGCTACTAACACAATCTTGATCAAATAGTAATGTACAACATGTGAGCTAGGATACACAATCATTCAAAGCAAGTGTCTAGACAATATTAAGCAAACAATGACTAAGCATGATAATTAATCAAGTCAAAACCTTTCATGGATAGTGCTTTGGAGACATGAAACCGTACAAGGTTCATTATAGATGATTTAAGTATCCAATGTAGAAGTCCTATCCTTCTATCCAAGCATCAAGTAATCTTTCACAGTAATAGAAAGGATCCAGCCAAGTGAAAATAAACATGAACGTCATGAATCAACTGTATCGAAGGTTTACTCAACTGGTGAGCGCAAGCAAATGATATTGGCACCAGGATGTTATGGCAAAAAGAACATTAATGGGGGTTTGGAAGGCCAATGGAAGAAAGTCTCACAAAACTATAAATGATCATTAGACAAGAGGAAGTCTTATAATCGAAGCTATGCAAGGAGTAGTGATTGTCATGCAAATGATGCACATAGAGCTATATGTGTATAAAATCCCTCCAGTGGAACTAGTGGGGGTGCATCTAACCCGGTTGCTCACGAAGACCTAGAGCACTTTTGAGGAGGCTCATCATTGGAATATACAACCCAAGTTCTATAATGAAAAATTCCCCACATAGTTATACTAGATGAAACATGAAAACTCTCTACAATGGGGCAAAGGTGCTACTAGCACAAGTATAATAACTCTGAAGACTAGGTGCTAAAACATGAGCACAAGTGTAATATAAAGGATAGTAATGCTGCCCCTCTCTCTTTTATTTCTTTTTCTCTTTTTTTTTTTCCTTTTTCTGTTTTTAAATGGCCTCCATGGCTCTTTCTCTTTCTCTCGCTGACAGGTAGGGGCAACATCCTAATTGAAGACACACTTTTTGTACAATTAACTCATAACGAATACTACATGATGTAAGAAACTGAAAGCCTCTTCCAGTGTAGCAGGAGGTGCAATGATCTAGCGTAACATGGGTAAACCACACGTCAGCTGTATATGATCATGCAAAGCACTAAATGATAATAATGAAAAATGACAATGAGTCATGTAATGTAATGTATGATGAAAATGCATGGCAATATATCTCGGAACGGCTATGGAAATGTCGTGGTAGGTAGGTATGGTGGCTGTTTTGAGAAAGATGTATAGGCTTATGTGTAGGAGAACAAGAGAAAGTCCTCCCACGGGGTTTGGATGTACTGGTGAAGTATGCACCAAATCTCAATGTGAGAAGAGGGCAATGCACAACACCGAAGAGGCTAGCAAAATTTGGATGGTGGAAGTGCCAAAAACCAAAGCTCAACATTAGTCAAAAAGAACTCACAAGCTTATTGCAAAGAACTAGCAGGGTCAACATTAAGAGCACGATCAAAGTCACTCCAAGAAGGGCCGTTCACGGTGATACAAGTACCCCGTTAGATCCCTCAACCTTCACACGCAACTACACTGTTACGGAGTACCTTCAGACTTAAAGAGCTATCAAGAACGACTACACCTTCAACAATTAATAGAGTTTGTAGTACGGAACAAGCTTTAAAGGCAACACCACTAATGAGCCTTAACTTAATTAACCAGCAAGCTTAAACATCTATTCAGTTAATACCTCAAACAATTGCAAAGAATCAAGTTATCAAAATTCAAATGATCTACAATACTACGAAAGATTTTCAACATACCACTACCACATGCATAACATTTTCTATTCCGACCAAACACCAATCAACTTATTTGAACAAGCTCTCTAAGCAAATACACATGAAACAAAAGAGAGTACTTCCTAACTACAAGAAACTAACAGCTCTGAACAAGAGATACATGCAAAACAAGGGCTAGAAGCTAAAATAATAAAAAGCTAAACACTCAACACATATAGCGAAGAACATGAGTGTTTTATGAAAAAGCGGAGCTTGTCTCTCTCCCACACAAGAATGGTAGGATCCAACATTGCAAAGACCAGCAAAAAAAATTGAAAGCAAAATACAATGACGCTCCAAGAACATCATATATTATGTAAAGGAATAAAAATATAGTGTCATGGGATCGACCTGATTATTGTTGATGAAGAAGGGGATGCCCAAGGCATCCCCAAGCTTAGACGTTTGAGACTTTTTGAATATTTGGGAGAGGTCCAGGGGAGCCTCCCCAAGATTGAGCTTTAATCCCTTCTTGATCTTCTTTCATCACCACGTTCTCTCAACACTTGAAAACTTTCTTCACACAAAACTTCTCACAAACTTATTAGAGGGGTTAGTACTCAAACAAAATAATCCACCTTCAGTTCTCACTTAACAAATTGCATAAAATTATTTTAACATTAGCTACTGTCACAAAGCCTTAAGTGGTGCTATTGGATCAAAAGAACCCCACTCGACACTTGTAACAGTCACAATGCAAAACTAAGACAGAATCTGTCAAAAATAGAACATAACGCAAAGATGATTTTTTTAGCGATACTAGGACACCTCGAATCAGAAAACTTAAAACTAACGAAAGGTAGACAAAACCCAGATGCTTGCTGCAAAAATTTACAGCCCAGATCACGCTCTGTGATTTTTTGGATTTTCGTACGGTGACGAAGAGAAATCTGTTTCTGGACAGCAACTCAATTTTTTTAACTTTCCTCTCATTAGAGGCTATTCTTGGCACAAAAACAAAACAAAAAGATACAAGGGAGTTGCTACAGAGGCAACAACACCCAAACACAAAGAATACAAAAAGAAAACAGAAGGCAAAAATAATGGGTTGCCTCCCATAAGCGCTTTTTTTTTAACGCCTTTTAGCTAGGCACAACGATTTTTAATGATGCTCTCATAAGAATAAGAGTTGAAACATAAAAGAGAGAATCATGAAGCAAACATAAAACTCATTTAAGTCTAACCCTCTTCCTATGCACAGGAATCTTGTAAGAAAATAGATCAATGAAACATAAAGTGATTAGGATAGGAAGGCAAAGCAAGTGCAACATTGCAAACTTCAACATAAAGAGAGGGAACCGAATATCATTGAGATATTTAGAACCATGTTTCCCTCTTTCATAAAAACTTTCAGTGGAATCATAAATAAAATCCACAATATAACCATCACATAAAGCATTCTTATCATGATACACATGCATAAAGGTATTAATATTCTCCACATTAGCAAAATATTTATTATTGGTAACAATGGAGTAGGATCATCATAAATAACTTGAACATGATAGACCAATTGTATATTAGAAGGATAGTTTTTGGTAGGGAAGTGTTTCCCTTCATAATTATGACAAGTTCCATAAGGATGATTATAATTATTCTCTATGGCATAGTTATCATCACAATAATTATCAAAGACTGGAGGCATAATATCATCATAAACGAGGGGATAGTTATCTTTCCAAGCACATATATTTGCAAACATGTCATCATTATTTTTACTAGCAAAAGAGGTTTCACAAATATGATCATCGATAGCAAAAGGATTTTCAAACCCCTCATCCCCAAGCTTAGAGCTTTTCATATAATCATTAGAAGCCACATGGATTGTACCAATAGTATAGCAATTACTAATGTCATCATTTTCAAAATTGGTACCAAAAAGATTTTCAAGATCATAAGTAGTGTTATTTTCCCAATCATGATTATTACAATAAGTAACAGGCATATAATCATCTTCAATTATGCAAACAGATTTATCTTCAAGATAATAATGAACACAATCAAGCGAATCATCTTCAATAAATTTCGATTTAGACTCATTAGGAACAACCATGAAAGGAGCAACATGCTTGGGAGAAGATATCGTTTCCTCTCTCTTTTTCATCCTCTTCTTCTTCTTCTTCTTTGCCACTTTAGGAGGGAGAGGTTTGAAAGGAAGCTTCACCACATAACCTGGTTTATCATTAGAAACAATAGGAGAAACTTGGGAAAATTTATCCCTTTCATTAGTGGCAACATAAGAAACATTTTCCTTTCATATATTGGTAAAGTTCCATTATTTTTAATTTTTTCTATGTAAGCATTTTCATGGCAATTCACAACACAATAGAGATGGCATTCCTGCAGAATGTTATTTATTCCAAAAGCACTCATATCTAACAAAGAAGTTTTTCCTGATAACTCTTCACACCCCAAAAATAACGCAAGTTCAACATAAAGATTAGAAGTGATCGTTTCATCACAAAAGGGACTTACTATTCTATCATCAAAATGCCAGCATTGGAAATTAAAATGACCCGCTTCATTGCAAAGTTCACCAATAAAAGGAAAGGTCACAAACTTTTTTAGCAAAATCATCTAAATCCTTATTCCAAATGCTAGTTCTTTCGTGCTTATGTTGCTTACAATATTTCTCTTCTTCAATCTGAGTCTTTTCACAAGGTATAGGGGCTCCACAAAAATTAACATGCTTATATGAAATATTATTTTCAGAAATTTGAGCATGTCTATTGCAATCATTAGTAACAATTTCATTTCCTATGCAAACATCTTTGAAAGGTTCATGATACTTGTCCCACTTTTCTTTTGGAATATTAATATGAGAAGCAAAAGTTCTACAAAAATCAACACCAATTTGAGAATCAAGCCCAAACTTAGCACTAAGCTTATTAAAACTATCTGTTTCAACAAAGGACTTAATGCAATCATACTCGTAATTTATACCTGACTCTATACCTTTATCAATCTCCAATCTTCAGCGTTGTGTTGAATTGTTTCAAGAAGATCCCATTTAGCTTCAACCTTCTTACTTGTGAAAGAACCCTGGGAAGAAGCATCTACAAATCCTTGTAAATACCTGAAAGCCTTGCATAAAAATTAGTAATAATTATGTTTTTGGAAGCTCATGGTTGGGACATTTGAGCATTAATGCTTTCAGTCTTCCCCAAGCTTGAGCAATACTTTCTCCATCATGAGGCCAAAAATTATAAATGTAATTCCTATCTAGATGTATTTCATGAAGAGGATAAAATTTAAAGTAAAAGAGATACTCAAGCTTTTTCCAATCTGATTGACTAGGATTATCCATTAGCCTGTACCACTCCTTTGCTTTGTCTTTCAGTGACAGTGGAAATAATTTCTTCATGATTTCTTCTCTTGAAACACCTGCAGTCTTAAATAACTCACAAAGTTCTGTAAGATTCGGCAAATGAGCACTTGGATGGATTTTCCCATCCCCTGCATATTGGTTACTCATAACATGATCAAGAATTCCCATAGGTATATTAAACGAAACACTTTTAGTAGGTGGAGGACCCCTCGCTGCCACAAGAGCAGCGGAAAGGGTGTCTCCAAACATTAATTCAAAATGAGAAGGCTCCATAATTAAATAAAGTAACAAAACAAAAATAAAAACAGCGCTAGCCTAACAAGTGAAATAAAAACAAGAAACAAAAAGATAAAATTGCAAGATCTAAAGGTGATACCTTCAAGCGCTCACCTCCCCGGCAACGGCGCCGGAAAAGAGCTTGATGTCTACTACACGCTTCTATTCTTGTAGACAGTGTTGGGCCTCCAAGTGCAGAGGTTTGTAGGACAGCAGCAAATTTCCCTTAAGTGAGTAACCCAAGGTTTATCGAACTCAGAGAGGTGTAGGTCGAATGTATCCCTCTCAAGCAACCCTGCAATCAAGATACAAGAAGTCTCTTGTGTCCCCAACACACCCAATACAATTGTCAGTTGTATGGGTGCACTAGTTCGGCGAAGAGATAGTAAAATGCAAGGATATGGATGGTAACAAGTGGTATTTGTAATCTGTAATAAAAATGGCAGCAAGCAAGCATGTAACAAGTGACTGAAAACGGTGTTCTGATGATTGGAAACAAGGCCTAGGGATCATACTTTCACTAGTGGACTCTCTCAACACATTAACATAACTGAACGCATGCATGATACTTCCTCCCATTATGCAACATAGGTGCTATCCAGAACTATTCTTCTTCTCGATAAGAAACAAGAGTACTATGCGTAGGGTACAAAATCACACCTCAAAGTTCGAACACCACAATTACTGCGTAGGTCTGTCACACCCTAAAGTCCAAACACCACAATTCCACAAAGAATAACTCATGATAAATATCTAATATATTATCCATAGAGCCACACACAAGTACCCACACTGTCATCCTTGGTACCGTGTTGTCAACAATGACTCCAGAAATTAGATAAAACCACTTGAGTAACATATCTATTACATAATGATGGGGAAACATCATATGAATTCAGCTACACTAACAATTCTCATGATCACATAAAGGTCACACCATGGGATGGAGAGATAAACACATAGCTACCGGCATGAGCCCTCAACCTCGATGAAGAACTACTCCTGCTGCATCATGGGAGGCATCAAGGTCGATGAAGATGGCTCCGGGGGCAATTCCCCGTCCCGGCAGGGTGCCGGAACAGAGACTTCTATCCCCCCCGAATTAGGGTTTTTTGTGGCGGCGGAGCTCTGGAGCATTTTTTGGAGAAATTCTTTGGGGGTCATGAGTTTTAGGTCAGGAGGGACTTTATAGGCGAAGAGGCGACGCGAGGCGGTGCACGAGGTGCCCAGGTGGGACTTAGGCTCGGTTGACCCTGGACCGCGCCTAGGGGGCGTCTGGAGGCTGTGGCCCTCCCCCGGACTTGTCCTTCTGGCTCCAGGGGTCTTCTCGCGGAAAAGAATTTATGTATTTTTTCGGATTTTTCTGAGCACTTTGGATTTTGGACCTTTTCTGCAATGCACAGACATAATAAATAGAAACTGGCACTGGGAACTGGGTTAATAGGTTAGTCCAATAAAATGTGCCAAAGTGATATAAAAAATAATAAACACATGTGGCATTGTTATAAAACAAGTAAGGAACATCAAAAATTATAGATACGTTTGAGACGTATCACCGTATCAATGGCTAATTCATTGCTATCATGACCGCAATTGCAAAAAACATGGGTTTATAACATTGTAAACAAGATTGCCAAAATTAGATCCCAAATTTTGTAAAAGTGTTTTTGTGAACCAGGTACCCCAAATAAGATTGGAAATCTGATTTTTGCCTTTTTAACACAAAGTATATCACATGGGAGGCAGAATCACTGAATATCTTAATTTTTGAGTTTTTATCTATATTACACTAATTAAATTAGTGTAATGAGATTTAATGAAAATAATGCAAATTTGAACTAAAGTGTATTATAGCTACCATTATTCTATTCAAGAGAACCAAACAAATTGGATAATTCAACACCTAGGTATGAATGGTCACGCAGAATTTTGTGTCTCTTTTGAAAAAAAAAATCGAGAAAAATGGAAAATTGTCGTGCTCCTCCTAGCCACTGCTGCCTCCTCCTCGTCCTCTTCCTATGATCACGCAGAATATAACCCCGACGCCGACATCGTCACAGATGAGAACGATGATGGGTATGACAATAATGACAGCGCAAACCACTGTCAAAGAAGCAGAAGAAGCATAAGTAGTAGTAGGTTTAGCACTAGTCGGATTAGCATTAGTATTAGTATTGGCGTGTGACTAATTCTCAATCGAATGAGAATTAGCTTAGTTCTTAGTCAGGTGATGTCATGAACCTTTACTTATAACCCATATTGCAACTACTGCCTAACATGAATCACGAAGAAAATACAACACTGTTCAGATTGCCGACAGTGTAACGTTGGCTATAGTGTTAACTTATGGTTAACTTTAATATCTGACGAGAATTTGACCCTCGTCTATATTGGTATTTCTAGCAGCGGGCGGAGCCACGCTTGTCTGTGTAGACTACACGACATTTTGAGAAGAGCTTCATATATAAAGCAAAAATCATGCCGAAAAATAAAATGTTTGATTTTCACAGGTTTGTACTCCTGACTCCGCCACTGAGTTTAGTTGTAGCCCCACTTGGTATTGAAATAATCTTACTCAACAATCCAACTTATAACTCACAGTTACACGAATCACGACGCAAATCCGGTGGTGTAGCACTTGAGTGAGCACTAACAATTAGCAGATCTGATTAGTAATAATAGTTTAGATTGTAAACGAAGTTGCACGAACAACTTTTGTACTATAGATGAAGAAATAGTAATGAAACTGCAAATCTTAATATTTCTTTGGACTGAATTTATTTTTTAATTTGAGCTGCAAATATTAATCAGTTTTAAATTTGAGTTGCAAATCTAAACAACCTCCTCCATCTCCATGACCTTGGGCTCGTATAGCTTTTCTCCACGATGACATGAAGATAAACAACACATGAATAGCTAACCACGTTCTTCAATCATTTTTTAATTAGGGGATGAATTAGTCATGCCAAGATACGCCATGCAGTAAGGAAATATACCCACGCTAAAAAAAACAATATTGAATAGAGGGATCGGTCTGCCCTGAGACCAACCCTTAGATTCAATATTAACGAGCACATTCATGTATATAAACCGGTTGTATAAGGTGGGACTAAACATCTCACCATGTGTGACTCAACAGCGAGAGAGATCACAGTCAGGATACCACCTGCCAACGTAGTAACAACCAAAATATTTCAAAACTCAGCCAAGTAATGATGAACGAGTTCGATCCGACGGAAACACACCGTTTGGTCATTTGCGAGGTTCGAGTGAAACGAAGTAGGGCAAGACTGGGAACAACCAAGTGCGTGGAGGCAAAACTTAATAGTACCAAGCAAAATTGGCCACCAGAATTGAAATCCCTAGAAACTAACACTTGCAACTTCGGTAAAAAAACTAACACATGCAACACTTGGTAAATTGGTTAGTCCTCCGATTAGCTTGTCATTAATCAACCAAAGCACATTAGGGGTAGTGATGCACTTTCAAAGTATATATCATCTTTACATTTTATATTCAAGGAACTTTGAATGGTATACGTCATAGGAAAGTCTTATCTTTTATTGTCAAGTATATTCCTACACGAGTATGCTTGGGTCAAATATGCACGAAGGGGGGGGGGGGGGGGGGGGGGGGGGGGGGGGGGGGGGGGGGAATATGCAATGCAAAACTACAACATACTACCTCTGTTCCTCAAAACAAGACCTATATTTTTTTTGAAAAGTCAAACTACGTAAAGTCTGACCAAACTTTAGAAAAAATACAACATATGATACAAAATCAGTATCACTAGATACATTTTAAAATATATTCCCGTGTGATATCTTCCTAGTGTCTTAGTTGTTGATAGTTTTTTTTTATGTTGATCAAACTTTACATTATTTAATTTTTGAAAAACGTTATACGCACTATTTTGCCGAACGGATGGAGTAACAAAAAGTTACATGTGTTTTTATATTCATCCTCGTGGACTTGAAGTGCATGTGTGTTATTTTATATTTTTGACGAAGCACTGATTGATATCTAACATATTTTATTTTTGAATTTGAGAAAATATGATTTAGATTCTGTGATTTTTAGTCATTTAATAGTAAACGGTGTTTCACTTTTGTAAAGTTCCAGTCACTTTCTTTTTTTAAACTAAAGGGGATAACCCTCTGCTTCATTAACGAAACATACCAGGCTACAAGATCCAAGGTTTTTGTTCGCTGCGTCACAGTTCATAGCGACAACAGTCTTACAGCGAAACATAAAAGGTACATCAAGTAAAACAGAGATAACAAAAGTCACCGAAACTACAACACCCAGAACGGAGACCTAACCCTAAGAGCAGGAGAGCCCAGGTGCAATCGTTCCTGATGAACGTCAACCACTGTCTATTCTTCGACATATGGGATCCCATCCACGCGCACGACTGAAGATGTCTCGCGTCACCATCTTCATCACTTCAGTTCCTCGCCGAAGAGCTCTTGCCACCTTTGGTTTCTGCAATTCAGACCAGTCAGTTACCAATTGACAAATGTGATAAACAATGTCACATGGATCAGATGGCATGATATGATCAAAGCATGCCCTGTTTCTTGTTTTCCACAAGACCCAGAACATGGAAGCAAGAAAAACTTTCATTGCGACTTTTTCATAACCAGCAAAGTAATTAATCCAATTCCCCAGATCGTCAACAGAAAGCGGTTGACCGGGTGAATTAGAAGCACATTGTAGAATCCCACAAATCAATCTGGCTATCGGACAGCTAAAAAAAAGATGGTCAGTGCATTCATCCGCTGCACAAAACATGCAGTGGCTGTCACCTTCCCATCCTTTCTTCCTTAGATTATCCTTCGTTAAAGTTCTTTTCCACATAATCAACCATAGGAAAACTTTAATCTTTGCTGGCACTTTCAAGATCCATAGCTGTTTGAATTTTTTGCCGGGGCTCTTGTCTGTAGAGCATTATACAAGGATTTAACTGTAAATCCTTTTTACCCTAACTTCCAGAAGACCCTATCTTCATTATCATTTAGTTGTATACCCTCGATAACCTCACGCAAATCTCTCCATTGATCTGCCAATTCTCCCCACAAACACCTTCTAAACACCAGACAAGCCCCTTTTGATCCTGCGACTTTATCCACTTTAACATCCTTGTTAAAGGACATGTCATATAACCTGGGGAAGGTCTCCATTAGAGGTGTATTATTATGCCAGGCATCCTCCCAGAAGAGAGTAGATCTACCCGAGTTCACTACTCTGCCGCAAAAACTATAGAAAATATCTTTAACTTTCATTAGTCCGACCAGAATTGTGAGTACACAGGTCAGAGTTTCTTTTTGAAGGTATTTTTTCTTCAATAATCTCTGCCAGATTCCATCTTCGTTTTCCAATTTCCAAAGCCATTTACAAATTAAACTAATGTTCATTAGTCTAAGATTTAGAACACCCAGCCCACCCAAATCTTTCGGGGAGCAAACAGTTTCCCAGTTCATCAAATGATATTTCCTAATCCCCTGCTCCTCCTGCCATAACAATTTGCTTCTATAGGTATCAAAAAATTTCCCACCCCAACCGGCATGTAGTAAAAGGATAGCATAAAGAAAGGCACTGTTGTGAGACAGGAATTCAAGAGAATGACCCTAGAGCCAATATCCATGAGCTTCCCCTGTACACAACTTAGTCGTTTTTCCATCTTCTCCTCCGTAGGCCTCCAGTGCTTATTTAGAAGATGTTTTTTATCTATAGGCAATCCAAGATATCTCAGCGGCAGAACCCTGAGACACAAGGGAATATTTCCTCATAGATATAAATTTGATCCACACAAGCACCTAACCCATAGACTTCACTTTTAAGAAAATTAATTTTAAGTCCAGACATTTGTTCGAACAAGCACATGATGAATTTCAAGTTTCTATCGTTTTCAAACCCCTCTTCTAGCATGAAGATGGTGTCATCCGCATATTGCAGGATGGCCACTCCATGCTCATTTAAATGGGGTACCAAACCAGTTATCAGACCCGCCTCCTGAGCCATTTTAATCATGACATTTAAAGATTCGACTGTTAAATTAAAGAGAATGGGAGACAGGGGATCTCCCTGTCTCACACCTCTATAAGTGCTAAAGAAAACTCCCAATTGATCGTTTAGTTTCACATTCACCTTCCCACTAGTTATGATGCTAAAAATGAGATCATTCCAAGCATGTGAAAAACCTTTTTTCAGCATAATATTATAGAGAAAAGCTCAGTTTACATTGACATACACCTTTCAAAATCTACTTTGAAAAGCACGCCAGACATTTTTTCCTATTGACCTCATGCAGAATTTCATGCAACATGACCACCCCTTCCATGATAAACCTATTTTTCATGAATGCAATCTGGGTTCTATTAATAAGGTCATCTGCAATCGCTGTCAATCTATTATTCATCCTTTGGTAATGATTTTTAGACTCTCATTCATTAAACAAATGGGTGTAAATTTCGGAATTACCAAAGCATCTTCACATTTCGGAACGAGCGTGATAGTACCATAGTTAAGAAGACCAATATCCAATTGTCCTTTTATAAAGTCATCAAAGAGACGTTTCAAAGGTTTTTTAGTAACGTCCTAGAAAAACTGATAGAATTCGCCCGGGAATCCATCAGGACCAGGACTCTTATTATGAGCCATTGAAAAAACAATCTCTTTTATTTCTTCTAAAGAGAACTCTCTCGTTAAAGCCTCATTATCCTCAATCCCGACTTTTTTTGGAAACTTGAAATCGAATGAGACAAAAGATCTATCAGACGGCCCAAATAACTTCTTGTAGAAGTCAGTAGCATGTTCTAATAGGTTCATGTCCCCCTCAATGATCATGTCTCCATCATGCAATTGGCTAATTTTACTTTTCCTTTTTCTGCTACTCGCTTTATTCATGAAATATTTAGTACAATGTTGTCCAAGTTTTAGATCAGCACTTTTAGCTCTCTGGAACCATTTGATGTTATCCTCCCTGATCAGATCATTAAGTTGTTTCTTAATGTCGACTTGGAGATCTCTATCCGCCATTGTAAGGCCATTATTTTCAGCATTTCTATCTAGTGTATCCAAGATTTCAGATAACCTTTTTTTCTCTTTTCTATATATAGCATCCACATTCCTGCTCCACCCTTTCACCCTTTTCCTAGTCTCACCCAATTTCCAATTCCATTCCTCAATTGCACTTTTGCGCCCAGCGGTAAATCCCAAACTTGTCTCACACCACCTCATAAATCCCTCTTTAATCAACCAAGAAAGTTCAAAATGAAAGATGTATGGTTTTACAATATCCCCTCCAGTGTCCAAAATCAAAGGAGTATGGTCAGATACATCCCTTGTTAATGCAGTGACCGTAGACAGGGGATATTGATCCAGCCATTCTGTTGTGACTAGGTATCTGTCTAACTTTTTGAAAATAGGATCAGCATGATTGTTGCTCTAGGTAAACTTGCGATTACTTAAGTGCAAATCAACCAGGTTGTTATTTTCAATAATAATATTGAAAACCGTCCCCCATTTTTCAATCGATCCACCATTGCTTTTCTCACTAGAATTCCTAATAATGTTAAAATCTCCTCCAAAAAGTGAGGGGAACTTAACATTACTACAAAGATAAGCAAATTCCCTTAAAAATTCCTCATGTTCATTGTTTTGGGCAGGACCATAAACAATGATTAGATTCCATTTAAAATCTCCCAGCCTATTCTTGCTAAGTAAACGAACCTAGTGATTTCCATTTTCAGCCTCCAAAACCTCAAAGACATCAGTTTTGACCCCTACAAGAATCCACCGGATCTCCTGCGGGAAGGCAAAACCTGCCAGTGAAAATTTTGTTTGGCACCAATCTGATCCAACCAATGATCTCTAAAACACTCTAATTGAGTTTCCTGGATTCCAATGAAATCCAAGCCATGTTCATCCATCATTTCCCTGGTGAATTTCCTTCTATCCGAGGATCCCATCCCTCGACCGTTCCATGTGGTCCTTTCATTTAGGCTTATTTTCGTTTTTTACCAAGCTTTACTTTAGTTTTAACACTGACAGGTTCCATGGTTTTTTTAGTTAGATTTATTTTTGGAGACATCACTAAAGAAGTGAGCTCCTCAATATCATCTAACTCCCCAATCCCATCATCATCGTCAGATAGAAGAGGTTTAAAAGAATTAATATCAAGCGGCGCTTGACAATTTTCTTCCTCCTTTTCATCTATGTTTCTAGCATTTTTAATAATCTCAGTATAAATTTCATATCTAGCATTTTCTAGCTGTTTAATTATATCCACAGTTTGCATTTTTTTAACAAGGTCAGAACCAATATTAATATGCAATTTATCAGCAATGTCACATAAAATGGCATTATCTGAATTTAGAACCATAGGGAATATATTATCTTTAATGTTGATCTTCTTGCTGGCGAGTTCCTTCGCTTTGTCCATGACAATGCCATCACCATGGGGCCTCAACCTTTGCCTGATATTTTCTTTTTCAGAAGCTTTACTTGTCTTATTTTTCAACTCTTCCATCTCAAATTCCCTGCACTCTTTTTCCAGCGCTGCTTCATAGTCTTGCGTGGTTGTAACCTCATCTTCTTCAGTTCCCAGGTCCTCAACAGAGACCGACACATTTGGTGATGATTCACCATCACCATAGTCTGTCAGGTCCATATGCTTGCCTCCTTGGGATCCTGGTGCTCATCTTCCTCCAGTCTTGTCCTCTTCAAGTTGCTGCGCAGTTGTGTCGCTAGAATTCTCTCATCCATTTTCTGTACCTCTATAACCACTCTTTTTTCAGTCTCTTCTTGAATGAATTTGGCCAATTCCTCCTTGGTGCAAAGAAATCTTTCTTCATTTCCAGAGGGAGCCTCAGTAGCCTTATCAGCAGAACTGCCTTCACCATTTGCCTTTTGCCTTTTATTTGGGTTATATTCTTCCAAGTCCATCAAGTGACTGAAGCTTGATCCTTCCATCAGCATTCCATTTCCATCCAGAAGCCCTCCTTGTTCTACCACTTCTTCCACATCATAGTATGCATCATATATGTATGGATCAGTTGTAATTTCTGCAGAAGGAGGAATAAGTTCAGGATCTCTGACACCTACTTTCACGGCCTGCTGAAATTTCACCAGCGCAGGAATATCCACTGTTTGAACTACACCCAACGGGGATGCAGCTTCGCACACCCCTTTGTAGTGCATTAGCTCATCCGGTATCCCTCCTATCCTGATCCATGCAGAATACAATTTAGCCTTCGCCATTACAGCCGAGCTCCATTTTGTAACTGAAACAGACACCCCAGTGCCCTTCAGAGTGAAGTCATCAAAACCACGCACCCTCTCCAAGACCTCATTGCTAGGAAACTTGACCAGAAATCTCCTGCTGTCAATTTGCTTCACTTTCCAGTCCATTTGCTCTGAAAAGACCTTTCCAAACCAGCTTCCAATTCTGAAATTGTTGGCGACCCACTTTTTCACTTTCTAGTAACTTATCTATTTTATTCCCTTTAGGTTTTTTTATTTTTAGTTCTTGGTGAATTTGGAACACCGAGTTCGGAATGTGCATAATTAAAGTTCCAAAGCTAATCAAGAAGAGGAGAGGCCCCGCCCCGATTTTACCAAACAGATTGATGAGTATCCAGATGGCTGCATGGTCTTCGTTTATCCTTAGCACGACTGCCTGAGTGATAATCAAGAACAAATTCTTATCGGAGATCTCACACATCAAACACATGCATCTCGGTTTTCTTCATCAGATCAGGAACAACAATATACCGCAAAAGGATGGATGAGATATTCTTGTCAGATCCATACAGAGGTGCCATCAGCTCGGCCATGGATGGGAACTTTTCCAATAACCGTCACCATGGATCGATTCCATTCATGGAGCCGACTGCTGAGAGAGATACACCTGGTTAACATCACCATTTACTGTCGGTTTGACCATGCCAAGATGAACTTTCCAGACTTGCAAAATTGTTGCACCAACTAACACATGTTCATCTGTAACACGCATCTTTCCATCGATAAACTCAATCTAGCTAGCATCTCAAATCAAATGCAGGATCTGCTCGAACAACTTGTTAGATTACCCTTGGCTGCATGACTGCATCTACGGTGTTCTTTGATCAGGAGTTAGCTTGCCTGAACTGAGGGAGGAATCACGCGCGCATGGACGCTGCAGAACCGAGTGTCCGGGAGCAGAAGTAGCGCTAGCGCCTGTTTTTGCAGCTCATCGTCGGGATCACATTATAAATCGAACCGGATGGGATATTATGTTCTTCTGGATTCGCTGTCGAAGAACATGAACATCGAGATAAATGAGAATCAACTTGAACATGAACATGAATATGGCTACTGGTTAGGCCCTGATCACACAAAGCTAGGGCCTGAACGTTTTGTGTCGATTTACCGCGAGCTTGATGGACACATGGCTTGTAGGAGTACTTGTTTGTCTATGGGGGTTGCTTGATCGATGAAATATTCATGCTCCCCGTCTCTAACCCCTCCAGTCATGCAGATACGGTGGCAGCTTGAACGTGTCAAAGTCCAATGCCGTTATCCAATCCACCAGCACGTGGATGCACTGCAGTTCTCATCGGCGGTACGCGTGATGCCTCAGACTTCTCTTTAAGGTGTCAAATTTGTTTCCTCACTCATCATTCCTTTTGGTATCCATCAGACCTGAGAGTTGTCTTGTTATCCATGGTAGTTGTCGTGGATGGTGACGGTCCAGGAAACGCAGCGTCATTTTTTTTTACAAGGAGGAAACGCAGCGACATTGACGGAACATGATTGTGGCGAATTTTCACCCCTGTTGCGCTCCAGACATACAGGAAGAAGTTTGCCACGCTCTACCAGAGGTGCACACGTTCAGATTTTTTTTCCGATAAAGCACACGTTCGGATATAAGAACACCATCAACTACTCTCGCACGCCGCTACTTTCTCTGTCACGACGACGGTGCATTGGACACATAAATCATGAAACCAAAGACTAAACTACACACCCACATGGAAATCCACGGTCTCACCCATCTCTAAACATCAGGGACGGAGCTGGTACATAGCCACTGGTGTCAGCTGACACAAGTGGTAATGAGCAAAACCTTCATTAAATCACTTCTTATTCGATTAATCTATATAAGCTGACCCATCTCAACAAAGACTGACACCAGTGAATCATTGTTCTAGCTTCGTCCCTGCTAAACATTGAATCAACTAACCAAGACAAGAGAGGCAAGACAAGAGAGGCCGTTGGATATGGTTGATTCAAGCATTTCACAGAAGAAACACATGACACCGACAGTTGTGTTTCATTGCCTAGCAATGATGCTTCTTAAACCATAGAAGCCAACCCTCCATATCCAATTGTCACCCGTATATGATGTTTCTCTTACCGTGATGGCAGTGTTGTCTCGGATATAAGTTCCCTGTCTCCAACCAAGTCTTAGTGGATTGGTTCAACGTCGCGAGAAGTTTGTGAGTTTTTTAGCCATCGGTTTTCAGGTAAAACAAGTTGGTTTTCATTGCCGTGCGTTGGCGCGGCTATGTAGGCAACTAGGCATCGAGAATGATAGCGTCGTCTTCTTCAACAAACCTCTTTTTTCGGCCCTTTGCGAACAACGTTACCGGCATGAACTAGCGATGTTGGCATATGTGCCTTCCTAGGTCGAGTAGTTCCTCCATTCGCAAAAAAAATGTCGAGTAGTTCCTCCACTGATGTGTTTGGTGCTATTGATCATCTCCGTCTTACGACACAATCTATTATTACAACTTTTCAAGAAGACTATTATGAATGATTCAACGAGGTTCGGTCCTATTAAGTGTTTGCGCATACTTGAGTGGCTAAATTTTCTCGATGTTGGCCATCATTGGCGAGAGCGACGGGGGGTGACAACGATGAGTTTGGTTGCTGCTTTGGCGAGATTTTTGGGCCTAGGGCCTTGGTTGCATATACCCCCTTGTTTAGTGTTTTTTCTGTGTCTACAAGTTAGTTACTCCATTATCTAAAAATTAAACAACGCCGTGTATTTATCAAAAAATGCCGTGTAGGATGAGTTACATAGTGACGTAACTATGGATAACATCACCTTGCACTAGATTACCACTTTTTTTCATTGTTCTGAAAAAAAGTAGATTATTAGTACTCCCTCCGTCCATAAAAGAGATGCATGCATGTTTGGACAAAGTTGTGACATCTTTTTATGGACGGAGGGAGTACTAGTTTTAGCAGAACTAGATTACTAGTAGTTTTTCTTACGTAAAGAACTAGATTACTAGTGTTTTATTTTTGAGAATTAGAACTAGATTACTATACTGTAGTAGCATATTTTAGAAAGAAACGGGCCAAACTGGTCTCTAGGCCCACAGTGTACCCGTTTCGTAGAAGGCTTTCCTCAAATGTAAACACGGGCCGGGCATCCAGCCAGCAACCACCCTAGACCACCACGCATGCGCGCACCGCTTGACACGCGACAACCACTATATATTCTCCCAAGAGCCTTCCCTCTCTAAACCCTAGCAGCCGCCGTCGCCTCTTCCTCGTCTGCAAGCAGCCGCCCCAGCGCCCGGACCTCGACCTCCAGCTCTCCCTTCGACCATGGTGAGCGCTCGAACCCTAGCCTCTCCATCCGATGGCCCGCCCCCTTCTCATCTGACCCGCGCGTTGCTTGCTTTCTCGTGCGCAGGCGGATGTGGAAGTCGATCCCGAGGTTGCGGCCGGAGCGCCGAAGAAGAGGACGTTCCGCAAGTTCAGCTACCGCGGCGTGGACCTCGACGCGCTCCTCGACATGTCCAGCGAAGACCTCGTCCAGCTCTTCCCTGCGCGCGCCCGCAGAAGGTAACGCGCAACCTTTCTTCCTCGTGCTTCGATCTATCTGTGAAGTTTCGTCCCGTCTGCGTCTGGTCTGATCCTGTGTTTGGCGATGGTTTGTGTTGGGATTGGTTAGGTTCTCGAGGGGTCTGAAGAGGAAGCCGATGGCCCTCATCAAGAAGCTGCGCAAGGCGGTGAGTGCTGGTGAACTGATTAGCTTTTATAGATCTGTTTTGACCCTTGTTTGCTCTAGATTGAGGGTGTTTGTTACTTCTGGCCTGTGGTTGAGTAGAACAAGTTAGTCAGCTAGATCTTTAGTTTTCTTGATACCAGTTTCATGTCTGTCGTGCATTCTGCTATGATAGTAAATTAGGCACCAGTAACATCATATTTGTTTTAATAGGCACCGAACACCCATCCTTTTTAAGAAATGACTGATGCTGTTTTTAGTGGTTAGGTTAATCTTGAAGTGGTAGATTTGTCAATTGCCCACGCTACTGAACGCTAATGTTGACATTCTCAGTTCTCTTTTGGTCTATCAAGTATCTTATTTGTCCAACCAATTATGTTTTTGCTGTATACACGTCATTGTTACAACATTTGGTTGCGGGTTACAGTTTTTTCACTGCAAAACTTGTATGCATTTTTTAACACTAGGTTGCCACCATGGTATTGTCTGTCTAAACGCTGTCATTTTCTTGCAACTTTATCTGTTGATCTAATTCTGCAGCCCCTTGTAATCTGTACTGTAGGATATATTACAATTTCGTCCTGCTCCTTAGAAATAATTAGTCTAGTTTTGACTGTAGAGATTCAGTAGGCTAAAATTGTGCATATACCATATACTTTAAACAAAGTAATCTTTCCATGATAGTATGATTGCATTTTACCCTAATTGCAGTTTGATTTAATTTTCTTCATGAGACATCAAATATTTGATGGCAGGATGAGTGGCTGTTTGTTCCTTGTTGGCCATTCAGTGTTAATTTATGTCTCAGTTAGTTCTCATATGATTTCTGGCATTTTTCATATTGTGTTTAGTCTTCTATCCTTTGGTCCTTTGTTGTAGAGATTGAGATGATGATATTATATCCCTATTGGGATGATTGGCTGGCATGATGGCCTCAATTCTGTATTTAGCTCTATCTGATCATCTACATTCTTGTCCATTTTTGTGAGTACCGCCTGACTTAATGGTTGTCACGAGTCCATGTACAGAGCTGGCTGGCTTTGTCTGAACTGCTACCATGCACTTCTGAACCAAATATCAGTCATATTTGGTTCCATTTAGTTAACTCATTTTAGTATTAGTCATTAGATAAATCCTTGAGTGATTTTTTTGGTTAGGCACTGACTGTGTCTTACACTTGCATATGCTTGATGCTAGATTGCCCTTTTACTTGGTTTGCATACAAAGAGTTCTCTCTAATTTTATCTCAGCAGCTCACCTTTTGTTGTCTTTTCTTCTAAACAGAAAAGCGATGCCCCTGCTGGTGAGAAGCCTGAGTCTGTGAGGACCCACCTTCGCAACATGATCATCATGCCAGAGATGATTGGAAGCGTCATCGGTATCTACAATGGCAAGGCCTTCAACTCGGTTGAGATAAAGCCGGAGATGATCGGACACTACCTGGCGGAGTTCTCCCTCTCCTACAAGCCAGTCAAGCACGGAAGGCCCGGTATTGGTGCCACGCACTCCTCAAGGTTCATTCCTCTCAAGTGAGAATTGTCGGGAATGGTTGCTATCTTTGAGCTCCAGGATTCAGTACTTTTATCGGATCTATGTAGTACCTCTTGGCTCTGAGTTTCTAAGTATACCGTCAGACTAAGGAGCAGCAGCATGTGAACCTTGAACTAATCTGTTCCAGATTTTGAAGTTACCCTTAGCATTGCTGAATGTTATCTCAGTTCAATTTACCTTTCTTGCATGAAGTTCTTTTCAAATGATTATAAATTTGTGTTGCACCGTCTGGTGCTTTGTGGGCTATTCTAGAGTTCTGATCTGAATGCCGTCACCTGTTGGAAAATGCTCCTCGTTATTCCCATTGTCTACAATTTTCCGTGCTTAGCACTGCTCCAAATCAATATTTCCTCTGGTCCTCGTCGGCGAATCAATACTATCTACAGCGCTTATGACACTGATTATTTATGAAATGAGTAGTTAATTTCAGTAACTAGCATATCAATGCTACATACCCTGGCAGTGAAAATTTCACATAGAGAACCGCAAAGGGCCAGTAGTCTAATATAACTTGATAATATCTCAGAAGTTTCTTATGTGATTTGAGTATATATGTAGTTTCCACACAGGGTAACACAGCAAGGTTGTAGATTGGGAAGTTCACAACTCAAACTCTGTGTAAGCATTTTGCCTTCCCTAATTGGAACTGCTGATGTCGCAATTTTCTCGAAATCAATCCATTGGTACTACATGAGTTCCTCATCAAAACCTCTCCTAAAGTCTAAAGGTGAGTTTTGGTGTTCTCCATCCCAATGGTCCTCGCAAAACTTGATATACATAGCATTATCACCAAAACTACCCACTAATAACCAAAATGCACATGCTTGCCCACATATCACCCCACAAAGGTGAAATTTGGGTATCATTTCAAGCAAAGATATCTGGACTATCAGTATCATATTTGTGCTGAACAATCTGCTTCCGGGTTTTATCATTGTCTAATCGATATCTTGTAATCCGATAAGCCAGCAAGGCAATATTAAGATCTGTAATATTGGGTGTCACTTTTGTATCTCATGTTACATATTGTTTTGGATATAAATCTCTTTGCATATTTCCTCAAACGAATTAAGTATTGCATTTGAAGCTACATTTCATTATTATTATCAAATCGGTGTCAGTTTTGCTAAAATTGATGATATGATGGGCCACGCCTTAAGAAGTAGCATATCCTAAAATGACATGCATCGTGACAGGAAATGACGATTTATGTTTCTTTCTGGCAATCTACAGATAAGACTTAGTGTACTCACATGCCTTTAGCTCTGTTTCACGATGTTTTTTCCGGATAAAGATCACACTCAGATTTTTGGCGATTAAGTTTGTGCGATATCATCTCATGCACACGCCTGGCGCTTCCTAATTAATCTGCCAAGTGCCTCGAATATCAACACTGCTAACAGCCGAGCCAGATGGCTAGCGCCACTGACTAACTGTCGTTGGCCAGCGCAAATGCTCAATCTCCCCTGACTAAACAAAACAACAGGTAATTATCAAAATAGCACATGCCTAGCGCCACTGACTGCCAGCGCTCGGTTTAATGACATGATGATCCTGTTTCTCCGATTGGAAATGATTGACACAAATTGTCTAAATATGGATATATCTAGACATATTCAGTGTGTACATACATTCGTATTTGAGCAAATATGTGTCAACCATTTCGGATCAGAGGGAGTATTTAACAAGCAGCCGCATGCTTCAGCAGTTGCATGAAACACCAAGTGTGGATTAAACTAGATTTTGGTCAAATGTTTCCAGCAAGTTCGTTGATGGCTTGATGCTGATGAAGCTTGAGCAGCACCAGGTAGATCGTCCCGTTCCTTACACGAGGCAGCGCTGGATTTGGGGTATATCGACCGGTATGAGCATCTGGAATATCATGATCTAGCTGGTTAATTTGGGATGCATTGTTGGATTAACATATCTGAAGCAACCATATATTCACATCGTTTTGATCTCTGAAGCGTGCACTGTGATAAGCGGCAGTTATGTTAATCCCTAAGAATGGACGTACATGGAATACCTGCATCTGGATCGCTCCTCATATACTCCCTCCGTATCAAAATATAATACTTTCTATATTTTTTCTGCACACATGTATCTAGACATGTTTTTGTGTAAGGTTCACGTGAAGCTTGCACTAAAACATGTCTAAATACATATGTGCAGAACCTTCTATTTTGATACGGCGGGAGTAGTTTTTAGTTTTGTATGCTCAACATGATAGTGCAACCTTTGGCGTGTTCACACAGCTATTCATATGCTGCAAATCTGCTAAACCACGTGGCGAGATGTCACTAGTATGTGATATTTAGTTTCTGGTCGTGATAAGCGTGGAGTCAATTTGGCTTCCGAGATTCAGTGAGCCCATTATTTAAGAAGCGTAAAATATATTTATAAGTTTTGATTTTTTGTTTTTTTTGGATGTAGTTAATGCTGAATTCTACAAGCCTGCAAAATCACAGTGAGAACTTTTTATATTTTAGGATACATAAAAATGATAAAATCTGATAAATTTTGGAGATTTAAAATGTGCATCATTTACTATGCAAAGATCTACACAATTGCCATTTTTCTGTAGGTTAGAATGCAAAGCATTTCGAACAGAGAGTTTACACGTGGTGTAATACCGAGAACATGTAGGATTTTTTTTTGAATTTTTCTATTTTTTTTACGCAAACAGCAGGAGCTCTGCTTATCATTTATAGGAGAAGAAAGAATTTTCTAAAACTTGTAATTTTTTTTTATTTTTTCTTAAAATAAAGGGAGTACTGAAACTTGGGAGCCAAAATCTCCACTGACTAAGTAGCGGGAAAAAACGAGTTGACATGCGTACGACTGTACGAGCTACGAGTCGGACTCGACCTGAGCTGCGAGTGGGACTGTAGGAGGATGGTCCATCCGCCTTATATGATCGTCTAGATGAAAATTACAAGTCCGTTAAGTGCGTAGTAATGAATAAGATCAATTACGTGGGATCGTGTTACCGCTCCAGTGGCCACGATCTCGTGTCCCTTTATGGCCATGATATAGTTACTAGCACAAAGCCCGTGCGTTGCAACGGGAGATAGCGGCTTGCTTTCATTAGAGAGAGTCCAACGGAACGGCAAATTTGACTATATATGTCAACCTGGGAAGCTCTCATAAAATTTGCATCTTTTGTTTATACTGATCTTTGTTTTACTGATATTCCGACGGACTCTCCAATTTCCACTCTCCAATTTTATCAATACCTTTTTCTTGTGTACCAAAAAATACAGCACCCTCCACATACACATAATAAAAATAATCCATATAATGGATTAGAAGTGCAGACATGTTTTCTATATAGATTAGGTATGAAAACGTAGGATATTGTGACTTCATAACAGAAACGGAGCAAGGTGCACTTCTCCCAGTATTTTCAGAGATATGTAGCAACCGTGAAATATAGCCCCCAAATAGAAATCTCTGCGTATTAGAGGAACACACAACTTAACTATTGTGAACTGAAAGAACAACATAGTAACACCAAATTAAATCAAAGCATGTACATGGTGTCATATATGTATCACTCCGTAGAAATGAAGAATGCCGGTAAGTGATAAAAAATTATGAAGTAACATATTTCATAAACCACCAGCATCAGCAGATTTGCTAGAATGGTGAAACCATATTTTGTACTAATACCTAAACAAAAGGGGCTCAAATAAGATGTATATTTCTGAGAATAAACGGCAGCAGAGCTTCCTAAGAATTGCTTACAACAGGTAAAGCACCTAGGCTTTAAATTCTCGTGCTTTCATTGAACTACCAAATTACAAAAGCAGTTAGCTTACTCAAGGGAATATCATTTTACTTGTGTACATATAATCTACTTTAACTGTCTGTAGACGGGTGTTCTATTCACATCAAATAATTGCAAGAAACGGGGCCAAAATGCAGAGCCCCAACAAAGTTTATCCTTTTACCGAGGACACCTAGGCTCATGTAAATTCTGCATGCAGCAAGCTATACCTGCTTGGATGCCATGTTCTTGCAATTTAGCTTCAAAACCATCCCGTTGTACAATCCACTGTAACTGCAGCTCTGAATACTTTAACGTCGTGCAGTAGGAAGCTGTGGAGAAAAGAAGATTACAGCAGAAGGGTTCAACTCAATGAAATCGTTAGTGAAAGGCTTCCATTTGTTCTCCCATGATTTACCGGCATCACTGACAGCTGATGCAGAAGAATCTATCATATCCATCAGTAGATTGACCACAGCTAACACCATGGGTTTGGAAAGAACGTCAGGCCGGAATTAGTACCCAGGCATGTTTTTAATCTACTACTTCAAATTAGCACCTTGAGATTTTGTATATCTTTTCTTAATACATCGAAGCAGCGATGCTGCCTTCGTCCAAACATATTGCAAGCACACCCGCACGTCGCTTCTGATCTGGAGCGCGCGGAGGAGCTGGTCGTACCGGCGTAGTCCTGCAAGTTCACCTTGCGCAGGTACGGCGCGCCGTCCACGGCCACCTTGACGAACTTGGGCGGCGCCGGCCTGGTGGACGACCCGGCCGCGGCGTCCGCGAGCGCGTTCTTGCAGAACGACCTCACAGGCGGCCACCCCACCACCTGCGCCCTGATAAACCAAACGGAAACCCCGGGTCAGTCTCCCGCATAACTCCTCGCAACAGAAACCCCGTGGAGAGAGAGAGACAGAGAGAGATGGCACGCACTTGGTGGCCGGTGGAGCTCCGGAGGCGGCGGCGACGAGGGAGGACGATTGGCCGGCGTCGGAGGCTGTGCGCTTGCGGTCGGCGTCGCCGGGGAGGCAGAGGGTGAGGGCGAGGGCGGTGTCCTCGAAGTCGAGGCCGGACGCCCCGCAGGACTCCGTGGAGCTCCGCTCCGTCTCCACCGACATGGCCCGCGGTCGATCAGCCTCCTTCGAGTCTCCTGGGCTCTGCGAGCGGCGGCGTCGGCTCCCAATCGATCTGCTCTCCTCGAGCAGAGGCATTGACTTTGTGGTGGCAGTTCACGTAATATCCCGAAACTTGAAGGGGCAAAATCGGAAGAAAAAAGGGCGGACGGCAAGAAGCTTTGCTTCCTTTATTAGTAGGTATAGATATAGACTAGCAAAATGCCTGCCCGTGCGTTGCAACAGGCCGATGAAACACTTTAATAATTTATTTTTTACACCGAGTAAATTGGTTATTTTGTTCTCCTAAATAAGCGTGGTTAAAAGTTGTTAAATATGTATGATTTTTGATACCGATAGACAGATTACATTTTTCTGAACATTTTGATATATTGAAAACATTTTTCTGAAGTACAGATCAAAAGTTATATATTATACAATTTTGGACATTTTTTTGAAATATCTGGAAATGTTTATAATTCTGACAGCGGGATCCGCATGTAAGGGTTTTAGTAATTACCGAAAATATTTATCGAAATGAATAAAGTCCTGACGGCCGGGCCCATAGTGACGTCACTTGCTGACGTCAGCGTTGGCGGACGCGCCCGCTCTGCCGAGCTTGCGCTCGAGCAGCGGCGCACGCGCGCGGCCCTGGGACGCACGGATCCGCTGGAGGGCGTCGCGGGGAGGAGATTGGCGGCGGATTTGGACCATATGGTCACTGGAGCTGTCGGCGGCGACCAAATCGCGGCGACGGACGGCGGGCACGGTGACCTGAGAAAACAAAGCACGGGGAGGACGGGGAGATGGTCCTACGGGACTGGCGGCTCACCAGGAAGACGAATGATAGGTCGGGGAGGCCGGAGGAGCTCGGGAGAGACGGAATCGACCGCGGCGGCGTTTGGTTGCCCGTGCGTTGCTACGGGTTGATTTTTTATGTGTAGACGTTGCCGCGTATAATACTCGACCACAAAATTGATTGGCCTACATAATCCTAGCCTTATTTTGTTCTTTCCTAATTTTCTCCTTGAGCAGAGCACGTGAAACACTAAAATATTGATGTACTTTGTAGCCTGAACTATATCTATTTCACCGATGTATATGCTATTTATGTGTATCTATGCAAAACTTGAAAATATTTGAGCCTCTGTTAAATTGACGAAAACCTTTGTTTATGGTGAACATAAAATAGAAAAGATAAAAAAGGGAACACACCCAACAGGCCCCGGTCCATCTATACCTAAGCCCAGTAAGTAGGTGGCCACCCAGCCCATCTAACGTAGATCGACTGAACCAAAGCCACGGCCTCCTTCAATCGTTATCTCCTTCCTCTGGATGGATAACGAGCCGCCGCAAGGCTTCGACTCAGGCGCACCGGAGCACGGCTCTACCGGCGAGCCTCCTACACGCCTCCGTCTCTCCCTTTTCCACCTAGGGTCGTTTGACTCCTCCTGTTGGTTGCCGGCGAGACCACCACCATGCCGCTCGCTCTCCTCTTGCCGACCTCCTCTACCTCCACGCAGACACACTGCTGCGTGCCCGAGCCCGCCGTGGCCACCTCCTGCTCGCCCTTCGCGTGGATAAGCCCAAGAAGGGGCCGTGACCGTCTTCCCCTCGTCCTCACTCCCTCGCTCACCCCCTCCTCTCTCTTTTCTGCTGCCCTCGCACGGCCGAAGTCGCCGTCGCCGCGCCGTCGTGAATCGCGGCCGCTCCACTCCTCCCCCGACGAATCGAAGTCGACCACGAGCTCCGCCGTCACCTCCTCTAAATCCCCGTCAAGGCACGCGTGCTGGGACGCTCGGAATCGCCGTCTTCCCCGACTCCGTCCGCCGCCCCGTCGAGGTCGATTCGGTCGCCCTCGACTTCCTCCTCTACTTCTGAGCACGGATTCGTGTTCGTGGTGAGCTCCTGGTCCGGATGGACCTATTCCCTGTCCACCCTGCGCTCTGGTTCTCCGTGCCCATATGGTTCGACGACCGAAGCTTGAAGGACGGGAGGCGATGTGGTGTGGAGCTCCTGCCCGTGGTGTTTGGCAGTGGGTAGTGTTTGCGGAGTAATTTCCCTATTTGTCGGGGTTTTTTTCTGTAAAACGGCGGGGCAGCCTTCTTTCGCAATGTGGTCTGCGGGTTGATTTCCGGATTTGTCAGGGGGTTTTGTGAAAAATGGCGTTTTGAACCGGTATATCCACTCGGCGGTGGCAATGCGTTGTAATATGACCAAACAACCAGGGGCAAACCGGAAGAAAAAAAGTCGGACGGCAAGAAGCTTTACTGACTTTATTAGTAGGTATAGATTTGGTGTGTCGTGACCCGGTTTGATTTTGGGCTCCCGGCTTGGTTGGTCTTCAAGTCGGATGTGCTCCCTTTGGTGGTGTGGCTCATCCTACTTGTATATAAGGCTTCAGATTAACAAGGCCATTTGGTTGGATACATTGTGTTGTCATATTTCATATACCCGTGGCCCCGTGGGGGAGTGACATTTTCGCAATTTTTTCACTCTATAAAAGGACATTACTTTAACTACATGTGTCACTTAGCCTTTGCGTCGGGTCTGCAAGGTACGAAGCTTCCGAGGTCTCAAGCCATTTTACCCTTCCTCACGAAACCGTATATCCGCCCAATGCAAAGTGGATCATACCACATTATTATTACTCACTATATTAAGAGAATGCACTTTCGCGAGCTGTGGTTGATTTGAGTACTGTAGCTAACACTGTAGATAGCTACATTACTCACTATATTAAGGGAATGCACTTTCGCGTTTGGTTTGTTACATCTCACTGTCCTGGATAGTACCGTCCCGTCCACCGCTTTGACCCCACTTCTTCTCTCCCGACCTCATCCTCTCCTTTCTCGCTTGCGCCGCCCGACGAGACGCCAACAGCCAGGAACGAGCGGCCGCCCGGCCCGTTCCCGCAGTCGCCGCTGCTCCTCTCCCTCACCTCCTCTAGGCCTCCTCCTCCTATCTCCACCAGGATACTCCTGTGCGCCTACCGCTTCCGCCTCTGCCCTCATCTCCCTCATCGTTGCCGCCTCCGCGGACACTAACGCCGAGGCCGCCTCCGCGGACACTAACGCCGAGGCCGCCGCCACGGCCGTGCCGTGCCTCCGCGACGCGCTCGCCGGGGACAGCTGGGCCGCGACGAAGGTCGCCGCCGAGGCGCTTCTCTCGCGCCCCGCTCCCCCTCCCGCGGCGCCACCCGTGCCAGCCCTTCCCCTACCTCACTCCGCGCCGCCGCGCGCCGCTGTTGCCGTCGCTGAATCCGGCGCGAGACAGATGGCGGCCGCAAAAGGAGGGCGGGTATGGGAAGGAGACGGATTTCGCTACGCTCGGGAACCTCTGCGTCGACGTCGTGCTTAGCGTATCGTGCCTCCCGCCGGCGCAGCGGGACAAGCGGCAGGCCACATGGAGGGCTTGGCCGCCTCGCCGCCTGACCAGGTCTAGCTCCAACCCCTTCGCTTGCTGTTGTGCGGGAACATCTGGTTTCTCGCCCAAATCGTTCTGCCGTGGTTGATAATTTAGGGGTTCTGTGCTGATCAGCCATTATGATTTATCGTTGGAAATGGTATTGGGTGAGAATTTCCAGGAGACCTTTTTGTTTTCGTTCTAGATGCTCATCTGTGATTGCAAGATTAAAAAATTAAGTCTTCTTGGTTCATTATATCTGGCTGTAAATTGGATGGATGGAGTGGACTGCGAGTTCTGGTGATGTAAAAGTATACACATTCCATTTGTATCTTGACAAATTCATGCCAATGCAGGTGTAGATTGTGTGGGAGTCCATGAACCAGATGATTGAGGCGTACGGGCAGTTCCCAGACATGGAGGATTCCTAATTTGGTAAGCGATTATTGCTATTTTTTGTTTAGCTCATCTGTACCGTACTTGATTTTTCATACTTGCACCTCAGATCAGTGTACTGTGCATATGAGATCGTATGATCTGACGTTGCGTTCGTTACTCCCCGATCTGTTCATAGGTACATGCTCTCTTCCCTTTTGATTTATGTACCATATATCCAGATTCCGATTATTTGCAAGTTATTATACTATATATTTTGTTTAGTAGGCATGACGTGTTAAGGATTACAGCATAGAGGTCATGATGCCTAGCTGCTGGATTCGCTTGGTGTGGCAAATGGAAGCATCACCTGGTGCTGAGCAGCAACAATCAAGTTCTGGTAATAAGCCGCGTACGTAGTCGTTGATATTGGATTGAAAATCAGAAAAAATTATGGTTCAGCTTCTCCCAAGCTCACTAATGTTTCATGTCCATTGTTGCGTGCAGCTTTCAGTTTATTTATATCTTGGGAGTGCACTCTGAATCCAGAAGTCCGCTATGATATCCCTGTGTGCAACAAAAACAAGATTCGTATTTCAAGAAGTATTATTGACGCAGACATGCAGTGTTTTATATTGGAGGCTTTGCTCTCAGCTTTGTTTTTGGCAGGGATTCTCCTTACTCTCTGAAACCGTCCAGGTACTTCTTGCTTTCTCTCTTTTCTTGGCCTAATTAGATTTCTTAACAATTCCTCTATTACACTGAGTTGCTTTCAGATAGCTCAAGTTTATGGTTTAATGGGGAAGTGTACTGTGTGATTGCCTACAAAGCAGATGGCATGTTATGTGTCTTAATGTATTCAATATTGGCTCCACAGTCATTTTTACCTCCACCGGAAATAACTGCTTTGTTCTATTTTTCTGTAGGCAACAATGTTCGACTGGAGTCTCAGCTTACCAAAGTGGATTTGATAAAATGTGTATCATAGAAACTGGTCCAGGTTTAACTGCCTATTCAGCTTCCGCAGTTAGCTAATGTTACCTCAAATTATACTTAAAGTGGAATTGATGAAATGTGTATTATGTTTTGCATGATAACAGAGATTGTGGCGTGAACAAAGCTATTTATCTTCAACAGAGGTTCTATGTATTATTCTCTTTCCAGTTGACTCTTATGAATATGTGGTCCTGGTACATATACGTATATTAAGTCACAAATTTTCGGTTCCCATATCCTCACGGTACAGGCAAGTAATTATGCCAATATCTAATCCATCTTTTCTTAACCTTTATCTGGTTACAATGCTGAAGTAAAGATGGGATTGTTATTGGAAGTTCCACTTATTTCTATAATTTGCTTTATCACTTCCATTAGCTCTCGACTTCACAAGGTAAAAATCAGTTGTCCCTGGAATTTCAACGAAAAGATAGTTTCATACAGTTTAGAAAATTGGATCATAAAATTACATTAGATATATTCATGAATATATATAAGTAATTATGTCAATATCTGATCCACCTTTTCTTAACCTTTGAATCTGGTTACAATGCTGAAGTAAAGATGGGATTGTTATTGGAAGTTCCACTTATTTCTATAATTTGCTTCATCACTTCCATTAGTGCTCGACTTCACAAGGTAATAAATCAGTTGTCCCTAGAATTTCAACGAAAAGATAGTTTTATACAGTTTACAAAATTGGATCATAAAATTACATTGCATATATTCATGAATATATATACGATTATGTTAGTTTAATCCATAGGTATTCATGATTATATGTGATGAACATTACAGGAAATACCGCATGTTTTGATTTTGTGTTGTTGTCCTCTTTATTTCTGCAGCCGTAAGTATTCCTTTCTTGCATGTTGCAATAGCTGTTCTCTACGGTCACAAGCGGAAGCTCATTCAAAAATAGTGTGCTTCTCTGGAAACAGATATGCTCCCCATCTCTTATACGTTCTTATTCATAATTTGGGTGGTTGTTTGATTTCTCTCTAACCATTCTTATTTTCTATACCTTTTTCAGGATCTCATGGGGATCCAACTGAATTGTCCAGATTTGTCGACATCAATTTTTCATTATAGAGGTTAGTTATGACGACTATCCAAGAATAGTATAACAAACTAATACAGTGCAGATACAGTTTGCGCATGAAGCGCAATGCTAAAGGCTAAGAACTAACGTAGAAACTGTTAGCAGTAACAAAACCAGTGAAGATTTCTTGATTAATAAATTGCTATTCTCCTAAGAATCAAACTGGAAAGTGCCAAAAAAGAAGTGCAAAGAGTCAACGATGTTGGATAATACTTTCTTCTGATCCCGGTTTTGCCTCAAATTCTATTGCTAATGGCTAAGAAGCAGTACCAAAGGTTGCTTGAAGCCAAAAGAAAAAGTATTACCCGTTCAAAACACACTAGCTATTTAAAATGCTGAAAATATTTTTTGGTTGTTCCAGCTGATTTTAACCTATGAGTTAAATCATGAACTTAATTATGTAGTTTGACAATGCTATGTGCTGAATTATGAACTATGTAATTTCACCTATCAAAATGATGTCAGGATTTCACATGCTCCAGTACTTCCTTAACATGGACGAGGCGATCAGATCCCGCACTCTAATCTCCATTTGTATTCCACGTTTCCTCTCTGTTTCTTGGTAGATTAGTCATGCCAGAGTTCGTGGTTTTCTGAATATGGTTCACCCTGGAGTGCTGCAGATGCCCAGGGTTTAAGAGAATTCTAATTCTAATGCATTCCTGTTCGTTTTTTGTTGTGGTGTCTTACATGACAGCGATGCTTATTTTGGTTTTTTACACAGGTGAATTTTCATGCAAATATAGAACACGGCATGATCCAGAACTCCAAAGTTCTTCAGGACATGTTCAACAAACTGCAAGTTAGAGTGATATGTCCACAACCGTGGATTCATTCCTAATGCTTTAACGATACCATTTTTGAAGGTCAATACACCGCCATCGATCTTATTGATGCTGGAGTACTTTCTATATTTCCTTCTTACAAAACAACACTTGGTATATGTATGTTCCCTGTTCTAAAAACATTGCTTATCATGTTCCCAATTTTGTAGATGATCTGAAGTCCACCAGAGTATATGAAAAACATCATCTTTAGTTGGACAAGTTCTTCTTCTAAGTTGGGTGTTGGTTCAGTTGGCAATTCTGCAATGATATCACATGCCCTGATTATGAAGAACTTGCATAATATTTTATTATCTCCATGGATGAATCTTATTAGGGAGCTTCATTGTGGTAAGAACTTGCCACCGCAGATTATTTCTTCTGATGGAAGGATTCAGTTATGATCTTTGAAGCGCTACCTGCACTGCTGAAAATTTATCTTCGAAACGCTACTGGTACTGTCGAAAATGGCAAATCTACTACTTTATGCCTTCATATTTGTTACTGTTTTCTGCCTTCATATTTGTGATAGATAGATTCAGTAGCAAGAAACAGTGGCCGTAAATCCTTACATTCACAAAGATCAATATTTTTTCTATCGGACATGTCATCAACTGTGGGACATCATTCCATCCGAGATAAATCAAGAACACATGAGGCATTTTCACTTAACTGATGCAAGGAACAGTTTACAATACAAATATCTATATATTTCTGGAGTATTACATAATTATGTAATGACTATGTCAACTCAACTGACGAAGCAGACGGTCACTTCCAATCGGAAGAAAATGCTGACAAATCTGACGCAACTCCGGTGACAAGAGAAGAAGAGCAGGACAGTGGTGCTCCCCTTTGACAATAAGCTGGAGCCTTCGATTCCATCTGATGACAAGTCAGACTCAACTCCATCTGTTGGTTTCTTCACCAAGGGTAGAGAAGCCAACCATTCCTCAGATGCCGAGGGCAACAACCATACGTACAGATGCAATATTTATCTTTGTGATAGTAATAAACTGGGAATTCTAAATTTCTTGGATCATTGCCAGTTTGTCCTCTTACAGCTGCAGGTAACATCATAAAAAAGTTGCACTCAACCTTTTGGAGGCTGGCAAATATGACAGGTTATATTCCATTCATGGTTGCATGTGTCTAGAAGCACATTGTTCATGTTATAATATATATTCTCAAAATTATATAAAGTTGAAAGAGAAAAAGTTAGAATCCATTCCGCATCGATACTACATAAGCATAGCTAGGGTCCATTGATGCATTCAAAAAACGGCATTTGTATCTCTTAGTTAAGATATTTTTTGTGTTCCCTGTCCTACAAGCAACTCTGATGTGAAATTATTTGACTTTGTTCAGCTATGGATATAGTAATGCTTCTGTTGGAATGCAAGGAATAATTGCAAATTTGCCATAAGTCTTTGGCCTCACTGTCATTACTTCAGCATAGAAAATGATAGTTAAAATGCTGGTAATGTTTGGACTATTGCAATTTGTAATTTTTTTGTTAGGAAATATGCAAGCACAAATGTCAGTAAAAGACTTTTTTTGTTATATCACCTTAAACTTGACAATGTATCCCCACATCTGAGATGTTCTGCAGCACTTCAGGTTTGTCCAACATGAGTTCTTCTTAGCTTTGTCGAGATGGCCACTGCACGTGTCCAGTAAAGAGACAAATCGGTGGGTCTGAAAAGGAAACGAGCAAAGTTCACCCTTCTGCTTTGTTCAAACTTCCCCATGAATTCTCATCAAGGGCGCGGCGGCAAACGCAAAAGTAACACCAACAATACAGTTGGCTGACAGCTTTCCTCCATCCACTCTAAACGATGGCAGCTGAAGGTACTAACCTACAACCCTTCAAGCACATGAGCACATCAATACATCTCCTTTTCATTTCTTTGTATAAATCCTTATTGAGCTTACTGCTATATATTTCAGGCTAGACCTTCTCCTTCTTTGCGATATCAGTGTGGCCACCATATTGATGAGGCCAATATGAAGATCGTGATCAATATCAATTAGCCAAGTATAAGTATTGTGTAGTTTTCTTTAATATCAATCTGATAAGTATACTTATCAACTCAGTATCCGCATTTTGTTTTCAACTGTGACATGCCGCTGTTTCATACATTGCCTATGCGAACCAGCGTGATCATACTGTCATGCCAGATGAAACGGATGTATAGATGATCGTATGCTACCTAATGTAATTATGTAGCTAAATGTATATTTTACTACCTGTCAGCTTCTCCAGATGTTCTCACAATTTCCATCAAAAACTACACTTACTTCTGTTATCAAATAAATTTACGTTTGACTTTCACTAGCTGCAACATAAACTCATACTTAATAAACCAACCAGCAAACCAACAGCAAAAAAATACCAGCAAGGGCGCGGCGCGGCGTCGCGCCGAAATTCAACTAGTATTAATTAAGACGGTGCAGTCCAATCCCCCTTCATTCCATCTGTACATTTTTTTTTGGCTCCTGTTGCTCTTCATGGATTTGAGTCCTTTTCCTTGAAAATGGTACATACATACAAAGAATGTGATGCAAGCACCACCTACATCATTTTGGTTCGATCGGTGCTAGACTGGCGAGGCTGGTTTTAAGAGATTCCCAGCCCTGGAAACAGTGTCTCATGTCGCCCCACGCTGTCAATTTGCGCAGCAGCTCATGGCTTCAATGACACAGCTACATCCTCCAAAGACATCTAGGCCCCGATTCACAGTTTTCCCTTTTTTAACAGATTACGGAGGTAAAACCTTACGGACCTTTTTAGGCCCTGCAAAAAATCGGGTGGTTCCTTCGCGAAAAATCTGGACGTAATATTCGGCGGAAATATTTCAGACGTTCCAAGCAGGGCCCTAAGCTTTTGTTCAGACAACCATCACACATATAGCGACCAGCAGGCAACGATCCTGGCCGACCTACTTCGCCGCATACGCGAACAATCTCTGGCAGCCAAGGAACAGGCATGTCTTCGACTCCTTGCAAACGACTGCCATGGCGCTCCGATGGCTTGCAGCTAACACCTTGCGCCTATGGGCTGAGCGGGTAACATCCAGTGCACAAGCAGATTTAAAATTTTGGGCCTGCAAACTGGAGCCTAAATAAGTGAATTCCCAACAGACCACTGGGGCCATCTGCACTACTAAACTAGCTTTTACATTTTTCGCTCATTTCAGAACCATGGTAGTTTCATTAAAAAAACTGAGGATTTTTGGCCTTTCTTAAGAAAATAAGGTAAAGAATCCTCTACCTTTTGCTTAAAAAAAAGTAGATGAAAAAGCAAAGAGACATGTGGTGTGATGCTAAGGTCATCGGCAAGCTGGAAAGGAACAGACAAGGAACAAATGTGCACTATCCAGTGTGCTTCAGGTAAAGGTGATGGGTCTGAGCAATAATTCGAATCTTATCGAGCGGTCCGAGAGAAAGATGATGCTTTTGTTTGGTAACCTTCAGCATCAGCTCATGCACTGTTGCCCATTGCCTATCAGTTTCTTTCCTCCTTGTGTACAAAAGGCATATGCTACACCTACAAGAGGTGAAAAAGAATATGTATGCATTGCTTCACCTCAGAATAATAGAATATGTGTGGCGTGAGATGCCTTGCCTCCCTCTTGAGCATCGCCACCTCAATATCAGTGGCATATGGTTTAGCCTCCAAGTGCATCTGACGTTCAGAAATTCTTATTGCATACTGGTCTCTGTTTAAACATATGTGTGAGTTGTTAACCTATTTCATTAATGGTTATTAGATAAAAGTCTGTATGTAGTGAGGTACTTGTTTATCCTAACTACAGACCGATAACATTGACAATCTAACAAAAGTTGGAGATGTTCACAAGCTTTTCCAAACTGTAGGGATATTGGGGCATCGGGCCTTCCCCTATGGCAATGTATTGCTATCCGTCTGAGGATTATGACCGAAAGAATGTGCTATGGGCTTACCCGTCTTATTCCATATTTTGCGGTTAACGCTGAGAATGCCTGATGACACTAATTATTAATCTTAGATTCATAACCCGTCACAATGGAATCTTCTCCACAATATTATCAAACCTGGTTCAATCACCCATTACAATTGCTAAATTATTTCATTGTAAAACTAGCAGTCATTTCAACTCAGGTGATAAAGATAGTATAAGTTGCGATGAGAAATCTTATCACCACGTTCTGCGTTGAGCACGTCATTCGTCAATCCGCAGCCCCCAACCTCTTTCTAAACCCCCCACCCAACTTCTTTTCCAGCGTCAACGACGAGCACCCCTCCACGGACTCAGCTTCGGTGACTTGTTGTTCACAAGTCACCGAGAGACTTAGGTTCATCTCGGCCCTCCGTTTGAGATCCAATGGATAAGATTTGTCCAAATATGTAACTAAAAATAAAAAGTGTTCGGAAAAAATTGAAAAAATCAAGTAAATCACAAATGCCTCGTTTTATATTCTGGTAAAGTTTCATCTTATTTCGATTAATATTTTGTAAATCAATAGCATTTTACCATTTTAAGCTATAAAATTTGCTTATTCACACAATAATGGTCCAAATAAAGTGAAATTTTCCCAGAGTGTAAAACGAGGCATTTGTGATTTACTGGATTTGTTTCAATTTTTCTGAATACTTTTTATTTTTAGTTACAGATTTGGACAAATTTCATTCATTGGATCTGAAACGGAAGGCTGAGATGAGCCTAAGTCTCTCGGTGACTTGTGCACAACAAGTCACCGAAGCTGAGTCCCCCTCCACCCACTAAGTCCGGCGGCGCCGACCCACCCCACCCCACTCCAACCCTAACTCTCAAATTATTTATCTCTTATAGACATATATTTTAAATCTATAATACAAAAGAAACTTAAAATTCGAGACGACCTACAAACCTGAAAACGGAAGAAGTAACACGCGACGCGACTCATGGACTTAGGCCATCTCCAGCCGTCCCCCCCAGGAGGCTTTTTTTGCGCCGCGCCGGCCGAAAAGCGCCGTTTTTCTACACTCGGCCCCCCAGAAGCCCAGTTAGCGCCGTTTCGGCGTAAAATAGCGCCGGCGCACCCAGGCGAAACCCAGCCCACTGGGTTCGGCCTGGGGGGGCCGGCGGAATGAAAAGCACGCGTGGGGCAGCGCTGTCGGCGAGACAAAGCCTTTTTCCCACCCCGACTCGCCTTTTCCTCTGTCCACCTCGCCGTCGCCGCCACCACCCCTCCTTCGAGCCCCGCCCCGTCGCCTCGCCGTCGTCGCAACCACCCCTCCTTCGAGCCCCGCCCCGCGCCGCCCATTCTCCTCCGCCGCGATCTAGCCGGCTGGGCCGTTCTCGGAGCGAAGCGCGGCCACCCCGCCCGCAAGGTGTTCGGCGTTTCGCCCGACCCAAGCCATGGACTCCGACGACGAGGAGATGCTCGCCGAGCTCTTCGACGAGGAAGATCAGGCCGCCATCGACGACAAGGAACACCTCATGGTCTTGGCCTGTCTCGCCGGCTTGCTCGTCAACAGCGGGCCGCGTCGTGTTGGATCGACGCGCGGGCGCCGCAAGAGCAAGCAAAGGCAGCGGTACGAGGGCTACTGCATCCTCTACTCCGACTACTTCGCCAACAATCCTACGCAGGACGCGAAGGTGTTCCGGCGCCGGTTCAGGATGAACCGCGAGCTCTTCCTCCGGATCATGCGCGCCATCCGGGAGTTCGACCCCTACTTCAAATTGAAGAAGGACTGCACCGGCACGGTAGGCTTTACCTCAATTCAGAAGTGCACGATGGCCATGAGGTTGCTTGCATATGGTGCTCCCGCAGATGCACAGGATGACTATCTGCGCATGAGCGAGTCCACGGCCCTGGAGTGCTTGAACTATTTCTGCCGGGCAGTGGTTGCAGTCTTTGGCCCAACGTACTTGCGATCACCCAATGCGCAAGACACTGCTCGCCTCCTCGCAGAGAATGAAGCAAGAGGCTTTCCTGGGATGCTTGGTAGCATCGACTGCATGCATTGGGCATGGAAGAACTGTCCATTCAAGTGGCAGGGGATGTACAAGGGAAAGGAAGGAGAGTGCTCCGTGATTCTCGAGGCCGTGGCTTCATATGATATGTGGATTTGGCATTCATTCTTTGGTATGCCAGGAACTCACAACGACATCAATGTCTTGCAGTGCTCGGATGTCTTTTCCGACCTTGTCGAAGGCCATGCTCCCCCTGTGAACTACGAGATCAACGGGCACCAGTACACAAAGGGCTACTACCTTGCAGATGGCATCTACCCCAGGTGGGCAACATTTGTGAAGAGCATCTCCAACCCTGTGCCAGGAAGCGCGAAGGCTTGGTTTTCCAAGTGCCAGGAGGCTTGTAGGAAGGATGTGGAACGGGCATTTGGCGCGCTGCAGTCTCGATTCGCTGTTGTCCGGTACCCAGCTTTGACTTAGTCGAAGTCCAACATGTGGGAGGTGATGCAGTGTTGTGTGGTCTTGCACAACATGATCATTGAGAGTGAACGGGATAACCCGGTGCCTGCCAATGAGGCAATGGCACCATACTACCGCCAGGGTCCTCTTGCAGATGTTGATCACCAGGTGCCGGCGCCATGGGCAACCTTCCTCACCAGGCGCCGGGAGATTTGAGACGCTGGAACACATCTAGCTCTACAGGATGATCTGGTGCAGCACTTGTGGGCGCGCAAGGGCAATGACAATGCCGATAATGGCGATGCCAATGCCTAGTACGATTTGTTTTATTTGCTTGTATTGTTGAACTATTTATTTGTGTATGGATTTGTACGTTAAACTATTTATTTATGTGTGAATTTGTATGTTAAATTATTTCTATGTGTGAATTTGTATGCCAAAAAGGGCCGGCCTTTCTTTATGCCGAAATAAGGCCGCATCGCCGGCTGGGCGGTTCACGGCTGGTAAACGCGCCCCCCAGGGTTCGGTTTCGCGCCGTTTCACGCCGCGGCGGCCCAGAAAAGGCGGCGTTTTGGCCCCTGGGAGGGCACAACGGCTGGAGATGCCCTTACTTCTGACTTTTCATGTAGTACGCTGAAAATCGAATCGCATTCAAGTCAAAAAAAAAAAATCGAATCGCATTCCGCAGAATTGTAACCATCCAAAATATTTAAGCCGGCGACAGAAGTCCACCGCCAACCTCCCTTTCCCCCACTTCTCGACTCCCCAAAACCTCCTCCTCGCCGCCGGCAAATCGGCCATGGCCTACCTCCCGCCCCACAAGCGCCACTCCGGCGGCTCCGAGCCCGCCCCGACCCCTTCCCCGCCCACCTCCTCCCTGCGCGCCCTCTCCATCTCCTCCTCCCCTCTTGGCCGCCACCAGTTCCGCCCGTCCAACAACAGCATGATCATCCACGCCGCCGGCTGCGTCTCCCGCTGGTCCCCGTTCCCGCCCTTCTCCCCCGTCTCGGACGATGCCGACTCTTTCCGTCTCGATCCCTTCCCGTGCGAACCCGTCGAGCGCAAGACCGGCGCCAAGCCCCTCGTCCTCGCCCTCTCCTCCCCGCCGAAGGGCTCCTCCGGATCAGCGGAGACTGCGGCCGCCGCCATCGCGGAGAGGTTCCTGCCACAGCTCCTCGCCGCGGCGGAGAGGGCGAGCGATGTTCCCATGGAGGAGGAAAAAGGGAAGCTCAGCCTCATTGCCAGGGTGGGGAAGGTCCTGTTCCAGCCGTGAGTCTTCTCTTGCCCGTCTCTGTTTTCAACTCTTTTCTTGAATATGTTCTTTGCATTACCTTTGTGAATTGTGATGAATGTGCAAATAACTGCTACTAATGTTGCTGTGCGTAGCGGTGTATCACCCGTCTCCTTGGACTCGCTCCGCGACGCTGCAAAAGCAGGGGAAGAAGGATCCAGGAGCCAGGTCCGTAAAACGTTCTATACCAGTGTGCCCAGGGAATCTTTTGAAGGTATGGAGCAGTCCATTGTTAAGCTGATGGGTCTGGAGTTCGATTCGTCAAAAGAGCACTACCATGTCAAGGTTTGCACGTCTAACAATGCGAGAATTGTCAGTTTTTTTTTTTGGTTCAGACTAGTTAATCATTTCTGGGCCTTCAAATGTATGATAGGTATTTGACAAGCGCCAAAGTGAGTTTACGATGTCTTGCAAATGCACTGTGCAAGAAGATGGGAAGCTTGCAATCCATAAGGTGTGCCTTTCAGTCTGTCTTACCTTTATGTTTGGTTCTTAGAACTCTGAACTCGGGAGTTTCTGCGTCATGATTAACTTCTAACACTAGTTACACTACCTCACGAGTAACTTTGTTTTGTTCTTTTACGCGTAACATTTATCAGTACCAAGACTGTCAATATAAGTAATTCATCTATAAGTTAGTATGTATTGAGACGATGTATAGCGCTTAATTTTAGCTTAAGTCAAAGTTGTTTAGTTTGATCTGATGTAAGCATTTTTTGCTTTCTCTGAGATTTTTGTTAGATAGGCTTGAGGCTCGTTTTGGTACTTTTCTTTTCCTGTTTCTGACCCTTTGGCATTTGCTTCTATTTTGCATCATCTTGTCATTTTCTCTCTAATATAAGATGACAAGCATTTCGATGTGTGTTCGATGAAAAACATATACAAGAGTACAAGACCCTATAAACACATTATGAAAACATATTCCATGATAAGTCTAGTGATGACTATTTGGTATTATAAATGGTGATATTTGTTTTAAACCCGATTGAACTGAAAAAAGGTTTGACTTGAGAGAAACTTAATAGTGCTTGTAAATCTGAATGGAGGGAGTGTTCAAAGGAATTTCTGGGCAATTCAGATGTTGCCATGCATACAAAAATAATAATGTTGATATGAAAGTATTCTTTTTCTAAAGCAGTCACATCTATTGTTCGAGGTCTATAGCAGAATATCAATTTCTAAACTCCTTATGTTCTCTAGCTCAAGAAACTGCAGCAACAAGACAAACTCAGCCTGATAGTGTTTTTCTACGAAAAAGCAAGTCATTATTTTGCCTACTGCAGTTTTCTTTAAATTAATTGAAGTGAGTTCTAGTCAATGGTGGATGCTTTGTGTAACTCATTGTGGTTATTATTTATTTCGCCTCTCCTTTTTTCATTCTACCGCATATATTGTTTGGTATAACATATTCCTCCTTGATAGGTGAGAAAATCTTGAAGTATTCATTTATATCCTGTAGAGTGTACATATGTGATTCGCATACTGTGGCTGTGCTAAATCGTTCATATGTACCACCACATTTGAAAAAAGCTAAAACATCTTATATTTAGGAACGGAGGGAGTACTACGCTATTCAGCACACGCCACTAGCTAACAAGAATTTTGCTTCTCATTCTTCTCCACTGTTACTTCTTGTGCAGGTTGAAGTGAACCAGATACGACAGTTGGTGGAAGACATATCCTGTCTGTCCAAAGATCTTGACCTAAGGCTGATGTTGAGTACCAAAAGGTTCCTGGAAAACAAAGATGTAAATTCATACTGGAACTACCTTGAGTCACTCTGTTACGGGCTTATGTTCTGCATACTCATTTGATATCACTTGCAGCCTGAGGTAGAAAATGCCATACAGAGCTTAGTATCTTCAGCTATTCTTGATCCAAATGTAAAAGGTGGACTCAGATGGCCGCTTGGGAAGGAGACGATTGGTGGGAGGTTCAGCATAGTTGGAGCGTGGCATACCAACTACAAAGCTTTCAGGAATAAAACACTGAGGTTCAAGCTAAGGCATGCTGACCGGTTCGACCACCGGAGCTCGACTGGAGAGGTTTCCAATGAAGTTAGCTTCAAACTAACTGGAATATCAAAGAGACTGCAGGTTAGTAACTTAGTATGCAGTAAATTGATTCATAATGATGTCCTTGAGCAAGTGACTAGATTTTTGGTTACATTTTTCATTAGCATGTCATTTGTACACCTAATATGAATATCTATCTTATTTTCTAACCAACGTATGGGTACTCTAATCTTCTGTAATTAACTATCGCCCGGTGTATTTATTTTCTGATAGACAGTGGATTGAACAGCACGATGACTGTCTTGTTGTTAAAATTTCCCAGGATGACAATCAAGAGGCGGACAACGTGAAGGAGATGCTGGAATCTGCTGTGCGGATGATCTGGGACAGTGCTTTATGCTACAAGATGGCGCCCTGAGCTCGCGGGTTTGCGGTAGGCAGACAAGTACAATTGCATCGTCTGGTCGCTTGACGATGTTAATGTTGGTTCGTAGCCCTGCTGTGTATATAGTTTTGCTTCGTAGTGAATTTAATGAATTGAGGTTGATCGCATTCGCATGGGAATGCAATCCATGATACCTTCGAGTTGCAAAGATTCAGATTGCGCTTCTATTTGTTTCTTTCTCTTTTTTTTCAGTAGCGCAAGCTTTCCTCTCCTAGAGCTGTGGCTGCGAGTGCTTTTGTTTTGGGTCTTAGGTACCGGTGAGCCCTTTATTATGAAATTTTTGGAAAACGTATTTTAAAGTAGAAAAAACTAGATATAACCAATGATGTATATTATGAGTGTGCAAAATCTCAGTGTGAAATTCTTTGTATTCTAAACTACAAACATATGACAAAAATGCGGATCTCCAAAGTTTGTTGGATTTTTTTGTTGTGTAATACAGAATACAAAGAATTTCTGAATTGAGGTTTTACAGGCTCGTAGGATAGTCATTGGCTACGACCACCTTTTTCTTAGCTTTGTTTGAAGCTTCGAAATGCTGTTTGGAATTTTACAAAATGAAGGGCTCCATGTAGCACTAGGATTGCTTCTATCGATTCTGACTCGGTTCACTAGGATTGACCCGTTTGTTGAGATATGTTCCAAGTTTTTTCGAGAGTAAGATAGGTTAAAGTTAAGGCTACGCGGCCTGGTTCACGTGCTTGTTTCCATGTGACACCAATTTAGATAGCTCGAGATAAAATACGTTAGTTGTATGGGATCCGACTTAACAAGCTCTGTATTCAGCTCATCTTATTATTCAGCAACTATCACGCCCAAGGTTGCACACTTGCACTGCTAGAAGCAGCCAGCTGCCAGCCGCCAGACGGCGCTAGCCGGAGCTCAGTGCTGTCCGGGCAATTTCTCCTTGATCTTGTCCATGAGTCCCCTCTTCTCGCCGGGTGCGCCCCGGTGCCGCCAGTCATCCCTGTGTGCCCTTGCTGCCCGTAGGCACCGCCAGTTCCCACGCCTTGCTGGTCATCCTTGTGGGCACCAGGCAGTTTCTCCTTGATCTTCTCCTTCATGCCCTTCTTCCTCCTCCCGCCCATGCCGTCATCCTCAGAAGACTGTACACACATACATGCCAGCCACAGAAATTAACAACCAACTAAATTAACGTGGCAGCAGACATGTTGTTCTGATTCAGAGTCAGAGTGACACTCACGCAGCTGGAACTGCCAGAGCGATGCAGTGTCCCACGGGTTTTGTGCTCATCCCTGCCGGGCTGGAACTGCCCGTGAACGCACCGACGGCGGAGACAGCTCCCATTCCCATCCCGCCGGTTGCGCCGTCGTCGTGCCCGGCCACCGGGTTGCCGTACTCGTCCGCAGGGTTCGCGGCGTGGCCGTGCTGCCTCCATCTTATCTTGCCTGTCTTTAAACTAGCTTGCAGCCCGATGATCTCTCCCCCTGAGCTAGTCCCTAATGGAATCCCGGCCAAGTTTTGAACCTAGTTCTGGTGTTTGGACAACACAGACAAATTGGTGATGCAGGAGGGCAACGTTGGAGCTTCAGAGCTTGGAGGGATATTTATACCGCCGGGCACAGGCAGCTGGTGTGAGAGTTTTGCTCCATGGGCAGGCCACCGCAAAGGGGGTACACATGTGCATTAGTGCATACATATGCGTGGTGAGTCGGCGACCAACCCGGAAGTGTGCATGCGTCGTGGCGTCCGGGCGTGTTGGTGGCAGTGTGGCACCACGTACGCCTTCGGTTGTTCTGGGAGGCTAGTGACTCCACGGATAAGCTCGCCCTTGTATCTTCTTTTCTTGTCATTTCCGTTTTGTAAGCATATCGCGCCCTTATCATTATTTCTCAAAGATGAAGCATATGCGGTTTCGAATCCCGATCTCATATGCAGTAAAATTTAAAATAAACAGTAAAACATTTTATTTTATTTGAAAATGTGGCAACAATATTTAAGTATGCTATATATGCACAAATTTTCATGATGAAGTGTCATTTGTGGTGCTCTATGCACAAAAACAAAATCATCGCTCTAATATGTATATTTTTAAATTTAATGTTGGCCACTGGTTTTTAAAATATATATTTTTAAATCCTAAATCAGTGCTTTGGGTGTTGCCATGATTCCACCTTAGTCATGAAAGTAAAGTACTAATATGAAATAGTTTATAGACATACTACCAGCGATGATCTTTATTCTAACACGCCACTGACAGTACTAGTGGCGCCCCAATTCCGTCACGCCATCACTAAATGGCTATCCGTGGCACACACCAGTGGTATGTGGGCCCAGGAGGTCTGACCTGGCTCAAGATGGCAATGGCGTTCCGAGCGCATTCGCACGCCACTAGCCACTAGGTACTAGTGGTGCATCGATTTTGGGCATGCCACTGATACCTAGCCTAGAGCCTAAAATTCGATCGACCCGTCCGGCCAAATCCTCCACGTACACTTTCACTCTCAGACCCCTACACTCCATTCTCTCCCCAAATTATCAGATTTCCTCTCCCTGCGCCACCACTCCATCTCCTCCGCCGCCACGCCTCTCCGTCTCCAGCCTCCCCTCTACCCGCACAACCACCGCTCGACCCCGTCCGCACCGCTGCCTCTCCATCTCCCCTCTCCCCGCGCAGCCACCGTTCGACCTTGTTCTGCGCCTCTGTTCGCCAACGCCCCCTCCCGCGCTGCCCGAGATGTCTACACTCCACTCGACCACGACGACATCGACGCCTATCTAAGTGAGCTCTCACCCACCCCTCCAGTCTCCTATTTTATTTATTTATGTTTCATACTTTTTTTTGTATGATTTGGTTTTAGTTAGATGAAGATTTAGTTGATAACATGTGTAGGATTTTAGTTGATAAAATGAGCCAAGTTTAGTTGATAAAATATGTATAGACTATAGTTGATAAAATGTGTAGAGATACTAGTTGATAAAATGAGCTAACTTTAGTTGATTAAATGTGTAAGTATTTTAGTTGATAACATGTGTAGATAATTTTGTTGATAAAATGAGCCATGGTTAGTTGATAAAATATGTAGGTATTTTTGTTAATTGATAAATTTCAGTTTATCATTTAGTAGGATATTGCGTGGAAAATATGCTAGTCGAATTGCGCGAGGGTAGGGAATAATGGATCCTCATTCACCGTTCAATTTCGCGAGAGCCACTTGCGTTCAGTGGTTATTGCCAAACAATTCATTCTCATACACTTTCTAACAGTTTGCGTATACTTGTTTTCGTGTATACTGTTTGTTTTCTTACATTTTATTCCGAAGACTGTTCCATGCAACATAAGAGACGAGTTTAATGAGTTAACCGATGACGCGGTGCATTTTGTTGCTCATGAGTACCTGTACCATGTTGACATGACGAAAACACAAATCAACACTTGTTTACACGGCGTAGGATGGGACGCCTTCGTTTCCGAGAACCATCTCACCGTCCGGGGACAAATGGTGCATTTTTCTCTGGCTCTATCACAGCGCATGATGACTGCAATCTGGACAAATATGGAGGAGGGTGACGAGGACATGGGTGATGGCCCATTTCATTCTGGCATTTTTGCCTACAAAGCGAACTCGGGGACCATGAGAAAGCCCGCCTCCTTCATTACCGCCAATCGGTAGCTACATTGGGGTCCTGTGACTCGTCTTAAGCGAAAAAAATTGAACACCAATGTGATGGTATGTTTCTCAACTGTTTATCTACTTTGTTTTTTGATTATCATGTGTGGTGGTGGTATGACGTTCTTATTTTGTTTTTTATCCTAGAAACTACCTCAGCGACTAGCGGAAATGAGTGGCATCCCAAGTGAAGGAAGAGCTAGCCTTCGTGTTGGAGCACAAGGGCATGCCAGCGTGTTTGATACAACATGGAAGTTTACGACCACATTGTTTTCTGCAAGCAGGAGTGGAGACGGTTTCTCGAGGGAAAAAATTTGGAGGTTGAACATCCAGTTCTTATTACACTGTGGAATACCAACGGTCGTAATTTTGATTGAAGATTGTCATGGAGATAATATAGTGTTCCTAGCTATGCCGAGAAGTTCTATTTTTGGTTCTAGTTAAAATAAGTTAATGTTATGATACTTTGTCAAGAAGGTCGGTTATGATAATTGATGCTATGTGAAAATGCGCCACGGCAGCAAAGATGAGCCTAGACGCTCATGCTGCCGTTGCAACTATTTTTTTATCCCAAAATTCATCTTAGTGACGTGTGGTCCTGTACAACGTCACTAGTGTTTCTGTTACTGGTGGCGTGCAGACGACACGCCACTAGCATCTATGTTGGTGGCACGCGATCCGCGCACCACCAATAAATGTTATTAGTGACGTATAATCAGTGGCCAAATCGACACACTACTGCTAGGTGTTTTCCTACTAATGAAGTATTCCCTTTGAAGTTCTATTTGATGACCGGACCAAGTAGTATTATCAGTTCGGTGTGAGTTTTGCTATATTATTGATGTAACGATGCCTTAAGTAAATAGTCGCATATCCTAATATGACATGCACTATGAACCTATGACAGCAAGCAATAATCTGTTTTTTTCCGCTATCTACGGAGAACACACGGTGTACACTCATGACATTAGCTCAGATTTATGATGTTTATTTCGGATAAAGATCACACCAAGATTCTTATTTCCCAATTGTTCAACAAGCTCCCAATAATAGGCTAAGCAGGGCCGGTCCTGGCGGGGGCGAGAGGGGCGGCCGCCCCGGGTCCAGAAATTTTTGGGGCCCTCCCAGGTCTGTGTAAGTAGGATTAGTTCTGTGTATGCGTAAAAGAAAAAAAATAATTAGCGTAAGAAGGCCATGGCTTGGGGGCTTGGATGCTTTGGCAATCAGGGCCTGGTGGAAATTGGGCCCTGCTCGTACGTAGCTGCACAGCCGCACGGGAATACAGAATACTCTCCACATAAGGATTCGATCGCAGTAAAAAAAACCTATAGGATCGCATCGGTGCCATCGCATCGGTTGTTGCCTGCTTGCATCTGATACGAAAACGAAACGCATCCGTCCGTGTCGCCGCCAGCGGCTTTCGCCGTCGCTCGTCCGCCGCAGCTTGTTGTTGTATTCCTGATCGCCCAAGCGACGGGCCGCCGACAGGTACATTAATCGTGCTCTTCCGCAATTCTCTATCAGGCCATGTTCCTTCTCTATTATAGTTTTATTTGCCCTAATTTGTATTGCTAATTAGCCATTGTTTTATTTGTAGCGCCGCTATGAAGAAGACTATGTCCGGGAGTGCGAAAAGGAAAAGGAGGGAAAAAAAATAAATTGATAGACTCACAAAGAGGATCTTTTCACCAATTTTTGAAGAGGAACCCAAGCACTTCAACAAATCCATATGGAAGACAATAAAGACACCAATGCGGATGATAACAATGTGAGTGATCATGAGCACACATTTAACTCATCTCCTACAGAATCTGCTAGTTTTGATGAGGAACCAGTTTTGTGGATATTTATAATCCGGTAAATTGGGGTAATCTTGATAACAAAGTATATATATATATATAAATCTGTGTCTCATTTTTTCATTTGATTTATATTTTTCCAACATATATGTCTACTTATACTTTGGGGCCCCAAATTCAAGTCTCGCCCCGGGCCTTCAAAATCTCAGGACCGGCCCTGAGGCTAAGCCAGGTGGACATAACCGTTGTTGGCCAGCTCAATCTCCCCTGACAAAACAATAGATTATTATCAAAATGGCATATGCTTAGCGCCACTAATCGCCGGCGCTCTTGGTGGGAGTAGTTGCATTTAATGCCACGACGATTCTGTTGGTTATGATTTAACTAGCAGCCGCATGCTCCAGCAGCTGCTGAGAATACCAAGTGTGGATTAAACTAGATTTCGGTCAATGCTTTGCTTCCAGCTAGTTCGTTGAGCAGCACCAGGTAGATCGCCATTCCTTAGCCGATAGTACATCGCTGGATTTGGGATATATCGACCGGTATGAGCATCTTGAAACTATCATGATCTAGCTGGTTAATTAGCATTTTGTAGTGTACTAGTATATCTGAAGCAATCATACATTCATAGCGTTTTGATCTCTGAAGCGTGCACTGTGATACGCACAGTTATGTTAATCGATCTCTAGGAACGGACCTGCATCTGGATCGCTCTTCTCAGATGAGCTTTTAGTTTGTGTGCTGAACCTGATAGTGCAGCCTTTGGTATGTTCATACAGCTGTTCATGCTGCAAATCTGCTAGAACGTGGCAAGATGATACTAGTGTGTGATTTCTGCACATTTAGTTTCTGGTGTGGTGGTAAGTAACAGGAAGAAGCTGCGATAATGTAGTTAATTTCTGCACCATACGTAAACAAAACAAAGCTAGTACTCGGGCAAGTAAATTTATCGGCAAGATAATTCAAAATGTGAATGCATTGCACCCCAATCAAACTGTTACACTATACATGGCGTAAACGAAGACAGCGAAATCTTCGCCTTCCTCTTAGAAGTCTTCACTTGAATTCATAGTATTTTCTGTCGGATTGAGCAACCAAAGACTAGCTGATTTGTTCATCCATCCATGGCATAATAAAATTCAGAGTTCTTGTATTTTCTTGGTGACACTTTCAGCTCTAGGCTTCTGAATGTGCGGCGAGCGCGGAGAGGTCAAGCGGCTGCGCGTGGTTGTGGTCGTTCTCATAGGTGACGATGAGCATCCCGGCGTCGGCGCGACACCGCTCCACGTGCTTCCTCGCCGGCAGTCCTTGATGCTGCTGCACCGGTAGTATCCCCTGCACACGCACCCAACCAAAATTCAGTTCATGCTCATTCAGTCGTCTTACTCACTGAGCAAATGCATTGCACAACGATGAGATGAACACCGCTACGATATTCTTCAGAATTTCTAAGGGCCTGGTTTTTCAATTTGTTTCTTCACGAAAAATTACTCTATAACTAACATATTATTAACCAAAATTATGAAAGTATATATACCTTGGATAAGGGGAGCCTTTGATGGGTTTCTGCCCGTACTTCCTCCACGAGTAACTGTCCGAGGGTATATCGGCGACCTTGTCGCTCAACGCCGGCACCCTCACCACCCTCTTCTCCCTCGGCCTCCTGCAACACAATCACAAACAAAAACTGAGTAAGAAAATCACACCAGCTAGCTCGCCAAGATCAAACCACAACCAATCTAAACCACCGACTTTTTCTTTGGACAGTGGCATTTGCCGTCGTCATCGGCCTTTCGAGTGCAGTGCGCCGCCTTCTTGGACGAGGGCGCGGCGACGGAGTTGTCGGACATGCTGATGAGCTGGCTGCTCATATTTGTGAAGAAGGATGTGGCCGCCGACGAGGTGCACACCGAGTTGTCGAAGCTGAACGTGATCACCTCCGGCTCCTTGCCGCTCCTCGCCGCCGCCGACGGCATCTCGATGTGGAACGGCTTCTCTCCCGCTAGCTTCTGCTGCTCGAACTGGAACCTGTTCTGCGGCTGGGGATGCTGTTGGTGATGGAACTGGAATTGGGAGGCGCAAGGAGGAGGAGTAGCCGCCGTAGCAGCGGGGACCTTCGAGCTGTTGGCCATGGAGGACGGAACGGTGCAGCCGCTCGAATCCAGGAACGGCATGTCGAGGAACATGTTCCTGTCTCTGTCTGCAGGCTTGGACGTCGGTGCAAGAATCTTACCGTTTCCGCCGGCGCAAGGAGCCGGCACCACCACCGGCTCCGCCTCCTTCGCGTGCCTGCTCTGCGGTGGCGGCGGCGCACTGGAGCTGCTCCCATGGAGGTGGAAGCCATTAGCAGGTGGGCAGTACGCCACCAACGGGGTTGGGTGGTAATCCAAGAGGCAGCTCGGATCCACCGGCGGCGAGCTCCTCCGGCCGACCCTGGCTCTCGCGTGGCCGACCCTCTTGCTCAAGATGGTGACCACCTTGTCGAACCGGGACACAGCCTCGTCGGTCTGCGCGGCGACAGCGGCGAGCCGGATCGGGTCGACGCCGGACTGCGACAGGCGCGCCACGAGCTTCTTGCAGCTCACCACCGCCGCCCGGTTGGCTTCCTCCACCCCCTCCATGGACAAGAGTTCAAGGATTTGCAGCACCACCAAGAGACAAAATGAAGGTAGTCTTGAATCTTGATGGTGCAATGGAATCAAGGAGCTCTAGATTGGGATGAACATCAACAGATCACTGGAAGAAACCAACGATATGAGTATGGATTTGAGATGATGTAAGAAGAAGTGTATGGAAATGGATTTGACCAAAGGTCAAGAGGAGTTTCACAATGCAAACACATGCAGAAACTTTGCATCAATGGTGGAGTAGGAAAATGTTTTTGCTAGATCTTGCTGCGACTTTTGGAGGGGAGAGCGTATGTGACAATGACATAAGCTCATTGGGACCTTTTCACTTGTCCAAGAAGTAATCCAGGGAGTATAATATCCTTGTTGGTATGGTGAGAGGCCGAGCACTACCAGAGAAAAATATAGGAAAGTCAACGAGGCCGGTGATGATCACAGCCGTCCATATGACTGACGGCTTCGATGCTACTTCATCTGTCCTTTTCACTCAACGTCATAACAGTTTATCTTCAGTTTTTTAAGTTGGTCAATTAAGCACTGTTGCCTCAGAAAAAGATTGGTAACCGTGCCCATAACCATTTCCCTTGAGTAGTATTTTGAATGTGAACTTGGGCCACTAGAAACCTACAAAACTATATAGTTAGGGAAGATTGAATATGATAAGTCTATTGGGTTGTATTTTACTTTTGCCAGCTCATTGGAAGAATGGATCAACATTCCGAAGTCCCTTGTTCAGTGCAAGTTATCAACTCCTGCCGTCATTTCAAGGGCTCGTTTGATTCATAGGATAGGAAAAGTGTAGGAATAGGAAACCTAAAGGATTGGAGTGACATGTCTAATTGAATCTTATGGGAATAGAGAGTGTCTTTGATTGTGTGAAGGAATTTTTCCAAGAGGTTGGACCTCATGCTTTTTTCCTATAGGATTTGAACTACAAGATTTCTATGGAAATAATTCCTATGGGATTGAATCCTATGAATCAAACAACCTCAATAGGAAAACTTTCTATAGGAATCAATCCTCCAAAAATCCTATCATATTCCTTTGAATCAAACGGGCCCCAAGTGTGACAGAGAAACAATTCCGTGGGAATTTCTCCAAATACTCCCTCCGTTTCAAAATACAAGGCGCGCTATTTTTGTGCTGGTCCTCGGTGTTCAACTTTGACCGTTAATATATAATAAATTATGTGGATCTAGAATGTATAAATGGTACTGTTGGATTCGTCTTGCACAATTCTTTCATTCCATATATTTTTATAATAATTTTATGATCATATTATAAGTACAAATCATGGTCAAAGTTGGACATTGTTGACCAGCGAAATTAAAGAGCGTCTTGTATTTTGGGATGGAGGGAGTATTTGATTAAGGCCAACCACCATTAGCCGCTATGTGAATGATTGTGTGACTGTCATTTTATTAAATACACACTTGATAATTCAACTCCAATATAATTCAACACAAGATAAGGAAACCATATTAGGTATACAACTGTTTGGGTGGGTATACAACTTGTAGAATACAATACTTTTGAAGTGATCTACTCGGGAACGTTTCGTGCCTGCCTCCCGGGTCGCTCCCAGGGGCGACTCCGGAGGCGACCGAACCCTAGCTAGGCGACCTCTCCTCCTCCCTCCCCCTCCCTCGCCGCCGCCGGCGGTCACCGCCGGACCGAGCCCGTGCGTTTGACGGCGGCGGCGAGGCCCCCTCCTCGCGCAGCGGCTGGTGGAGCGTGGGCTCCGCTTGGGTGCGGGCGACCCTGATCTTGTGGCGGCGGATCTGACCGGCGGCGGCGGCGCGCTGCTCTCGCCGGGAAGCTGGAAGACAAGGTCGGGCGGCGCGGTCGCGGGCATGTGCTCTGGCCTCCTCTCGGCCACGGGCCGGGCAGGGTCCCGGGCCCGCGTGAGCCCATCCGCCCACCTCCGTTGCGGTCGTCGCTTGCAGCCATGGTGGCTGCTGGAGGCCGCTCCCCTTCACTGTGTCGTCGTCGGCCACCTCACACCCGCATATCTGGCGCCGGCAGCAACCATGGGGGTTGCTATTAGGTCAATCTTCCGGGACGGGCCCGCGGATCCTGCGTGGTGGTGCGGCTGCGTTTGGCGGTGAAGCCGTTTGTCGCGGTCAGTAGGGGCTGGCCGCCGCGGTGGTGTTCGTCTCTCCTCTCAGTTGGGTGGTGCGGGGAGTTTGGACGTCGGGGCGGCGGCCCAGGACGGTGGACTCGGTGTTGGCGGTGATCTGTGGTCGTAGGGACGACATGGATTTCGGCGTTTGGAGTGCCTGGCGAGGTCTGGCGTGGGCGTCGTTCCTTGCCCAGATTCCGATCTGGAGGCTCTGTTGCAGCCATGGTATCCCCTGCCCTTCGTGGTGGGTGTTGGAGTGGGTGGCCGTTGACGTCGGTGTCGGCGACGCTCGTGGGCGCCGCTTTCCCTCTTGGGGGCGACACCGTGGCTCCACCCCACCTCCCTCGTGTTTGCTCCGGGTGAAAACCTGGGTCAGCTGACCCGACGGTGGCGTCGCTTCTGCGTCGTGACGTCCTTGGAGGCACCGTCTTGGAGCAGGGATCTCCTCGCCCCGCCATGGCTGTTTTGAGTGCAAAGCTGGTGCCTTTCCGTAGCTCGTGATCTGAAGTGAAGTTGCCCTGTTCCTGTGCTTTGGTGGAGACATGACCTGCGGACACGATGGTCTGATCCCGCCCCTCTGGTGGCTCGCTGTTGTACGCAAGGGTTTGGTACTCGCCGCCTTCGGTGTTGTCCGATCCCGCCCCTCTGGTGGCTGGCTGCTCTACGCAAGGGTTTGGTGCTCGCCGCTGCATTGGTGCGATCTCCGTTCGGCGCTGTGTTCCTCGGCTTCCTCTCCTTCGTGCTCGTCGGCTGCTCGAGACTCCGATCTTTCGTCTGCTGGTTCCCTCTCCGATGTCAAGCTCTGTACTAGTTTTGGTGGTTTCTTCGCTGGTGGTCCGATCCTGCCTTCTGGCTGGCTGTTTTATGCAAGGATTTGGTGCCCCGCGTAGTGTAGCCCCTTTTGTTTTAGCTTGTCCTTGTTCTGCTATGTGAGAGGCTCTCCTCAACACCTTGTACTTGACATTGTAAAACCCTGAGCTTTGTTAATTCAAAGTTGAGCATTATGCCTTTTATTTAAAAATCAAAAAGGATTCAACATCTGTCGGGGGAGTATCCCCGGGTAGGGTCAAGGCTTGGCATAAGTGGAGTTCGAAGGTGTGCCGAGGTACGGAAAGGGCCGACCTGTTTGGGCCTGGGAATGTCCGAGCTTCATCTTGACCTGGAGAATACAGGCCGACCTATCTCAGCCCAGAGGGGTCCGAGGTATACTGTTGGCCAGAGGGGTCCGAGGTATACTGTTGGCCAGGCCGAGGTTCACTGTCCGAGCTATGTTCAGCCGACCTAACTACCTCAGTGCAGTGGTTTGTGTTGTGAGAGCAGGAGAAGCTGTGGGGAGGAAGTAAGATCCGACCTGGTAAAAGATATTAAGCGCAAGACCCGAGGTACGGAGCCCGTCACATCCGTGCCGAGCTAACCGAGGTGATGGGCTGTAGGTCGGGCAGGAGTCAATGCTCCTGTCACTTCCAGCCGGGTACAAGAGCGCCTGACACGGGAGCGTCTGTCAAGGAGCCTGGCAGAGGCGTGCTCCGGGTTCGGCGGGCCTGCACGTCTCTGACCGCTGACCACGCGGGATCTGGGAAAAGGCTACGAGGTAGCTCTGCCAGGCCACGTCCTGTCTCGGTCAGAGGGGACATGCTAGTTCTGCCGTTAGGCTACAGGAGATGGGCAAGCCACGTCTTGTCCCTGACCGAGGTACGGTGGTACGGTGGTGACCGTTGCAGAGGCATGGCAACAGTGTTCTGCGAGGGGCACAATGGTAACCCGGCTGGCCTATATAGTGGGCTTCACCCCCTCCTGCTAGGAGACCCCCCCCCCGCGCTGGAACTAGTTGATCAAGAGAGAAAGAAAGAGAGAGAGGAAGCTCGGAACACCCCGGAAACACCTCGGATTCAGCTCGGAGTGCCTTCTTCCTCCCGTTAGCTCCATCTTTTACCTCAAGTTCTCACCATTGTAGCATCATACAGCTCGAGGAGCAGCTTGTACTTGTCACTTTGAGCTATACACTGAGTAGGATAGTGCTGCAGTAGGGGTGTTACCTCCACAAGAGGGCCCCGAAGCAGGGTACATCGTGGTGTGCTTTGTGTTCTTGCTTTCTTGGTTCTTCGTTCGTGTTCTTGCGTGTTCTTGCGTGTGCACTTCTTGAGTGCATAAACCCTCCCCGGATTCCCCCAACGACCATTCGGCCCCATCTTAGCCATACCTATGGCATCTGCCGTGATCCCACCACGACAGTTGGCGCCCACCGTGGGGCAGATTGAGGCGTTGGAGGGAGTTTTCATCCGGACGGGCTCAGGCGAGCGTGTTCTTTCCGGGCTTGTCGCCAAGATCGGAGAGTTCACCTTCATCAGCGACAACGCGGGGTGTTTCGCCGGCAAGCCCTTCCCCGAGCACGGCTTCACCATGATGCTCGGCAGCTTCGTCACATACGTTGCTGTCGAGGTTGTTCGCGGGTACCCGGAGCAGGTGCTCGTGGACGACGAAACTCCTCTCCTCGCGGCTTTAGGTCGGCGTATCACTCGCCCCGAGAGCTGCGTGGAGGTGATGATGACAGGTCCGGTTGACGCCGCTGGCAAAGTAGATGCCAGCCAATCCAAGGCGGCCGAGGTTGCTAAGGTGAGATCTGCAAAGCCCAGGCTAGAGAAAGACTTGCCTGGCACCCCAGAGCTGCAGGGCCGAGGTGCGACCCTGGTAGAGATAGTGGACACTGGCAGACCCAGTAAATCCAGGAGTGGATGTAGTGGTGACTGTGGCCGACCTAGAGGCAAAGCGTGTCCTGTTGCAGAAGGAGGCTGTAGCAATGATAACAGCTAGAGATGAGTTCAATAGAGATCTGCGTGAGTACAATGCAGCGAATGGCTTCACCCCGGTAGCAGTTGATACACATAGGGGAGCCGAGGTGCGGCAGAGAGGCAAGGGGCTCAATGATGAGATAAACAGGGAGGCTCGACCTACCACCTCGGCTAGGAGTGAGAGTCGCGTGTCAACTGGAAGGCCGGTGTATAGTTCCCCTGCTAAGAACCTCAGAGCTGCCGAGGCAGGCAGGGCCGAGCTATCCGGGTTACTGGAGATGCATGGCGTGCGCAGCAGAAGCGAGTCAATGAGTTAGTATATGTGGCTAACCAGCAGAATGAGGCTCTCCGCAGAGCATATGCCGGGGCTGGTGATTCAGAGATGGTTTATTCAGCTAGGCCAGTTAGTCAGGTGTCCAAGGGGCAAGCCTCGTCTCCACTCGTCGGAGGAGCCGATCGAGCCCGGAGTGTCACCTCGGGTCAGAACAAGCAGCTGCAGATGTATGATCCAGTCCTAGCAGCAAAGCAGAAGGTGGGCCAGGGCAATGCTAGCCGAGCTAAGGGAAACCCCGGCCCAGGCAATGCAGCCGAGCTAAGGGTAACTCCGGTCAGGGAAATCAGAATGGCGGGCAAGCAGCATCGGCTGGCCGAGGTAAACCACCTCCGCCCCCGAGGTATCAGCAACAACCCGGCAGCAGGGGCAATATCAGCGAGAGCCGGAGTATGTTCAGCAACCTCAGAACGTCGGTCAAGGCGATGACCGATATGATGATGGAGACTCGGCCATGGCGCGAGCTGGATACCACAGAGTGGATGGGGCGTTGGGACCTCGGATAGGAGGTCGGATGTTAGCTCCAGGCGATGTCCGTAACAAGCTGGATAGAATCTACTTGTCTGAGCAACTGGAGGAGGAAGGCCCTCCTGGTCCGGCGTGTTTTGGACCTCGGATCATGAAGGAGCCACCACCACCAGTATCTCAGTTCCAGTTAGGTCGGAACACCAAGCCATACAATGGGAGCACCAAGCCACAAGATTGGCTGACAGATTATGTATCCTCGGTGCACATTGCGGGGGGCAATCGCCGATGGGCGGTCCGGTATCTCCCGCACATGTTGGAAGGTCCAGCTCGGATCTGGCTGAATAATTTGCCGGAGTATAGTATCAACTCCTGGATAGACTTGGAGCTGGCGTTTAACAGCAACTTTGCTAGTACATACAAGAGGCCAAACCGACCTCAGCTCCTGGCGGCATGTAAGCAAGATGATCATGAAACTGACCGAGAATTCTTAACTCGGTGGAGCAATGTTCGGAATTCCTGTGAAGGAGTGGTAGAGGCACAGGCCATTTCCTGGTTTGCAGATGGTTGTCGACATGGCAGCATGCTGTGGCAGAGGCTCCAGAGAGATATGCCGAATCCCTAGCAGAAACAATCCGGGTTGCAGATTCTTATGCCTGGGTGATCCGATGCAGCCAGCAGCAGAGGCAGGAGCACGTAACAGAAGGAGGGAGCCAATAAACAACCGGCTCGGACCAAGGTGTAATGACCGTCAGGAGTTCGGACAGAAGAGGAGGGAGCCGGACTATCCATACACCTCGAACCAAGTTGCAGCGGTGAACCCGGATCAGCCCGGAGCTGGAGGTGTCCAGAGGCCAAAAATCAATGGTCCGGCATTTAGTCCGAACCCGGAGCCACCCATGACCTATGAATCAATGATAGATGGTCCGTGCTGTTACCATACGACCGACCCGCGCAAGCCAGCCAACCATTCAACCCGGCAGTGCAGCTGGAACCGCAGAATCAGAGAAGAAGGGGCAAGGCCGGAGGAATCAGAGCAGGACCACCACCTCAGAGATTTCAGCCGAGGTCCCACCCTAATCTGTCCGGAGCAAATGTTACCCCGATAACCACTGCACCTCTTCCGAGGCCTGCAGCAGCAAGACCCGTGAATGTTGTGAATGTCCGAGGTAATAACAACAACAATGGTGCCGGACCAAGTCAGCAGTATGAATACCCCGGAAATGACTATAGAGAGGTTCATGCGAGCTATGTGGTCTTTGTGACCGAGCCAACTGACAAGAAGAGCGTGCAGAGGCGTGCCATGGAGGTGAATGCAGTAATGCCGGTGGTGCCGACCTATATGAACTGGTCTGAGCAGGAGATCACTTGGAGCAGAAAGGACACACCTCGGATCATGCCGAGCCCTGGAAAGTATGCCCTGGTGGTAGATCCAACGTTGTGTGGGCCTACCAACAATGTGAGGTTCACCCGAGTTCTGGTGGACAATGGCAGTGCCATCAACATCATGTACCGAGACACAATGGTGAAATTGGGCATATCGCCTAATCAGTTGATGCCAAGCAGTTGTACTTTTCATGGGATTGTGCCTGGCGTTTCCTGTGCACCCATGGGCAAGATATGGGTGGATGTAGCATTTGGAACCAAGGAAATTGCCGAGTTGAGAGTATCGAGTTCGAGGTGGTGGACTTGGAGAGTGCATACCATGCATTGCTTGGAAGGCCGGCTCTGGCCAAGTTCATGATTTCCACCCATGTTGCATACCTGAAGATGAAAATGCCAGGGCCTAATGGGATCATATCCATCTCGGGTGACTACAAGCGAGCCATTCAGTGTGCCTCGGCGGGGTCTAATCTGGCCGAGTCTTTGGTGATCGCAGCTGAGAAGAAGAAGCTGCATCAAGTGGTGGCAATGGCGCAGTCAACACAGCTCGGCCTGTCCGGACTGATGAGCCCGGACTCAACTGCGGCGTTCGAGGTGCCCAAGGAGACCAAGAAGATCCCCATTGACCCGGAGCACCCAGAGCATATGGCCATCATTGGGACCGGGCTGGGCGAGAAATAGGAAGGCGAGCTCTGTCACTTCCTCCGTGAGAATCGGGATATCTTTGCATGGTCGGCTAAGGACCTGCCTGGTGTTCCGAGGGAGTTGGCAGAGCACTCTTTATTTGTTAGGCCAGAGGTGAAACCGGTGAGGCAACCGACCCGTCGTCTCTCAGACGACCGGAGACAAGTGGTGCTGGACGAGCTGGCTAAGTTGCTTGCAGCCGGGTTCATTATGGAGGTGCTGCATCCGGACTGGATATCCAATCCGGTCTTGGTGGAAAAGAAGAAAGACGAGCCAGCCGTGGTCAAGGTGTGGCGCATGTGCATTGACTTCACTAACCTCAACAAGGCGTGCCCAAAAGATCCATTTCCATTACCTCGGATTGATCAAGTGATCGATTCCACTGCTGGTTGTGAACTGTTGTCTTTTATCGATGCGTACTCTGGTTTTCACCAGATACCACTGAACCCAAAGGATCAAATAAAGACTGCTTTTATTACCCCGTATGGGGCGTATTGCTATCGTGTCATGTGTTTTGGTCTGAGAAATGCCGGGGCAACTTATCAGAGGTGTATGCAGAAATGCCTGCACTCTCAATGGGCAAAAATGTGCAAGTGTATGTCGATGATATTGTCATCAAAACTAAGGAGAAACATACTCTCCTCGAGGATCTCGAGGAGACATTTGTGAATTTGAGAAAGTATCGGTTGAAGCTTAACCCGGACAAGTGCACCTTTGGTGTCCCGGCTGGAAAGTTGCTCGGATTCCTGGTGTCTAGCCGAGGTATCGAGGTTAACCCGGCCAAGATCCGAGCTATTGAGAGCATGAAGTTACCGAAGTGTTTGAAAGATGTGCAGAAGTTCACAGGGTGCCTAGCCTCGTTGAGCCGATTTGTAGCTCGGCTAGGAGAAAAAGCCTTACCTTTGTACCAGCTCATGAAGAAAAGTACCGGGTTTACATGGACCCCGCAGGCCGACGTGGCGTTCGGTGAGCTGAAAAAGATGTTGTCCACTGCCCCGGTGTTGGCGTCACCATTGCACAATGAGCCGATGTTACTTTACATTGCGGCCACAAACCGAGTTGTAAGTGTGGCAGTGGTGGTGGAGCGCGAAGAAGGTGGCAGGTCGGTGCAGAGACCGGTGTATTACTTGAGCGAGGTGATCTCTACCTCGAAGCAGAACTATCCTCACTACCAGAAGATGACGTATGGTGTCTACCTGGCGGTCAAGAAGTTGAAGCATTATTTCCAGGAGCATCCCATGACGGTGGTGTGCGAAGCTCCAATCTCGGAGATCATCGGGTGCAAAGATGCAACTGGCCGAGTTGCCAAATGGGCGATTGAGGTGTCTCCATATGCACCACATTATGAGAGAAGAGACGCAATTAAATCCCAGGCGTTGCCGGACTTCTTTTGTGATTGGGCCGAGATGCAGTATGAGCCACCCAGGCCGGACTATAATTATTGGAAAATGCATTTTGATGGGTCCAAACAAAGATCGGGCTGGGGGCTGGAATAGTCCTCACCTCGCCAAAGCGAGATCAGCTGAAGTACGTGCTGCAGATTCATTTCTCAGCATCAAACAATGTGGCGGAGTATGAGGCCTTAATCCATGGCCTCAAGGTGGCAAAGGAGATCGGTATCCGGCGTGTAGAGTGCTTCGGCGATTCCGACCTGGTGGTGCAACAATCTTCTGGAACTTGGGATGCTCTGGATGCCAACATGGCGTTATATCGGTTCCATGTGCAAAAGATATCCGGGTTCTTTGAAGGGTGTGAGTACAGGCATATACCTCGGGCAGAAAATGATGCTGCCGACGTGTTGTCAAAGCTCGGTTCATCGAAAGAGGCAGTACCACCAGGGGTAGCCCTGAATCACTTGAGAACTCCTTCAATCAAACCTTCTCCTGAATCCGAATCTATTTTCATCCCGGCGGAGCAAGAGCCCGGACCTGTTCCAATGGAGGTAGACGTCGGATGCGTTTGGTCGGACCCGGGGACTGCGTGGCAGAGCTCGGGGACTGCGCACCAACCTCGGGGACTGCTCATCAGACTCGGGGACTGGTCGCAGGATGGTGGAGGAAATAATGGAGGAGATTATGGTGGCCGAGCCAATGGAGGTGGACGAGGAACTTTTTCCTTTGCACCCGTGCCGGAGTGGGCGGAGCAAATCATGAAGTTCATAACGGAGGGAAGCATGCCAAGTGACACAACCGAGGCTAGGAGAATTCAAAGGAGGGCCAAGGCGTACACCATCATCAACAAGGAGCTCTATAAAAGAAGCGTAACCGAGGTGTTGCAACGGTGTGTCGAGCCAGCTGAAGGCAAGGAGATGCTTTTGGAGATCCACCAAGGAGAGTGTGGTCATCATTGCAGCACAAGAGCTCTGGTGGCCAAGGTGTTCAGGCATGGGTTCTATTGGCCCACTGCTCTTGCTGATGCAGAGGCCATAGTCCGGAGATGTGAAGGATGCCAAAGGTTTGCCAAGCAAACGCATATGCCAGCCTCGGCGCTCAAAACAATTCCTATCACTTGGCCGTTTGCGGTATGGTGTTTGGATATGGTGGGAGAGTTCAAACCAGCCCGAGGTAACATGACGCACATATTGGTGATGGTGGACAAGTTCACCAAGTGGATCGAGGTGAAACCAATCCGGAAGTTGGATGGTCATTCAGCAGTGACTTTCTTGAAGGAGATTATTCTGCGATATGGCTACCCCCATAGCATTATCTCGGACAACGGCACAACTTTGCTGTTGGAGAGTTCGCTCGGTTTTGCATGAACAAGGGAATCCGGCTGGACATAGCCTCGGTGGCACACCCGGAGTCTAATGGACAAGTGGAAAGATCAAATGCTCTAGTGTTGGCCGGCATCAAGGCTCGGCTCATTGAACCACTGCTGAAAACGCCGGGGTGTTGGATAGATGAGATACCAGCAGTACTGTGGGGTCTAAGGACCACGCCAAATCGATCAACTGGCTATACGCCATTTTTTATGGTCTATGGGGCAGAAGCTATGCTACCCACTGACATCGAATATGATGCGCCCAGAGTGGCAATGTACACTGAAGCCGAGGCAAAAGAGGCTCGGGAGGATGCAGTAGATCTGCTTGAGGAAGCAGAGAGTTGGCCTCATCTCGGTCAGCAATATACCAGCAAGGTCTCCGACGTTATCATAGCCGGAGTATCAACCCTCGTGTGTTTCACGAGGGAGATTTGGTGCTGAGGTTGGTGCAGCGCAAGAAAGGCCGGCACAAGTTGTCACCTCCATGGGAGGGACCGTTCATTGTGAGCCGAGCTCTGCTCAATGATTCCTACTATCTAATAGATGCGCAGGAACCAAGGGAAGATGGGCTGGACAACCCCGGATCAGAGGTCAGGCGACCATGGAACGTAGCTCTACTCCGACCTTTCTACTCATGAAAGGCGCAATGTATGTACCTCGGTTAATCCTTAATAAAATGTCGGCACTCCGAGGTTGAAGCTCGGGGACTGCCTCGCTCTTGTGCTTGTGTTTTATTTCTGTTTGTCAGTTTCGTTCATATGCCGAACTATTTTGAACCTCGTCTCAAACTTCAAGTAATGTGTGCTATGTAACTAATCTTGTGACTCGACTGGCATCTGCCTAAAAGGTAGTCAAGAGCAAAGATGAAAAAACGTGGGAGACATGAAAATGAACTCGGGGACTCGGTCCAAAAATATAGTTCGGCATGTGTCGTTTACTAACCCCTGTCTTTACCTTTCGTTTATGTCGGATGTTTTGAAACACACTCGAGATTTGCTAAGTACTGTATGCTATAAACAACAATCTTGTGACTCGACTGTCGAACGCCTAAATGGTAGACAAGAGCAAAGAATGCCAGTATAGTAAACACGAAAGTGAACTCGGGGACTCGTTCCAAAAGGGTTCGGCATAAATTCTTAGAAAAGCTTGGTTCGGATAGCAAGTTAAAGTAATGGTAGCAAGGCAAACTACTTAAGGTCTGTTACATCTGCACCCGGCATACCGGGGATTTAATGTTTTGCTTAAGATAAATTCAGGCCTCGGAACCAGAGACCTCGGTCGCCGAAGTGGTGGCAGTGGGAACCTCGGGCGCAGGAACAACCTCGGTCGCGGAAGCAACCTCGGTTGTGGGAGTTGTTGCCGGGGTGTCCGTCACGTCGGAGGAAATCACCTCGGTGGCTACAGCTTTGCCGGACTTGCCCTTGGAGTTCGGAGGTTCGTCGAAGCTGAAGTCATCATCAGAGCCTTCAGCCACCTCGGTTGTTTTGCCAGCCTTGCCCTTGGAGCTCTCTTCGTCCTCAGAGTAGAGGCGCCCATCATCAAAGGTCCGGGTGTTTGCATAACTAGCAAAACGGTCGGCTGCTGCTTGGCGTTTCGCAATGCCATCCGGGGTGGAGTTCCAAGGAGAGCCCCTGCGCAGGGAAGTAACAGTGTGGATCTCAACATCCTCATACCAGGACAGCACGAACACCAGGGCCTTGTCCGCTCCAGCCCGAGCTGATGAGCATCTCCACTCCCGAAGTCTAGCCTCGGCTCCTTTCAGCTTCGTGGCGAGCTCGTCGATGCAAGTGGGAGTCTTGACCTTGGGCCAGAGGGCACGGTGGACCTCGATGGCGGCATCAACAAGTTTAGTTCCAATGGCTCGGAGCGGCCTGATCCGAGCATTAAGGGCGACAAGGTGGTCCTGGATGTCCCAGCTGTCGCTGAGAGTTTCTGTCTCAGCCCTCTTTGCCCGAGCTGCTTGAACTTCGCGGATAGCCTTGTCCTTGGAGTGCTCGAAGTTTTCTGAAGAGGACAAAAAGGCTGTCGCTGAAATAAGGCATACGGTGGCACGGGATGTAGGTCGGCAGAAAATAAGGAAAAGGTGAGAAGGAACTTACTGTCCATTTGATGATTAATCCGAGCGAGCTCGGACAACCAGCTTTTCGAGATAGCTCGGAAGGCGGAAAGTTCGGCTTCGGCCGAGGTGGCACGGCTCTCCAGGGTCTTGGCAAGATTTTGCTGCTGTTCGGCGGCCTGGTCCTTAACCTTCATAGCGTCCTCCACAGCAGTCTTGGCTTCATTAGCCCGGTTCAGCTCTTGTTGCAGCCGAGCTATTTCATCCTCGGCTGTCTTCAACTTGGAGGCGTAATCCTTGTCGCTCTGCTCTTTAGCGGATAGAAGAGTCCGGTGAGACTTCTTCAGCCTGTTGTGATCCAGCAGGAGGTTCTTGAAGACCTTTGTCCGAGCATTGTTGCATTCCTGAAAAAATAGAGAGATCAGTTCGGATAAATCCGAGGTATTTCTAGCACCCGAGGCCCAATTGAGTCCCGGGGACTTGGCATTGGCCTCGGGGACTCAGCATGGGAGAAATGACAAGTTTTTGAGATTCAAGCCGAGCAATTTTAACTCGGTGGAGTGTCAATTGCTCAACCCGAATCTCGGGGACTGGGAATAGTGTATGTTTGTCATTTGATTTCAAAGGAAGAAAGAGAGCTGTGTAAAGAAACTTACCGAGGCCTTCTTGCTGCAATCAAGGACTGCAGTCTGCATGTTATAGATAGATTGGAGCACGGCGCTGGGTCCAACTTGATGCTCAGAGCTCGGGTTGGAGGAGACCTCGACAGTGTCAGCCGAGTTCCAGTCCATGTCATAGTGCTTCTCCGAGCCTAGGCTGTTCCCGCTCTTGGTCCGGAGTTGCCCGACCTCCCAGCTGCTGATGTCCGGCTGGGTAGTAGCAGCGAATAAAGCTCGGGAGGTGGCGACCTGAGAGCTCGAGGGCGCGGCCTTGGTCAAGGTGGACCTCGGCGCAGAAGCGGGAACGTGCGGCACCAGTTGGGTGCTCGCAGTCAAGGGGCCTGATGACGGTGGCGGCATCGGAGTTTGCTGTGGCTGTTTGGGGGGCTCAACATTTTGAGCTGAATCTTTCTGCTGGAGCTTTTGCTTCTGCAGTTGTTGTTGTTGTTTCTTCTTTTGCTGCTGTTGCTGCTGGTTGCGCGCAGCTTGAGACTTGGGGGACAGCCGAGGCTCCTGCACGGCTTTAACCGGAGTCTTGGCGCGGTCTGTTTCCGCATCCTTCTGAGGAGGTGGAGGAGTCTGATCTCGGCGGGGAGCAGAGTGCCCCAGGCCGGAGTCAGAGCTCGGCGGAGGAAGTTCGGCGGAGGATACGCGCGTAGGGGAGGAGATGGTCTTCTCCGGGCTGGTGAGGTCAATGGACGGTCCTGGAGGAGAGGCTCTGGCGGGGCTGCCGAGGTTAACCTCGACCTCGGTTGTCTGGGCTTCAACCACTGGAGGTAGTGGTGAGTGTATCGAGCTATGGCTCTGTTTGACCTGCCGAGCCGGGCTAGACGAAAGAGAAAGATTAAGTTAGAGTGTAAAAAGCTTAACCTTGGAGCAGCGTGAGAAGTAAGGAGGTGCAAAGGTCACTTACGCATCTTCCTCCACGGGACCTCGTTTCTTGCGCCGCGCCGAGGTCTTCTTGGCACGCTTGGCTTTGGGCGCTGCAGTCTCCGAGGTCTTGGAAGCCTCGGCATCCGAGGTACCAGGTCCTGGGCGCTTCCGGGAAGCTGCAGACGCTGGATGAAAGTTCTTATATGTTGGAGGAGCATATGAAATGGGAATAACGTTGACAGGTTCCAGAATTTGGCAATCGTCATCATCATCATCGTCGTCAGACCAGTCTCTGATGGAACTGGGAACTTGTTTCTTACCCGGGTTGGAGGAGCCAGTCTTTGGGGCGGACCTCGGAACGGCCTTAGGGATCGGAAGGTGATCCTCGTTGTCCGGGTCTTCAGTCTCTGAACCTTCCAGGGCGAGGCGGGCAGGAGCCCAGTTCGACGGCTCCGGGCCGTCCTCGATCAGCTGCCGGGCGAACCGCTGCAGGTGTGGCAAAAAAGAATTGAGTTAAGAAGCAACCGAGGTGTGCAAGACCGGAGCGTAAGCTCGGAAATTTAGTAAAGTACTCACTTGCTCCGGAAGATTTTCTCTGTTGTGAGGCTCCACGCCCCATGTCCACTCCTCGTCCATCTCAGTCTGGGCAACGGCTTTGACCCGGCGCCAAACTGAGGCCTTGGAGAGCGCCTTGCTGCTGATCCGAGTAGGATCAAGTAGACCTTCCATATGGCAGATCTTATGGGCTCGTTGTTGAAGGGGGCTGACTCTTCGATCCACAAAAGTCCGGAGGATGTCATCGGAACCCCACCCTCTTTTCTTGAGATCCAGCATGTATTCATGGATCTCTTGAACCTCGGCGTAGGCGTCCTCCGGGTTGAAATCCCAATTGAGTTGTGCAGTGGGAGGGCCGAGCTGGAAGTCCGGGAGGTTGATGAGGTCGACAGTACCGGGGTTCCTCACATAGAAAAAGGATCGATTCCACTTCTTGCAGCTCTCCAGGCCTTTGATCCGTGGGAACTCGGAGCCCAGCCGGGGTGAGATAGCGGCCGCACCACAGGCAGTCATATCCTTGTTCACGACCTCCTTGTTGGGGATGCTCTGTTTCTTCAGCTGGAAGTACTTGGCCCAGCCCTCAACGCTCGGCCAGAGGCCGAGATATCCTTCAGAGAAAGCTGCGTAGCACGACAGCTGTAGTATGGAGTTAGCTGGGAGGTGGTGCGGCTGCAAGCCGAAGAACTTCAGAAATTCTCGAAAGAACTTGCTGGCCGGAAGTCCGAATCCGCGCTCGAAGTGAGAGACAAACACTACTTTCTCGCCGGGGTTGGCGATCGGTTCGCCGTCCCCAGTGTGAAGCCGATACAGCAGTTCGGCTGGGATTCGATGAGTTTCTTTGAGCCATTTGATATCGTCGTCGGTGACGTCCGAGCCATCCCATCCACCTCTCTCGCTGGCGGAAACCTCGGCGCGGTTTGACTTAGCAATTGCCGACATGTTGGCACTTTCCTGCAGAAAAGGGAGGTTCAACCGGGGTAAGTACCTCGGACAGTTCAAGGTTCCACCGGGGTAAGTACCTCGGACAGTTCAGGATAGCCGGGGTAAAATACCTCGGATCAGTCAAAACAGCCGAGCTAAAGAGTTTTAGGCGGGAAACATGTTTCTACCATGGCGAGATGCTAGCAAAGATCTACCGATGAGCAAAAAGGGAAATAAAATCAAGTTCATCCAGGGGCAAAACTGAAAGGGCAGTGCTACGGATTCATCTGGTACAAGTCTAGAGGAGATCTAAAAATGGCTAAGAGAGTGCAAAGATAGAGCATCGGGTTCCTCAAGTTCATCATATTCATCCAGATCCTCGAGTTCATCGAAGGATGAACCTGTTCATGGCTATGGCAACGGAGGGGAGATAAGGAACTCACCGGTGAGGTTCTTGAGGATCGGGGAAAGATCGACGATGGAGTGGCGGCGCAAGGCGCGGTGCGCGTTTCCGGCGAGATTCTTCGAGACGGCGAGGTTGCAGCGGCGAGTGCTCGACGGCGGCGATGGAGACAGAGGGCACGGTGCAGTGGGCGCGGAGCAATGGGCGATGGAGGAAGAAGACGGTGAAGTTACCCGTGGGGCCCTATTTATAGCCGCGTGCGGTAACTGCACGCATTAACTGCGCCACTACCGCGCGGTTATCGGGAAGGCGCGGGATCGTGTGCGGGTGGGCGCACGGTTACGCGGTTGGTGGCCGCACGATCGGCCACATCGTGGGCCGCAGAGTGGCAACCGCCCACCTCGGATTTCCTGTGCTGGTCAGCGCGAGAATCGAGGGGTCGGGGGCGGTCAAGTTGGTCAAGTACTTGAGTGCGCAGGTGCGCTGTTCGGTGGGTCCGGCTGACGAGGGCGGCGTGTGGTCAGGACCTGTCTTTCAGAGGTCCGGATTCCGAAGCCCGGGCAGAGATTCTTCGCCACGTGCCTCGGAAAATCTTGAGGCAAGATTGTGCTGAGTCAGATAGCTCGGAGAGTTCAGTTTGCATATCTACCTCGGATTAGATGGTGGTATGTGGGAGTACCTCGGCGGAACTATGTTTGAGGCGGTTTTAGAGGTGGTGCCTTGCTTGTTTTGAACCTGCTACGGCCCTCCATCCGAGGTCGTAGGACCGCACCAGCTTCGGGGACTAATGTCGGGGGAGTATCCCCGGGTAGGGTCAAGGCTTGGCATAAGTGGAGTTCGAAGGTGTGCCGAGGTACGGAAAGGGCCGACCTGTTTGGGCCTGGGAATGTCCGAGCTTCATCTTGACCTGGAGAATACAGGCCGACCTATCTCAGCCCAGAGGGGTCCGAGGTATACTGTTGGTCCAGAGGGGTCCGAGGTATACTGTTGGCCAAGGCCGAGGTTCACTGTCCGAGCTATGTTCAGCCGACCTAACTACCTCAGTGCAGTGGTTTGTGTTGTGAGAGCAGGAGAAGCTGTGGGGAGGAAGTAAGATCCGACCTGGTAAAAGATATTAAGCGCAATACCCGAGGTACGGAGCCCGTCACATCCGTGCCGAGCTAACCGAGGTGATGGGCTGTAGGTTGGGCAGGAGTCAATGCTCCTGTCACTTCCAGCCGGGTACAAGAGCGCCTGACACGGGAGCGTCTGTCAAGGAGCCTGGCAGAGGCGTGCTCCGGGTTCGGCGGGCCTGCACGTCTCTGACCGCTGACCACGCGGGATCTCGGAAAAGGCTACGAAGTAGCTCTGCCAGGCCACGTCCTGTCTCGGTCAGAGGGGACATACTAGTTCTGCCGTTAGGATGCAGGAGATGGGCAAGCCACGTCTTGTCCCTGACCGAGGTACGGTAGTACGGTGGTGACCGTTGCAGAGGCATGGCAACAGTGTTCAGCGAGGGGCACAATGGTAACCCGGCTGGCCTATATAATGGGCTTCACCCCCCTCCTACAAGGGAGATCCCCCCCCCCCCCCCCGCGCTGGAACTAGTTGGTGAAGAGAGAAAGAAAGAGAGAGAGGAAGCTCGGAACACCCCGGAAACACCTCGGATTCAGCCCGGAGTGCTTTCTTCCTCCCGTTTGGCTCCATCTTCTACCTCAAGTTCTCAACATTGTAGCATCATACAGCTCGAGGAGCGGCTTGTACTTGTCACTTTGAGCTATACACTGAGTAGGATAGTGCTGCAGTAGGGGTGTTACCTCCACAAGAGGGCCTCGAAGCAGGGTACATCGTGGTGTGCTTTGTGTTCTTGTTTTCTTGGTTCTTCGTTCGTGTTCTTGCGTGTTCTTGCGTGTGCACTTCTTGAGTGCATAAACCCTCCCCGGATTCCCCCAACGACCATTCGGCCCCATCTTAGCCATACCTATGGCATCTGCCGTGATCCCACCACGACAACATCATTGTCGATATAAACTATAAAATAGTTAAATTTCTAAAATCCTTGCTAATTGGATAACAACTAAACCTAAATGTGGTGTAATCATACCAATAAAACGTCCGCGGAAGAACAAATGCCTAAGGATGAGGTTCCCCCCCCTTTTTTTTTTTGGTAATTTAAGGAGGTGGCCTTGAAAATGCACTTGGGAAAACTTTAGGAAGAAAAGAGAATTGCAAGTAAAAGAGGAAGAAAAATGATTTTTTTAGGTGAACTATGGCAGGCACTAGCTGATGTAAACCCCGTTTTAATTAGATGAAATGGCCAGGATACAATCAAATAACTACATAATGTAGTACTCGACACAAAACAGAAGAAATAACAAAGGAAAGTCAGAGAAAAAGAACGAGAAACGAGATATGACCTTGACAAAAACACCAAACCTTCTACTTCGCACCCATAACCACATGAACGGACCGAGAAAATCAGAACGGAGCGTTGTTGGATTAGTTGAAAGGAATCATGAAGTTGAGACAACATAGACAACATAGAGAAAAGAGCGAGAGAGAAAATGCGAAAGCATGTTTTTTTTGGATGAGCCGCAGCATTATATGCCCAAAAAACCGCAGGAGAGGCCTGGCCCATAAGCAGCAGTTTGCGTCATGTAATGCACTGGATGGGTTGGGCCTTTTTACTGGCCATCATCAAATAGTGGAGTCGCAGGGCCACAGCTCGTGAAGTGGACGATGAGCCCAATTTCCCTAAGAAAACAAATGGACGACGAACCCGATCAATCACGCACCTTTCCTTGGAAATAAAGCATGCACTTTTTTTTGCGAAAAATTTATCGATATAATCACCCACAGCAGTACAAAATAGCCAAACAGTAATAAAAATACAAATTGGTCCTTGGACCACCTAGCGATGACTACGAACACTGATGTGAGCCGAAAGTGCGCCGCTTTCCTTGCTCATCCCTCACCGGAGTCGGGCAAAGCTTGTCGTAGAATAGCTTGTTGTAATAGAGAGACTGGAAGTCGTCGTGCTATGTCTCCAAAAGGCCAACACACCAGAGTAGCAATCATCGTCAAAGATGAGAACCGTAGATCGAAAGAACTCGACCTGTAACCACATTGACGAACTCAAAAACCGAGTAGATGCCGGGAAATCCACCGGACACACAACTCCACGCGCCCTCCACTAGTGTTAGACGCACCACCGAAACGGGGATACCTTATTCTCACACCGGTGATGTGACCGCAGCCTCCCCACCCGAAAGAAGACACTAAATAGCGGGCATTTTCCGGCACGTTATGGAATGGTGGTGTGGGTGTTCTTATTGTTTTGCTTTTGTAGCCTTCTTCATTGGGTCTGGTGGACCCTTCCCACGCTGTGCCATGGAGTGTTCGGGCACGTGGCATGTCTTATTCCCTGCCCATTCTGCGAGCAGCCGCGGATCTGCGGAATGAGACGCTTTGCTGCTAATCTGATCTCTGCTGAAACGGGCATGGAAGAAACGGCGAATCCGCGGAGCAAGAGCACAGACTGTAGGACAGTGCACTGCTTAGCTGCTGTGAGACAGTGAGACGTGAAGGCCCGTTCGATCCGTGGACGTTTCTCCGTGTCCGGAACCGCCCGACACGACGTCGCGTGGCTCGGTGCCGTTGTAGTGGGCGATCGCCACCACAGTTCAGATTTCTTTTTTGTGTTTTTCAAACGGAGTTTTGCCACATGAATTTGAGAATTGCCCGACTAATCAGCGAAAAATGGGGTAAACCGTTATAAAGACCCTCGATGTTCCTCATGAACTCATGAAGCACGATGGTCTCGATGGCACACACACAATTAATCTGACAACCGACACAAACTGTCAAAACAAGAGTCGTCGTTGAGGTTATTCACTCATGTCATACTTGATATTTTGATGTAATCCAAATTAATATAAAGATAAAGCTAACCTTATATGATACGAGTTGTTACCGGTTTGGATTAGGGTTTTACCGCTATATATACTTATTGTAAGCCGCCGGTTCGGGATAAGTCGCACGTTGTAAATGCCGGCGTTTGTAACACCACCCGATCGTAGTGAAAATTTGTTGGCTAGCGTCCATGGTTTTTTCTCTTTCATTCTCGTGTCCCCGTTGTGTTGATCTTGGTTTCGTTCTATCATTTTATTGCCTGTCGTTTATAGCAATACTTATGGTGAAATGCATTGATATCGGAAAGAACACCAACAGTCAAAGCACTTTGTTGGGCCGACAATGACAAAAAAAGATCCATGGTCGAGATACCATAATGTTTAGAGATGTACAACTTAAACTAGTAAGCTGTTTTGGAGGGAAAAACTATGGCTTCCTCATGTTTTTTAGTAGGAACCTAATTTGTTAAAATTTTGTCCAGTCGTTGTTGGACGAGCCAGCGACTTCACCCAAAAATAACCGCTGAATAAAACCTCGCTGCAGCACCCTCACGAAGCCCCACATCGGTCAATGGTAGTTGACCATTTGTCGATGACGGACTTCACGACCGAGACGTCGATGACGAACTTCAGGACCGAGACGCCGCCACTCGTACGCACCGACAACTCCGATTTCACAAAGTGAGCCCAACACGAAAACCCGTCAAACACGTCAAGAAGCCAACTACTATTCAGAAACCACGTAGGATTATAGGAGACTTGAGGAAGGCGTTTTCCCAGTGGCGGAGCTACATGCAGTTCAGGGGGGTCGTCGCCCCCCTCCCAGACCATTAACTGGTTAGGCTAAAATTTCCAAAATAGTGCCCATTTGCCCTCCAGAATCGGCCCGCACCTCTCTAATTTTTTTTTTGCCTCCGCCACTGTGAAAAACATTTCAAAAAAATACTGAAAACATTGGGTGACGAACATATACATATTTGGCCAAGTTTCGTGACAAAATTACATGGGTGGTGCTCTGCGCAAACTAAAAAAATGGTTTGGAATTCCCATTTCAGCCACTGATCTGTCTTTTTTGCACAGAACATATCAAATGTCATTTCACCACGAAAATTAACACGTATGTAGAAATTTGTATATGTTCATCGCCACATTTCTCAGATTTGTTTTTGAATATATTACTACTTATTTAATGTTTTTTACTCGATCAGAAACATATGACCTCGCGAGCCCAATGTGAAATTCCGTACTCCTATGCCTTTTCATCTACGTAGATCCCTTTGCCATTGCGGCTATGGAATCGAGCGAGTGAGTAGTGTAGTGACCCATCTCACGGCATGAGAGCAGTGGAAGAAAGGAACAGCGAGCGAGGGGGACCTGATCCGCCGGGCACGTTGACAGTTTAGCTGCAGTGCAGGACGACGTCGGCCCATCCGGAATGCAAGATAGCCGTTTCTGCCTGTCCGGGACCGCCCGACACCGCGACGCGACTGCCGTTGTTCGGAATAGTTCCTACAGCCTACTTCCTGCGGTTGATTACCTCAGTTCCGACGGGATCGTAGCCTCGTAGGCGACTCGCAAGATGGGTTATTTTTTAATTAATTGTGTATTTTGAGTACGCTTATCACAGGCGAGCCGAGGTTCCAACGACTTCGGAAATTGGGATGCGCACGCTGGCTGAACGAGAGTATTCAAAGCGTGAGACTCGGATGAGGCGCGAGCAGTCAAGTTCAGCTGACCACGTTTTTACGTGTCTCTTCCATTCAAACTGTAATTTTAAGACTTTCTATCTTTAATACTGTATTTATTTTCTTCGACCGACTATATATATACGGTTTTCATCTACATTTTTGTAAATCAACCGTGCAAACATCATAGTTAATGGAACAAGCAAAACTTTAGTGGGTTTTAATCACTTCAAGTAGAATTCGGATGTTCTGAGATAGAATGATGGGAGTGCGGTTAGGCTTATGTCAGGGCGCGGGTTTTGATATGCATCTTCGTCAGAGTCTGATGGGGTCTCCCGTGCTTTGTCATTGGTCGTGGCTGCCTTGTACTCCCTCCGTTCGGATTTAATTGACACACATTTTGTTACATATGGATGTATCTAGACATCAAACAAGTATAGATACATCCATATTTAGACAAAACCAAGTCAATTAATTTGGAACGAAGGGAGTAGGAGTTTTGGTCACGGCAATAACGCGAGAAGGGTGCTCTTCTGCGAGAGTCTCAGACGGCGCAAGCCCCTGCGTATCTATCATCTTATACTTGTCATTCAAGTCTGACTTGTGACTTGTCTATAGTTTAAGTGTGTAGTCAATAGTTAGGCATATGGATCGACATCACACGATCGAGTGCAACGGTTCGTGGTGATATCTGCTCTGATGGTCGTATGCCGTGAAGTCGGGGTCAGAGAATCGTGACCGGGATTCACTTGCGCCGTTCTTCCACATATGCTCTCTCCTTGGCTCTCGTGACGGTGTGTGCGCGTTGGTAGCCATGTCAACCCTCGTTGCATTTTGCGGGCATGTTTATAATGGGTTTTGCCAAAACCCATTTTCACAAATTTATAGAGGGGATTCTCTTCTTAGTAATGACAATGGCAAGTCTTCATGTGAAAAAAATGTGGCCTTGTGGTTTTACTGCATTATGTTCTTGTACATTTTCGTGAAGTCATGTGAGTCAAAAAACGAATTAATAAACCTTTGTGCTATGTAGGCATGCAAGTGGACAGTCCGACGGATAGGACGGACGTCCGCCTGACACGTCTGTTAGTTGATCATCAGCAACCTGCTAAGCAAATTGTTAAGCAAATCTACTAAACACAAAATGTGGCGGACAAATATTTTAATGGGAGCGGACGTCCGCCTGCATGCCGAGTGCTATGTATGCTCCCATGAATAGACGGCAGAACATTGTGAGTACACTTTACACGTTCCACGCTAATACGCCGTAAATTCACATCCGGGTAGGTTTCGGTTGTCGCATAGATCAACTTATGAAATCGACATATGTCGTGTGGCGAAGCCATTTTAAGCCGCTCGATTCGATCTGCCGACGTCGCAACAAGTCGCCACTATACGTGGAGGCCGAGGTATTAAATTAGCCCGCGAATTTCCCAACTAGTCTGGGAGGATCATAAAAATCCCCAAACTGCTATCTTTCTCTCTCTCCTCCAGCCAGATCCACTCCACAAAACCCGATCGATCGAAGCCAACCCAGCAACAGCGAATCAATCAATCGCACTCGCCACGATCCCCTCACCCTAGGGCTCGTCCGCCATGACCTCCTCCATCGCCTCCTGGTCGCGCCACGGCGCCGTCCCGCCCTCCCCGCCTCCGCTGGCGCCGGAGACCAACGGGAACGGCGCCGGCGTGGCGCCGTCCCTGCCCTCTTCGTCTTCCCCCGTGGCGTCGGCGACCGCGGCGGAGGCCGGCGTGGCCTTCTTCTCGCGCGCGGGGGTCAGCGCCTCCGCGGCCGCCGCCGTGGGCCGGCCGCGGGCGTGGCGGGAGGCGCTGGACACCACGGCGTTCGCGCGCCCGGACAGCTGCGGCGAGGCGCGGGCCAGGGCGCGCCGGAACCTCGCCTACTTCCGCGCCAACTACGCGCTGACCGCGCTCGTGCTCGTCTTCCTCGGCCTCGTCTTCCGCCCGGTCTCCATGCTCGCCTTCCTCGCCCTCTTCGTCGCCTGGCTCGCGCTCTACTTCGGCCGCGTGGACGCGGGCCCGCTCCAATGCCTCGGCCGCGAGGTCGACGACCGCGTCGTGCTCGCCGTCCTCTCGGCCGCCACCGTGCTCGTCGTCGCGCTCACCCAGGCGGGCCTCAACCTCCTCGTCTCCCTCGTCATCGCGGCCGCCCTCATCGGCGTGCACGCGGCGTTCCGGATGAACGTGTACCTCGACGAGAGTGACGTCTTCGATGGCGCCGTATCATCCTTCACGGGGAGCACCTACGCCTACAGCACGCTGCCAAGATGAGATGAAGCATTCAAGGGCGTTTCTTCCTTCCTCTCGGTGTGGCTCTTTCTCATCTGTTCTTGGAAGATGTAGTGCTCTCGGGTTTCAGTCCTTGTAGTTTAAATGCTGTGTATAGAACTTCTGTTTTCCCTTTTCGTGGGGAGTTTTTATTTCTTTGTACTACTACACTTGCTGTTTATGTGGAAAAAATTTAAGATGATTGTGATGATCTGAACCTGTTTTCAAGGGAAACTTTTGTAAACCAGCCCTCCTAGTCCTACTGACTTAGTTGTGGAAATAAAACTTAGGAAATTCAATCTACTATCTTATATTCTTGTGCATGAATACACTATAACAGAGTAGCAGGTCAACAGAGGAGATTCTTTGGAGAGTTGATGTGTGAAAGAGATCAAGTGACAGGTGAGTAAAGAGTTGTGTTGATGTGATGAGTACAGAAGGTAGATTGCTGCTACATTACTTTTGTAAGATGTTGCACCAAGTTTCAGGGAGTGTAAAACATCCATTCTAACTAATCATGGAAATCTACTATCTTATTATAATCTTGTGCATGAATAGAATAACAGAGTAACTGGTCAGCAAAGGATATTCTTGGGAGAGTTGATGCATGAAAGAGATCAAGTGACAGGTGAGCACAAGAATTGTGTCCATGTGATGAGTACAGAAGGTAGATTGCTGCTATATTTTCTTCAAAATTTTGGAAAACAACAAATTATTTGATGGCCTAATTCTCACCTGCTAACAGTACAAATAGTTGTAACAATATAAAGCTGCATTCATTCATGTAAACCCCTCTTGCTATTGTTTTACAGTTGCTGTTTACATACCATATATCCCCAATGCAAAGGGTATGTTCTAAACTTACACCCACACACCAACATCCCGATGGTGGGTAGTAACCATCCTTTTTTGCGGGTAATTATAAGAATGCACAAAAACTAGCTCATGTGACCAGCCTGCCTGTAATAACTCAGAGTCAATTGCTCACAAATTACATAATGCCCAATGATAAATTAATCGCCAATTGGACCGACCAAAAAAAGACTTCTCATTCAGTTAACTTAAGCCACTCAAGGCTTGGTACTGATGGCTTGCTTGAGCTTCCTCCCTAGAGCGTAGGCAAGAGGAGGTGGGACAGCATTCCCGATCTGCCTGTGCTTGCTCTGGATGTTGCCAGCGAAACGGTAGCCATCAGGGAAGCCCTGCGAGAATTCGTTCATGTCATGTCATGTAATGGGATTGGGTTGGATCAGAGATCTTTAAAAAGTAGCAACTGATTCGATTAATGGCACCATGCATAAGATTCTGATCTGATGTGCTTGCCCTGGAGGTTCAGCCAAATGATGAACCAGGCAACTGCGCATACACTTGCACATAACTAGTAGCATGATTATCTGGGCTGATTAGATAGCCTATGGATTACTTTCTTTTAGTCAAGTGTAGTTGTCAAGGCAACAGTTGGTGTATACTGTACAGTCTACGCACCAGCCAAACGATGGACAAGGCAATTGTGTGTACCCTTGCATGTAGCAACTAGTAAAATTATATCTGATTCTGATTACATAGCTTTGATGCAAATAGATTTTACTTCGTTTCAGTCAAGTGTAACTGTCAAGACAGCTGCTTTTTTGCTTGAAAAACCAGACCAGTTGATCCTATGTTGACAGGGATATTTGCTAGGGTACTTTACCTGAGATCGGGCACATTCACGAACAGTGATGATCCTGTCCTGATCAGGGTGGAAGCACATGCCGACCTTGCCCATTGGCTGGGGATCTGTCACTGATGTGGGGAAGTTGCCCTCCCAATCGAGCCTCCCGTACAGGCCTTTCCACTGATTGTGCCTTTTGGCTGTGTTGGGCAAGCACCAAGGGATCAACTCCACTGTATGCCCTGTGGATAGCTTCACCTGCACCCACATCATGAAAATTAGCTACATCACATGGTTACCAAGTAAGGCACAAAACAGCAGAAAAGAAATGGCATGAGGGGAATAGGATGGCAGAATGCTACCTTTTCATCTGGCAGATCATGCCAGTCACAGCCTGGGCGCTTTGGGATGTGCTTGCACCTGATGAGATTCAGTTCATTCATCTCTTTAGATATGTGGTCACTCAGCGAAAGCGTGTCACCTCGAATCTTGTTCTGGAACCACGAGATGGGTTCGCTTCCATACTGTAGAACAGAAGAGTGAGTTTTGCCGGTACATATCAAGAACATCGACATAAGAAACTGGAGGAGGGAAGATGTGAAATACACCTGTATTGTTGGTTTGCTGGCACCATTCTCCACCGGTGGAAGATCTCCAATTGTATCCCTGACTGTTATTGAGCGGAAAGGAGCTCCTCCAGCTGTGCTCTTGGCAGCTGCGTAGTATTTATTGTCAGGCAGATTGATTTTCAGCTCAGGGCTAGCGAAAACGTGCATTGGTTCAGGCCAGTCAGGAAGAGTTTCCCCAGGTGCAGCAGCCCAGATGAATGCCCTTTTCCGGGACTGAGCAACGCCGAAGGCCCCTGCCTCTAAAATTCCAAATCGAACCTAGAACGTGCAAAAAGTTCAGAACATATATAGAGTTAAAGAATGCCATAGCACAAGACAAACAGAGAAGAGGAAGTGTCAAGCACCTGGTATCCCATCTCCAGGAGTGATGCTAGAGTCAGCCTGAAGGTCTGGCCTTTGTTGAATGAAACAAAGTTCCTAACGTTTTCTAAGAGAAAGAATCTAGGGCGGAAATACTCCGCAAAAGACAGGAATGCTAAAATCATCTCACACTGGACTTTGCTCCATGGACTTTGATTGAATCTGTTCATCCCAGAAAACCCCTAAGAAAAGTTGCTAGAGTGTCAAGTAGCAGCACAGAGGATTAACAAAGCATCAAGTATTCACTTGGTATATAGGTGAAACAACTGACCTGGCATGGAGGGCCACCATTGATGAATTCTACTTCACCTGGCACAGGGAGATTCTTAATCTTGTCATCTGAAAGTTTAGCTGCTCGCTCAGAAGCCTCGGAAGTCGAGATGCAATCATCAAGATCACCACACTTGTCCATTATTGCTCTATAAAGGACAATTGTCACGATGAGTTGGAGATGCAAGAGTAAACCGGGTAAACACAAAAGGGAAAACAGATTGCATACTTCAGAATAACATTGCAGTTCTCCACAAATACTGCAGCTTCTGGATGATTTTCACCAAATGCTTGCCCAGCAGGTTCTTCGTATTCAATTGCCCATTTTGTACGTGATGCGCCTGTAGAGTTGAATGATCAGAGGGTATGTGGAGGCCAAGGTGCGGTATTCTATCTACATTTATGGTGTTGCTGATGTAGTGCATGCGACAACTTCTGACTGGAACAGTAGGTCGAGGGGCAGTTCTAGGGGGTGCAAGGGCACCACCCGCCAAAAATGAAAAATATTTATGCCATATAGTATTGTTATGCTGAGGCAAGCTGTTTAACTTTTTAAAGCATATTTTGAATATAACTGTTGGAGGTGTTGAGACAATAAACTACCATGTATTGCAATTTTAACAAAATTTGAAACGATGTGTCAAATTGTGTTGTTTTTAATGACAACAGACTAAATTGTATTGTTTATAATGACAACAGACTTTTGCGTGTAGAGAGTGGTAACACCATATTGTGAAGTCCTATATGAAGCAGACAGTTCACTTATGGAATACCAGACATTCAGCTAAATAATACGTGTGTAAAATACAGCGTTATGACCAATGAATAGAAGTACATAATCAAAACTTACTCCGAACAAAAGAAACTGAATTTGTAACAAACCTTCAGTAGCCAGTTCTCATCATGAACTGTTTATCAGAATATTCACGTTGAACAATAAGTAGTTGTAAACAAGCCAAGGTGAGGTATTCTATCTACCAACATGCACATGCATCTAAAAAAACAAGCAGATGGAAATACATTACCAGATAGCTGTAGCCCTTCAGACAAACCTCCACATCCAGCAAAAATATCAAGGGTTGCAAGACAGTGCTCTGGTATTACGTCCTTTTCTGAACCAGCTTGTTCATCATCACAAATCTGCTTTCCTTTATTCTTTTTTGAGGAAGATGCCTTCCTTTTCAGGGTCATGAGCTTAACATTGGTTGGTAGCTGGTTTACACACAAGACAAACTCAGTCAACTATCTGAAGAGGTTTCACAACAAAAATAAAGGCAAAGTGGGGCAGATCAAAAGCTGAATTTGAGCAATATCTGACCTGCTTGAGAGCTCCAGAATCAGGATCATATAAATGTTCACAGTAGAAGGCATGCTCAACCACTACTGGAAGATTTGAGTTAGGAAGGTCATCCTTTGCCGTAACCTCACATTTTCCCTCTATCATCATCACAGGTACACTCATTATATCTTCACTGTAGTATACCTGGATCAAACAACAAAAATATAGGCGTTAAAGTCCAAAAGTATATAAAAGAATAGGTGGAATCACAGGCATATGACGGTTTTGATATGGATAAAAGATGGTGCAATGTGGATATAAAAACTAAACAAAAGACAAAGTGCCAACCTCTCTGATGTCTGAAGAGTAAGCTTTAGCTGATGAGATGTCATCAGGCCTGTATAGCCTTCTTACACTGACTTTGGTTAATTCTGGATTAGCTTTCTTAGATCCAGCAGGAGCATTGATACTTTGCAAATGGCACACTACATAAGGCTTCAGGCCCACATTTCTTCCAGCCTTGTAGGTGCCTTGACCCTCCACTCGGGAGAAAAACTCAGGCCTTATATACAGGAAGTCATGAACATTGTATGTAACCTTCTCGAAGACAAAGCTGGTCTCTGATAGAATTTTGAATTCATCACCAACTGCTTCTCGCTCCTCACAAGAACTACAAGCGCCAGTTCCAGTGCCCAGTTTATCATAAGGGAGAGTGAAAAAGGCACCTTTCTCAGGACAGTATAAGCTTTTGCAAATAAACTCCACTGGCAGACCTTTCTTTTTCCTCTCCTCTGCCTTAGCCCTCTCCATCCTATTAGCTTCCAAATGCTCTTTTCTGCACTTGTGGCCCCAAGCAATCTGCTGGAAATTGACAGTCACCGACTCTTTGAGGTCACCTACTTCGAATTCTAAACAGTCATTAGTAAAGAAAACCTCCCTTTCATTTGCAGCATTGCCAAGAACAGTATGTGAACCTTTTTGCAGAATCCTTCCATGAATCATCTGTGTGCCATCATACTTCTCATACATGTACTCAACAAAGCACATGATGACTTCTCCTGTTTCATCTTCTACTGTGGCTGCCCCACCAACAGCAATATTGAGATCTCGAACTCGAACACACTTGTATAGGACTCCTCCAGACAGTGTTTTTCCAACTGTCTGACCTTCCCATTCAATTTCTTTACAAGCATTTGATGAGGGCTTTTTAGACCGTTTTGATGGTGAAGTCCTCAAAACATGTTCCTCTTCAACTTTATCCTCTCCCTCAGCTTCATCATCTTCATTTTCTTCTTGTTCCTCCTCAATTTCCTTCAGTTCATCATTCTCATCTCCTTCCTTTGGGTCCTCTGGGAAATGGGCGGCATAGTAATCACCCCATATCTTGCTGATCAACCTTGTAGTTGTCGCACGCATAAGTTTTCTTTTTTCTACTAGGCCCATTTTTGCACTCGGATTCAGATTCACTCCTCTCATTGCTTGGAATTTTTTCTTCATTGCTAACTTTGTGTGTCTTCTGGCTTCCATCTTCGCAACAAGGCCTGTGATAAAGGCACTTCGTCGAACAGGCTCATGTGGGTATACCGCGAACTGCTGAAGAATTATCTGTCCATGCACCACGACATATCTTTCAACAACTGCTGCATTTGTTGAAATAAATGCACTGTGCCCACTCTCAAATCCTGCTACTTTCTTAATTATATCAGCAAAACCAAGTTTCGAAGCACGACTCTGTTCTTTTATAAGGGTAATGATGCTCACAGCCAGTCGTGCTGTTTTAAGGACAGTTTCACACCATGGTGCATACTGCCTTGTTGGCTGGAGTAGTTTATACCTGAAATAAGGAAGAGAATTGAAATATTCAATGCATCAAATAGTATACAAGTTGGAAGACATCATGGCAAGCAATTGAGCATGTGTGCTTACAATATAGAATGAACTAGAGGTGCAGGAGTGTTTACCAAGCTATTTCAGTTCGAATAGATATGCAGATCATTGAACCACCAAACTCTACAACCCATTCCTTGATTGGACTCAGATAAATTGGAATTCCTTGATCTTCCTGGTCAGATTTACTCAAGGAAGAAGATAACTGTGTTGGCTCAGCTGTTGAACAGCAAGTACCATCATCCTCTCTCATAAAACCAGATCCAAATATCACTATATCATTTTCTGCACCTGATTTCATAGGAATGAGCTCCAAAGAAATGAGTCTGGAATCTGAATTATATAAAGCCCAATTGTTGAGTATTCTCACTGGCAGATCATACATGCCAACGTCACAATCAAACATGTACTCATCCATTTCTGGATTATGTGGTTTATAGTATGCTGGCACTGGGTAGTCATTGGCAATCTCAGCTTCACTAATTTTGATGTAGACATTTTTCTGTGAAGTTCCACGCTTGTTTCTCTGCTTCCTCATATTCCAGTCTTCCTCTTCCTGCAACAGTCTTGCTAATTTCGCATCTTCATCCTCATTCTCAGTCACCTCCTTACACGGCTTATCCTTGATCATCAGAGTTCCATTTGAGGGCATTGCTGGCAAGTTGCTGAATTCCACCCTAGACTTACATTCATTTTTTAGTGCAACAAGAACAGGCAGAGTGGACAGTACCTCATCATCATTGTTTGCTGTATGATCTAATGCAGCAAGCTGGTTATGTATGAATTCGCCAATTGAGACCACAAAGTCCTTGCTCACTGTTCCGTTGTTAGAATTAATGGAACGTACAACACTAGCAAGCAATTCTTCCATGGGCAGCAAAGGGTTTCCGCCAACTGCTTTAGCTAACTTTCTGTAAACTTCAACGCAGACACGAGCCTTCTGACTGAAACGGTCAAAATAAGACCTGTACCTTCTTGCTGGCTTCACACATTTGTAATCAGCTAGTTCTGTTGAGAGCCAAATTACAGCAGTGCCTTCTTTATAGCCAGAAATTGTCCAGTCCTTGATTGGCCCAAATCTTGCACAATTTATTCCCTTTTTCCTGTCCTTTTCCATATCATCATCCATGGGCATGACAAGAGCTGTTATGGCGATACCGTCACTTCGAGCCATTTCAAAAGGCTGCATATTGCCATTTCCATCATGCAGGCTGAAATCAATGAGTTTTCTGCATGATTTCTTATCTTCAGGTCTTGTTTTTGTCAACCTAACAGCCTCTGTTTCCTCTTCAATCCGGGTTTCCTTGACTGGGACAAGCGAATCTTCTTCAGATAAGTCAAATGCCTTCTCTTTGAAATTAGAGCAGGCAGCTGCTCTCTTTGGTCTCTTGCGGACATTGGCCTGACCGTTTTCAGTCATACCATTGCTCTCTTCGTTAACATTGTCAAGCTCAGTCTCCGACTTGTCATTCTCGGTGGTCTCATCTTCACTCTTATGAGGCTTTGGCTTTGCTCTGCGCCTCTTTGTTCCTGAAAGCCACAAAAGTGCTGGACACATTGAAAGAACTGAACACAATTCTATGTATGCATCAGATGAAGCACATACATAAAATATAAAACAGAGTACAATTAAAAAAAAGGCAAATAACAAGTGCCCGAACTGGACCATAGCAAATACCTAGTTTTAGTATTTTTTATCATCAGTATGACCTTGGATTCTGCACTGAGCCCAAAACTCAAGCATGCCACCACTAAACAAATTAAGATGTGGGTAATGTATGGATCTGAGAAGACAATACTTTTTTTTTGTGAAGGCATCACTGCGCTGCTTTATAAAAAGCAACAAGTGTAAGAAGACATACAGTTACTCCTAATAGCTTAAGCTTCTTTTCAAACGTGCACCCAAATGCATGTCATTTTATATTAGAAAAAAACTTTGTGGTGACACAAAAGTTACAACAGAAAAAACAAAAGAAAGAAATGAAAACCGGCAAACACCCTAGGCTAGGTAAACACCCTCGGTTACCTGGAAAACCAAAACAAAAATGACAAGCAAAACAATAACTTTTATCTTGTGGAAAATAATAAATGAAGGATGTCCACAAAGGCGAGGGACAAGCTGTCTAGTATGAAAACCTAGACCTACAAGAGGGATGAGCACATGTGACCTTTTTTAGTAAGAAACAAAACATGAGCCGCCACACGGAGGCCAAGCGACACACACAGGTGGGCTGGCCATGCACTCGTGCAACTAGTCTATGCGGCGGCACTCGGTTCTCAAGTTGTCTTACTAATCCTATGCAACTTTGGTTACTAATTGTTGAACTGCTTAATGATGTTAAAGGTTGCATTTATTTACGTTCATGTCATCTATACTTTCCTCCATCTGGAAGCTGATGTTTAGATACTCATTTTTTTATATTCTACCCCCATGTAATTAAGCTCTAGCCAAGCTTCACTATTTCATTATAGCAAAAGGCCAAAAGTAATTCTAGCTTATACTCCCTGCACATGACCTTGAAAATGTAATAATGTGTTGCTGAATGATCAGCTAAATGACCAAGACGATGCATGTATCAATAAATAACAATGGTATCTCAATTCATAGCCTCATATACTACACTGCTGTCACCGCATATCAAACTTATTAAAAATAATAGTATCTGACAATGTAGTTTGACAATATGGAGAAGTGCAATACTGCAGAAACTAAAGCATTTCCACTAATAAGTTGATATCTAAGAATTAGCAAAAAAAAATCAAGGGAAACATACCTGCAGTAACATCAGAATGTGGAATTGTCTGCATAACTCCCCTGTAAAGTTTAGAATCAAGTAGATATGTCAAGTGGAAGTTCAGGTATATCCGTATATGTAGCAATCAAACTGCAATAACAGGAGTTTAAAAATTACATAAAACAAACCTAAAAAGGAATACTCAGGAATAGACATGGAACAATGAATTTAGACAAAACTAATGTTATCCATTTTATAGCAACCATTGAAGAGACACATGATGTACAAGCCTACAGGATAATGAAAGCCCCCAATGACGTAACAACGAGTGCAATGAAGATAACTTTTTTTGCGAAAACTGAACATATTAACTTATCCCATGCAACTATGCAGGAGCACATTATGTACAACTCACTAAGCCAAACAAATTCATCAGCTCTACTTTACGAAGAAGACAACAGGGTGACCGACTTGCCAACAGACACCTAGATCTCATCACCAGAGCAAACAAAGCCACTAAGCAACATTGATACAGTACAACAACCATGATCAACAAGAAAACCAGCGCATAAGTAGCACCAAAGGCAAAAACTACAACATCAGGAGTTCAGCGGTTACATCACAGTTCAAAAGTTCATCAAACACGTTGCAGGACCTAGCAATGGAAGAATGAACTTGGACAAAACTAATGCAATCCAGTTTAGTGCAACCATTAAAGAGCCACATGGTGTACAAGCATACAACATAATGAAAGCCCCAGATGACATAACAATGAAAGCAATTAAGTTCTAAATGGCAGAAATTCCATGCAACTAGGCAGGAGCACATGAGATGTGCATCTTGTTAAGACAAAAGGATTCATCGGATCTACTTTGCTAAGACGACAACAGCGTCGCTGACTTGCCAACAGGCACCTAGATCTCATGATTAGAGCAAACAGAGCCACTAAGCAGCAATCCAACTGTGCAACAACCATGATCTACAAGGAGAGCAGCGCATAAGATGAAGCAACAGCAACAACACGTAGCTGATTTCATTCCACGTGATGATACACTAGCCAACACGGCAACACCAACCCAATTACTAGCCCATCAACGGCAGAGGAGGAGACCATTACCTTGCCGGCGCAATCTACAGGCTCCACCAAGGTCAGTAGACAGATCCAACACCGAAATCGAGTCTCCTGCATAACAAAACCACAGAATAGATTATCAGAGATGCATCTTATAAGAATCCCAAAAGGCGAGAAAAAAAATCAACCAATCCGCAAAAAAGGAGTAACGCGAATCCAGCCAGGAATTGGGGATGCGACCAGAAATCGAACATAGAATGACAATCGCCCGGATCCTCGGAAAAAAAACTCACGGGAGGGAGGCGTTGCACCCGCGGCTGTACAGAGCGGCCGAAATGAGAAGGCGGAGAGGCGCCGGTGCAACCCGCGGGCACGGCTCCTCTCAAAGGCAGCATCTAGCGAAACTAGGAAAACGCGATTCTTTGCCCGGCTGCGCCGGCGATCATCCGTGATTCATCCATACAAGGCGATGCCCCCAACAAAGATCTCGGGAAGCCATACCGGCGCAGGCACGCAGACAAGCAAGAAACCAAACGGGCATGGGGAGCCGCCCGGCGCGAGGATAGGCGAGCCGCCGCAGAACGCGACGACGCCCCTGGCCGGGAAGCGCTCCCCCTGAAAACACGATCATCGGCGACGCGACCAACCCCAGCTAGCTACACCCACGGCCACCGTGGCCGCCAAATCCTGGACCAAAAAAAAACTCGGGAAAAAATTCGGAGAAAATCTCACGGCGTCGGGGGTGTCCAGATCCTCGCCACCCACCGGCCCGATCATCCAAGCAATCGAAAATCTACTCCCCGGAGGCCAAAAACCGGCGCAAAAAAATCCAAAATCCCTCACCCCCGGAAAGAAAACCCCACAGGAAGGAACCAGACCCAAGAGACGACAAGCGCGCGGGAGGCGTGGTTACCGAGGCCGGCGAGGAGGAGGAGCTCCCTCCGGCGAGCGGCGCGACGAGGAAGCGATGGGACGGGGTGGCGGCTCGTAGGAAGCGAAGAGACGCGTGAGTGAGGAGAGAGGAGAGAGAGGGTGGGGGTATAAATCGGGCGGCCGCGGTCGGGGGAGGGCTGTCGTAGCGCGCGGTATTTGATTTTTGGGGACGGGTCCCTCGGGCGGGAGCACGATTGATTTCGCTGCGTGGGCCGGGCCGGGCCTGCGGGTTCTGGATCGTGAAATGAGTTACACCTTGCCTTTTTTCTTTTACTAAAAGACAAAAAAGGGTAATTTCCTTCCGCCTTTTGATACACGGGGGTTACCGTTGGGCGTGTGGACGATCCAGACTCCAGAGCCTCTCCCTCCCTCTGTTCCCATGTGGTAATGTGCTAGCTGTCCAAAGATATATTGGGGAAATAAAAATGGTACTCAATTAATGTGGAAAATCAAATCTTTCTTTGGCAGTATCTAAAGGCTTTCAGTCAGATAACTTATTGCTAAAAATCTCGAGATCATCGAGTTAGGGGGCCAAGGGAAAACCACGTGAGGACTGGTTGTGTTTTGCTTCATCGTGGCTTGAAAATTATGGTTTCAACGAAGTATAAGAGCATCCACAATGCGAGCGGGCGCTAGGATTGCAATCCTTCCTGGTCGGTTGGCAGTTGTCATCACTATTCTGGGCGCCCGGCGCAAGAGTTGTCATCCGGCGCTAACTAGTTTTTTTGTTTGTGGAGTGGAAATCATACGTATCTAGGCTAACAACCTCGTATGTAAGCGCCGGAACAAGCGCCAACCATTGAGAGGATGAGCGCTTAGCTGAAAATCCAATATTGTTATATTTATTTTTCTCAGATAAGCGCCTGACAAAGGGTCTAGCGCTGTGGATGCTCTAAGCTATGTATGGCCCCAAAACTAGGGTTTCAGTATTTGTAAACTCTGCCATTGCTCCTAGAAGAGACGACGACGACGATTCGAAGATGAGGAATGGCCGATTGTGCAACTCTTGTACTGATATTGGTTGAAAAATAGGATATTAGGAGCCCAGTAGCAATATTTGTGTGTCTAGGGAACATTTGTCACGGGGCGAAAATATTCGTTCATACAATAAAAACCAGCATCAGCTAACCAACTGGCTAGTCCGCCACAAGTGAACATCCCTGCGGAAGACAAATCCTAGCAGGCATGAAGAACTACGGGCTATCAACCAATGTTAATACACTTCACTCTACTCAGCATTTGACAGAATGCATATTTGGCCAACTCACCCCAACGATAGCCAATGTTCAGTTCGATGAATTGTAAGTTAATATCAAAGAATTAGGAGCTCACCGTAAACAAGTTAGATATTATGCATCAACAACTAGGTAAACAATTTACCAGGAAAAAAAACTCCACATACATAATTACATACTAGAGAGGCATATCACATCCTACATACCTGGCCTACAGTCACATCCTACTGTTACAGTAGCATTCAACAACCCAACACAGAATTACATATCGTCACATGCGGAAAAATGGCGAAGAACAGCTTAAATCGTAAGATGAGAAGCACCACAGGTGCATGAAAACTGAACATCTATCTACATACTACAAGGTGGCTCGAGCCTCGCGTGATTGGCACCAACCAGGGGGCTCCAAATAAGAAGGCTGGAGTGAGGCAGCACTGGTTCAGACATGAGTCTGAGTCGGAGCTTTGGATCAGCCATTGTGACTTTCAGGTGGGGGTGGGATTGTCGGCAGTTCTGGCCTGCTGTAGAATAACGTCGTGATGAACCCTGTGGCAGGGGCACCCTCCGACACCGCACCCGACCCTTCGGTCCTTTGTCGAGCCAGCTGTCTGCTAGGTCGTGCAGGATAACTGCTGGGTCCACTTTCTTGCCAGCGCACATCAACTCCACCTGCAAGCACACATCTCCATAGGTCAGTACATATGGAAAATATTGAAAAATATCTTGCTAGGTTTTGTTGAACTGAGACAGTGCTTCTCCTGTTCTCTATATAAATGCCAAGCGGTGGCATGCACTTATCAGTGGGAAAAGCTGTTGCACCATGCCAAAATGGAATGTGCGCTTATGCACAAAAGAGTATGGAAAAGGGAACACCGACACGGATTCGGATTCAAGCTGGCAACAACAAGTTGAGTTTTCTCTCAGGTATTGCTTACCAATGGGAGAAAGAAAAACATACCTCAGCTTCGCCTGAAAGATTTAGTTTCTGCACGAGGTACTTTTGTATGAAAGAAGCAGGCAAATCGACATCCCTAGTACAAGGTAATAAAGGCACAAGTTAGCACAGACTTAACAATTGTGTTTGTACAGGAAATAGTAACCTAGAACTAGAGATCTCACTTGATCCTCAAAAATTTTGTAGGTAGCTGCGGCAAAGGAGGTTGTCCCTTCCTGAAACAAATGAAAACACAAGAGCATGATTTATGCTTTTCCCTTTAAAGTATAAAAAAACTAATAGGAGAAGTCTGGCGTTTCTCACTGGTCAAAAGCAGCCACCAGATAGAACCATAATGCTCGTAATCTACTCTTTTGCCTAGGTTGTTTCGCCTTGAACCTTTTCTTTTTTCCCTTCAGAGTGAACACTTTCCTGCTTGCTGTCTTCTTCGCTAGTTTCCCAAATTTTGGCAGGCCTTCTTTAGCCTTTGCTCGACTGGAAGGAGCACCATCATCTGGATCACCAGACTTGATTCCGGTTCTATTGTCATCTTCGGAACCTGATTTAAGATTTTTTCTAACTTTACCAACTCTAATATGAGAGGCCAAAGGTTTCCATCCTCCAACTTTCTTTGTTGCATCTTTACTGCCCTGCAAGGTAGAATGCTAGGTATAAATCATGTAAGGCAGGGAAAAATAACTAATCAGATGTGACTTACAAGTTACAACAAAAGTAAAACTTCAGCATAGAGCAATACATATATATGTTGTTTTGCAGGTCTGAAGGGGGTTAAAATGTGGACAATACTTCCCTCATGAACAGTAATTGTAGTTTTTTGACATAAAAACAGTAATTGTATTTGATGCATGCATAAATCACAGTATGGTTCCAAGACAACTTTGACAGCATCGTGCATCAAATGTCTACAGAAAAATAATAAGGTTGAAGACAAACAAAATGTCCATGTTGTGTATCTCTCCAAACGTGGCCAGGCCGAGCGCATCCATGTTTACACACAGTTAGTCTCACCAAGGATGGTTCATAAGAGTCAACTCAATCGGCATTGTATGATCCCTAAAACAGTCAATTCTGATGGTTGGTTCAAAGTAGTCAACTCAATCGGCATTGTATGATCCCTAAAACAATCAATGCTGATGACTCAGATATAATCTATACGATCTTGTATGATTAAACAAGAAAACCTGAAATGCACAAATACACTTCAGGTATCAAATAAATATTAGATCAAAGGGCCTCAAGTTCTATCCATTTAGCATTAAATAAAGAAGTGCCTGAACCAAGATGCACACAAGAGAATTATATGTATTAGCCCCAAAGTAGTCACAAGCTTCTGTTATGAAATTTGAACCTCCGACACAGGAAAGTGCTCATAAAATCACCTAGCGCGCATAAAACAAAAGCTACATACCAAAGACAAACTGCGTAAGCATGGGGCTTTTGTTCTCCTCTTTGTATGGCATTTCTGTATAGACACCCGAGGACCATGGACTGTCAGTGATGATAGAGATCGTTCTTTCCTCTTGATAGGTGATGTTATCGGTGATATGACTTCCTGGTCCTCAACCTCAACCTTCCGTCTTTTAAAAGGAAATATCTTTGACCTCACATATAGTAGGCTGTGATCAGCTCTGTACAGAAAATTGATTGACATGAAACATAAGATTAAGTTGTTCATAAGAAAACTGACATAAGAGAAAAGAAAAATAACATATGTTTGTGATATGCGATATGTAGGTTGATATCAAAGGCTGAAGACCAATTAGAGCACAAAAGGCAACAGTAATTATTTCGAGAAACAGAGATAAACCTGAGTTTCTCCTCCGGAGCACAGCCCAAATCAATGTTGCAAGTAGGGCAGTAGCAGATCTCCTTATCGATGAACTCCTCAGATATGCACTTCCTGCAAACTGATTAAAGGTATAAAAATCAATGGATGAAGCACAAAAATGGAAGAACCAGTTGAGATTTACAGATAATTTCTGAAGGGCTGTTTGCCACAGTAACCCTAAAAGGCTGAAACGCACACAAATCCAAAGAAGATATATTCAAATGTACTCCTTCCTTTCCATATAAAAATGAAGATTTTGGTTTTGCAGTCTCCAATATGCAACTTCATACATTATTTTTTTAACAGATACTCCCTCCGTTTTTTAATATAAGATGTTTTAGGTGTTATACATGTTGTCTAGATACATACTAAAGTGAGTGAACATACACACTAAAACATGTCTACATACATTTGTGTACATATGAATGTGGACAAATGCTAAAACATCTTATATTGAAAAACGGAGGGAGTACAAGTAATATATTACAAAAAAAAATGTTGTGAAACAATGTTTCATGACCAATCTAACGCTATCATCTGCGCCGTGCCAACCTAACTAAGTTTTCCTTAATTAGTAGCCATGCCTAGTTTGGAATGGTGGTACTAATTATTTAAGAATCTAGAGAAGACAAGTTCGCAATATAAATAGGGAATTGTCTCTGCACTGCATTGGAAAAAAGTTTGGAGCAATATATTATAGTTAGGTTGATTTCATAAATAAAAAATCCTAGTTTAAAATATACCCTACCATAAACTATGAAGTTGGAGATGGCATGGGGGACCCACTGATCACAAACTTTCTGCAATTCAAGTAAAAGTAAATAATTTTCTGCATGGTTAGCTCTCACCTCTCCGCCTCCTTATTTTCATCAATGATAATACGTAGACGAAACAATTGCCGTATTAGGCAGTACTTTAAAACTAGAAAAAAGTCTCTCTCATCCACATGACCGCCAACAAAATGCTTCCCATTATGTCCTAATCACAATTAAAATGTTTTATATGATAGAGAAGAACATTACATATTTTGAACCTAAAAAAGGTTTTTGGAGAAAATAGATATTATATTTACGCTTCTGAACAACTTAGTTTATTATTTTAGATGACGGAATGACAAAACTCAAGACAATTGGTCTTACACTATTATTCCTGATTTGTCCCTAATCATCAATGGCTGTTTTCACTTTAAGAATTACAAGTTCTCTGTGGTTCTTGCACAACAGCAATCCGTCTAACAAACTTCGTTGACCACAAATGTAAGCCATTTTTCTTTTAAATAGTTTCCAATGTTTATGATTTTCAGTGATAGCATGCTAGTCTGCCTAGACAAAATAATACCAAAAATACTATGCAAGGAATTGTCATGTGGGGGCTGGCTTACCAGCGACGCCAGTTTCAGGCCAGAACAACATAAGATCTCCCTAATCTAATCTCAGTTATCATTTAAACTAGTTAAAGGTTAAAGATAGGGGTCTATAGGCAAGAATTGATTCTCAAGTCACTTCGGTTATGCATGTACGCTGGCTAGGCTATATATAGTCAGGCCATCCCATGGAATAAAGCAAGAAGGAATTAATCTATATCTCACCTCTCCCCACAAGCTAACATAGACCGTGTGTCTCAGGTAAGACACCACCACGCTCCAGGTTGCTAGCGACCCAAGCCACGGCCAGCAACCTCCAACAAGTCCTCTCCAATCGAACCCAGCATGATACATCCCATAGTCCCACCAGAGTTCTCCCATTTTTCCCAAACACCTCAAGAATCAAAAGACCAACATACATCCTAACAGTAGAAGATCGATATAATTACCATTCTCATTTCTCTGTGAGCTATACACAATGGACTCTATTAGTTTCATACGCTAAACCTTCAAGATCACCACATTTAAGTTTACCGAACCACAAATCAACCGAAGTATCAAAACACACATTAACTAATCATCAAGACAGAACCACTCTGTCCAAGATGGAAACCCCCAAATCACGAATACATGTTATTTTAATTTAATGCAACAAACCTAGGTTTCTAGGCCAATTTTTTTATTATTTCTGGTGCATCAGCACCCCTGCGCAGACAAGCTTATGACCTACTAACACAAGAACAGCATCTTTGCCACATCTCACCTAAGCCTCCCTCACCAACAAGCTACATAGCCAATTAGCCATACACCCTCCTGGCAAACCATAATTCATCTGATTTCACTGGGCACGCTCAAAATCCCATTGGGTTGGAGCATCCAATCGCCCATGCTATCTCTTGAATGGGCAAAGCCCTCAAAGAAAAGGGTGAGCGCTCCCAGGGAACCGCAAAGCTACCAGAGGTTACCCACCACCTTTTCACATCAGACGAACACACCATACAATGATATCAACAACAGCAACGAAATGCCAATTCCGCGGCGGAGACGAGCAAAGAATTCAAATTTCACACGCCGCACACAAATCGCAGCGCATGGAACGACCGCGGCTACCACCTTTCCACGCATCGCGCTCAAAAGAGGACCCAGGGGATCACCGAGAGAGGCGAAGATTTGACGCACGGAGCGCCCAAAGCAACGCCTTTAACTCGGGCGCGGCGCGCTACAGTAGATAGAGAATTTTAAAAAAGACCGTGGGCTCAGCCCCCTCGCGTGGCGCCGCGCCGCCACGGGCGGGGAGCGAGGAGAGATGGGGAACTCACAGGTGTGGAGGCACTCGGTGATGGTGGCGGGGTCGCGGAGGAGGCGGCGGCAGAGCGGGCAGGTCAGGCACGCGACCAGGGCGGCGCGCTTAACCGTCACGACGCCCGCGCCGCCGCCGCCGCCGGTTGCGGCAGCAGGCGCGGTGGTGGTTCCCGGTTCCGGCGCGGGGCAGGCGAGCACGGCGTGCTGCGTGGCCGGCGAGGGCTTCTTCTCGGTCGGGTCGCCGCCCCCCATCTCGCTCGCGGCCTCGGCTTTTTCGCTCCGGACGCGAGCAGAGCAGAGCACGAACCCGCTCTGAGAGAGTGCGACAGCCGACAGCGAACGGTGACGGAAGCGAGGCGACGTGTCGTGCGAGTCTAACTGCCGAAATCCGGCGTGGACGGAGCCCACGCGGTTGCATGACCAGCTGTGGACCTAGTCCGCTGGCCCATTCGTTCATGCCGCCATCTGGCCCAGGCCCATCCACTGCAGCCTATCACAGGGGAGTATATTTTTTTCCAGTTTTTTCGTGTACTTCTCGTATAGAATCTATATGTACGAGTATTGTTTGGGAAAAAATATGTACGATACTACGATGTATTTTTTTCGTACATGTGCTATTCCAGTATACTACCTGGACGATGAAGTACACCAGCGTAACTCGAGAAAAATTGAAAAATGCACGCTAGCTCCCTGAAAAATACACATACAGTTTAGAAAATGCACATACACTAGTTTATAAAATACACATACAGTTTGAGTCTTTGAGAAGTACCCATACACTACCTTCCCTATGAAATACTTAGGCCTACCGCTTTCGGTTTGGCCTCTTCGCAAGGTTGATTCCCACATCTTGAGGACAAAGTCGCCGAGAAGCTCTCCTCTTTCAGTGAAAAAATCATCACCGTCGCCGGCCACACCTCCCTAGTCAAATCCGTGATCACACCTCAAGAAATATACCATTTGGCACCTCTCCATGTGCACTCAGGCGCCATCAGGAACATAAACAAGTTGGTAGTTGGAGAGACCTTTCTTTGGTCCGCTACGGATAAGGTTACGGGGGCGCAATGCAAAGTTAAGTGGGTGACGGTATGTCAAGCCAAAATTAATGGAGGTCTTGGAGGCCAAAACCCTCATTTGAAACGTAAAAACCCTACGTTCTCGAGCCTCGTTACTGATGTGTGAAGACCTTATAGGAAACAGATAATCGATGAGGCCAGTTTTTGGCAACGGTTATCCATTTATCTATGTTACTGATCGGTCAAGCACATCAGTTAAGGAGTTTCGGGTTCCGCTCGTTTGCACTGAGCTTTTTTCGTAATCCTACAAGAGGAATACATATGCCACTGGATATTAAAATCTCACCTCACAAGAAGGATATTGATAGCAAATTTCATTCATAACATATACCAAATGTCATAATTACATTGCATCGCAATATGAAGAATTACACATGCCTCACTAGATTTATCTTTCTCATGCCTCACTAAACCTATAATTGCCATGCCTCGCTAAACTTATCCTTGTCATCTCACTACACCTATCATTGCAGATAATGCAATAAGCGAATATTGATGTACTGAAGGTTGCTATTCGTTGCGCCGAGCGAATAGTACTTCCTTGGCAAGAAGGTGCACCTTCTACCTGCTGGGTCACACTCAACGGTCTTCGGGTTAGCGAGAAATAACATGCCACTAGCTATCACGTTGTTTTCTACTAGTGAAAATATAATGCTTGTTTTGTGGCAGGTTGGAATGGACTCCCTGCTGCTAGCTTTAGTCTGCGATGTTCATCTCTTGATGCTTGGTAGGACTTCTTCTTGCACACCAACACCAAGGAGTCACATAGACGTTTTGGTAACTGCGCATTTGTGCATTTTGGAATGTATGAAATGTGAAAGGAGCGTCATTGACACATTCTTCACCACCGGTCTCTTTGTCATCGGAGGTGGCCCTCCTTGCCCATGAGGATTTTACGAAATTAAGTTTTACGATGGTCAATGGGCAGCACTTTAATTTATCATTGGCCATTGTTTTTTTAGGATAAGGCTTAGCAATAGTTTTTTCTCTCCTGTAGGGTGATATCATGTTTGTTTTTTCAAGTTGTTGTATTCTGAACATTTTGCTTTAATGGATTGATATCACTCATGCCCTTTATCCAAACAAAAGAGTAAAAATCCCACACCATGAATTAATAGTGTGTACCTACATATGAAAACTAATAATGGGATCTTTTTTAAAGGATAGATAGTGAAGCTGCCCTTTATCTAAACAAACGAATAAAAAGCACGCACCACGAACTTATACCGTATACCATGTACATAGGACAAACAGTCTAATCACGTCAATTTTAGTTAGATTGCTAGACTCACTCCATGGAAACCCTGCAAGCTATACTAAAATCTGTGCTAATCAGATTTTAATGTCTAGTTCTATTCACTGATTATACTCAGAAACTAATAGTAGCATATGTATGTTTCTGATAGTACAAAGGGCAAGGTAGACAAGCAAATAAAGAATCAAATTGTGTGTGTGACCGTGTGTGCAGAAGTAGTAGAGTCCATTGTATTTTTATTTGTTGGTGATTACAATTAATATTCGATTTAAATACCAATCATAAAGCATAAAATCGTTATCTTATAAATAATTCCACCGTAGAAATTTGACCAAGAAAAAGGGGTAACAACCATGCATTTGGTTCAATTTATACTCTAGATGCTTCTATAAATATGCCTACCCGATCATACACCAAATGCTGCTACTAAGATATTTTTGGAGAATGTGTTTTCAAGATATCTATATAAATATGTATGAACTATATACTTTTTGCATCTATCAAGATTAAATTGATGAACAAAATTATGTAATAAAATGTTGTCTAATTATTGCAACGCAAGTGTAATTAAATGTATTAAATTATAATCGTACAACACATGACACTACACTAGTATTTACCAACTTTTTCATGTGGTTTAATATGCAAATAAGTAATACAAAATGATACAATTTAAGACTACAACATGCTAAAGATAAGTTATAAATAATTATAAAAGTTTAATACAAATTATATTTATTTGAATTGTCATGTATGAAATCATGCCTAGAGTGTCAGTTCTTATCAGCTCACTATGAAAGATGATTCCGACAAAGATTGGTCTGGTTTCACAAAGCCTAATTTATACAATAGGGCTGCGGGCAGGAGGGTTGATGGGAACCTCGGAAAGATCCTCAAGTTGACGGACAACCTTAGAAGGAGCTCTGACGCCTTTTTGGGAGAGAAAAAGATAGATATAGCAACATGGGGCTGCAGAATTGGGAATGCAATCTAGATGAATGAGTAATGTAAACATTCACATATTTGAAATCCAAATGGTGTGCAAAGGCATCATAGCCAGCACAAGATGCAAATAAGCAACACAAGGTTCTTAATTTTCAACAAGAGCAACATCAAGTAAACTTGTGCTACAACTTGTGATTGAACCAGAAAAATAGCAAATAATTCTCATACAACAGAGCCAAAAAGAAACTAGTAGAATACGCTTAAAGGCCAAGCTCAAACAACTATAACTCAAGTATGAGCTACTAAGTTCTAGACTCCATCTATGAAGATTACAATACCCGCAGAACTTATCCTTACCTTTGGACTTTGAACGACCTCTATCTTTCTTGCTTTTATCTCTGTTATTGTGGTTGTAGTTCTTCTGCTCAGACCTGCCACGAACCTGCAAAGCTTCACCCTTGGCGGACGACTCCTCTTTCTTTACCATACCTTTCATCTTTTCCATACTAAGCAGGGCCTCATATACTTTCACAGTGGTTAGTTCATCACAGCTTAACAATATGGTATCATGGAAATTTACAAAGGAATTTGGCAGCGAACATAGAAGTGAAAGAGCTAGATCTTCATCATCATATTTTGTCTCCATCTACACTAGGTCGGAAACGGTCTCCTTAAAGACCATTATGTGCTTCATCACCTAACCACCTTCTTGCAGCTTGTGCATGAACAACTTCATCTTCACGTGCATCTTGCTGGTTAGATCCTTATAGAATATCATTAGACAGATGAAGTTGAATAAGAGACAAACACTTACAGTCTTTCCGCTTCTCAGCTTTGCTCCATGTTGCCCGACGATCCTTATCACCAAAACCATCCAGCACATCATCAAGATCATTGGATTGTGCGAGGACTGCACGCATCTTGACTTGTCATAGCAAGAATCTCGTCTTGTAGTCCAACAACGGTAGATCAAACTTCAGCGATGCCATCGCGAAACCCTAATCTGAAAGAGGGCTCTGATACCACTTGTTATAAGCGATAGGCAAATAAACGATGTACAAAAGAAAGATCAACACACGGGGACATGAGATTTTAAAGTTGAAAACCCTTCCAAAGAGGAAGAGAAAAAACCACTGCCCCATCCAGCAAAACTTCACTATATGAGGAGAGGTTACAAATGCCGGAGATTTAAAACATGTGGCTTATCCCAACCGGTGGCTTACAAGATGTACTTATAGTGGTGTTGACCTTATTCAGGTCGGTAACTACCCAACAATCCAGGTCGGTAACGATCCAAGAATTTCCTATCAATCCACTCATAGTGTTCCCTATGCTGCTAGTGGTGTAGCCCTCTCTGTGGCCATCCATGTCCCAAGCGATCCACTCATGGGATCCAGTGCGACGACTCCTGGTGTGGCCCTCTGTGTGGCCTGTGAATTTGGATCACAATAAAACAACACAATGAACAAACTGAACCATAGTCATCTTAAGAGGCATGTAGCATCTGACTTGTTCTTGCTTGCTAGAGTATTTTGCTTGCTTGCAATATTTTGCTGAAGTATTTAGATCACTAAATTTGGGAGTGGGAGTAACTGAATACTTGCACTGTGCAGGTACTTCTAACTGTTTACAGATTGTGGTGGACACAAATTTCCTTTGATTGCACACAATTCAGAGAATACTTGTACTCTGCAAGTACTCCAAGTTGCTTACGGTCGAAAAACATACTCCTAGGAGTAGAAAATTCAGTGCAAGGTTAAGTTGAAAATACTTGTACTGTGCAAGTTTCAGTTGAAAATACTTGTAGTGTGCAAGTTTTAGGATAACTGAACTTGGTACTGCTTGATTAACTATTTCAAGTTGAACAGTAATTGAACTGCCAGTAGTGCTTAGCATAATTGCTTTACTTGTTCAGTTAAAATTGCTTGGAGTAATTTGCATAGACTACTGATGTAACTAAATGTTTTGCTTGAACATTTTGTGAACTTTGAGTATTCTATAAAAAACTGAAACTGACAAAATACATCGGTGTAACATTGAGTATTCTTGTGCTTCAGATCTTAGTAGTAACTTTGAGCTAATTATTGTATTATTACCTGAAGTTTTTAAATTACAGTTTCACATTATTCATGGGGGTACATCACGGATCATCTTGAATTACCTGATTTTTTTTCACATTTTTCGTGCAGAGGGGCGGTGGCGCCATGCCGGGAGCCCGCAGGTGCGGGCGGCGGTGCGGTGAGGTGGAGAATGAGCGCTGCTCTTCAAATTCAGTCCGCGGTGGCGCCGTGCCTAGGATACTGCGGCGGAAAGCGGACCAGAGCACCCAGCGGAAAGTTGAGCAGAGCGCCGGTGGGAAGGGGACAAGAGCACCCTTTGAATCGCTGTTTTTTGTAACGATTTGAATGCATGAGGTGTTTTTTCGTAAATAGATATTAGTATACAACCCGAGTCATCTATTTCAGAACGGAGGGAGTGGGATGGTGTCCAACTGAAGTAACTTTCAATTCAAGCAGATATATGATGGTTCGTATTGTTATTACTAGTTTATAGCATGATGGCTATAATGAACGTCTGGATCTTCCATTTTGGATGCAGTAACCACTGTGCTAAAGGGAGTTGTTCCCAACTTTAAGTCATCGCTTGCCGTGTTCTGATCCACGCTGCCATGAAAACTGAACTGCTAACTGAAGCGCCCTGAACCGCGATATTCAGGGTATTAATTGATTTCCATTCCATGACAAAAAAAGCCATATCGATCCATGGCTACAAAGGAGAAACGAAGACAAACTTGCCACCAACCAAACAATCACACCGTGCAATGTAAGTTAAAAGACATTGTGTGGGAGTGCGTGGCATTGTAGCCATTATGTGACGTTGTTTCAGCCGTTCTTAGCCTTCTTGTAAAAAACCTCAACAAGCCACGCGACAGCATAATTAGCTACTTACTGATAGCTACGACGTGCGGGTGCTCTGCTCTGTAAGGGATATATAGCAAATGAATGCGGCCATGGAATGCTTAAGTGATTGATTGCTAAAATAAACAATGTCGAAGATACAGACGCACTAGTATTACATCACACAGAACATAACACTTAAGAAACCATATACGTGTATATAAGACTATATCCAAGAGGTTATGCAGTGCAAGAAAACCTTCACGGTGCCTCGTCTCTGAAGTTTCTTACCACACGGGCCTTAAAGATAGCTACTTGCGCATAACTCTTGTCATACAACTGGGCAAAAAGCCGAAAGCACGCACCCCTCCATGTTTTGCTGAACAAAAGGATGCAGAACACTGTCCATAGGCCCATCACATATCCCATGCTTATGACAATGAACACAGATGTTGTATCATGGGATGCATTGTCTTCATCTTCTTCATGGCCGCTTGGGTTTATCCCGTTTGAACAATTGTTGGGAAGAGGAGGCCCACAGAGTCCAGGGTTACCGATGTACATATTTGGACCATTGAGTGTTTGTAGTTGTCTCCCTGAAGGGATTTTTCCTGATAGATCATTGTAGGACAAATTTAGCAAGCTCAAGAAAGTGATGTCAGATAGACTTGAGGGGATTTCGCCAGTCAGATAGTTGTATGATAGGTCCAGAGATTCCAGTTTCCTTAAGGCGCCAATATTGTGCAGGATTGTTCCATCTAGCTGGTTGCTGGAGAGATTCAACGACTGAAGTCCCTCGAGCAGATGTAATTCTACCGGAATATGTCCAGTTAAACTGTTGCATGACAAGTCAATCAACACAATCGGATTTGTGTAATCAAGGGTATATTGACGCTCATGATCTTTCGTGACAGTCATTATGCTGTCCCCACTGTAATTATTCTTACTTCCTTCAACACCCATCATAGCGTTCAATCTTGCAAGAGAGGAAGGTATCCTTCCTGATATGTTGTTATGTGCCACATCCAAATAATGAAGTCTGGACAGACTTGTGAGCTGCTTAGGAAGGTGACCACAAAACATGTTTGATCGTAGATCCAACACTTCTAGGTTTGGCATTTTCCCATGTATCCATGTTGGCAAACTACCAGAGAATATGTTGCGCGAGAGGTCCAGAAAACTTAACCCTGCCGCATTTTGGAGGAATCCGGGGAATTTACCAGACAACTTGTTATTCTTCAAGTCCAGAATCGACAGACAACCAAGTTGCTCACATATATAATAAGGACCAATGGTTGTTGAAGTAGTATTCTCTGGGCATCTTGGAAAATCGCCAGTCAGTGATTGTGGGCTAAATCCAGTTCTGACAAACGTAATTGGCACACATATGATGGGATGGTACCGTTGATATGATTGTTGGAAAGATGCAACTGCGTAAGTAGCGGAGCTGTGAGGTTTGCTGGGAGCTTCCCCGACAAGGAATTATTAGAGAGATCCATTACTTCAACTGATAGTAGATCCAACTTTGTTGGAAAATCCCCACTCAGTTGATTCCTTGACAAGTACAATCTTGAAGCATGAGAAGAAACATCCCAGAACCAGTGAGGTAAGACATCACTTATGCCTGTGTTCGAAATATCAAGCACAGTCATGCCAGCTTGCCAGCTTAGCCATGTTGGGAATTGAGGACCCAAGGTACAAGAAATGAAGTATCCTGTATGTAATCTAAATGGTGGAACCCAGTTGCCATTTAGATCCAATTTCAGAGAGTTCTGTGAAAGGTCAAGATATTCCAAGTTCACTAGACTTGCAAAATGTTGTGTCGATAGCACGCCACTGAGATTGCTCAAGCCCAAGTCCAAGTAAGTCAGACTGCCAAGTGCTCCGATCCCAGCAGGCACAGGGCCAACTAGCCTGTTCTGGTAGAGGTCGAGGAGGCTCAAACTGGTGAGATTTCCTATCCAGTCTGGCAGCTCGCCTGTCAAATTGGCACGTAACAAGTGCAGTTCACGCAACTTATTCCACGAACACTTTGGCAATCTGTCCATGAGTTCTGTTAGGTCCCCGTTGATGTTAACCCAGTCCAAATACAACACCTGTAAATTGCATAGGTTTTCCAAGTTTGCCGGCATGTAGTGATGGATTTGCCCAGGGGAAAACACACACATATTGTGGAAGAAGAACACGCAGAGACACTTTTGACACCGCAGACACTTGTGCCCTTTTCTCTTTTGTTCAACTTAGCAAACTCGGATGATTACATTGGCTTAAATAGCCACACACGGCTGACACAGCCACTCACCCACTAACTACATGCTCCACTAATGACTCCACTTACTAGCCACACGTTTAGCACTTGCAGACCGGTTCTCACGGCTCACGCAACGGCCACACAGCTCGGCCATCTTGATCCATGCATGTAGCCTGCCACTAACTAAACACATGACTCTTGACTAAGTAAACTAGCAATGCATCGTGCACTCATCTCCTGGCTTGCCGATCCACTCACGCGCACACTCTAACTCTTTGTGCTGTTGTTCCGGCCGTTACGCCATGTTGCCATGCATACAGCTAGCTCTAACATCATGCAACGGAAATAAGCATGATCTAACAACTACTCTTAGCACTAATAACAAGATTGGTTCCAACATGTAGCCGAGCAGTTTATAGTTAGCACCAAAATCAATGACCTCAAGGGAAGACATGTTGCCCAGCGCATCAGGAATAGGCCCTGCTATCCAGCCACACCCGCTGAGCCGAAGCTCCTTGAGGCCAGTGAGATCCCATAACCAGTTGTGTTGGAGTGAAGTGCCAAAATCATTACATGACAGGTCAAGCACCTCCAGATGTGTGGGGTTGGAAGAAGATAGAGTAGAGACGGTACTGTTAAGCCTGCACTCGTTCAACCAGAGGACCTTAAGATTAGGCAGCGTATTCACTTGGCTGATCCAGTCCCTAGTTGATTCAATAAACACGCGGCTCATATCAAGATGCCTCAGGTGAGATAGCCGATGCAGCCATGAAAGATCTGACATCGTGAGACTAGCACTGCTATCACTGACATCCAGATACCGCAGCTGGGAGAGGTTACCGATGTGTGAAGGTATTTTTCCAGCAAAATTTGCACATGAGAGGTTGAGGTAGCGCAAGTTGCTGAGAGCACCGATGAACACCGGTATGCTTGTCCGGTTGAGGTAATTGTAGCTCAGATCTAGGTACCTTAGATGTTGCAGAACAACGATGGAGGAGCTCACCACACCACTCAGTTGAGCAGTCCAGGAATCGTCGGTGTTGCGGAGGTCGAGTCCGACGACGTGTCCGGTACTGCTGTCGTCGCACCGGACTCCCTTCCACCGGCAGCAGTCTTGGCCTCGCCAGGAGGTGAGACGGCCGGTAAGGTCCAGGAGGTTTCCCTTGAAGGTAAGGAGCGCCTCCCGCTCTTCTGCGAGGCAACGCCAGGCTGAACGGGCGTTTGCATCGGCGGAGGAAGTGGATGTTGTTTTGGAGGCAAAAAGTAGCAACATCATCGCAGCTGCAGCAACTTTGTGGATATGAAACTGGGCATCAGTCTTCTTGACAGTCCATTTCATCTTCAACTTTTCTGCGGGAAACGAAGAAGCTAGCTAGTAGAGCACATCATGTCGGCATCTTGTATGGGATTCAACCGCTTGGAATGCATTGGCAGATCAATATCTTTGATCAGGTCGTCGGTTCTGCGCGTCACACTAGTCCACACAAAAGGAAGGTTAAGCCGAGCTACTGGTCAAGATCAGCGTCCTACACGGCACGCTTAAGTCGACATATGTCACGTCACTTTAAATGCCGGAAGGTCCTAATTCTGTAATTCAACAACACTAGCTAAATTCTATGCACGCTTAAGAAACCATATATCAGCGTGAAGGTTTTCTTGCGCTGCACAACCTTTACATGTATAGTTTCATATACGCGTATATGGTTTCTTAAGTGTTCAGTTCTGTGTTGTGTAAAATCTAGAGAGCACTTGGTTAGTCCGTCTGTATCTTCAACATGCATGGTTTACTTAGACAGCCCATTACGGCATTACTCAAGCATTCCATGGCTGCATTACACAGAGCAGAGCGCCGACAGTCAAATTATGTTGTCGCGCCGCTTGTTATATCGCCAATCGTGTTCTGGTCCTGTGAGCATACAAATCAAACAATTAGAAGTGCCAATGCTTCGCGCGCTCCACGCCAAGAGCTCGCGCTGCCAGCATACGTTGCCAATCACGAGGCGCTAGAACGTGCAGACAGAGCCATAACTGGGAGGACCTGGCCGGCGGCGGCTGGTGGCGACGGAGGCGGCGGAGCCCATTGACGTCGACGTGTGCTGATGCCCGCGAGGCACGCACGCGCGGACGTGGTCGCCGTACCTATGCCGATTGATGGCGAGCGGCGTGTGCTTGTGGCCGGCCGGCAACGTCGCGGCGCGCATTCACGGGCGCGTGTGGCCGTATTTGGTAGGGATGACCGGCAGCCCGGCAGGGGAGTAAGACGGGGCCGAATGAGTGCAGCATCTCCCGGGCTGTACGTTCGATCATCGAATGGGTAGACGCGCACGCAAGTACTCCTCCGTTTTTTAATATATAAGATGTTTTAAATGTTGTACATGTTGACTAGATTCACACTAAAATAAGTGCATATATAAACTAAACGGCGCTGCTATAGGTACGATAAATTTCATACGATACCTGTACCATCCTAGGTGGCAACCAGCGATCGGTTTGGGTTAGCGTTTGGGCTGGGCCTGGGATTTCTGATCGGACCAGCTCCTGTTGGTATACTCCACCTTTTAAATAACATATTTGTTACTCCTTTTGATCTAAAAAAATTTGTCACAGCTTGTACTCTGATTTTTTTTTTGCGAGTAGCTTGTACTCTGATTTGTACGTCCTCAGTTTTTTTTCACGACAATTTTAACGGATCAAAGGGAGTAACCTTTTTCCTCGTCCCCTTTGATCATGCTTGGAGTTGGAGGGAGTGTTCTAGCAGCCATTACTATACGAGAAAATAGCAAAACAATCACAATTTCGTTAAACCAAATGGATTTGCGGCGTCGCCGTTGAGGAGCAACGAGACGAGGGACTCGAGCAAGGTTGGGAGGCAAACAGTAAGCGTCGCCCGAGACGACAGTGGTGGTGCCTTCGACACGCTCTCCGGCGAGGTCTCGGAATACCAGCCTTTGGACTCCGTCGCCCGGCACAAGGGAAAAGCTGAAGTCATAGCTGGCTATTTGGACGTGAGGGGGAGCGAGAGGTGAAGGAAGGTGAGATCCATGTCGAGTAGGCATGTTGGTGGACGTCTACCCAGGTCGCCTCAAATCAATCCGATGAGGTGTAGGACTTAATAAGTATGCAAGGACGGTCATACACTACATTTTGTCTACGGAAGTACGGGTCATACGTATGTGCCTTTTGGATCAAACCAACGCAATAGTTGTGACAATATACAAAAATTATGAATCCCAATGAATATGTGTATTTTCCGTGTGGAGTACTTATGTCGGTTTAATTTGGAAAACAAAAAATTTGGTTTAGAGTGGAGTAGATATAGATATATCTTGTTCGTAGAACCTGATGAGTATATATTGATTGTAAAACCTAAAACTGAATCAATATGTGTGTATGGGTCTACATAAAACCACCAGTCCAAAATCTGAGAAAGACACAACTAGGAGTATTTTTACCATCATTGTTAAGAGGATTTTCAGTATTACACCAAGGTGGATTCTATGAGAGGTAGTAAAGCGTTTAGTTGAGATAGGCGTGAAAGGGTACGGAGTTATTTGGGCCAATTTGGGCAGGGGAGAGGATTAATTAGCACAGCCGTACTAGCACTTGGTGGAGGAGGAGCGCAAACCCTATATATCGCCTTATGCGAGTCCTAACTAGAGCTCGCCTGTTAGGTATCTCGCTATTGGGCCTTGGTGGAGGAGGAGCGCAAACCCTATATATCGCCTTATGCGAGTCCTAACTAGAGCTCGCCTGTTAGGTATCTCGCTATTGGGCCGGCCCATTAGTACTTCAGAATAGCAGAAAATAGAAAAATAACGTGGCACAGCCGTACTAGCACTTGGTGGAGGAGGAGCGCAAACCCTATATATCGCCTTATGCGAGTCCTAACTAGAGCTCGCCTGTTAGGTATCTCGCTATTGGGCCTTGGTGGAGGAGGAGCGCAAACCCTATATATCGCCTTATGCGAGTCCTAACTAGAGCTCGCCTGTTAGGTATCTCGCTATTGGGCCGGCCCATTAGTACTTCAGAATAGCAGAAAATAGAAAAATAACGTGGCACAGCGGGGGTTCGAACCCAGGTCCTACGTGACGAGCACCGCGCTTTGCCACTGAGCTACGCTCCCGTACATGTCTATAAAACATTTCTCCGCATTATATCGTTTCAACTTTTGGATTTTCGATTTTTTTTTGTTTTCCATTTCCTTCTTTCCTTTTTTTCTTTTCTTTTTGATTAATTTTTCTTTTCCGTTTTCTTTTTCTGTTTTCTTTTTATTTTTATGATTTAAGTTTCTATTTCTTTTTTCGTTTTCTTTTGCTTTTCTGTTACCTTTTTTTTTGTTTTCTTTTCCCGTTTTGTTTTTATGTTTTGTTTTTCTCTTTTCTTTTTCGTTTTTATTTTTTATTTTCCGTTTTTCTGTTTCACTTCTTCCTTTTTCTTTTTATGTTTTAATTTTTTCTTATTTGTTAAAATGGTTCATATTTTTGAAAATAATTATTTTAAAAAAAGGTTTCGATTTTCGAAAATGGTTCTTTTTTGAAAATGGTTCCTTTTTGAAAATGCTCTGAACCGAAAAAATGGTTCATTTTAGAATATGGTTTCGAACCGAAAAAATGGTACCGATTTTTGAAAATGGTTCCGAATGAAAAAAATGGTTCCGGTTTTTTGAAAATGGTTCCTTTTTGAAAGTGGTTCTGAACCAAAAAATGGTTCTTTTAGAATATGGTTCCAAACCAAAAAAATGGTTCCGAATGAAAAAATGGTTCCAATTTTTAAAAATGGTTCCGATTTTTCGAAAATGGTTACTTGTTGAAAATGGTTCCTCTTAGAATATGGTTCCAAACCGAAAAATTGTTCCTTTTAGAATATGGTTCCGAATGAAAAAAATGGTTTCAATTTTAAAAAATATTTCCTTTTTGAAAATGCTTCCGAACCGAAAAATGGTTCCTTTTAGAATATGGTTCCGAACCCAAAAAAATGGTTCCGATTTTTGAAAATGATTCCGATTTTCGAAAATGGTTCCGATTTTTTCGAAAATGGTTCCTTTTTAAAAATGGTCCCGAACCGAAAAGATGGTTCCTTTTAGAATATGTCTCCAAACCAAAAAAAATGGTTCTGCTTTTTGAAAATGATTCTGATTTTTTAAAATGGTTCCGATTTTTTAAAATGATTTGGGTTTAAAAAATGGTTTAGATTTTTAAAATGGTTCGGATTTGAAAAATGGTTCTTTTTGGAAATGGTTCCGGTTTTTTAAAATGGTTCCATTTGAAAAAATGGTTCTTTTCGAAAATGGTTCCTTTTTTAAAATGGTACCAGTTTTTGAAAAATGGTTCCGATTTTTTTGAAAATGGTTCAATTTAAAAATGGTTTGGATTTTGAAATTTTCATTTTTAAACGGTTCCATTTTTGAAAAATATTAATTTTTGAAAATGGTTAATCGTTCAAAAAAAATTAACTAAATCTATACATTTTAAGAAATGAACAATTTTATTGTATACACAAAAGTCAATGTATTTATAAAGTTTGTGAACTTGTATGACACAAGGATCGCACGTACTAGTTGGCTAGCGCACACTGCCTGTTTGCATGAGGCACAGGAGGTCGCTGGTTCGATTCCTTGCTTCGACATATTTTTTTTCGCGCGGAGAAAGAAAGAAGAAGAAAACGATTCGCATGAAGTCCCGTAAATGGGCTGGCGTGTCCAAGTGGGCCGGCTCGCCGATCAGCCGCATGCAGGCGAGTCGTATATACGACTCGCAGAAGGCAACCTATAGGGAAACCCGAGGAGGAGTATCGGACGTGGATTCAGGGCCGGTCCTGAGATTTTGGGGGCCCGGGGCGAAACTAGAATTTAGGGCCCCTATTATAAGTAAGTAAGAAAATTATTTTTTATAGTTAAACATAAATCAAAAGACCGAAACAAGGAACATATTTTTTTATGTGGAAAACCCTTGCGGAAAAGACGGACGCTTCATTCTGGTTCATTATCAACACGAAGATTCTGAATAAGATGAATGAAATAAGTTCTCATGACCACTTACATAATCATCGGCGTTGATGTCAACATTGTCTATGGATATCATTTCCCCCACAAGAATTAGCGCCAACTCTTCCCAATTTCTAAGTTGCTTGTGCTACTTTTCAAAAAATTGTGAAGAGATCCTCTCTGTAATTCTATCAAAAGAAATAATTTTCTCTCCTTTTTCTTTTCGCACTACCGGATAGAGGTTCCATAACAATGTTGAAAACAATAAATAATTAGTAATCTAAAACTTAGGGCTAAAGATCTAGAGAAGATCAAAATATAGCTTCTGATCACCTGTAGCCGGGCGCGGCCCCTTGAGCGATCGGGGATATGGGATGAATCATAGAATCAGCCGACTATCCAAGCTGCGTTGTGGCCTGCGGCGAGCGGTGCAGAATTGCGGCGGATATGTTTTCCGGTTTTCCATCGCAGCATCGGACGAACTTCGAATATAGGCGAACAGGTACATGTGGTAAGTATAGACCTGACGTCCTGATTGAATCGCTATATCTTACTCTATTTCCGATTCCCAATTCTATGTCTCGATCGTGTGTGTCTCGCAGCGGCAATAAAAGTCCCAATTGCTACGCCATGTAGCCCATATGCGGACATGACTGAAACGATTGTATATACATGCATACGGCACCTGGGAGGGCCCCAAAAAATTCTGGGCCCGGGGCGGCCGCCCCTCCAGAGCCCCCTAGGGCCGGCCTTGCGTGGATTGTCGTACGTGAAGCAATTTCGTAAACTAAAACATGTCTACATACATGTGTATACATGTGCATGTGAGAAAAGGTTAAAACATCTTATATTAAAAAACGGAAGGGGTTCTCATGCCAACCAGATGGATGCGGCCCAGAGCTGAGTGAATTCCCTCTGGGTGAGCGCTATGGAGATAGGCCAGGATCAATGAAAATAACCGAGATCGATCGGTATCCATCGCTCAGAGAGCTGCTTTCTCCCTGATATATATATCTGCTTTCGGACGGCCAAACAAGCAAGAAGAAGGGCCCTTGTTACTAGAAATATGAAGCGTGCTAGTGCGCACTTCCTATTAACCAATTCACCAATTTGAAGATTGAGAAACAAACATAATAAATAGTATTTTCTTCTATCTTATCTGCTTTTCGCTTAAAGCACTCCTCCTCGGTTCTCTGTTATCGGTCGCTTCGCTCCCTTTATCCTTACGTTTTTTCCTAGTTTCACCGACCGGTAGAAAGAAAGGTCCACGGGCGGAGCTAGGAATTAGACCAAGGGACTCCCGGACCAAAGTGATGTCAAAGCTATAAAATCTAGACAAACCATTTCAAAAAAAAAGTAGACAAACCTCAGTTGGAATACTTACCAAAATCATGTGATGTCAAAAACCTAGACTACGTCGTCTCTACTTTCTAGCTAGCTTACGGCTATTTTACAGGATTTTATTCCTTGGAATACTTTCTTGTATAGTGATTGTTTTTGTTTTTGGATTTAAAAAAATACGGATTTTTTATGCAATTTCAAATGAAAATGTCCATTGAGTCCAACCTCATGGAGTTTTTCCTTTATTTTTATGATTGCTACGACATGTACATTGTACCTAATGTTATCGGAAAGTTCCTGCCGTTTCCTGCCATGCAATCAAACAAGTTCTATTACAGATTAATGTGTTTACACTTCCTGTAGAATTCGGTATGGCATGAGATTTCAATCCTTTTATTTTTTTTCCTATTATCCATTTTAGAATCTAGAACCATAGAAGCCTTGTCTTTTTCATTTTCATTTTATATCATGATGTAATTGGAAACATATCTCATTTATACCTTTTAGAATGTGTGAATGGAGCGTAAATCGACGCATTTTTTCAGCACCGGTCTTTTCGTCCATTAGAGGTGGCCCTCTCCTTGCCCATAAGAATTTGACACAATGTAGTTTTGCGACGATCAATGTGTACCAAGTACATATGACAAACTAATAGTGTGAATCTTTATTTTCCAGTGGATAGATAGCACTCGTGCCCTTTGAACTAATATTGTGTACCACTTACATAGGACAAACCAATTTAACCCACAAAAATAAGTTTAGCTAGACTGCTAGTCTCACTCCTTGGTAATCCTGCATGTTGTACTAAACTATATGCTAATTAGATTATCATGTCTAATTCTATGCACGGATTTTTATTTTAGAAAGTGGTAGGAGCAGTTTTAGACATCTCATATCACCAGGTGAAATGTAGATGAGCAAATCAAATAGTCAAATCATATGTGCGTAGAAGTAGTAGAATCCATTATATAATTTTTTTGTCAATGATGACTATTAAGATGTAATTTAGATACCAATTAGAAAACATAAAAAAATGACAGCTTATTACTCAATCAACCAGAAGAATATTTGACTGAGAAAGGGGTAAAACTCACGCATTTTGTTAGGTTTATACTCTCGAAGTTTCTGTAAATTTTCTTACTTGACCATACACTAAAGACTGCTACCAAGATACTTCTGAACCATATATGTGCTTTACATATGTCTAACATAAACATGTACAAACTATATAGTTTTGCAGCTAGACAAAAGAAACTCATGAAGCTAATTCTGTTACTAAATGTAGTTTAATTATCACAATACAAGTGTATTTTCAACCGTATACATTATAATTGTGCAACACACATGACACAACACTTGTATTTACCAACATTGTTATGTGGTTAAATATATGTAAAATAAGTAATACAAGAGATATAACACAAGAGCATGCTAAAATATGGTCTAATTAAGTATAAAATTTTAGTACAAATTATATTTATTTCAATAAGTTTTTTACTATAGTACTCCAGAATTAGCACCGGGAGTACAAATTAAATCTACCAGCCAACTTTTTTTTCGTGGAATCTATACCTAAGTTTACTAGGGTGTGGTTGACATTTTTTCCTTCCTAATACACGGCAAATATGGAATTTCCATGTCCAATTGGATACTCTTCTAGAGCCTGCTACCATGTTGCTTGTTTGTCCCGGTGAGGCATACTTCACCACCTCCTCCAAGTCGAATTAGATTTTGAATTGAGAATATGAGCTTCAAGATAATGAACACTTAAAAAATGACGAGGGTGCTCTGTGCCTATGATGACGTTGTGATTTAACTCACAAACAAATGGATCAAATCAAGAGAAAAAAATGTTCTTTTGATATATGAATTCATGATTACTAATTGAACGAGTTGATTCATTATGATATGCTAATTATAGTTTTCCATACTAATGAACTAAGGATGATAGTTAGCCCTCAGGGCCACCAGGTTTTCCATATTTTAATCTTGTTTGTCAATTAAGGATGTCATGGCCGCCGCGTCATGACAATATTTGTGAGGGTTCAGTTTGTACTTCAGGCTGACCAACCGTGGGCACTAGTTATTATTGTGTAGTCTACAGTTTCTGGCAGTCCCATTGCAGGTCCCGTGGATTGCATGTCAATCGCCAGTAGGGCATCATATCCTGATACGAGAATGGATATTCAACGAATGAACAAGCATGTTATTTTAGTAATTTGATTTAATCACATGTGATGAAACGACATATAACAAGGTTACGATTTTTCCCCTAAACTTCTGGTACTCCATATTATTTGGAAGCAGTACTCCTTTATATCTGTGTTGGAGTACCAAATAAGCCAATCCCTCGAATTAAACATAAATAGCAATCTTTATTTATTTAGAGGTACCATGAAAGAACTTTTATTTCACTTCTCTCTGGACCAAAATCGTGCATAGACCATCCATCCAAATCGGCTCTTGGAAGGTGCTTCCAACGATATTTATCCGGTTTCACATAAATCCAAAATATGTTAGATGTAATTAACTCTAATTATATCGTTAAAATGGTGATCTCAATAGTAAATTTTTTAATTTTTTTTTTGAAATTTTAATTAATTAAGAGAGAGAGAGAGTTGTTACAATGCAAATGCAATGGGCGGAAAACAACAACGACGACAACACGACATGAGAACTACTCTCCCGGTACATTTAAATATTAATGAAGTTCAATGGAACACCAACAATGATGATTCGTGCATTTTATATCATCTATTTTGATAATTCTTCTCCAGTGTTATACTTATTTTGTTTATCTATGATCAGGTTTCACATAAATCCATGAGAGCATGAACCTTTTCCTCTATTATAGAGAAGTAACACACGGGGGATGGTGTTGAAGTGCCAGATGGTGCTTGAGCTGTAGGATGGTGTCCAACTGAAATAACTTTCGTTTCGTTATCGCAAAAAAAAAAATCGTTAATTGCACGAAAAAAAACAAATAAGGAGAAACGAAGACAAACTTGCCACCAACCAACAATAACGATCACACTCGCCGCCAGCGCCCCATGTGTGTTATCGTCGCCTCGTCACCAGGATGAGCCCAGGGCATTATTTGTCTCCTATACACGCGCGCGTGGCGACACGCATGTTCTGATGCCGTGCGCGCTCCACGCCGGCCAGGCACGCAGCGCTGGCGCGGATCAACGGATCGAGCGATGATTGTACGGGAGGGTCCCCGCCGGCGGCCAGCTCTAGCTAGGTGGCGCGCGACGGACATCGACGCCGACGTGCGCCCGTGCCCGCGACGCACGCACGCGCGGACGTGGATGGTCGCGGATTGATGGCGCGCGGCGTGTGTGGTGGCCGGGCCGGCCGGCAACGTCGCGGCCGCGCATTGACGCGCGCATGTGGCCGTGTTTGGTGACAACGATCGACCGCCGCAGGGAGGGCCGGCAGGCGGCAGCCCGACAGCGGTGTTAAGACGGCCGCACGCGCGGCTGAGTTGTTGAGAGGAGTAGTTCGTGCGATGCGGACATGGATGGCTACGGGCTTACGACCATTGGCTCCGTACGCGTGCGGTCGAGTACTGTAGTTCCGTGCCTGCCAGGATCAGGACCAGGCCGGAGTCCGGCCGGCGGCCGGCTCTATGCCCGATGGAATTCGGTCGTTAAGATTGACGGCGCATGTACCATGCGCACTGCAGCACCATCGATCGTATATACGTACCGGCCTCTACTCTGTTGCATGAAAAAGCAAAAAAATCCTCGTTGACCCAGTGACAGTGTTACTGCAGACCTCTGCTGCGAGACTGCATTGGGTCAGGCGGCGCCACCAGGGGGGCAAGGAGGGGCGGCCGCCCCCCCTCCCCTGCTGCTGTGCAGGGACCCCCTCTTTCTGCCAGCGGCGGCGGCATGGTCGATCTGGAGAGCAGCTTCATCAGAACCGGTCGAACAGATGAAGAGGCATGTGTATTGGGCATTCTGGGCCAAACTTATGTGAAACCGGGAAAGCCCATTCAAGCGTTTAGCCCAATATCCTGCGTTTAGCGTGAGGGAATTTCCGTCCCCGTACCCCATGGTCTCTGGGCTCGGCCCATTTAAGTTGCTGATGGGTTGACTCGTTTTTGGCTGTTTCACTGTTTTCTGAACGAAGTTTCAGAGTTTTGCGGTGACGGAAAATGAATCTCTGTCATAAATAGCAACATGGTGATTAAAAAGTACGCTACGTGCTAAGTTCCTGAAAAACAGCTACGTGACCATGTGCAGTTTTGGTTCTCGTAAAAAGAGAAGCAACTTGCTTCTTTGCTAAGAGAGCTACGTGACGTAATTGCATTTGGGTACCCCATAATCGACAAACAAATTACTATACCATGAGAAGGTCCATAATTATTTCCATTTATTGGTAATTATCTTTATGTTATGAGTTATGAAAATTGAACCTTCATGGACCGTTATTTTGTTGAATGGACTCTTTTTTTGTGTCTAATTTTTTCCTTCCGTTCAGAAAAGGATGTCACGAAAATGAATATATCTAGCACTAAAATATGTTTAGATACATCCATTTTGATGACATCCTTTTCCGAACGGAGGGGTACATCTTATGTGTTCGCCCCCCTCGTCTCAATTCCTGGCTCTGCCTTGGGTGCCTCCATTTTTGTTTCCTCGGAGACGAATTGCTGGAAGGATCGGAAGAAACTGATTTTCAGTTCTAGTTTCCAGAAGGGTTATACTCCTTCACACGAGTAGTGCAAAACTCATCATTTCACGTGCTACATCGATTACCGCGATAATGCAGTTTCCAAACACGACCAAACTGCGTGAACTCAGATATCCGCTTCCATCTCAGACGTCCTTCTCTTTCGCGGTCCTTCTCTGCCAGATAAACTACCTTAATTTAGAATTCTAATTCATGGGATCCCCACCCTCTAGACATCGCCAAGGCCGACCGGAGGACCAGAACTGTGGAGGAGAAAGAGGTTTGACGACTAGGTTTCTTAGGAGAAGGAATTTGTACTAGTTTTTTTTTCTCACATCGATGTTTTTTTTCAAGCTATTGTAATTCGAACTCTTTTCTTTCTTTAATGGATTAATAGTGATCATGCCCTTTATCCAAGTACAAAGCATAAAACATATCTCAGCTTATTACCAAACCAACTGCAAATTACAAGATAAATGTGATCAAGAAAAGGGTAAAAAAATCATGGATTTGGTTAAATTTATACTATCAGAGTTTATATAAATACAATTAATTACCTCGTCATAAACTATATAGTGCTATTAGGATACTTTTGGATCATCTGCTTTGGAGATATCCACCATAAATATGTATAAACTATATAGTTTGGTATCTATCAAAATAAAGTCATGAAGCTAGATGTGTTAAATGTAGGTTTAATTATCATAATGCAAGTGTATTTTAAACGGTACATTGTAATTGTACAACACATGACACTACAATAATATTTACCAACTTTATTATGCGGTTAAATATACAAAATAAATAATACAATTGATACTAGTTAAGACTATATCATGCTAAAAATAAGCTCTAAATAAGTATAAAAGTTTAGTGTAAAATATATTATTTTCAACTTTTTTTGATACCATGATCGACACTCATACCTCTTCGCGCGAAACCTCACCGGATCCATGTTACGTATATTAACGTAAACATACACAATGACTCCATTGTCATGAGACTGGACGATGCGCCACTTTAAATTTTGCAGCTTGCTGAAGAGGACACACGAAACCACATAAGTCGCTGGTTGCAGGTTTGGGGTACCTTGGCTTCAAGAACCATATCCTTATTGACACCATATGTTAACCTTAGCTCATAAATCACCAAACGGGAGAGGCATACATTCTTAGCGCGTTTAACATCGATGTTTGTTGATCTTGGAGGTGAATGGTCATCATCTTCTCCATCATCATCTTCGTCGCGTTCGTCTTCTTTTTTGTCCTTGGGCTTATCATTTTCATCGTTGTCGAGACGGTTGAACGCTCCCGGAGAACCTATATCAAGAGAACCATAACCATCAGATGCCTCATCATCAGATAACGCCAAGCAAGGGAAACATGAACTTTTCATCTCCCAACGGCTCCTTGTCGAGATCGAACACTTGCTAGCATGCCGTCAAGAACGCCGAAGAGTAGCGCCTTACATATTTGACTTAATTCACAAACAAAAGAGTCACGAAGAGAAACAAAAAAATTCACAAATCTGGATCCGTATTACTAATTGAATAAGTTATTTGTTATGATTTGTGAATTCTAATTTTCAACACTAATGAATTAACGATGCTAGCTAGCACTTGGGACCTCAAAGTTTGCCATATTTTAATCTTTTTTTCCTATTAAAATGTACCGCCCCTGCGTAATGATGGTGTCTGGGAGAGTGAAATGCATCTACGGTACTCGAAGTTGTCGACATGTCCAAACCAGTCCCCAAACTCAGGATTTGTCTCAATACAGTCCTGAAAATTGCTCTGCATGTCCATCTACGGTCCTAAATACGAATGGCTAGGGTATAACGCTGACATGGCAATAGAGCAGGCTCACTGCGGTTCTCGAAGTTACCGACGATGTCCAAAACAGTCTTAAACCTCAGGATTTCCATTTTGTAAACAGACTCAAATTTGAAAACTTTAAAAGAATTCATTCCTTTTTTTCAAATAGATCACTTGAAGATTCAAATTTATGTAAATACTGCCACCACTTACAAAACTTTTTAGGTCCACCGCTGCACGGGGGATGGTGTTAAAGTGACATATGGTGCTTGAGCTGTATGTAGGATGGTGTCCAACTGAAATAACTTCCGTTCAGTCAAATATACGATGCATTGTTAGCACTAGTTTTTAGCATGATCACGATGCTATACTTCTGAACTTTCTATTCTTGATGCCGTAACCACTGCGCTAAAGGGAGTTGTTCCCAACTTTTAATCATCGCCAGCCATATTCTGATCCAGGCTGCGAGGAAAATCGAACTCCTTGCCTGAAGCACTGAACCGCGATATGCAGTGTATTTCCGATCCATGTCAAAAGAGCCATATCGATCCATGGCTACAACGGAGAAACGAAGACAAACTTGCCACCTGCCCATGTCCATGTGTGTTATCGTCGCCTCGTCACCAGGATGAGCAAAGCGCATTTGTGGCCTACGTAGACGCGTGCGTCGCGACACGCATGTTCTGATGCCGTGCGCGCTCCACGCCGGCCAGGAGCGTCGGCCAAGCACGCAGCGCTGGCGCGGATCGGTCACGCGATGATTGCACGGGAGGGTCCCCGCCGGCGACTCTAGATAGGTGGCGCGCGACGGAGACGGACGCGGAGCCCATCGACGCCGATGTGCGCCCGTGCCCGCGAGGCACGCACACGCGGATTGATGGCGTGCGGCGTGTGCGGTGGCCGGTACGCTGGCAACGTCGCGGCCGCGCATTGACGCGCATGTGTGGCATTGTTCGGTGACAACGATCGACCGCCGCAGGGAGGGCCGGCAGCCCGGCAGCGGAGTAAAGACGGTCGCACGCGCGACTGAGTTGTTGAATGTTGAGAGGAGTAGTTCGTGCGATGCGGACATGGATCGACGGTTACAGGCTTACAGCCATTGGCTCCATACGCGCGCGAGTGCCGCTGTAGTTCCATGCCGGCCGGAGTCACTGTATACATGCGCCGGCCGGCTCTATGCCCGATGGAATTCGGTCGTTAACATCGATCGTATATATATACCGGCCTCTACTGCTCTGCATGAAAAAAGCAAAACTATCCTCGTACACAGTGACAGTACTTCTGCTCCGACAAGAGTTGCTGGAAGGAAGTAACTGAATTTCCGCAGTACTAGTGTCCAGAATGGTTATACCACCAAGCTGTGCACGCATTTGACACAATTAGTGCAAAACTGATCATTTCACGTGCTACATCGATCACCTTTACCGCGATAATGCAGTTATCCCAACGCAACCAAACTGCGTGATCCCATATATGCATGCAACTACTCCCTCCGTTTGGATTAAGACTCACCTATAGGTAAAAACGGATACATCTAGACATGATTTAGTGTTAGATGCATTCATTTCTATCTATAGGTGAGTCATCTAAATCCGAATAGTGGGAGTGCCTTAATTATATCGGATTTCATCTCAGACGCGTCCTTCTCTTAATTTCACGGTTAACAAAAGTAAGTTACATCCTTCTCAACACATCCATTAAAATAATTAACCAACGTCGGCAAGATAAGCAAGACCGGCATTTCATGGAAAACAACCGAACTTCCTTGTCGGGGTTGCTGGGAGCCGAGAGTACGAACCACCGTTCTTAAAGTTCCGGCCAAAGTCAGTACCGAAAAGCTAGGGGACTTAGCCGATTTTCGTGGTCCGGAAGTTCCGAGGTAAGTACCGGAACTTCCAGCCCCCGCAGGAAAAACTGCCCCTAACGGTTGGATTTGGTGGGGACCTATTTAAGTGGTCTTCTTTCCCAATGGTCTCTATGTTTTGGTGTTCTCTCTCCTCCTCCATTATTGACCTCCAAAGTTTGAAATTCTATCAATCCCTCCAATGATTCTTGCACCTTTTTGAGAGAAAAGAGAGAGGAGATCTAGATCTATATTTCAACCAATCCATCTCTCCTCTAAGTGAGGGGAAGCCTTTAGATCTAGATCTTGGAGTTCCATTTGTTGAATTTTTCTTTGTTCTTCCTCTCTTATTCTCTTTATAAACATTTGTTGCTTTGTTGGAATTTGAGAGTAAATGATTTGAGCACTTGTGCTCTTGCCTTTTGCATTTAGTGCATCGGTTTGTGCTCTCCACGAGGATTCGTGGAAGTTAAAAGTTTGTGAGCTTGTTACTCTTGGGTCATTGGACCCTAGACGGTTTTGTGGTGTTCTTGGGAGCCTCCAATTCAGTTGTGGATGCGTGCCCCAAGCTTGTGGTGACTTCGGGAGCCTCCGATTAAGTTGTGGATGCGTGCCCCGAGATTGAAGGTTACCAACAGTGGAAGGTGAACCAATCCTTTGTGGTGCGGTTCATCGGAGAATAATGTGAGGCCTTTTGTGGCGCTGAGTAGACCTGTAACAAGGAGGAAATCGGGAATACATCATCGTCTCTCCGTGCCTCGGTTATTTCTATACCTGAGCTCTTTACTTATTCATTTCACATTGTGATAGCCTTCGTGCTTGAAGTCTTATATCTTGCTATGCTTTGTTACTTGTCTTGCTTAGCATAAGTTGTTGGTGCACATAGTTGAGCCTAGAATATTTAGGTTGTGTGCTTGATAAGTTAAACACTAGTTTATTTCCGCATTTATCAACATTAAATCGAAAAGATTTAATCGCCTATTCTCTCCTCCTCCCCCCTCCCTCTAGGCGACATTGTTGTCCTTTCAACATTTGTATACATCCAGTAGTACCAAGGGCAATGTAGATGAGCAAACCAAACAATCAAATCTAATGTGTGTAGAAGTAGTAGAATCCATTGTATTTTGGTTGCTGGTGATTACTATTAAGATGGCAATTAATTACAAGTACAAAACATACACATATTTGTGAGATTATTAGTAATAAAATGTAATTCGCAACACATATTTGACAAAAAAAAGTTAAAAATCACTCATTTGGTTAAATTTATACTATAGATTGTTTGGTAAATATGCATACTCGGCCATATGCTAAATAATTCTATTCGGATACTTTTGGACAATGTGTTTTTAGACATATCTACCATAAATATGTATAAATTATATAGTTATTGTGGCTATCAAGAATAAATTATGAGACAAAATGTAGTCTAAATTTTCATCATGCAAGTGTATTTTCAATGGTATACATTAAAATTGTACAAGACATAAACATGGCACTACACTAGTATTTACCAAATTTGTTATGTGGTTAAATATGCCCAATTACAATACAAAATGATACTACTAGTTAAGACAGTAGCATGTTAGAATTAATAAGTATAAAAGTTTAGTAAACATTATATTTATCTCAATTCAGTTGGGGAGGCTCATGGCTAGAATATATTTGCATATAATGTCACTATGAAAGGTGTTTCCGACAATATTGATCTGGTTTCACACAAGTCTAAAACACATGAGTTATTGCAAGATCCAATTTGTGAAGGCTAATGAAGTTCAATGGAACAACAACACAAAAGATAATATTATGTGTTTTCTTCCACACATAAATATGTTATTTATATAATACTCATGTGTTTTTAATATTATCAACTGTCACTTTCTCACGACATTAAATCAGTTCAAACAGCCAAGATTGCATTCATTTCATCTCTTAAGCCTCACTCTGGGCTTACAAATTCACCCATCACCCGGCCCCTCGACCACTACTTGTCAGCCCGTCTGTGCAAACACTTAGCCAAACTGTCTACCTTCAGCAAACCTGTCCTTCGGTTAAGAGTAGAATATTTTGTGTTGTACATGTTTTGTGTGTGGTGGCTAGTCTTCGGATTAGCATATGTGTGAAGTTGGTACTATGCTTATTGTTTGCAGTGAGTAGCAACATTCTTTTAATTGTGCTAATCCTTTTATAAAATACGGTACACCTCGGCGTACTCTAAACAAAATACAGAACAACAAGCAATCTATTCTCCATATGACGAACACGGTGCTTTTAGCGCCACATGTATAATGGTTGTATCTTAGCACCGTCAGGTAGCATAATTCAGAGATGGAAAGATTGAGAATCAAAAAAATTAAGAGGTTTGTCTTCTCATTGCTACAGATGACCCTTTAATAAGAAAGATAACATGTATTCTCTCCATTGCAAGAGACAACCTAGTATCTTTTTTAGATAATAGGCTTATCAGCCCGACTTTAACTTCATAAAAGCCCTTTTAGGGAATGTTTTTTCTCCATTGCACGGGACAACTTATCTTGGTCACACCTTTTCTAGTTTACTTTTAATCATGTCATAATTTGTTTTTTTACAAAAGCAGATAACGCTGCATTCTTTTTTATTAGAAGAAGGCGAACAAAGTAACCGGTTACAAGTGCTTATTTACAACTAGCTGAGCTAGCGGAAAGACATAAGGACATCTAATCATGTCATAATTTAAGTAGTATGAAACAATAGCTGTTGAGATAATGTTAAGAAAAAAATCAATTATAAAAGATGTATCGTGTCTTATCTGAACAACAGATGAACATCTTAGATAAAAGTTGCACGAAACCCTTTCCTGTACTATGGAGAAATACCACACGGAGGATGGTTCAAGTGCCAGATGGTGCTTGAGCTGTACGTAGGATGGTGTCCAGCTGAAAATGGTTATGTACTTCTGCGCGTACGTACTCTCACGTTCAATATACCACATAGGTGAATCATATATACCTCTTTATCATTTTTCATATACTTCATTATTTAATAGTAGATGCCCCAAAGTGAGTTACATGATTTTTTTATTTGAATCTACATATTTTATATTATTTGCACATATACTTCTTTTTTGTACGAAATAATGGTATATAAGAAAATTGAGGACTATGGTGATATTTTTTTCATACTATTTGAATTGAGGTATCTTAGAATAATTAATGAGGTATATAAAAAATTATAAAAGGTATATATATATATATATATATATATATATATATATATATATATATGATGCATTTGTTATCACTAATGTTTAGCATGATCACGATGCTAAACTTCTGGATTTCCCATTCTGGATGCAGTAACCACTGTGCTAAAGGGAGTTGTTTCGCAACTTTTAATCATCTCTGGCCGTGTTCTGAACTTCTGATCCAGGCTGCGAGGAAAAATCGAACTGTTAGCCTGAAGCCCTGACCCCAGAAATGAAGCTCCATATCCATGGCTACAAAGGAGAAACAAAGACAAACATGCCACCAACCAACAATCACAGTCACCGCCCAGCGCCCCAGCGCTATGTGTGTTATCGTTGCCTCGTCACCGCGGGATGAGCTAAGGGCATCTGTGGCCTACACGCGTGCGTGGCGACACCGACACACACACTGCAGGCATGTTATGATGCTGTGCGCGCTCCACGCCGGCCAGGAGCGTCAGCCAAGCGCGTAGCGCTGGCGCAGATCAGATGATTGCACGGGAGGGTCCCCGCCGGCGGCTCTAGCTAGGTGGCGCGCGACGGAGACGGAGGCGGAGCCCATCGATGCCGAAGTGGTCGCGCGCGTCGTGTCGTGGTGTAATCGCGGATTGATGGCGCGCGGCGTCTGTGTGGTGGCCGGACCGCCGGCAACGTCGCCGCCGCGCATGTGGCCGTGTTTGGTGAAATGATCGACCGCCGCAGGGAGGGCCGGCAGCGGAGTTAAGACGGGCACGGTCGCGGCCGCACGCGCGGCTGAGTTGTTGAGTGTTGAGAGGAGTAGTTCGTGCCATGCGGACATGGATGGCTACGGGCTTACGACCATTGGCTCCGTACGCGCGAGCTGGAGTACTGTAATTCCGTGACGGCCGGGAACAGGACCAGGCCCCCGGCCGGCCAGCCCTGTGCCCGATGGAATTCGGTCGTTACGATCGACTGTCTGCAGCACCATCGATCGTATATATCGGCATCTACTGTTCTGCATGAAAAAAGCAAAAAGTATCCTCGTATACGATTGACCCTATTACAGTGTAGTCAGTGTTATTGCAGACCTCTTCTACTGTGCGACTGCAAGCGGGCCTCCATTTTTGTTTCCTCCGACAAGAATTGCTGGAAGGAAGTAAATGATTTTCAGTACTACTACTCCGTAGTTTCCAGAATGGTTATACATACCACAAAGCTGCACACACATTTCACACGAGTAGCGGAAAACCGATAATTTCACATGCTACATCGATCATCTTACCGCCAAAGGTTTGTCGAGATAATGCAGTTTCTCAAAACAGCCAAACTGCGTGATCTCCAATGTGCAGCTGCCAATCCGATCCCATCTCAGGTGGCCTTTTCTTTCGCGGTTACAAAAACGAGTTACGTGTTTCCTCTAATCGAAAGGTGATCTGTATATATTATATATACCAACGAAGGTAATCTAATAATTCCGGTTTTGAGCCGCAATGAAAAGGCTACATACTCGATGCGTCCATTAAAGCAATTAACAACATTGGCAAGAGAACCAACAACAACATTTCATGGAAAACACCCGAACTGACTTATCGACGTTGTTGGGGAGCCGAGAGTATGAACCACCGTTGTTAGTGATGTTGCATACGGGATAATGTTGGAATGAGCACCCTCTTTGTGACAATCATGAGAGAAATTCCAAAATCAATCTCGCGAAGCAAGTTATGAAGAAACTTCCAATACAATCATTGAGATTTGAAAGGAACTTGTATGGTTGAACGAAGAGTTTCAAGGCACTTATTTTAGATATTGACGCCTCCATTGTCGGGGTGGCAAACGAATACGGCTACGAAACCCTAACCGAATTATTGGAGCAAATGACACGAACAGAGTACAATTACACCCACTAACGAATTATATATTTTCCCAACGGCAAAACATGCCATTTTTAAACTTACATGTCAACACAAGTTTAGACTACAACGTGTGTTTCAGCTTTCAATTTTTTTTGGCACACCGAGAACTCTTAGATTGTTTTTTTTTAGATAAAGAGTATATATTAATATCGCGGAGATACCAATTACACCCAGCCACTGCAACAACATAATAACCTAAGGTGTTATGAATACACACACCCAAAAAACAATAAGAAGAAGAAACTAAAAAGAAGAGTCCCGCTACAGAGATACAGTCCTTGCAACACCAGCACAACCACCCCCCAGTCAACACATGATGTCCAAGTTCTCCAAAAGCAACGCATTCAATAAGGAAACAGTGCACAAGCGTCGTCATCACCCGATCGAAGATCTTGGGTTTTCACCCTGGTTAAAAAACTCTTAGGTTGTAGGTACACAGTTAAAAAACTCCTCTCTTTGTCAAATGTACGAAAATAGCCTGGCCCAAACCTTATCATGCTCTTCGCTTCCTCTACACTCCAATATCATCACGCTCCTATGTTATCCAACTTAGTTCTGGGAAAACATCGGGCCATGCCTGAAAAAGCCCCACCTGAATAAGTCAGGCCCGAGCCCAGATTGGAAAAGTGAAAATATGCGTATTTTGTCTTTAACAAACAAGTTTCTAGATTAAATAACATAAAAGTTGCCTACTTATCGATATAATATACAAAATCATGTATTTTAAGGCCTACTTCAAGTTTTTCGGGCCAGGCTTCAGGCCGAAAACTGAGGCCCGAGCCTAGCCCGAATGTTAGGCTTCGGGTTGGGATTCCCATGACCAAGTCTAATCCCACTATGTTGTAGCGTGCGAAGATCATTGTTATCAGGGTAGGATTCTAACGTTGGGAAACGAGTTGTAGTCGGTCATTTCCCCGCCCTAAACTCAAACAACCCTCTAGTGAGATTCACCGTGTCGTCCCCACTATGCTTCTCTCGGCACCACCGTCAGGGTCGGGTTACCTCGTCGTGTCGATTGTCACAGCTCGATGCAAGCCTCCACTTGACGCCATTGCTAGCCTCCACTTGACGCCATTGCTTAGTTTTGCAAGCGATTGTTAAAGCACTCCACCACCGTCGCTTTTGCATTACTAGCTAGTATGGGTGCTCATCTTTAATATAGTACTAGTAATATACACCCATGCATTTCCCCTCAACAAGAACGTGCCTGCCATGCCAGCAGAGATTGTTTTTGTTACGATTTTGCCATAACTATGCAAGCAAGGGTCTCTCACGCCAGGAGCCAGATCGGTCGAGCCTTTGGTGGTTGGTTGCGTCGACGAGACGAGGGGACAGGCAACGACCCGCCAGAGGGAAAAGCGTGCCGGCCCGGGTTCGGTCGTCGTGCACGGCAGCGCCACGAGATCTGCGTGCGATGGCCCGCCCTTTTATCGTTGCCGGTGCAAGCAAGAGTTGCATGGACTCGCTGCCTTGTCTGGGTTCGTTGGGCAATGCACAGGACCTCAACCATTGCTTTTGCTTCACCGGTTAGAAATCAACAGATCCATGTACGGAGCTTTTTAGCTTAGTTCCAGTCAGTGCTCCCTGCTGCATGAAAAAAAAATTAAAAATATATTTACGAGTTTCAAAATATCCTCAACACAAATCCTTATATAGCTACTCCCACAAACATGTAATAAATCGATTTCAGATAGTTTGTTTTCTGAGTAAGAGATAAAAATGATGAATGTGCGGATCTAATAATGCATGTTTTCATGTCTCCAGATTTTTGTGTAGCCCGTAATACAGATTAATTAACAATATTATTTTCCACGTTTATGAGAGATACCATTGGCTACATCTACATTTTTCTAACTCATAAATATTTTTTCTAAATATTTTGAAATGGAGTGAGCACTGTAATCGGTAACCAAAACGCTTTCAGCAGATCAAGCCTCTGTGCACCGGCAAGTTCTATCTCCGTTTCTAAATATAAGCACCATATTTAGTCTACCTTGAGATATCTCTTACATTATGAAACGGAGTAAGAAATAACCTCTTCATCTTATCACGTACTGTAGAAAGAACAGAACGAGGCATGCTATTGTGCATGACCAAGCCGTCCAAGCGGGACTGGGATTCAGTAACTGGCTTCAGGCTTGTCACGCCGTAACTGGACTCTCTCATCCGCCCTTCCTTCTCCATCCAACGCTCCAGACCAAATCAAGGCAAAAGAACACAGCCAACGCTCCAGGCTCCAGGCTTAGACTGTTGTTTAGACTGTTTTAAAATGCAGTTTTCACAATCTGAAGCAAATACAAAATCTGAAGCCAAAAACAGACTGTTGTTTAGACTGTTTTAAAATGCAGTTTTTTCACAATCTGAAGCAAATACAAAATGAAGCTACAAACTGTAGCACTGAAGCTACAAACTGAAGCGATGAACACTGAATCCTCCATATTAATAATTAAAAGAGGTGACACTTACAAGTCTGTAGCAACAAGTGCCATCACTGAGCAATAATTCTACATACTTAAAGATAAGGCCATTTCACTTGTACAATTTTGGCCTAAAAAGACTATAGTTAGTCTCCAAAATACTCCCAAATTACAAAAGCCCAAAATCCTATGTCACCACATTCTAGATACTAGAATAGATTTCCATCATAGAGAATGTTATCATCACACGTAGGAGCTGTCAAGAGCTGAGTAAAACTTCCAATGACATTGTATTCTTCATGGACCACATTTGCTCCTCCATTCTTTCCATCATTCTCCACTTCTCGAGGTTGTACACCACCTTTCTTCTTTTGTTGATGCCAAGGAAAAAACAGATATAATAGTGCAAGATGAATGATAAGATCACATATGAAATTCTAGACTGCAACATACCTTTGCTCCTTTTGTTGTTGATGTGGCGGATTTGGTGAGTTTGCGCTTTCCCTTGCGCAACTTATCAATCCAAGTTGTGGCTCTCTTCGAGTTTTTTGATTGAACCTCCTTTTTCTTCAGCCGTGCGGCATTTAGAAAGTCATTTGTTTGTTGCACATTCGGGTCAACATTTTCTTGTTCATTGCTTGGTTCATTGCTTGGTTCTTTGCTTGGTTCATTGCTTGGTTCTTTGCTTGGTTCATTCATAGCTGCATTGAGTTTATCCTCTAACTGTGGCTTAATGGAATCAACTGCATTTTCTAACAGCAAACAACATTCTTCCGAGCTGGCTATTTTCTTTGCCAAAGTGAGAAACTTATAGGACAAATTGTCGTACCGAAGCATGGCTTCTAGTTTCGGATTCTCTACCACGTTTCTTCCTTCCTTGTCCAATATACTTCCCTTTTGTGCATCTCTAGTCCATCTCTTTAACACATAGTGGGTTGGCAATGTCTTTATATTCATCAAATCAAGAACTTTGAGACCAAGTGCACACAATATTCCAACCCTATTGAAGGTTCCACAAGTACATGAAACGGTTTGGGTCAAAGGATCACCGGTCACTATGCGCTCATCCTCAAAAGTTCCATCCAAAGTCCCAATAGAAACAGCATATTTGTTATTTCCATCCAATGATTTGGCACATGCATCTATGGATCTTTCGTATTCACCTTGAAAAGCTTCGAAAATTACCGGAGTGTACACTTTACTTGCTTGCACCAGCATAAATGTGGACATTTTGACTCTTGGTATGTTCTTCGTTGCCTCAAATTCAGATTGTAGTTCCTTCCTCCTTTTTACTTCCACGTTCCTCTCAAAATGCTTCAAAAACCGAACAATATGGAAATCTGATTTCAAATGGTTCTTCAATGCATTGTTGAAGCTCTCACTTAGTTGCGTACTTCTTACTCCCAAACTGAATACATCTCTCATATAGCATTCAGCCCATTTGTCTTTCAACTTGAAGATACTATCTAACCAAGTTTGCTTATGCACTTTGCATCTCATATTATCAAATGCTTCTTGAAAAGCTGTCTTGTCCTCAAAGCCATACATACAAGCACTAAAATCTTTGAGGATATGTGATTTTTCATCTTCGCCTTCATCTTCGCCTTCAACTTCGCCTTCATCTTTCTCTTCACCCTTCACAGGAGATAAATGCTTCACAGCATTCTGCATTATGTGAAAAGTGCATAATCCATGGTATGATTGTGTGAATACTTTCTCAATTGCCTTTCCCATTGCTGCATCTTGATCGGTGTAAATGGTTTTTGGTTGTTTTCCACTATGTGCATCTAGAAAGGTCTCAAACAGCCATATGAATGAGTCTTTTGTTTCATCAAACAAAAGTGCAGCACCAAATATAGTGGTTTCTCTAAACTGATTGAGCCCAAGAAAAACACCAAATGGCCTATACTCTTTGTTTGCGCCAAAAGTGGTGTCAAATGTCACAACATCACCAAAGTGTGCATAGTCAATGATCATTTTAGCATCAAGCCAGAATATGTTGGTTATCTGATCCTCACAATCGTACTGCAGCTCATAGTGGAATGATGGGTTCTCAACAATTTTGTCCTGAAAATACTTCAACATACTACCGGCTTGTCCAAATGCCAACTCTCTTTGCCGCTTGCTCCGTAGATGATTCTTCTGGTCACGCCAAGTGTAGCTAAGGTTATGTGGCCCACCGGCTCGACGACAAGCCAACTCATGTGCAGCTTTTGGCCTAATTCCAGAATCATCGGCGGTTTCTATTTCATAAGCTTGAAGATCTGAAATTTTCCTTTGTGATGCCATCAAGTGTCGGGTTTGCGGCAAATGAAGTGCATGATTATGTTCTAGCTTAACTTTGATGACTTCATAATCTCCAACCAACCGATCCAATGAAACAATGATGTGAGCATCACAATTAGTCCTTGTTTCAGCTCTAAAAAGCTTCGGCACGTGATCAGTTTGCCCTTTTCTTCGAAGACCCTCGTTGGAACAAACAAATTTGCATTGAGTTGCTTTACCATCGATTTTGCTCAAAGTAGTGTTTCTTTTCCTTACATCAAAGCCTGCTCGGCCCCCGTATTCTAGCCAAAACTGCCAAGCATCATCTGTAGTTTTGAATCTCAAACCCACTTTGGGAATCCACCTTTCTGCCATCTCTTCCCACTCAAACAGCACAACACTCAAATTTAGTCAAATTGGACAACACAAACAGCACCCAATCGCATAGCTCATCACCCAAGTTCTGCCAAGTTTCAGATCAACATAAAAAATCTACAGACTGCACAACAATCACAGATATACATCACTATCAGATTGCACATACAAAAAAAATTCAAAGATTGGAGGAGGAGGATTCATACCTCGGAGGACGCCTCCGTGCTGAAGATCAACGGGACGGCCGCGGCGGCGCTGGTCTCCTCCGCGGCGGCCATCCCCGCCGGTCCTCCGCCTACTCCTCAGCGGCGGCGCTCTGCCCGGCGCGTCTCTGCAGCAGCGCGGCTTTCTCCGCTTCTCTGCAGCAGCGTGGCCGCCCTCCCGGAGAACGAGGAGCTCGCGGGCGGACTGGGATGGCGCCGCCGGCAAGCTCCTTCCTTCCCGCAGCCTCCCCCTTCTCTCCTCTGCAGCGGACGGCGGGAACGAGCACAAGAACGCCCGCCAAATCGCGAATTCCTGCCGCCCTCGATGCGTTCTGTTCTGTTTTTTTGGCCGCTGTGTGTCTGACCGGAACTCCTCTTCTGATTTGCCTTGATTTGGTCTGGAGCGTTGGATGGAGAAGGAAGGGCGGATGAGAGAGTCCAGTTACGGCGTGACAAGCCTGAAGCCAGTTACTGAATCCCAGTCCGTCCAAGCGTGTGGTGTGTAGACGAACGGACCAGACAGACCAGCCGAGTCGCGACACGTGTGAGCCCCTCCCGTGGGCCACCGACGGCCGGGCCCCGCCGCATTCCACCCACATGCGCCTGCCTGTCCCCCAGGCCCAACAGCACCCGGGCCCATCCCCCGCCACCGCGCGGAATCTACCCCGACCCGCCCCATTACTCCCGGCCCCGCCTGTCCGCCCGGGGCCCACCCGCCCCGCGTCCCTCCATCACACGGTACCTCCTCCCTCGCTGTCCCCGGGGCCCAACTGTCACCGTGCCGTCGATGTCCTAGCGAGCGTGTCAGTGTGAGTGCGAGCGAGCGGGCACGCGACGCAACCACCGCCCACCGGGGGCCGGCAGCGCTATATATGCCAAGGCAGTCACGCAACCGGAGCCAAGGAAGGAACGAACGACGTCCAAGTCTCGACCACAAACAGCGCTAGCTCCATCCTCACGCGCTCCTCGTTTCCATCTTGATTTGCTTGCGAGTCCATCCATGGAGATCATCGACGCGGAGCTCCGGCTCGGCCCGCCGGGCAGCGGTAGCGGCGTCGACATGGTGTTTGGCGCCGGCGCGTCGGCGGCTCAGAAGAAACGGCCGTCGTCCTCGGTGGTGGCGGTGGCTAGAAGCGAGGCCTCCGGGACCGACGACCCCGACGCCGCACCGTCATCCAAGTAAGCACCGGCCACCGCATGCAAAGTGTCAAAGTTGGCCGCCGTTGTTAATTATTTGCAGGAGAGCTAATGGTGTGTATGATTTTCGTGCGTGCAGGGTGCAGGTGGTTGGGTGGCCGCCGGTGGGTGCGTACAGGAAGAGCACGTTCCAGGCGTTGGCGTCGACGTCGACGTCCGAGAAGGAGAAGAGCGCCGGCGAGGTGAAGGAAGCTGTAGGTGGGAAGAGATCAGGAGGAGGGCTGTACGTGAAGGTGAGCATGGACGGGGCGCCGTACCTGCGGAAGGTGAACCTGAGGACGTACGGAGGGTACAAGGAGCTCAGGGATGGCCTCGACGCGCTCTTCGGCTGCTTCTCCTCGCCGGACACCGGCGCCGGCCAGTTCGCCGTCGCGTACGAGGACAAGGACGGGGACCTCATGCTCGCCGGAGACGTGCCATGGGAGTAAGTTCACCAACTACCTCATACTACGTACATAGCTGATATGATATCTGCTAGATCAGTGCACAAGAACGTGAGTCTGACGAGTGATTGTTCTTCCTTTGATTTTGCAGCATGTTCATCAGTTCTTGCAAGAAGCTGAGGATAATGAGAGGTTCCGAAGCACGATGATTAGAAGCTGAGATAGATCGATCTTCCATACGTTTATGAACCATGAACACGCATGGACGGCAGCAGATGATGCCGGCCGGCCATGGCTGAACGGCCGAGAGAACGAAGATGCCGGCCGGGTTGGACGAACAAATATCATGAGCATGTTCTATGAAAGGCACTGCGCTTGGTAGATGGTGCGAATTAACACGAGACAGGTTGTTCGAAAGGGGGGTCAGGATTCAGAAGAACGTACGCGCGTGCTGCCGGCCGGATCGGCATGCAGCACTGATGTTGTACATGTACAGTCAGTGATTCAGCGAAGTTGTTGCTGAAGAACCGGAACTTGTGTACATAATTTCTTGCTTAGATTTAGTTTATTTTGTATCGACGAGGAACAGGGACATGATTGCAAGAAAATGAGAGGTAGATTTAACTCCCAAGTTTGGTAGTTTTTTCTCTAAGATTCCTCCCTGTGCATGTATGATGATCATGATACAAGAAACTAAAACATAACAAGATAAAAGTGATATAAAACAACGAATGGAAAGGGAGAGAAGTACTCCCCCAAGCTTGCGATCAAGCTAGTATCCCGGATGGTAATCGTACCCACCACTTCCATCTCCAGGGAAGTGATTATATTGGTACCCTTGCATTCCTGGATTTTGGGGCTCAAGACTCCTCTTGAGGTTGCACTTCTTCCACGGTCCACTTCCCGGTAGTCCTGTCAAAAAGGTCAGCACGAGGGAGCCTAATGGACACATTTTGTCCATTAGAATTCTTATAGCTATACAAATTATAAAATTGAGTTTTGACAAAATTTACAAAAAACTTCTTCACAAAAAGGTCAATCATCTATAAACATGTATAAGTTTCGAGTCAAATGACCAAGTTATGGTCATCCCTGAGCCATAGTTTGTGATAATGTGTCCATATTTGACACATAGGTATATCTTGGCATGACAAACAATATTGCAGAACTGAGGTTTTTCAAATTAGTTTTATAAATATCATTTTTTTATTTTTTTATTGTCAAAAATGAAATTTTTTGTGAAGCAAGTACAAAAAATATGGTGGAAAATGGCACCCATCCAATTATCACACAAAGTAGACCATATTTTGTGGACAATCCAGCAATATTAGGAATTTTCTCAGTTTTTATCTAATTTCGCCTATTTAAATAACTTTATGCCTATTTTTCGAAAGTAATTGAATTTTGAACTACAAGTGTGTGATAGTTTGCTCTGAAATTTTAACAAAATTCATTTTAGGATACACCAGTAGTTGTTATATCACAGAATCGTTGATAGTTTTGAAAAATGCAACCCCTTTTAATGAATTGGCACGGTGGTCATTTTGACCGTTTTTTCATCAAAATAAAAGAAAGTGAAAAAATAGTCAAAAAATGAAATCCTTTGGCATGGAGTACCTTTATGTATACTAGTTGCTAGGATAAATGATAAACTTGAGTTTTGACAAAATTTACAAAAAACTTCTTCACAAAAAGGTCAATCATCTATAAACATGTATAAGTTTCGAGTCAAATGACCAAGTTATGATCATCCCCGTGCCATAGTTTGTGATAATGTGCCCATATTTGACACATAGGTGTGTCTTTGTATGGCAAACATTGTTGCCAAAAACAATTTTTAAAATATTATTATAAATATCATTTTTCATTTTTTAATTGCCAAAAAGACTTTTTTATTAAGCAAGTACCAAAAACATGTTGCAAAAAGTCATATACATGATAAAAAAGATGATATGGATGTTATATTTGGATTCCTCTCATTTTTCTAATCGATTTAGACATTTTATTTGTTAAATTTCGATTTACGGATTTAAAGATATGAATTTTTCCATATTAGATAAAAAAGGAAAAAAAAAAAACATAGCTATGCCGACGGTTAGGTTTCCAAAATTTTATTTTAAAAAAATATTTTTTTATTTTTAGGCTATGCCGACGGTAAAACCGTCGGCACAGGTTTCCAAAATTATTTTTTCCAAAAAAAAATTTAATTTATTTTTTCATATTAGATGAAAAATAGGAAAAAAAAACATAGCTGTGTTTACCGTCGGCACAGCCTTGCGTCAAATCTATGCCGACGGCTTTACCTATGCCGACGGCCAGGACGACGGGACGGGCTTGTCGGACCCTGTGTCGACGGCCCGACAAAAAACCGTCGGCATAGGTTGGGGCCGTCGGCATAGATGATCTCTCCCGTAGTGCAATTTATAAATAAACAAGTAGCAGTAGTGTCTCATCTATGAAACAACAACACGGCTGATCAAGAAGCCCTGTTTCATTCGTTCTTGCTGTGGTGCCATTCATCTTGCCTTCTCTTCTTCCATGAAAATACAGTCTTTTCTTCTCTTTACCTGTGGACACCTTCGAAGAACAGCGCACACAAAAAACCAGATCGTTCTGAGTGAGCTCCAAACATGACACTGTTCTTGGCAATCATCCACTCATGTAGTACGAAATAGTATAAAGTTAGAATCATCAACTCATGTACCATCTCCAATCAACCCTGCAAATTTTGGTAACAACGCCCCAGATCTATAAAAGGTTCAGAAGGCCCCTCGGAGTCTCGGATTCAGCGCTGGTACGGACTATTTCTGTCAAAAATAATCGTGCAAGCAAACACACATCGATTCTTCTGAAACTCTTTTTCTCCAAATAAACACAAACACGCACCAAATCCCGGGGCCTGGCTCCGTTCAGCGGTACGAACATAGAGGAATCACTGTCTGCTCGTTTCAGTGGTACGATACGAATGTAGAGGAGTCACTGCACTTTCACGTCATAACCGGGACCCGGCTCCATGGCTGCGCGAGAAACGGAAACCCTGGCCAAGAATGTAGATAGTCACCTTTCATAATGATTTATTTGGGCTAGTAAAAGAGCGCTAGGATGGTCTTTTCGGAAGGGGCTAGATTTGGTTGAAAGTTTTTTAAGAAGTCATTAGTGGCACCGTGCAGACTGTACCCCTTCGCCTCCGAGAGCCCACGAGAGGCGATTAGGGTTTCTCGTCTCCCGTTGGTGCCGCCGCCGATCTGCCATGCCTATGTGGCCTTCGGGTCATGGAGGCGCGGTGGATCTCGGCCCTCGTCGGCGGGAGGGCTCCGTTTTTCTGGTTTTAGAGTCCAGATTTGCTGGGGCGGCGCTTCTTGTAATAATGTCTCCTCGGCTTCAGCCTCATCTCGGTGGCGATGTTGAGAAGCTTGTTAGAGTGGTGTGGTTCTCAAGGATTCTTCTGGCGGTGGCGTTCTCCGGATCGTCATGGAGATTTATCGGTGGTTCATCCTTTCTTTGGCTCCGGAACGGATGTGGTCTTCTTGACCCGTTCGGCGACTTCATGTCCACATCCAACAACGTTAGGACGGCTCTGGGAGGAGCGGCAGCAGCGGCGCGCCGTCCACATGGTCTAGAGGCTAAAGACGAAGGTTATCTCAAGGATCTCGTTGTAATTTTCGTTTTTTTAAATGTTTTATACTGTTTAATTTTTCTTTTAATGCCAGAATCTTTTTTGCAAAAAAAAAGTCATTAGTGGCTGAAAGTTTTTTTTTTTTGAAAACGTGGCTGAAAGTTTGACAGAGTCGTTAGGACCAAAGATACCCGCTTGGTTGAGCGGTACGAATGTAGAGGAGTCACTGCGTGCTCCTTTCAGTGGTACGATACGAATGTAGAGGAGTCACTGCCTCGCACGTCATAACCGGGACCTCTTGCAAGTTCCAAGCCATGGCTGCGCGAGAAACGGAAACCCTGGCCAGAAATGCACGTACAGGACAAGGAAACGCAGCTGCCGATGAGATAACATCGCACACAAGCCTTGCCCGGTGTAGTAAATAAAACCAGACAGGGGCATGTGAATTTGCATACTTGAAATTCAACAGAACCCCTGTTTTCTTCTTTTTCTTCTTTAACCATAAATCCCAAAAGAATTCTACCTCCTTTCTTTTTCATATATTTTTCTGATCAGGAAAAATAAAAAATTATGTCAGTTATTTGTGAGGTTGAATGTTCTTGCAGATGATGGCTAGGATGCAGACAAGGTGCACTAGACCCACATGGATTATCATGAGTGAGGGGATGCCGGATGCAGATGCGAGATCAGACAGTAGGGAGACAACCGGGGCATCGATATCACGCGCTTCACAGGTCATGAGATCCCAGCAGTGGGCAGGCAGACAACGGGCAGCGCCGCAGCAGGTCCACACAGCACAGCCTAGCACGGAATGGTAAGTAAAAGCATGATATGGCTTTCAGACAGACAGGAATCAGTTGCTGGGTCCAAGGAGGCTGGATACGCTGGCAGCCAGCCAGATGTGGCTGCTTCCCCAGATCCATGAGTACATTCATGTAAAAAGACATTACTCCAGGGTAAGAACGAGCACGAGATCGGCTTGGTAAGTGCTTGTGTACAACAATTGGAAGCGGAGCAAAAAAAATGAGGGTCGTTTTACATCGAGAGAGAGCGTACAAAATCATCAACCTTGCTTGGGCACAAGTGCTGTGTTTTTTGGTTTCTTTTTCCATCAATTTAACAGGCCTTCGAGTCATGCTTTGGCGGGGAGAGATCTTCGTCGTTGCTGCAATCCTCGCGCTTCAGAATATTCATGCCTGTTGGGGATGGGCAAAGCAGCGTGATGAGACCTCGTTTAATAACAAGTTCAAGATGCTGCAAACTGACGACGATGCATGGGCAATGTTCTGCTAAGGCAAACAAATGGTACAAGGCAAACCAACCAAGATATTATTCCCAATGATACAGCATCGCCAACTCGTGTAAAAAGAAGTCAGGCATAACCAACTTACAGTTATATGAGCACACACCATGTGGAACGATTTCCCTTCATGTTCTTAAGGTTTATAGTTGTAACACTTCTTATGGATATTCTCACTTGTCACAGAATGAGAATACAAGATCCGACTCTGACAAGAAAATCCGTAGCCTCAGCTGGCCATCTCAAATCTTAGTATCTTTCTTTCTAGATAACTCTCCTTCGTATTAAATAATATTCCATATTTATTAAACTATTACCTAACCCTATATTCGTGCAAATGACATCAAACTATCAGAACTATTTTTTTGGCAAAATATAGACACCATGAAAAAATGCATGAAGGTTAAAGCATGCATGCAAAGTTATACCTGCTTCTTTTTCTTAGGTCTCCTTTTCCGACGCGGTTTATGGGCATCAGAATTTGAACTAAGAGTGCTGCTGTGATCTGCCGGCACATGTGATGTTCTCCTGTTTTTGAATGAATTACCACTTGTGCTGGTCGAAGCATTGCTAGAGCTTGACACCGCACGTTTATCCATTGATCGAGCTCTATTTGGTGGTAATGAGCGAGGTGGTGGCATAAGAACTCGAGCATCTCTCTGCCGCTGCATTCACAATAGTGGGGTTAAGTATAAGGAAGCAAAGCTATGACAGCTTATCGGAAGAACTCGAGACACAAGGCAGAGAACAACCTGGTTCTTTTCATCGCTAGACATACTAGACGCTGCCTTTCCTGAGCCACCTGGTTCTCTGCAGAAAATTAGCAACATTAGTATACCTTTCCTTACTATGCAAAATTTATGCATTGCCAGATTAACTGACCACAAGAGTTTACAGAAAAACAGAATACAAACCTACTACTATTCACTGTGAGAAAATCAGTGGGAATTCAATTTATTACGAAATATGATATTTTCGGACCACAAAGTTGGACTGCCAACCAACTCTGAAATGCTTATACAATCCCTTTTTTCAGCACTCAGCCAACCAACCTTTGTCCCTTGATTTCAAAACTAACTGAACAAACAACACAGTTGCTACAGAGCTCACGACAGCATTCGTCACGGGAACATGCTCCTTTTTTATAATTGGGAAGATCCACCTCTACTCTTATCACAAAACAGAGGGTGCTATCTTGCAGACCTGGATAGGGTATTTTGCAACAGTGAAGGGAGTATGACAACCCAAGCAAGTTGGGGTAGGCCAGATATGAAACGCAACAGAAACGTGCTGTAGTCTTAGACAACCCTAGGCCAGTAACTGATGTATGCATCAATCTAAGCCAAACTACTACAAAAAGTAATTGAGCACTCATTCAGCCGGTGTAATGCTCTTAGTAGCAAACTTGTTGCATGATATAATTCTGCGAACTTAGAAGCAAATACAATGTCCAAGAGTCGTGAATCATACTTTGCACTTTTGTCGGTCAGCTCATCATCTGCTTCTTCATCACTTGAACTTCCAGACATGAAGAAGTCATCACCACTCACATCCAAGGTATCATCATCACTTGCTGTCTCTGTTAGGTTGATGCAGAATAAAATATGGTACTTTAGAGGGTATATGTAAACCCAACAAGGTAGAAAAGTTTCAATGTAGAGCTAAAGTGCATGGAAGATTCAAACATAATCTAGAAAAGCAGTAATGCAAACATGCACCTTCTAAGTCCTTTCCATTTGCTGCAGCAGCCATGAGATTCTCCTTGATCTGTTTACGCCATTCATTCCTCTTCTCTACAATATCTGGGGTATCCCCCCGGTGAACAGAGGAAAATATTTCTCCTTCTTTGGGAAAAACTGCACAAATATGATAGATAACCATTAGCTGGTAATTAAACCAGGTCCAACAATTCTAGAACAAGTACCAGCTATGAATGAGTGCGAGGATACTCCTTTAGTCTTAAGAATATATACTAATATCATGCCAAAAGAATGGTTCAGAAAGCAAGAGAAAGAACTGCAGTGAACTTACTCGAACATATTCGAGATCTTCTCGCAATGTTGACAGCTTGTTGCTGGTGTCATCACCATTTGAACGTTGTTGTTTCTCAAGGCGCCTTATCATCCTCTCAATTTTCCGCCTCTCTGAGAATTCAGAATTACCACACCACGAAAATGATAAGTACATACATGCAGGGGCACTAGAAATAAATAAGAAAAAGACAAACGACAGCATACCAAAAAACTTTAGCCTTCTATCTCTTAACTGCACTACTCGCTGAACAGCCAGTTGATTCTGAAGTTCTTGCTGCTTCTTTAGTTCTTCCAATTTCTTCTCTTGAGCCACCCTCATGTCGTTGGGAAGGTCCTACAGAAGAAGAAAAAAATGCAACATCTCAACACAGGACTCAAATAACAGTAGGCTAAGGCTTAATATTTGATTCATGCGAAGCTCAAAGTGCTACAATTTCTTCTGCGAAATAGCACCAATTAAATAAGGAAGAAGTACCAAGTAACCGACAAATGACAGAACTGTCACTCTGGATAAGCTTTGAGCAGGTAGTTTAATGGGATTACTGTATCGCAACATATATGTGTGATATGGAGAAAGCTCCAAGTAACCAACAAACCCCAGAACTCATTCTCGAAAAACTTTGAGCATGGATACTTTAACTAGGATCAGTGTGAATTAAAACATATACGTATACATCAGACATCTTGATTCCATGAACAGATGCGTTCCCACCATCAATTGTGACCCTAATCCTACTGGTTCCCAGATAAGTAAGCCTATCAGCCTAAGGCATCACCTGCTAAGCTAGGATGATCAATCACCAACCCAGACTGTACTCGCGTGCTTTTCCTGACATTTTTCAGGTATATCTAGCCAAGGCTTCCTACATAACGACAGGTACACAGCTTTCCCAGCAACGTCGCACAGTTTCGTTGCAATCAGAAACCAAAATGCACGAATGCGTGCATTAGTCCAGCTACAGCACCAACTACTTGAAACCCTTATAGGGCAGGTACTAAACACAGTCAACCGCAAGTAAAAGGAGGCACCAATGGAAGCATCGATTACTATAATCCTTACACTAGCGACTGGCAACCGATACACTAATTCTAATTGACCAAACTGTTTAATCAGCAAAGTCCAAGCAAACCACTGCTTTGGACCCGGGAACTAGCATCGCCACTCCGCAGACCGTGAGCGATAGGCAGCCGAGGGATCGCCACAGTACCTTGCGGAGGAGGCGCTCGGTGGAGCGGATCTGGTTCTTGAGCGTGACGGTCTTGGCGGCGGAGGCGCGCTTCCGCTTCCGGTCGTTGGCGGGCGCGGACGAAGACGACGCCGCCGACGGCTTGGGGCGGCGTGCGGCCGGGGCGCGGCGGGGCTGGCCGCCGTGCGCCATCGCCGGAACCCTAGTGGTGGCGAATGGCAGTGGGGTTCTTCTGTTGGGTTGGGCCTGGTGGGTTTCGTATTTAGAGCTGGAGTAATAGCCCGCCCACGCCAGGCCTGCCTGCGTTTCAGAATTTCAGTGTTGCAAGTGACTGGCCCGGCTGTCAGTGACTCAGAACCGCTGGCAGAGTATATACTCTTTTCGTGGTAAATAACAAAGAATCAAGGAAAAGTGTACCAAATGATAAAAATCCCATTTTAAAACTATATAAGATTCCTCTTGATGTTGACTGATATCAAAGTTGTGGAACGTTAAGAATCTAAGCTGTCCGTGGAATATTCCAGACGACAGTGTCTTGGCTCACGAGAATGGACGAAGCAAACATTGGTATCGTGGGCACCAAGTATGTCCGACGACGTGTGATTAAACATAGACTTTCAAAAATTTAGAAGTGCCGATTGTAATTTGGATGGTTGTACGTTGTATTTTGACCAATTATGAACTTCTACTCCCTCTATTCCAAATTATTTGACACAAAATTCTCTATAAAGGATGTATATAGACATTAAACGAGTATACACGCATCCACATTTGGGCTAATCCAAATTAACTAATTTGGAACGGAGAGAGTACCACGGTGACCCCTAATTTTTCTTTCTCAAAAACACAAAAAAAAATCTGTCTGCAAATTTTTGCACCTAACATTTTGGTGTGAAGTGAGAACAAAATAGGATAAAGTATATGCATTGTTTTATTTTAGTCTGTCTACACCGACCCAAGTCGACTTAGATTTTGTAAAACTGTTGTTTTTTTTTTTTGCGGGAAATGGGGAAGATTTCTCTTGATGTCGAGTTGGCATCAACGTTGTGGCACGTGACAATCTAAGCCGTCCGTGGAGTAGTATTTCAGACGACAACGTCAAGAGAACCAGGAAACCAAGGTGCAGTGCTTCTCTGACGACGTGTAGTGATTAACATGGACTGTTTGTTCTTTCTAACACCGTCGTGATCCTCTCATATTACTGCAAACTAATGACCGCGGTTACAGCTTCTGTTTTCCTGGTACTGCTAGTAACTGGATTGGTAGTTCAGCACACGAATAACGAGAGGAAAATAGATTCTTGAGATACGATTGTCAGGCTGCGTCGCTGCGAGATAGCTGCGTTACACATCAACTGTGACTCTGTGAGCCAAACCTAAAGAAGGGAAGGAAAAAAGAAACCACACACGTCGAAATATCATGTTCTGAAGAATGATATACTCCCTCCGATTCGAATTTAGTGTCGTGGAAAGTGGCCTGCTGTAGTACAACACTGTACACAAGTTGTGACAATTAAAAAGGATGCATTTCGCACGAAGAAAAAAGGCACGCCCCGTGTCGGATATGAAACTTCCGTAGACATGAACAACGCCTAATTTCCACGACCAAATCGATATACCGTGTAGTCAGCGGCGTATGTGCATACGCAACTCTGAGAGCGGTTTCATTCTTTCTTCTGTAGGCTGTTGAAGACACAAAAACAGTTTTCTGTTGAGGAAAGTGTCAAGTGCAGGATATGAACATGTTGCTGGGGTTCAGGAGTCTGGGCAATGCAGCATCACGTAGATCATTTGATCAGGCCACTTAAGTACAAAGACTGGAAACAGTTTTCTACAACACAGCCCAAGGATGAATAATCTCAAACAAATGGCGCAGCAAAAAAAAAATACAACACTTCCTACACTATAGGGCCTACAGACAATCTTGGTTGAAAATCAATATTTCAGCCTAGTAGAGATAGAAGCAACAGTCCCGCGTCTCGGTTCATAGGTCTAGATACACTCATTATATCAAACATTTTTATTTATTTATAAAATGTCAAAAAATTCAAATAAAATTTCGGATATGTATCAGAACATTTTATGTTAGCACAAAAAGTTTGCAAAGAAAAGACATTTTTTGTGACCTGTGCAAAAAAGACAAAAACATGTCGCGTACAAAGTCATTTTGATGCACCCGGATTTGTCTTTTTTGCACAGCTCGCAAAGAATGTCTTTTATTCATAAAAACTTTTTGTGCTAACATAAAATGTTCTGATGTATATCCAAAATTTGTACTTGGAATTTTTTGACATTTTGAAAAATGATTTTCGGGCAGTGGGTGCATCTGCACCTATGACCCAATATTGGATTTCCGCAGTCCCGTTTTTGTAAAATAGCTTCAGCTAAGCTATTGTGCCGAACAATGACTTTATGAAAAACAAGATCCTAGGTAAATTTCCTTCAATGGAAACCCGACAACCAGGGTCCGTAAAGATCTTTACTAACCAACGTGAAAAGACCAATTCGGCTTTTGTCCAACAAAGAGAACTGGCTAGATCTCAGCTTTTGTCCAAATTCAAATGGCTGGCATTAGCGAAGCTAAGAAAAATCTCAGACGGTTTAAATTTTATATAATCTCTGTTTTTATCGGGAAACATGTAAGAATTTGCTTTTTTAGGGAAAACATGTAGATTTATCCTGATGTGTAGTGGGAATCCAAGCTGTGGCACGCAAGAATCTAAGCCGACGACAATGTCGCAAGAACCAAACGCAGCATTGGAATCCAAGCTGTGACGCTCTCTAACACTGTCATCGTTTTTTCATATTTAGATGAACTAATTAATGGCCGTGGAATGTCTGTAATCATCGCTGATCAACTCTATACTGTGTATCGTTTTCGTTGGTGGCAGGCAACGGAGAAACAAACAGGAACGATCACCGCTTACAACTTCTGTCTTTTTTTTCCAGGCCCTTGGAGCCTGGAGGAGTTGGATTAGCAGTTCAGCACATCAATCATGAGCGGAAAATAGATTCTTAAATACGATTTGCCAGGTTACAGATCAACCGGAACCAAAATATAATTCTTGAGGGGAAGGAAGAAAATAACACGTCCACATTGAGCATCAGGTACTGCAGAATGATATAATTAACATACTACTGTATATAGAGAAAAACACGTGCCACGTCGAATATGAAACTACCAGAGACATGAACAGCATCTAATTAAATTCCACGAATAAATCGATAATACTGTATAGATAGCAGACGTATGTACGCAACTCTGACAGAAGTTTCATCTGTTCTTCTGTATGCTGCAGAAGAAAATCGGTTATCTGTCTCGGCAAGTGACCAAAAGTGCAAACATGAATAATCTGCAAACAAGTGGCAGCACAACATACAACATCCCTAGAGAGGCATGAAAGCAACAATCCTGATTCAAAACAAATATTTCAGACTGTTAGAAACTGAAGCAACAGTCCCATTCTTGTGGAATAGTTCCGGCTAGACTATTGTGCCGAACAATCGAGAACTTTTAAAAAACAAGATCCTGGGTAAATTTCCTTCAATGGAAACCCGACAACAAGGGACCGTAAAGATCTTTGCAAACCAACATGAAAAAGCAGAATTCGACCTTTGTCCAACAAAGTGAGAAAGAAACTTGGCCAGATACCAGCAAAGTCGTTTAGAGTCCCTACAAAACCCCATGAAAGCGGTAACAACAACAGACAAGCACATATCAAGTCAGTGAACTATTGAGAGTCACATGCAACGATGCAAAGAACAAATCACACAATATCGTTCGATTGTCCAGGTTGCAGATTCTCACTATTCCACAAACTCAGGAAACCTTGCGATTACGGCAATGAACAGTACAAAACAGCTGTTCTCCACACACAAGTTGGGAAAACAAATCTGGGGATGTCGATCATTACAGAAATAGTTGATGCTTTTTATGTAGACTTTATATGGAAGTTCTTATCAAGAGTATGACTCAAAAAAGATAATAATAAAAAGAGTAGTGCGCATAGATATCAGACCCACTAACAAGCGGATTAACGCACGCCCAGCCTCAATTGACCAAAGCCTCCGTCTCCACTTTGGAGAAATGGATATGAGAAGGAACATCACCATCAACACCGCCTCCCGTTTCATCTCGTGTTCAAATTTCGTCAACCGTTTGTGCGGGCTGCAGACACACGCATACATCAATCAATCCCTTTTGATTAGCCCAAACACCCACTACACAAAAAGCAGCCCCCACCACAAAAGTGCATGGCTAGTGCACTACAGGCCCGAAAAGAAACAATATGAGAGCATGCAAGACTCTTTTGTAGCTCTCTCCATCACTCACACTCATAGGGGTATTGAAAGATGAAGGAGCGTGATCAGGTTATTGCTTACCATATCCTTTGAGATTAAAGCGCCTTTGAACAAAAGATGGAAAGGGGTAGGTGACATCATATACCGTCGGTACAACTTCGAGTGGAGAAGATCTTATAGGTCTTTTCCTGCCTCCTTGTTAGTGAATCAAAACAAGCTGTTTTATCTTACACTTTGGTAGGCTGATGGCTACTAGCAGCTGCAGGGATGCGTGTTACAGTTGCTGTTACTATACTAGGAAGTAGCGTTGGGTTCAGGCTTCACTGGTTGGCCGTCCTCTGAATGTTGTGTGTCATAGATTGCCATGGCAAGAGAGATTGGCATCATGCAGAGTGCCTTGGATTGGAGAAATTGCATTGCGGCTCCGATATCCTCGTCCATCAACTTTGCTACCTGTTTTTCTGTACCATCCGTTGACCACTTTTCCCAAATCTGTTGTTTGCTCCCACTATCGCTTGCTTCCCCCTAACGAAATTAAAGCAAGATACATTTCAACAAACAAATGATATGACAATGTAGGTACGTCGAGATACAAAAGGGCTTCCAAATTTATTCTTCAAGGCGTGATTGTTCTAGAAAGAATGATGTGCATCATGTTATAATAATCATGGAGCTGATGTTGAGGACGCGTGAAGCTTTACAATTGGGTTATGATAGCAATAATTAGAAATTATTTTCACTGGAAAGGACAAACATGTTTTAAAATCAATGACAATTCAAGAATGGAAAAAGGTGCTGAATTTTCCTTGAAGGAATAAAGCGAGGAAATTCAACAAAACAGATGTTGATAAGGAAATTTTGAAGAAGTAAAGGAAGTGGAATGGTTATTGCAGAGGGAAACTAACACCTAAGTTGTACTTTAATAGCAATGCTCAGTATTAAATTTAAAAACTAAGATAAATATGTACTTTGGATAGTACATCTGATGAAAACACAAGTGATGCTTTCCCAATCAGCAGTATAGCCATCAACTTCCACAGACAAAAGAAAGAAATGAAAAGTGTGAGTGGAAGAAAGCAAGGAAAAACATTTCAAGAATTACACTACATGGTTAGTGACATATAGAAACACACGAAAAAGCAACCAGTTTTCTGTTTTTACTAGGCATAGGTTTGGTGGTAATATGGCAATGTCTTGTTTCCGAATTTTGACACAACAGAAAAAAAAACTAAGGAACAACTTTCAGTAACTATCAGACAATCAAACGTAACTTAACTGAATTGCAGTAAGAACAAATCTGAAGGTAAAACAGCGCAATGCTATATAAGCAATACTACAATAGTCAGTTTCTGATAAGTTTACCTTAACTGAAAGTGGAACGTCAGCAACCAGCTGTGCAACAGCACCAGCACCACCCAATCTGCTCATGCTTAAAACCTAACATCACACATCAAGATTCCATCAAACAAGTAAAAACACAATCATGTCATTGGTACATAAATTAATATATAATAGCATATGAACATTACCTTCACTTGAAGCCTAAGGAACTTCACATAATCTAGGATCTCATCTAGCATAGCTGCCCTATCTGTCTGCATGTTTTTCAAAAGAAGACTCAGAATTTTTTAATAGTCATAATTAGATGTTACAGTTCATAAAAAAATCATACTTTGATGTTACATAGCAACTAAAACTCTGTATGTAGTGATTACACAATCATGTATTGTTCTTCTTTCGTTTATTAATTATCAGGCACACACTTGATTATCTCAGAAGGATGGCATACTGTTCTCAGCGAGATAGACAATAATATTTAAAGCTGAAAAGTTTTTGGCCAAACAAAGAAGCACATATCATCATAATATAATGTTATCAGTACCAGGACCCCAGACAACTTGCTGAAATTCTGTCAAGTGTCAATGGCAGGCATGTGAAACGTAGAAGTTTTTACCTATATATAATAACATCTACAAGTATACTAACATGATTACCTTGTTCGTATTGGGGACCAATTCCTGTAGGGCCCTCATCCTTTCCGCTATTCTCTCTCTCCTTAGCTGCATTGAAACAAACATGGTTCAAAATACTGCTGAATAAACAATTACCTAGAAGGAATGTATAATAACAACAATTTTAAAAAATACAACCTGGCGTGCAACAACCAAACGCATTCTACAACTATAGAAACATGATAAGCAAGTCCAAAGAATGTAGCCTACCATAAAGCAGTAGTATTCTATAGCTAGATGAAATTAGAGAACACTCAGTGCCTATCGGGATTACATGACAAAAGAAGCATCAAATATAGCAGACATCTCTGTTAATACAACCACATGGCAAATTATGACCTTTGTGAGCCGTATACATAAGCCAAATGCATCTGCCAAATGCCTGCCCAGAATCTAGCTAATGCAACACTGTTTAAACACATGAGATGACTTGCCCAGCAAGTGAATGCACTCCATATGAAATTCTTGCCGCTTCCGCGACAAGTTGAAGCCGACTGCTCAGTCACAGACTCACACTGTGCATGTCACAAGTCAATAGAAATGGATGCAGAGTAATTGAACACTTGATTTCATTACCCTCTCCGCGATGCTGTGGGGATCAGTTGCTTGCCCTCGACGCGCTCGCACCTTCGGCCTCGGTGCCGGCGGCTGTGGCCCACCGGCTGGTCCACCCTGCTTTGATTGCTGCGCGTGGAACATCTGAAGAAACCAGATACAACACAATTAGCGCAAATTCAAAATTGAAACACGCAAAGTCTGTCTGCAAAAGGGTACCTGGGGAGGATGGCTGGGGCGAAGGTGCGGCGGCTGCACGCCACCGCCGAACACCGGCGGGAAGAGGCCGGGGAGCTGCACCGTTTCCCGATCCTGCAGAGGCGAGCGGTAAGCGTAACACGCAGCAGCACGCTAGTACGCCACACACGCTCGACGAGAAGCGAAAGCCAGCGCAAAAGCCAAAGAATATAGTAAAGGGGTAAGTGGAGAGGGCGCTAACCACCTGGTCGGCGTCGTCGCCGATGCTTCCCCTGCTGCCGGAGGCATCCGCCGCGGCGTCGAGGCTGAGGGCGAGGGAGAAGGGCTGGTCGCCGGAGGGGCGGCCGCCGGCGGAGAGGGAGTTGGTCAGGGAGAAGAACTGGTCGAGGAAGTCATCCTCCGGGCCCTGCGGCGGCTGCCCGGCCATGCCCGGCGACGCGGAGACCCAGAAACGACAGCAGCCAAGCTGGGATTCCTGCTTGGGCTCCTCGCCTGCCGGCTCGGAGGGCGTTCGTTTTCTCGGCGGGTGTGGAGTGGTGGGGATCGAGGAGTGTTCGCTCGCTCGCTCCCTCCCTTTATTTATTCGCAGTCCTAGGCTCGTAGAGGAGACTAGGCTATGGGCCTCAATGGGGCTGAAGCATTTCCCCACGTGGAAGCCCAGAGAGACTAGGGCCTATTCAAGCCCGCTATGAAAGAGCAGGTGCTGCTCATAAATGGCAAACCGTAAAAAAAGCGCAGACACTTCTTAAACCGGTTTACGGTATGTCCATATTTCGCCGGAATAGAAATGCTAAACTCGTACCGTGAAAACGGAATATAACATTTTAGCGGATCTACTCGTGCGGAAGCTGCGTCATACGGCAAAACGAATCATTTTTTACATAGTTCGTAGTGACAATAATTCATGAAACTTGACAATATCTAGCAGCACTACCATAATCTAACTATGCTATCACAATATTTATAATCTAGCACCACTGCTCAAATAAAACCATATGTTGATCAAATTTAGACAATCAATCATCCCGAAATGAGTAGTGTGAATACCAATATCTCAAATCTTGAATTTTCTAGCGCGAACGAGTCTGCTCATCGCCTCATCCATTTCATTAGCATTATAGAATTTTCTAGCGTGATCGAGTCTGCTCATCCATTCCATTAGCATTGGAGAATGATCTTTTTCTTGAGATTTAATCAGTATATCATCTGGCTTAAATCTCTGAGATGAAATCTTTGCTCCATGAAATGTTTGAAAATACAACTTTGTGCTTTTACGACATATGAACACAATCTAATCTTGTTGTTCATTACCGTGCGAATGAGGAGGCTGTGTATTCAAAGTTTCAAACTAGCCGAGTGCAAAATCGTCTTTTTTTTTCAAAAGCACAAATGTGGATGAAACTTCGTGTAAGAAGTAATTCAAGGCTTCAAAAATGTAAACAAAATACTCCAATTGAACATCCTAAACCCCAAAATTGCAAGAAAACAATCATGTGCAGCTTTAGGCTCCAAAATGTGTAAACAATCGAGTTTCACATTTCATTGAGTTTCACATTTCGTCTCACTATGTTGCACACCCTTATACAAATTCAAATGGATTAAAAGCGATAAAAATATAGTTGAACCGACTAACAACAAATGTATTAGCAACCAATCGTATCTAAAAAAAAGAGCTTGCTGTGAAAAGTTGAAACTCCAGTCTCACCAACCATGTACTATAGTTGAGCAATATATGTGAGTGAAAGTCTAGCCAAAACAGCACAAACCCTTTTTGTGTAGCATGGGACAGCTGATAATTTTTCCGTGTTGGAAGATTACTAATTTTTATGGTACTGTTCTAACTAGTATCAAACCATCATAACCGATGCAACACTTGACACAAAGTATTATGAAGAAAAAAGTGAGTAAATTGTGAAAGCAAATTTAACAAAGTATTTTCATAGTCAAGAATAAATTTATTCCATAGGAATATAATTTGTATGCACAAAAAGATGACGTACATTTCATCTCGTTAAGAGCACACACGCCACGCGCTGAATACGGCCAGAACAACTAGAATAGCCCCTAGAATAGTGTCGCTTACAGTAACCAAAAGAGTACACTTTGTTTATTCTGGGCTTTGTACAGGAGAAGATTAGCACTTCAGCTTTGCCTGATCTTCAATGACGCACATGTTGCTCGAGTCCCGCTTGCAGTAAACCCCGGTGAGCGAGACCATGCCAGTCTGCAGGTCGAGCTTGTAGAGCAAACGACAATATAGGTGGAAGAGCACGGCGCCGCTGCTCTCCGAGAAACACTCGAGCGCCACCCTGTCCCCTTCCTCCTTTGACAGCAGCCCGCACCCTGACTGCACCTTGATCTTCCATAGGTCGACGAAGCTGCGACGTGTCCACCTCGCCGGCTCCACTATGCCATCATTGTCAAGCGTCCAGCGGGAGATGGTGAACATGTTCACCACGGCAAGAGTCAGCTGCCGCTTCCCATTCACGGTCGACGATGCCAGAAGGAGCTCGTCGGCGGCGAAGCGGCGCTTTGTATGTTGGTCTAGGACCTTGGTTGGAAGCCTGATTGGAGCTGGCTGCCGCGGCTGGCCAGCGACGGGGAGCGCGAGGACGTGGAGGCCGAGGCTCTCCGAATCGGACTCGCCGAGAAAGTATGCCACGCCGTCGAGGAGGAGCGGCGTCGGGCGGAGGAACCTGCTGGGCGAGCCCAGGGGAAGGTGTGCGTTGGTCCCCACGACGGCGCCCCATGTCCCCGTCCCCGACGAGTAGGTCTGGATCTGGAGCGCCCCGGCCACGGCCGCGAGCTCGAGATTGACCACGTGCAAGAGGAACTGGCCGTCACCCTGGGCGAGCAGCACGAATGACTCGTCCACGGTCCTCCCAGGTGGCAGGGAGACGTGCTTCCCGGTGATGGGGTTGCACACGCAGAGCTCGGAACATGGCGGCGCGGTGAGCCCGTGGACAGGAGGAGGTGGCGGCAGCGACGGGCGCCGGCGGAGGGCAACGAGGCCGCCATGCGAGGCCACGGGCTCGTAGCCTTTTAGTTCACTTTGCCGATCCTCGAGGAAGGCGCGCACGACGTTGCCGGCCGTCTTCGCCTTGGCATCTTTGCGCACCTGGACGAAGTCCATCCTCCCGGAGGTGAACCCGCACATGGCGCCGAGGAGGCGGTCCGGGGAGAAGATGGGCTGCTCCGTCAACATGGTGGCCGCGTCCGGTGGCGCCGTTCTTCGCGTCACACGAGAGCACACGAAGAGAGAATCTGCCAACTCGATCGTAGGTACGTACACCGAGCGCTCGATCGCAAACTTCACGAGATCTCAGCTGAGCGACATAGGAACCGAGCCTAGTACTTATAATTGAAGACCACGCCCTGTGGGACAGTGGGAGGAGTAAAAGACAAACCAACGAATTAATCTGATCTCGCGGCGTTACTGTTTTTAGGGTACTGTCAAGCGCTGAAGAAGTTGGGCCTAGGCTATTGTGCTGCACTGGCCGAGTCGCTTTGGCAGATGCCTCAGCCAAGAATGAAATGCACTCATCATGGGCTAAATAAATTGCTCGAAAGAAAGAAAAAAAAAACTCGTCATGGGCTAAGGTGATACAAACATATATATTCGTGCTTCTCTCTCTCAAAAAAAAAAAAAAATCGTGTTGACTGTCGTTACAATTGCCCAAAAAACAAATTAGTGTTCAAGGTCACTATTTCCTTACATTTGGAGGCACATGGCTCATACGATTATAACGTGGTAAAATACGTAGACACCAAAAGTTGAACCCATACAGAACGTTAGTCTAAACTAGCTGAATGCATCGTGCGTTGTCATAGATGCATCAATCATCATCTTATATTTTGGTTGGGGGGGGGGGGGGGGGGGGGGGGGGGGGGGTGGCGAGAAGCAGAGGCATAAAAATTCAAAAGCAATGAAGACATACCAATGTAAATATCATAAAGTTCAGATGGTCAAAATATACCATGTTGTATATTAACTTGAAGCCCGCTCCACGACTAGGAGGATGACTGTCATCAGGATTAGGATTGTTCTGTTAACTAGCTTGCAAACCATTCGCATTTGCATTGAATCAAGTGGCTTGATTTTTTTTTACAATTGATCCGGTGTCTTCCTCTTCATGTCCACGGAGGCACAAGAACACAATCGAACATTTGCTATTTAATATTTTTTCATGTTTGTTGTTCAAGGCCCTGGTAGTTCCTATGATTCTACTTCTATACTTTTTCCCTAAAAAAGATCTATAATACTTCTATAGTTTTTAGAGCAATATCTAACATTCCAAGACTAGTTGAGGACTTACGATTGGAAATTTCAAACGATAAGAATTAGGGGCGAGATTAACTAACTTGAATTTCTTGCCTCGCCCGCTCGCCGGCGCTCTGGCCGGCCGTACTCGATGCACCTGTGTAGATGTATTCTGTGGATCACCGGTCGCCGCCCCCCTTGTCTTTTACGGTGTTCTACCGATTTGCGTTTGAACTGCCCTAGACGGCTGGACGTCAGTGGCCAGCATGCATTGAAGGCAAAGGGACGGAAACGAAACGACCTCATTGACTCATTCTGTGCGTCCTGCTGCTGGTCCAAGTCGATGTCTCCTTATTTTCTAATGCTGGGCTACTATTTCTGGGTTCTTGATGGGCTTGGGAGTTGGGCTCACGTGATTAGGGGGGCCAAACTAGTAATCCATCTTGCCTTAAACAGGGCCAACTAATCGCTATTAAAGGAAGAGTAAATCGTTTGCCCCCCCCCGAATCCGTCCCTGAATCACACCCACCTTGCAATAAGAAAACACGTATCTTCCAAAAATAACTTTTTAATAAGTCGGAAAAGTTCAATTTTAGATACCAATAATTCTGAGTTATTTAGTGCATGCCTAGTGCATACGAACAAAATTGTATAGAAATATTCTTTTTCATATGTGGGGCCTGCTCAAAAAAGACAAAAGTTGGAAGAGAATAAGGCTATTTTTTGTCTTTTTAGAAGCATCATTTTGTGAATTTTGTGTAGCCTACAATACAAACGTATTATCTAGGAAAGCTCCGCATATATGTGGTTAACATGTGTATGTATACATGTAATATTTAAAAATTTGTGAAACTTGAAAATACCTTTTGCTATGTTTTTTAAATACCGAGATTACGGGAGCTCGGGACTCAAACTATTGATCTCTCGTTATCTTTCTCATATATATATATCCAACTCTTGAACTCTAACTTGTCGCATTCTTGCCCTCAAAGCAACATATCCCATGAAATGTATATGAGTAATTAACCATTCAACATAATAGTCAAAACAAAGTGGCATGATACATTGAAATCCATTTAAGTCAAACAGGCAGAATAATATAATCTATCAAATATTGGTGGGAAGTTCAGTGTGACATGAGGAGGGAAGATGGATCGAATGGACATGTTTGGGTTGAAACCGACCTTTGAGCTTACAATTGACATGCGTACTGTTTTGACTAAGACATCTGCAAAACCAGCTTTGTGGTGCCGCCAAGCGGCTTCGAGCTATCGATCGCGTATAATCGACATCAATTAGGATGCCTCAAGTTGTCAGAAACCAATCGTGTGTCCTAGTTGGCGTCATGAGGTTAGATGCAATACCTACATCAAGTCGAGCCAATTTTGCCTGTCAAAAAAGATAAGATACCAGCTCCGCCATCAACAGACATTTTCACAGTGAACACCAATCGCTCCACTTATCAAGAATTATTGCTAAAAGTATCAATCGTCAGTCTTACAACCGCTCCACTTGTCAAGAATCATTGCTAAAAAGTATCGATCGTCGGTCTTACAATCGCCACGCCCACGGTTCTGACGGGGACGTGGCCTAGCCGACGTCATGAGATCACAATGCCAATCGACTACACATATTGCATCGAGCAATATTACAGATTCCAAATCTACCATCATAGACATCTTCCGTTCTTCGTACATACCACACACTCAATTGTTGACACCAAACAGAAGAAGCGCTTCACACAACACCTATCAACGAATTTGTAACGCCGGACATGCCTACAACAAGCCACTAGGAGCCACGCCGTCCGGAACTAGGCACAGTCTCTCTTGCGAATCGGGTGATAACAGAACGACGCGAATGAGGATCAATGACCTAGAGCGCTCCGGATTCACTGACTTCAAGAAGCAAAGGCAGCGAATCTACATTAACGCTGACTTTGTTCATTTCCGACCACCAAATCACGAACAGACGGCCCAGATTGAATGCTACAACGACGTGGACAGTCTTACGCGAACAATGTTCCGTGAGTGAACAGCCGGATTCTGGTCTACCCTGTCCGATTTCGATCCGACAGTTCGCATAGCGTAAGTCAGTCAGGTTACTGTAGCCCTGACCTGTCTATGCAAGTAGCAAGGTGGCCCTCGCAAATGCGAGGGCATCGTCTTTAGTATGAAAGGCTCAGGGAATAATATTTTATTTTAATTCGATATCATAGTATGTCCTATGAAATCATACGGCTCTACCACCACTACCACAGATTTAGATATGACACATACGTCATTTCCCTAAACACACATGTCTTACTTGTGTGTGGTATTAGATTATTAAACATAACTATATTTATATGATGTAGTAAGAGAGGTTAATATCATTATTTATATATACAAATTTCTTCATAAACACATATATTTGTCATTTGTGCTTCATATTAAATTAGTAAACATAATTACATTTGATCAATATGTGAGGTTAATGGTGGTATTATATGTAGAGTTATGGAATTCGTTCTGTTATGGCTGAAATAACAATAAGGGTAGGCAGGTCAACGTCTAGCTGGTGTTTCCGTGATCTTTTATTGAACTTATTTTCCTTGGGTGCAGTAATTAATATCATCAATTGTGATACATTCTATTACAATTGTGATTACCGATTGATTGATTTTGAATACATATAGTTGTTTAGAAAAACCATTTGGGGTATACAAACATAATAAAGTACTCAAGATTCATCATTCATATACGCTTTTATGTTTTGAAATAAGAATTCAAAGTGTAGATGTCTTAGTCAACAAATGTGTACTTGGATGGCTAGAAGGGGGCTTGTGCCTCTAATTAACATTGTCAATACCCTCGATTGTAAGGAACATATGAAAACTATGAGTTTCATTAGGCTTCCAGGTCAGACCTATATTAACCCTAGTTCTCTAGTCTCTCATCACAACATCTCTTCATGCCTTTTGTCACTTTGTATGCTCCGCCATCGTATTTCCGTGATCGTTGACGATTCTAGTGTCCGCATTCTATCAGACCCGTACTTTGTGGCATGTCTTTTTTAATATCAGTGTTCTAAAATATTATCTGTGGATAATGTACTGGTGGTGATACTTTGAATATGTATTAGTTAGCGTCTACAAATAAGATAAAAAGATCCAACGCATCGACAACCGGGAACCTGTCAGTTTTATAGCAATTTCTGGTATCTATGTGTTTTTCAATTTTATTACTCCCTCCGATCCAGAAAAAGATTCGGAGGTTGTACATAACGCTCGTACTGCTCACCTTAGTTTGCCACGACTATTATAACGGATCCGAGGGAGTATGATTTTATCATATATTAATTAATTTGAGAAAAAACTACGTATTTTTGTTGTTCGCTATTTAATCAATGTGATGCGCCTATATGGTCTACATGCCTAAAGTTAACAAAATAGTCATGGCCCATGTTTTTCTAATTGAACTGGTGCAGATTGTTTGTTTCTTATGTTGATGTAGAACTTTCAAACTTTATCTTATGACACTAAGATGTGCAGCCTTGAGAAGAAAGTTGTTCATGAGTTGATTTTCAGACTATTCATATACTCTTCTACGTCTTAAACTCAAAATTTGTTTTTTACCATGTGTCTCACTAAGGGACATTATATTTTAAATGGAAGATGATGTTCCCATTGACAGCTTAGTGGTAGCTTCGTCAATGTTAAAACTTACCCTGCAAGTCTCACTAAAGCAGATGACATTGTCGTTGATAGTGATGTCTTCGCCAATATTGAGGTTTCACAACTCTAGTCATTAGAAACTTACTCGTGAGTGTGTACGAACGGAGACTAATGACTCTTGGGTATATCGTGGAAATAAAAATTCAAAAAGGTCAGAAAATTCCTAATCTTTTTTACGCGCAAACATGATTAAGTCTTGTATTCATACCAAATGTTTGGCCAGGAAATGATTCTCATATAAATCATGACAAAAAAATACAAATCTATGACAATATAGCGTTTATATAGTGTATTTTTCTTGGCAAATCTTCTCTGGCGAAATGTTGTATACGGGTACAAAACTTAATATGTTTGCGTGACTGAAAGTTTCCGGATTTTTTTTACTTTTTAAATATCGGGTGCGCTGATACCCATGTAATGTATTTTCGGTCAGTGTACCTGTATTTTTATGTCGATATCACAGTATGTGCTTAGAAAAAACTCATGTACTCCACTCATGCACACACACATTGCCCATAGAACTGCTACATGTACCATCACAGTCTAGCTACGAAATTAGTTTTCCTTGTTTTAACGTGTACGACCATGTTCAGATTCCTCTTTTTTCTTTTACGCAACAATTTTAATTTGGAGAAGCAAATTATGGGAGAACCTTCGTTTGATATTCACAGGTCTATGGGTTGGTATATTTGTTATTGATCTACATCTGCCTTCAGAAAAGTACAAGATTATGTCATGGAAGAAGAAAGAGGTTGAAGATTTGCTCATCTCTTTCGTCTTTATTTTGTAATCACAGTAATCAACTCGTGTATCTCTATCATGTACTATTTGATAATATAATATAGGGTATTGATTGCCAAAAAACAAAAATTGGAGAAGCAAATTGACACGATATGTCCAGCTCTTTTTTTGTTTGACACAAACTAGTTGGCATGTACGTGCAACGCACGTATTCATAATTAAAGGGACGATTTACAAGTACGAAATATTGCGGGTTGCATGTTTTCAAAGTTAAAGGGGCAATTTACAAGTACGAAATATTGCGGGTGCAATGCACATGTCGACTAATACATACACAAAACATAGTCTTATTTTAATAAATATTGATGTACAAATAAAATCCTTAAGCCAAAAAAATCAATTATTTGTACAATGTTTCATCTAGAAGGTTTCGTTGCCAACTTCTCCTACTACTATTTTGTGCATTATTTAAAAATCATATTTTTGTTTTGTAACATTCATGTGTAAATGGGAATAATTCAGAATATTTGGTAGATGTTTGAGTTGTTTATTATTGGAGTTTCTACCATGGCATTTAGAAGTATGAGAACATCATGCAGAAAGTCACTTGTTAAATTACATGGAAAACCATCGCTGATTGCAAAAGATACCAGAAGATTACGGACCCCTTCGGCCATGCATTGTGGTTTGAGAAGCTTACGCATGGGTCTGCTCATGTGATTACTTCTCAATTCTTAGGCCATACTCAAGGATGTGTTGATGGGAAGTACGTTAGTAAATTTCATCCATACACCACTGTATCTAAATTGAGGAGGAGCACCTACGTGAGGATTACCAGAGATAAATGTCAACCACATGAGTACATGACGTGGATCCTTGTCCACAGCAAGAAGGCATCGGTGCTAGCAGCTGGAAAAAAAAACCTTGTCTACAGAAGTGCGCTTCTCATGGCGGAGCCTCAATCCATGTCCGATTTTGCTTGTTGACCTTGCCGGAGTCCATCGTCTCGCTACACTCGGTCGGACCTCTCCTCCACCCGCGAGGACGCCCCGTCCTCCAGCTTGGGATCGCCCCTTTTCCGCATCCTGCCGCTATCCGGATCAGGGAAGAAGCAGGCCCCGCGGTCGTTGTTTCATCCCATGTCGATCTCCTCGGCCTTGGTCGCGTCGATGCGCACCATCCTCATGAAGTTGAACAAGAAGACCCTGCCCAGTACACGGACTCATCCACAATCCTCCCGTCCAAGAACTCGTGCCGCAGGGGCACGGCCATCTCGCCCTCGAGCTCAGCCCACGCGCCGCCCTCGAAGCAGAGGAACCCGACGCCGAAACGGCTCATCCGCGTCCGCTGGGTAGAAGCGGCAGCCATCCGGCCGGCGTTCCGCAGCAGTATCGCATGGCGTGGAGGCAGCATCCGTCGCCTGCCCCTCCCGTTGGTCCCTCGGCCGGCGCGACACGGGGCTGTTCAGCTCGCCTCCAGGGACCAGGTCGATGGGATAGGAGCCCAACGCGGTGGGAGGCAGCGCGCGTCGAGCGCGGCCCTGCGGCCTCCCGGCGGCGGCGCGGCGCGGCGAGCAGAAGGCGGCACCGGCGCAGACCCTGGCGACGACCACGGCTCTCCACCCAGAGCGACGCCCCGGTCGGTCATGTTCGGCCTAAGCGAAAGAAAATATAACAGCAAAAGAAAAAATAACGTTTCGGATGTGTTGAGTTTAGCTCAACACGGACGGAACGATCTGGTTCGTTGATCATCGATCGTAGGGCATAGATTTAATGTATCCGGCGAAGTTTGCTCTTTTAATAGTAGTATAGATGGTACGCCCAGCCTTGCTCTCCATGGTCGATCAAATTAAGAATTAAGGAGTCCAAGTTGGATTAAATACACAGCTAACATCGGATCTGCGTTTTTTTTAAGTTCACATGAATTGTGCGTGCACTATGCTAGCACGTACGTGCGTGTATGCACAAATGTGTGGTAAAAAAACGTTTACATATTAAATTGGAACCGTTAAAATTGTTATTCATGGTTTGTACAATTTTTGCATCTCCTACCATTTGCCACCACGTTTACAAAGCTTTTATTTTTTGCTTCTAGCTATCACGCTCAGATACTTTTGTACAGTTTGCGGAGGTACGTGTTTTTTATTTGCTGCTAGCGTGCCAACCATTTTTATTGCCATCGTGTCAACCAAGGTAGGTAGTCCAGCTGGGTTTTAAAACGGACAACGTGTTACCGTGTCAAACAGGTTATGTGACTACTAAGGGCGTGTTCGGCAATCGCCTCGCTTCTCAGAAATCCTCGCTTCCAGCTTCTGAACCCGTCGCCAGCTTCCCGTGCGGAGCGCGAAACGTTCGGCGAGCACGATCGCTCCGCTCCTTGCTTGGCCAGGCTGCGGCCCATTTAAAGCTGGGCTGGCCTGCTGGGGCGGCAAGGCTTGGTCCAAATGTTTTTTGCCATTGTTTTGTTTCCTTTTTTCTGTACGAGATTTCCTGTACGTGTTTTTTGCCATATATTATCTTCGTATTAGAAAATGCGAACTTGAGCATAGCAAATATTTACATATACTAGTTTCCTTTCGAGGCTAACTGCAAGTAACATATATGCTGCTCCTTGTAAATTTCTTAGTTTGCTCAACACACGACGAGCGTGTTCATGATATTACCAACCAAAGGTACCTGTCTTTTGATGGATGCCATCATACCAGCTTTATGACAGAAAAAGATGCTTGTGGCAAAGATACATTTGCAACAGGTTAGTGCAAATCTAATTAAGATATTTCCTACGTGGCTTGCTCATCACCATCCATCAGCAATGGCTGTAGCAAGTTCATCCCTAAAGTCATCCATATCATCTCCGTTTGCCTCCGGAGTAGACGAGTCCGAAGCACCCTAAAGTCATCCATATCATCTCCGTTTGCCTCCGGAGTAGACGAGTCCGAAGCACCTTGAGGAACAACATACCGCTTATATCTTTCCGGAATTGTTGGCACATAGTCCGGATCCCTGTCGAACCTCTGAAAGTGGATATCATTTCTATCATGAGCGCGAATATAGTTGTGCAATGTCATACACGCAGCCACAATCATCTTCTGTGTATCAATGTCATACTTCGGCATCTTGAGAAGAGTTTGCCATTTCATCTTCAATACTCCGAAGGTACACTCAATGACGTTACGCTTGGACGAGTGGATCCTATTGAACTTCTCGACGGGAGTAGTAGGCGGTACACCTCTATGGAAGTCGGGAACATGATACCTTTCTCCTTTGTATGGTGCAAGATATCCCTGTCGATTAGGATAGCCGGCGTCCACAAGATAGTACTTACCTAATAAAAACAAACACATTGTGCATATTAGTTCTACCATGATTACACCAAATGGATTAATATAAAAGAAATGCTCACCCTTTGGAGGATGCGGGAAGGTGAGCCTGTCCTTGTCAATAGCATGATATAGAACACTTGTATCATGCATAGCACCAGGTTGTCCAATTGAAGCATAAGTGATATGCATGTCAAAGTCACATACTGCCATTACATTCTGAGTAACTGCACCAGTTCTTCCAATGTATCTCACTTGGCTGATTGGGGCAATGACAACCCTAATATGAGTTCCATCTATTGCACCAACGCAATTTTTAAGATGTGGGAAGGCCCTTCTATCATTCTTAATCCTAGGATGCACAGCTCGAAAATTTGGGTCTTTTGGTTTGATGTAGTGAGCCGACATAAGGATCACACAATTCAGCACGTCAAGAAATTTGTGGCTGATAGTATCTCCTGAATGTTTGAAACAGTTTTGTGTTCTCCTATTTGATCACAACCACCCAAGGTCCACAAGAACATAGCAAGAGACTCATAGCTGCTAACAAAGGGGGAATTTTTTAGGCCATACCTTTGGACCAACAAGTCATGAAGATCGAAAAATACCCTTGCACTCATTCTTAACATTCTGTATGTCTCTCCGGGTGTATCAATGGTCTCTTGCAACCATCCAAACCCACTAAGTATAGAAGTCCTAGGATCAGCCTTCAACAACCAAGATTCACTATACTTCTGAACAATGGTGGCTGCATTTGAACAAAGGATAGTCATTTGTTTTGCATGATGGCAAACCAACCTTCTCTTGCGTTGATAGTCATTCTCAGCATCACTATCATTGTCAGCCATCTGCATGTAAACATGAACCCAATCACAAAATAGTTAGCATCATACACAATCTTTCAACATAAACCAAGCATGGAAGACAAAGTAGTAATTGATAGAAAATATTCAAATAGTTGTTACAAGCCAAATAGGAAATAATAGTTCAATGCAGCCAACCATAGTACGTACACCATCACCACAATTACATAGAAGTGATCCATCTACTTTGGATACGTGTGGTCATACTTCCTACGAAGCCAACTCTTACGAGCCCCAACGGACATGTGCATAAAAATCTCCCTTGTGTCTCTTCTGGCCATCAACTCAGTTGCAATGTAGTGCTCATCAGTACCTTCTACTGCCCCACATTCCAAAACAGCATCCATGACAGACTTGACAGAAGCGCTGTCATCATTCTTCATGAAAGACTCAAAAGATGACTGGGATCTCTCAGCAATGTCACCAATCCTTGTAATCTGCTCCTGCATCACAATTGCAATCTTGGGTTTCTTGCTAGCATCATAAACCATCTTTCCAAGCCTCTTTTGTGTTGAACCACTAGCTCCCGCATCACCTGGAATTGCCTGCTCTTCGGTGTCATCATTATCAACATCTTGGATGGCTTCAACATCAATGAGACCTGCTAGTGCTGCACTGGAAGGAGGTGGTACGCCTGAAGAAGGATTCCAATGATCAGTACCATCACTAGTGATGTCTTCAAACAGCTCCTTCAATCCCTCTTCGTTGCGAAGACCTTGCTTCTTGAACTTGCCACAACCTGGAATGTCCTATAATTAAACAACAAATATTAACACATTTGGTTTTCAAAGTTAACTAACTACAAGAAAGAAAACAAAAGCATTACAACTCACCTGTGCTGCCTTCTTCCACCACTCAGAATCTTGTTTGACAGTGTTCTTCTCAGCGTCCCATCCCCTCCCGTCTCCCTCAGTCTGAGTTTCTTGAACATGTTGTAATCACCTTTCAGTTTGTCCCATTTATTTTTTAGTTGGGGCTGCTTGTATGACAGTCCGGTTATCATTTTGAACTCATTACCAAGTGCTTCATATGCATTCGGTGTCAAGTGAGTGTTTGGCCTATTACCCCTCCGCACTTGTTTGACAAACAACTCAACAATTATCCTAGTGTTCTCATCGGTCCATTCGGCAGCCATTTCTTGACACTAGTTAACAATAGTGGTAAAGCAATTATATAACAAGAAATCTTAGTCAGGCTCTAACTTCCAAACATAATGCTTTACTCAAAAGTAGTACACAAGGTCAGACTAGCATTTCTACAGAATTCGTTGAATCAAACTCCAGTGACATCTGACATAAAAACTTGAACATTAAGCACACAAGATGTCTTAGGTTGTTCATACACTTGTGAATTTAACATACTGCATGAACAGGAATGTAAAACTAGAGCAGTAAAATTTTCAGAACTCACCTTCAGCTGCTGATGGAGGTCAGGGGCGGGGATCACTGCTGCTGCAGTTGCTTGAGGGAGGAGGTGAGAAGGAGGTCGCCGCCGTCCCTCTGCTGCTGCTGGTCACGCGGGCGGGGATCACTGCTGCTGCAGTTGCTTGAGGGAGGAGGTGAGAAGGAGGTCGCGCCGTCCCTCTGCTGCTGCTGGTCACGCGGGCGGAGGCTGGAGATCGTGCTCGTCTTCGGCGGGCGGAGGCGGGGAATCTGCGAGACTGTGGGCGGCCGGAGGCGGAGGAGAGGAAGATCTGGCCGGTGAGGTGAGTGCTGCGCCGCCGCTCGGTCGCCGGATTTGAGGGAGCTCGGGTCGAGGTGAGTGGCGGCGGCGGCTAGGGTTAGGTCGGGCGCGCGCTGGTGTGTGAGGGGAGGAACGAGCGCGGGGTGTGCGGGTGCGCTGGGCGGGGTGATAGACGAGGCGGAGGAGAGGATCGAACCGGGCATTTTCCACTTGGCGGTGGCACGAAGGCCGTAATTTCCAACTGCTCCGGGATATGCCGATCCGCGGAATTGGAAAAGGGCTGCTCCGCCGATTGTGAAGGAAAAAGAGGCCGCTTCACGGATCTGGCTTCGGGAAGCCAGAGTGTTCGGCCCAGCTCCACACGTGGAATTGGAGAAGCTGGAAGCCAGCAGACATCCGAACACGCCCTAATATTTCATTAAATCCTAACCACATATTTTAGGTCTAACTATCAAAGTTAATTTAGATGATGTGGCTTAACGTAGTGCCTCGAATAACTCACTCATTTTTACTTTTAGTATATATAATACAATAGATACTCCCTCCATTTGGAAATAGATGTCTTAGCTATCTTAAAATTTGGATGTATGTACACACTAGAACTTGTCTAGATATATCCAACTTTTGAGATAGCCAAGACATCTATTTCTGAACGGAGGGAGTAGATGTCAGCCAAGCCGCACCACGGCTAGAGGTAGAGGGAAGGAGGGGGGGGGGGGGATGGAGAGAGAAAACTGTACTGTAACAATACAAACAAATTGACAGTTCAAACAATTAGGAACAACATGAACACGCGCAACACATGTTTCAAGCGGTGCCACACCGTCATCTCTGAGGTGCACGCGGGATCTAGCTTGTCTCTCCATTGGACGTTTCAACCCTGCCTGGCGCGCTCATTGCTTCATTCGTCCCTGTATGGATGGATGGCGAGAGGCCCGAACTGACACGTTTTACATGGTGGTGCAGAAGTGGCAACAGAGGTCGTACGTGCACGTCCCCTCGCGGTGAATTGATCGATCGTGGCTTCCTCCTGGAGTTCCCTAATCTGGACTGAACTCTACTCATGTCGTGGCCTCGTCGGAGTGCCTAGCTCAGCTCCGGCCTCTCTACTGCTGCTATATAAACGCGCACAGACCATATCACCCAGACACGAAGCAAGTGTTTCTTCTACACCCGCTCAGAAGCTCACCTATACTCCACCTAGCTGCACAGACTGAGGTTGCTAGCTACTCCGGTCAGCATCCATTAGCCGTCACATGGCTTTTGCAATCAAGCCTTCCGCCTCGCCGTCGTCCTCGGCCGCGTTGGGCCATCCGGGGCGGCGCGGTGCCGCGGCGGCTCTGGTGGCGGTGACCGTGCCGAGGAGGTTTTTGGTCCGGGCGGTCGCCGCCGCCACGTCGGCGGACTCGATCGACCCGGCCGTGGCCATGTCTACGCCAGGGAGGAGCGTTGTCAGGCGCCGCGCGTCCTGGCGCCGGCGCCGTTCGCGCCCGTCGCAAGCAGGTGCGCCCTGTCGGTGTCGCACACCTTGTCGAAGATAAAGGACCAGGGCAAGGTACGTACGCGTGCATTTTATGGCACTGAATTTATTACTAATTCGCAGCATCACGCACGTACATAGGTACACGGTACACGTCGAGCAACACCGATCAACTGATGCTTAAGTTTTGGCCCGTGTGTGTGTGCGCAGACGGCGTTCATCCCGTACATCACGGCCGGCGACCCTGACCTGGAGGCGACGGCAGATGCTCTCAGGCTCCTCGACGCCTGCGGCGCCGACGTCATCGAGCTCGGCGTGCCCTTCTCCGACCCCTACGCCGACGGACCCATCATCCGGGCCTCCGCGGCGAGGGCGCTGGCCGGCGGGACGACGATCGACGCCGTGCTGGCGATGCTGAAGGAGGTGACGCCGGAGCTGTCCTGCCCGGTGCTGCTCTTCTCGTATCTCGGGCCCATCGTGCGGCGGGGGGCGGCGAGCTTCTGCGCCGCAGTCAAAGAAGCCGGAGTGCATGGTCTTATAGTGCCTGATCTTCCTTATGCCGAGACATGTGCATTCAGGCATGAGGCCAGCAAGAACAGCCTAGAGCTTGTACGTGCTCAGCCCTCTTAAGCAGAGCAGGATTTGTAGTTGCAGCCATTGACAGTTTCTCTTAATTTAATGTTGCATGCAGGTCCTACTTACAACACCGACCACACCAGCAGAGATGACGAAGGAGATCGCACAAGCTTCACGAGGGTTCGTTTACCTTGTAAGTGCCAATGGAGTTACAGGTCCACGAGCAACTGTGGACCCGCGTGTCAAAGATCGTCTCATGGAGATTAAGCAGGTCTGCATGAAAGATTTTCAAATTCGCCCATATTTCCAACGGATTGTGGTACAAGTTTTGTGTCCTACCCATATGCTCATACGATTTCGTTATTATCTGCAGGTCACCGACAAAGCAGTGGCGGTAGGCTTTGGCATATCGACACCTGAACATGTTAGACAGGTAAAATCCCCTATTGATAGATAAGAATACTTACAAGAAATTATTGAAATACTATTGAGAACTCAACACGCTAAATGAAATTTTAACAAATGGACACAGATTGCAGAGTGGGGTGCAGATGCAGTGATCATTGGAAGTGCAATGGTGAAACAGTTGGGTGAAGCAGCTTCTCCGAGAGAAGGGTTAAAGAGATTGGAAGAATATGCCAGAAGCCTAAAGGATGCACTGCCATAGTTTATAAATATAGGAAGCTAGTTTGTCATATGTACATATATATCAAGGATTCTCATAAGTTAATTGGATCGACGTGCTAGTTTGGTGATAAAATATATGGGGTTTACACATTTTTTAATGCATTGACCGATTCAATCCAACTATAAGTTCAAAAATTGATGGAGAAATATGAGCAATATATATTTCGACAAATTATACATTACTCGTTCTTTTTACACTTATTTTTTTGAAAAGAGGCTGAGACCCCAGCCCCTGCATCGAAGATGTACATATGGCCTTCTTTATTAGATTATTTAACAAAACACTAACAAGAGCATACATCAAACAAGCTGAAACCAGCTTCATGGCTGACGCCACCCTTACAAACTCGACAATGGGGCGATCAAGGCATCCAGGCATTGTGCCCCGGATTCTCAACCGCGACCCACCAATATAAGAAAAGCAAATGGGTTCGTAAAAAAATTCTTTGTCGCATTCGGTTTGTCAACTAAATTGGTTGAGGCCAAGCAATAAGCTAAAACTTTGCGAGCTGATACGCCTCAAGCGTATCTAATTTTTCAAACACTATTTCTATTATTTTTATTTATAACTTGCATAGATTGAATAAAAACTAATCCGGACCGATGCTGTTTTCCGCAAGTTTTCTATGGTGTTAATTTTTTGGCAGAAAAGGCGTGAAAAAGGAAATCACACACTAAATTCTTTCGTGCGAAAGAGTCACGGACCGAGATGATGAAGTGGAGGGGCGCCACGTGCCACCCCACGCGTGTCCCACGCCACTAGAAGGGGCCCACAGATGGGACCCGGGCACCTCTTCACGCCCTCCTTCGGTCTATATTTTCCTTTTGCCTCGAAAACCCATACAGAGATTTTTCAATATTTTTTCTTGAGATGGAGACACCGCCACCTCTGTTTACCTTTGGGAGGTCTATTTAGGAGGAAGGTCTTGGCCTCCAAAGAGGTGATTTTGTCGCTGTCGTCATCATCAACCATCCTTCATCAACACATCATGTTCCTCCTACCTATGTGTGTAATCCCTTTGTAGGTACATGGGGTGGATGAGATTTATTATGTAATAGATGTCGGATTTGTTAGAGCTTGATACCTAGTATCAATTATAAACAAACTCATATATGTAAAAGGTACGCGCATACATACGTGAAGTTTGGTAGAAAATATTTATGGTAATATCTAAGATGAAGAAAAACATAAGTTAAAACTATAGGAAATTACATAATAAGATGTAAAAAATGTTTTAAATTGCAGCGAGTACATACAACGAAAAACATATTTTCTTTAAAATTCACATTTATGTTCCTATCCATACTACAAATGTACAAGTTTTCAAAATTTTATACATATTATATGTGCTTTTTGGGTAAGTTATAAAAATATCACGACCATAGGATAATATGATCTGTTTTCTATTTCCGAAGGAGCTCCAAGTACATACCATGAGGATGGAGCCATAGGAGTAAGAAAGGTGTGGGTTGGCATTAGTGTCAGAGTGCAGGCCTTGCCAATATCCATAAACGTCAACTATTGCTAGGAAGCTATTACTCTAATTAAGTAATGATGAGAATAACTATTTCGCAGTGCGAGTTATTACTCGTCGACATCTACAATATGATGAAGTTCTTCTTAACTATTTGTATTATGATAAGTTTATGAAAAAAACGTATTATGACAAGACACTCACTACTGGAAAATTAGTCGTCGCCGGGTGGTCAAAATACTTGGCGAAGGGCTAAATCCATCTCGGCGAAGGCTTCGCCGAGTGGGGCACTCGGCGAACGACACTCGGCGATATTGGCCTCGGCGAAGACTCTTCGCCGAGTGCTTTTTCTCGGATACTCGGCAAAGAGTTCGCCGAGTGTTGTTTACCTATACCCGGCAAAGAAAAGCAGATGACGGCCGTCCCGTCCGCTAGACTGTTGTTACATCTTTGCCTAGTGTTGCCCGACCACTCGGCAAACAGCTTAAAATGGAATTAAAAAAATTGACGCCGGCCGCCAGAGAACGGCGACGGCGAAGTATCACTCGTTCTGCTGGCTACGGTCGCCGGCGTCACCTGCGTCCTTGACGCGTGATGCGCCGCCGCCCGACGCCGTAGCCGCGGTGGCCCGCCGTCAGCTGCGTCCCCGCAGCCTCGCCGCGCCGCCGTAGCCGCGGTGGCCGTCGTCGCATGCGTCCCCGACACATGGTGCGCCGTCGCCCCGCAGCATCGCCGCGCCAGCCGCGGTGGCCGTCGTCGCCTGCGTCCCGACACGTGGTGCGCCGCCGGCCCCGATGCCGGAGCCGCAGTGATCTGCCGTCGCAGCCTCGCCGCGCCAGCCGCGGTGGCCATCATCACCTGCGTCCCCAACGCGTGGTGCGCCGCTGCCGCCCCGACGCCTGAGACTCGGTGTCCAGCCGTCGCTGTGTCCCCGCAGCCTCGCCGCCCGGCCGGTCGCCTCTGGCCGCAACGCACCGAGACGAGCTGCTCCGTCGGTGGAGGAACGAGCCGCCGGAAGAGCTGCTCCGGTCGCCGGAGGAGCTGCCACGCCCGGTCGACCGTGGGGATGCGCCGTTCGAGCTGCTGCTGCTCGACGATGTGCTGCTACTACTGCTCAAGTCCTCATGTGCATGTTGGCTGTGTGTGAGAGAGAGGATAGGAGATGAGGTGTGTGTGGCCCGTGCGTGAGTGCTGTGAATGAGTGGCCACGATGGTGTACTCGTGAGTGTGTGCTTTGTGTGACAGGACATGTGTGGTTGTGATGTGAGGTTGATTGCCTGCCACATCATCGATCCATGAGTTTGGTAGTTGGACCAATTAGGACGCAGTGGTTTGGCTAGTGTCTTATAAATACGAAATTTTGACAGAACAGACCACATCGACCAACGTAATGTCAAAAATGACCACCTGCAAAAATATTTGTCAAAAAGGACCACCTGAGGCGTGGCGGCAGGCGACACGTGGCGCCTGCCGCCACGGACGGAGGCGACAGGACAGGCCGCCTGGTGCGGTGGCGGCACGTTGTACCAAAACGGAATCCCGGCTCACTAAACGGGATGTCCTTCCGTGTGGGTCCCAGCCGCCTGGGCCCGTGGCGGCATGTCGAGCTGGCGGAGAGGCCGCCTGGGTCAGTGGCGGCATGTGGCCAGGCTGCCGACAGCGCCCAATGTTCTAGTAAATGTTGTTCGTGGTTTCTAGACATAGCTAATCAGGTAGTTTGTCTCAGTGTATGGCTGCATCTATTCTAACTGGATGCGAGCGCCTCTGTTTTATCTGTTCTTTACATCTCCAAAGCTGTGCCAATTTATCAGGAAGGACATATACCAGGACTGGTGCCCTGGCCACATGCCGCCACTGACCCAGGCGGCCTCTCCGCCAGCTCGACATGCCGCCACGGGCCCAGGCGGCTGGGACCCACACGGAAGGACATCCCGTTTAGTGCGCCAGTAAAGAAGATGTATGCAAAAAGAAGAGATGTAGCCAGTAAATAATATGAGGAGTTTACAGGCAGAGTTTGCTTTGTTTTCTGGTTGTGCGTGTTCTTTATATGATGGGCTTGATCTCTTATGTTGAGTACACGAGTTATCTCATTGCCTTTAACTTTTCTTCCCTTGCAGGGTTGCAAGCTTATTTTCATTTGCATCTAATGAAAGTGGGGCATGTATTTTCTAAAAGTTCATGCATGTCTGTTGATATGGTATATAATGATATTCACAAAGCCCTAGAGATTGGATCTTCTTTGAAAGTTTAATAAATTTTGAGCTACGGATGCTAACTAGATCTTCAAACCAAGGTAGATAAACCCCTTCCCTAAGGTATTTGCAACTTTACTTTTTTAACTATCACAGCTATTTGTGTTTGATTACTCGCTGTAATTAGTAAAATGCTTCAATATATAACATCTGCTACTTCTTCAATTAAACTTCTATTTGCTTCCAAAAGTATGTCATATATCTTTATGAGCTCATTAATTTCTTATGATTATTTGCCACTATTTTTCAGGTGGAGGCAATTGGCAGTACCCATAGTAGTTGTGGTGGCAATGCTAAGCTTCTTCCGAGGGAGGCCAACCAGACTGACATTGCTCTCTTGCTCCCAGCTTATGTGAGTGCACAAATATCTTCTTTCTGTACACTCTAGCGAAAGTGCAAATATATTTCTTCAGTGGATTTATTATGTTCATTCTGTACACTAGCTAAAGTGCAAATATATTTCTTCAGTGGATTTATTTCTGATAAAATAATAGCATTTCGAGAGGTTGAAGGTATCATTTATGCAGATAAACTAATAATTGTAGTTCTAGCCGCGTGGAAGGATATTTCCTCTAGAGTTTCTACAATGGTTATGAAAATAAAATTCAATGGTTATCTTACTCTTCTGGTGGGTTATTATTTGAGCACCGCTTATAGCCATTGTGTACATAAAATTTCTCACAAGGGTGCGGCGTGCCGCCGCACCGATTTCAACTAGTATATATGTAACGCGAGGAAAACGCTGGTAATTAGAAAATGTGTTAATTACTTTTCGTTCGTCGCGGTGGCTTCATCTAAAAAAAAGAAAAAACCGTGGTTGGCTTCGTGCTTCGTCGACGATATGGTTCCCGTTCCCGAGATCTTAAGTTTGCGGTCTTCGACTCATGAGCGTACGGCTAGCTTCGAGCTCTCTGCTTTGCTTCTGCTGCTATATAAACGCGCACAAACCCAAGTGTTTCTTCTACATCGCTCTGTCTCGACGCTCACATATACTACAAGTGCGTAGCATAGTACTGGCATCCATTAGTTGCATGGGTTTTGCTCTCAAGGCGTCCCCCCGATCGTGCGCGCTGCGGCTGAGCCGTCCGGCGATCGTGCGGCGATGGCGGCCGTGCTGCCAAAGAGGCTTGTGCTGAGGACGGTCACCGCGGCGGCGGCGGCGGTAGGCTCGCTGGACCAGCCGGGTAGGCGGATGGTGCCCACAACGTCGCGCGTTCCAGCGGCGTTATTAGTTCCCGTCGCCAACCGGCGGAGCCTCTCGGTGGCACAGACCTTGTCGAGGATTAAGGAGCAGGGCAAGGTACGTACGCATGCATGTCACCGAACTTATAATCAGCGTCATCCTCATGCGTACACAGGCAAAAGATCGATCAATTTTTTAAAGTTCACCTCATGTTTTGCATCGAGATACGTGCACATATTTACCTTTTTTTCCCTCAAACGAAAAAAATTACGTGAACCTGAAACTTTGCAGGTCAATATCTAAAATGTGAAGCTTGTTTCGAACTCTCATTGTACTCGCTCTGTTCTTGAAAAAGCTCTATGATTCTACCTCATTATAATACTTTAATCAAATTTATAAAAAATTGCACGCAAGCATGCAGACGGCGTTCATCCCATACATCACCGCTGTGATCCCGACCTGGCGACGACGGCAGAGGAGCAGGAGCTTCACCGCTGCAGCCAAAGACCCGGTGTACGAGGTAAATATGATAGCTTTTCATATCTCACTAAGTCCACACACATTTCGTCAGCTACTTAATCTCACTGCTAATTTGGTAGATTGTCTCACGTGTTACAGGTCTCATAGTACCTGATCTTCCTTATGCCGAGACATGTGTTCTCAGTAACGAAGCTGCGAAGAACAACATAGAGCTGGTACAATCTTTCTAGTTTTGTAAATCGTTTAAGCATTCCCACTAGTTACATCTACGCTCGGACTATCTACCACTCCTTTGTACAAGCCTTTGGCTTAATTTAACGTCGGGCTTCAGTTTAAAAAAACCACTCCTATGTTCTAATCTAAGGCAACCCGGAAATTTTACGGGAGCCGTTTACCTACCGGATAGGTTGTTGCCGTTGATCTGTGCTTTGAGATGCGCACGCCGACTGGGGCAGGTTCGCCCGTGGAAACCTGCACGCGCCGACTGGGGCAGGTGGCGGCTTGTAAGTGGCCAGCGGGACTCCGGTACCTACCGGCTCCTGTAAATATGAATTCTCCTAATCTAAGGCGCTCTTGAAATTCTTTGTCAACAACTAATACTTTTGACTATGACTTTCTCTTCTGACACGTTTGCAAAATTAGTATAAACTGATATGATATAAAAGTATTTATGCACGCTCAATCCATATGCATGCTTGGGTATATTTTTGTGGTCAAAGCTCTATATTAAGACCGTACAAAACTTGTACTCAAGTCTAATAATTAAACTTATGGCCGCAGGTGCTGCTTACCGCACCATCTACAAAGTCAAAGAGGATGAAGGCGATCACCGTAGCTTCAGAAGGATTGTTTACCTTGCAAGTGCCAACACATAGATGCATAAAATTGGAAATTTTTGTTGCAAGTTTAGATTTACGGTGAAAAGAGATGCGATGTTTATGCTTTTAATTACACTATGCAGGTAAGTATCAATGGCGTTACAGGCGCCCGACTAGATGTGAACCCACGCGTCAAGGATCTTCTTAAGGAGATTAAGCAGGTTTTTCAAACAAATTACAATTCCTTTTTATCAAAATAAATGTAACAATTGATCTCTCGAGTCATCTTGTTACTAATTCACGAGGCTTTGTTATGATCTGTAGGTCACTAACAAAGCAGTCGCGGTTGATTTGGCATATCCACACCGGACCATGTTAGGCAGGTAAAAGACATTTTCCTATATATACATACGAAGATCCACCTCCTTGTCTTATCCAATTTTTGTGCATGGTAGTATGGTGCTCTTACTTAAAGAATGCAAGTGTACGTGGCAGGTTGCACAATGGGGCGCAGACGGAGTGATAATTGGTAGTGCGATGGTGAAGCAGCTTGGTGAAGCAGACTCCCCAAGAGAAGGATTGAAGAGGTTGGAAGCATACGCGAGGAGCCTGAAGGATGCACTCCATGATTGTATAAAATCCATATTCAGTAAACTGGATTAGCAACATACTTTGGTGACCATCACATGAATCGGTTAGAAGTAGTTAATAATGGACTTACCTTTTCTGTATGGTTAAAAAATGCTCGTTTGAAATTATTGTTTGATACAACTACAATCCCAGCACAGATGCACAAAATGTAAGGGAAACATTGTCTTCTGTCTATCCTCTCTCTCTGTTTCTCTCTTCCTTCTAACAAAAGCCAAAAATGCAATACCACAACTAAAAAGATACCCACCAACTATCCACACCCTTCATTTCATCAAGATTCGTGCAACAAATTTACCAACGAATCTTCAAATGTCAATGCATTATCAATAATTGATGGATTTATGTAATTTAAATTTTAGATTCATGTACTAACAGAATATATATGTATGCATTGACAAAAAAAAAACCATGCATTATCAAGGCGCTTGTTAGAATTGGTGTTTGCGTATGCTTTGGGCAATTTGGAATTGTCGCAATGATGTGGTTTTTAATAAATCTACAAATGCAAATTTCCTACAGGGTTATGCATAGAGCGGCGTACTGGATTCACATGTGGTCCTTCCTTCTACCTGTAGATCAGCGAGGCCTTATGGTTTCTGGTGCTCTCGATTGGCGGTCGTTTGGGCTATCTACAACCAGGGTGGCGGCCAGTTTACTAAGAGAATACAAGATGTATAAAGGCGTTATGTATTTTTATTTCGTTGGCTTATTCATGTTGCTACTTTGAGCGATACATGATTGTAAACTTGATACCTAAACTTCGCAATAAAACAGCTGTGTGCATCGCTTCGATACAGAGGCTGGGCTGAGATCCATTTCGAAAACAATTAACATATTTTTTAGTTTTTTTAACACATAAAATAGTAGGAATAATATGACTCGTTGGATGCAAAATCAACGGTCATGATAAGCGATGGGTATCCTCTCTTTTTTTGACAATCATACCATATATTATAGTAGCAAATAGTACACGGTAGAGATACACAAGCTGACTACAACGATTACAAAATAAAGTCTAAAAGAAACAAGCAAATATTCGAGATCTTCAAACTCTTTCTTCTTCTAGGACACAATCTTATACTTTTCTGAAGGCAGCCGTAGAACGACACAGATGTCAAACCACAGACCTGTGAATACCAACGAGTGTTCTCCCATAATTGTAATTTTGAGCCGCAATGGCAAGACTACGTGCACGCACGCATCCATTAAGATAATCAACCAACATCGGCAAGAGTACCGACACCAGTATTTCAGGGAATAACAACCGAACAGCCTAGTCGACGTCGCTGGGAGCCGAGAGTACGAATCACCATTGTCGAGGAGTATCAGATGGGACAAAATTGCGAGAACAATCCTCGTGACAACCATGAGAAAAATCCAAAATCGATCTGGCGAAGCAAGATCTGAAGGACCACCATTGACATCGGAAGAAGATCTCGTCGTCGAAGGAAGGGCCGAAGATTACTTATTGTAGACGATACCGACTCCATTGATGAAGAAAACGGCAACAAAATCTTAATCCAATCTATTGAAAACACTAATTTTCTTAAGAACTCCACCCATAGATCGGGTTCCCCACCCCTCCCAACACTGGCAAGGCCGGCCGGAGGAGGGGAACCGATCTATGGGGGAGGCGGAGGTGGTGGCGGCTGCGCTTATCCTCTTAGTTGTGGGAAAACCGCGTTGAACAAAAGCCCCCACTTTTGCGTTGAACACAAACTAACACGCACGCAACGGAATACGGGAATATGGTAACATGAATAGCATCAACCAGAATAGCATAGCTTATATGGTAACCACCGAGGAACAAAAACTTTGGGGATTCTCCTACTTTGCATAGATATACGGCATTTGGTTATGTCGGCTTTGTGCGGGAGAGGATTGCTGGATCTTCAATGTCGTACGCGTACATGTTGCTCGAGTCCCGCTTGCAGTAGATCCCGGTGAGGGAGACCTTGCCGTTCTGCAGGTCGAGCTTGTAGAGCATGTGACAGTAGAGGTGGAAGAGCATGGCGCCGCTACTCTCCGAGAAACACTCCAGCGCCACCCTATCCCCTTCCATCTTTGACAGCGGCCCGCACCCTGCCTGCACCTTGATCCACCATAGGTCGACGAAGCTGCAGCATGTCCACCTCGCTGGCTCCACCAGGCGTCGTTGTCCATCGTCCACACAGAAATGGTGAACATATCCGCCACGGCCAAGGTCAGTCGTCGCGTCCCGTCTACCGCCGACGACGCCAGCAGGAGCTCGTCGGCGGCAAAGCGGCGCTTTGTGTGTTTGTTTTGGACCTCGGCGGGTAGCCTGATTGGCACCGGCTGCCCCTGGCCGACGACAGGGAGCTCGAGGACGTGTAGGCCGAGGCTCTCCGAATCAGACTCGCTGAGAAAGTAGGCAACGCCGTTGAGGAGGACCGGCGTCGGGCGGAGGAACCTGATAGGAGATTTCAGGGGAAGGCGCGCGTATGTGGCCACGACGCCACCCCACCCTCCTGCTGCTGATGAGTAGGTCTGGATCTGGAGCATCCCGTCGACCGTCAGCTCAAGGTTGAATACGTGTAGGAGGAACTGCCCGTCCCTGTCGACAAGCAGCACGAAAGACTAGTCCGAGATGACCGGGCGCGGCAGGGAGACGTGCTGCCCGCTGACGGGATTGCACACATAGAGCTCGGAACCCGGATTCGACGGCGGAGGGGCGAGGCTGTGGACGGGAGGAGGCAGCGGCATCGCCGGGAGGCGGCGGAAGGCGATCATCCCGCCGTGGGAGGCGATGGGCTCGAAGTCTTTGAGTCGTTTACACGGTGATCGAGGAAGCGCCATGTCGTCCTTCGGCACCTGTACAAAATCCATCTTGCCAGAGGAGGACCCGCAGAAGGCGCCGAGGAGGCGGTCCGGGGAGACGATCGACTGCTTCGTCGCCATGGTCGGCGTTCTTCCTCCGGCCGCTGGCACACGTACAGAATCTGCGCACACGTACAAACTTGCCTGCAATTCAATCGCGACTTCACACCTGCGCTGTACGAATCCGTCCGAGCCCAGTATTATAGACGGTGTGTGTGTGGTAATCCGATTCGGCTCTTGAGTCCGTTCTCGCCTCAGCAAAGGACGAGTCGATCTGGTGATCTCGGGGGATTCCTATTTGCCGCGCATTGCGGGCAGTAGGGTCTCTCCGCGTAATCTCTTCCCTCTTGGGCCCAAGTGCCCAACCCAGTAACAAAGTAAACGTACTCGATCCCTGAAAAATAGCCTTTTATGCAAAGTTTATTTATTTTCTCTTTCTTCTATCGTGACAAAAAAATATCTATAGTAAACGAGCAATGCTTGGACATGCACAATGATTTTTTTTAAAATTCCTTTTCTATTTTACTTTTTGTTTATTTTATTTTTTCCTTTATTTATATTTTCAATTTATTTCCCTAAAACATATTTTTAGAACATTTCTTAATAATGTTCATAGGATAATTCTTATTATTCACGCAATATAAACGGTTGTTTCGACATGGACCATTTCTTCATACATATGATTTTAACCAATTGTAAGTCCTTCGTGTTAGTCTTTGAAATAAAATACAATCATCATGAGTTATGCGAACATTTATGAAACAGAAAATAAATTCTAAACAAATATTTTTGGTTGATAAAATGTTGTACGTTTTTCTTAGTAAGTTTGGTCATGCAGGTCGACTAAAATGTGTTCATGTAACTAAGAAAATGTTTATTTGTATAAGTAAAATGTTTAACAAATACTTCAAACTTGTTTTGAAAAATAATGATAGTCTGTAAGAAAAAAATTAAAAACGATGTTCCAGCATTGATGGAATGCATTCATGTATTAAGAAAAACTTTTCAAGTAACTCACTGAAATTGTTTCGTGTTCCACGGACAAAATATAAAGCCACTATCATCGTGTCCCTTATTTTCTACCCATCTACTTCGTGGTCTCATACTACCTTATAAATCTATTTCCAAAAAAAAAAACCAACAAGGGGGCCTCTTCTCGGAGCACTGGTGCCCTAACTTTTGACCCTGGATTGACATTTTCTTGGGGCATTAATGCCACATGTACTTGGCCGTGAAGGTGTGGCGGAAAGGGTGGGTATCTATATGTCCTCAACATGTGTGTTTTTTATATGTCGATACAATGTGTGTGCATGTTCTAACTGTCAGAATGCCCCTTCGGCATCGATATCCTTTGGCAACACTAACTGCAGGTGGCCTAATGGAAATCCTAACTACTCCCTTTGTACGGGTTTATAAGACCCGTACATATCTTAATAAAACTTTGATCATCAATTTGATATACAAGTTTGTAATTAATATTCCACAAAAAATTGTTGAACAAGAACAATTTTTTGGTCAAAGTTTAGGGTTTTAAGGTAAGGACCAAGCTGAGGCCAGACTTTACCATTTATTCCCTCTATTCAAATTTTGTTCGGTGAGCGTGACATAATAAAGTTTTGTTCCTCATTTTGGTGAAACAACACAATTAATTGTGTATTGTTGTAATTCACTACTCTCCCTATTCGAGTAGTAGTATTTCCATGTCAAAAAGAGTAGTAGTATTTCAGATATGTTTGTATGTCATTAATAATCTAGTACAATTGCCAATCTTTGGTGAATTGGGGTATAATTAATCGGAAACTCTAAACCGAGGCCGACTATATGTAGCTCGGTTCTCCAAAAAAATTGAATCCACATTTTTTTGTTTCCAAAAATTCTAAAAAAATCTTAGGTGCAGATAATATCCAGATCTACCACCGTGCAAAATGTTAACGAAAAACTCTTAGTACGGGCTAGCTCCGGCACTAGGCACACCAATGCATCTTTTTTCTTCTCCTCTGTGTCAGCCCACCAAAAAGCTGCCATTGCACCTGTAATCCGCTTACATGATTTTATTGGTATTTTGAAAACTGCCATAGCAGACACAAGGATGGTAAATACATCTGAAATTCGGGATGGTAATTAGGTCATCGGGACGGAAACTTGTCGGGACGAACGGAGGAGGCTCGCGGCGTGGTGGTTCTCTTCTACTGAAGAATTTCCTACTCCTGCCTGTTAAGAACGGTCGTACGTGGCGATGTTGTATCCCGCCCGTATACGTATGTAATCTGTACTTGTACCTGTCGTGTACACCTTTATATAAAGAGATCAAGGGTGAAGGCGTTGCCTCACCGAAACCCTAAACCTATTTTAACTTGGTATCAGAGCCTCGTGCTCCTCTTCCCTGCCGACGTGAGCCTCTCTCTGCGCCGCTGCCGCCGTCGCGTGTTCTTCTCCGCGCCGTCCTCGTCTCGATGACTTCTTCAGCTCTCCAATCCTACTCAGCCGGAGCGCTTATCTCTTCCCTGCTGCACCCATGACCACGACCGTGCCATCGCCTCCCGTCCGCCTCGACTCCAACAACTTCATGCTGTGGAGGGGTCTCACCCTCCCCAACCTCTCAGGTGCCGACCTCCACGGATACCATGACGGCTCCGAGGCGGCTCCTACAAAGATGATCAAGCAGGGGACGGGCGACGCGGCGATTGATGTCCCAAACCCAGCGTACATCGCTGGTGGACAGTGGACCAAAGGGTGCTCGGTCTGTTGCTCGGCTCGATGGAGCCTGATATCGCGTGCCAGCTCATCGGCTGCGCGACTGCTGCGGCAGTGTGGCAGCCATCCACACCATGTTCGGTGCCCAAAGCCGCGCCAACGTTCATCATATCAAGCGTCAGCTTCAATCGATGCGGAAGGAGGACATGTCCGCAGCGCAGTACATGCACAAGATGAAAGCTCTCGCTGATGTCATGGCGGCCGTGGGATCCCCCATCTCGGATGACGATCTCGTGGACTACATCATCACCGGCCTCGGCGGTGCGTTCAACGCGATCGCCGCCTCGCTCACTGTCGGTAATCGCTCGGTGTCATACTCTGACTTTTACTCTCACATCCTCTCCTTTGAGGCCCTTCAGGTGCAGCAGGCTCAGGCTGCAGAGTGGTCGTCATCGGCAAAAGCTGCATCGCGGCCCGGCTCCTTCCCCAACCCTAGCCGACCGCGCGCTCCAGACTTCTCCCCGTCCGTGTATGGCGGGAGTCGCCCGGCTGGGAATCCTTCCTACCAGCAGGGGCAGAACCGGCCGTATCATGGCGGCGATGACCGCCAGCAGTCCGGCGGCGGCTACGGTGGCGGTAATGTTGGAGATATGCCCTAGAGACAATCATATTTAGTATTATTTTATCTCCAAGTTTATTATTAATAGTTTATATCTTTATGCTACAACTACATTGGGAACTTGAATAGCGAATACAAAGTATTCAAGAGGAAAACATCTGATGCACGTGTAGAGATATGAACAAGTAAAAGCGTTCCTAGTCTTGTGATGCATGTAAAATGCATACATGAACTTTGCACTTTAATTGCTTATATTCCAATCATATTTGCATCATATAAGGGTTATATCAATGTTTTATCATGATTTTGGGAATACTTCATAGTTTTCCCATTTATTTGGAATTAACCCTGCACAGGCAGAAAACCCTAGTTTTGTATTTTAATGTTTCAGGGACCCAAACGTCAACGAAATCACCTGGAAATTTACGGGCGTCAATATTTGGAAGGAAGAAGGACTACGGAAAAAGGAAGCGAGCAAACGGAGGCCCGAGGGCCAAACGAGCATGGCCCACGCGGCCAGTACAGGCCGCGTGGGACCCACGTTTGGGCCTCGTGGCTCCGTTGCCTCGATCTTTCTCCACCGACATCGTCTTGACCTAAAAACGCCTATAAAAAAGGTCCCCCGACGTTCTCTGGAAGGAGCGCCGCACAAACACAGAAACACCGAAACGGAGATCAGGAGCTGCAGATTGGAGGGGGAAAACTCCGGCGGGGCGCTGCCGGCGTGGTCTCCATCTTCTCCATCGACTTCTCCACCGTCTCCATGATGAAGAGGGAGTAGTCCACCTCTGGACTATGGGTTTGTGGAAGTAACTTATGTATCTCTCCTCTCTTGAGCTTCACTAATTAGCACCGTATGAGCTGCTGAACATGATTACGGTCACCGTTGTAATACCTTTGTGGTGGATCTTTATGAGTTAATATATGTTTGAGATTGCAATGTTTGTTTCAGTTATGAGTATAGATGCATATTATGTACCCCGTTCTTGTCTACTTGTTTTGATCAAGCATGTTTATGAGAGCGTGTGTGGGGGAACGTGTGCATTAGTTGGAGTAACGGGGGGTGGCTAGTGCAGTGAACGTGAGAGAAAGTTCTGCGATCCACTTTGGTATCTTTACCTTACTTTGTTACCTCACTAGGGATAAACTAAAATACCATGCTACCGGGGATGTGGGCGTGACCATTGCCACTACTCCATGACTAGATCTAGCATGTTCTTATTTTCACTTCATGTCATGATACTTAATGCTATACTCTGAGTTATCTTAATTACTGAGGTGTTATGATTTAGTTCGCATCTTGGTGGAGTATAAGAGAGGTTAATAACCAAAAGATCTCTATGTTAGGACGTGATGCCCATATATCTAAGTAACTTGTTATCAAACCCTGTGTTGCAATCTCATATGTTAACTTTGTGTGTTCCATTGTCTACCACTTTATAAAGAGAGAGTGCATTTGTGAAACCATGAACCCCAGTCCATTTTTAATCATAAGAAACACCTTTCCAACACCATATACCACTTTTCTATTTTCAGCCATCATTAAATCCGAAAATACAAAAATACTTTTCATCTTGCATACATCATTCAAAAACCCAAAAATATCATTTATCATTGCATCCACCATCATTGCATATTTATTTCTTGTTTGCATTGCATAACTATCCTGATATCATTCTTACACCTTGTGCTTGACAACCACAGGTGAGGTTGAGGACCAAAACATCTAACCTTGTTTTGTAGGTAACCAAAAGAAGGATAAGAAGATAAATCTACCACTTCAGATTCCCCGAGAGTTCGATATTAAACCCTCGAGTCACCCCTCGTGGGGAAAACTGTCTTCCACTTACTATACACTCTGCACTTGGAGTCTCAACCTAATCCCGTTTATTTGTGCAGGCATCAAGACTTGCTCTTCGGGATCATCAAGACGTTTTCTGGCGCCGTTGCCGGGGAATCGTAGCTGAGAGATTTATCCAAGGGTGTGCATCATCGCATTCATCTCACAACAAAGTCAACGTCACCAACTTGTGCTAACACCTAAGCTTGGGGAGGTTGCACCTACGTGAGCACCATCTTATCCATCTTTACTTACAAAGCAATTTATTTGTTTTGTTAGTGTCATTGCATATCATATCATATTTATTTCAGTTTTGCATAAAAAATTAAAAATACCAAAAAAAACTTGCTAAAATGGGAGAAAGAACTAAGCTGTGTGACTACACAAACACTCCTAATGATCAATTTATCACGAGAGCTATTGCCACACCTAAGATAAATGCTGAGAGTTATGAAGTAAGTCCTAGTTTGTTGAACTTGATAACTAGGGAACAATTTGGTGGTAGTGCTATGGAGGATGCCTCTATGCATCTTCATGACTTTGTTGAAATATGTGACATGCAAAAGTTTAAAAATGTGGAAAGTGATATCCTAAAACTGAAGTTATTTCCTTTTTCACTTAGAGGAAAAGCTAAAGAGTGGTTGCATTCCTTGCCATCTGGTAGTATTAATTCTTGGGATGATCTAAAAGAAGCTTTCATTAAGAAATATTATCCCCCTGTTAAAATTTTGCAAAATAGAAACAACATCCTTTCTTTTAGGCAAAATGAAAATGAACATGTTGCTATGGCTTGGGATAGGATAAAACTTATGCTTAGAACTTGTCCCTCACATGGAGTTAATGAATGGACCATATTACACTCTTTCTACAATGGTTTAAACTACATGTCTAGAAACATACTTGATTCTGCTGCTGGAGGTGCTTTTATGAGTAAGACTATAGTAGAAGCTAAAAATATATTGGAAAGCATTTTACAAAACTATAGTCAATGGCATACTGATAGGGCACCTAATCCTTCTAAGAAAGTGAACTCTATTGAAGAAACTAATGATTTGTCATCTAAAATGGATACTATTCTTGCTTTGCTTAATAAACCTAGTGTTGAAAATGTTCCTTTGCAAGAACTAGTTGGAAACAATTCTGAAAATATTGATGTCAACTTCATTAGGAACTATGGTAATAATGGGTATGGTAACAACAATTATAACTCTTATAATAAACCCCCATATGTGCCAAATAAATATGCTTCTAGTGGTAATGTTTCTAGTGACTTGGAAAACACCATTAGATCTTTTATATCTACCCAAAAAGAGCTTAATAAGGAATTTATCTCTAAGTTTGAAAAACAAGATGCTTTGTTTGAAAGGGTAGATCAGCTTACTAAGGAAGTCTCATCATTAAAGAGCATCATTACAGCCCAAAAACATGAGGAAACAATAAAATATTGCCAAGAGGTTATCAATAAGTCTTGGGAACACATTCATGAGCAAGAGAGAGTTGCTAAAGAATCTATTGGGGTAATGAAAGAGGTTGAAGTTGAGGAAGTTAAAATGCTTAATGAAGTCAAGGATCCTTTGCTTGACTTAGAAAATTGTAGCTTGCATGAATTAATATCTATCTTACAAAAATTTGCAAGTGATCCTTCCATCAACACTAACCAAGCAGGTTTTGGTTCTTATATTGCTAATCATGTCTTGAAAGAAAAGATTGCTAGGTACAACCAAGAGGCTATGATACCACCTAAGCTTGGGGATATGTGGATACCTAAGGTACTAGTAACTATTGGAAAAGAGACACACCATGCCATACTTGATCTAGGATCTAGTGTCTCTGTTTTATCTAAAGAACTATATGAAGTGCTTGAATTGAAAAATCTTGAAAAATGCTCTATTGAACTAGCACTTGCTGATGACTCTATTAAACATGCTTTGGGAAAAGTAAGTGATGTTATGGTAGAGTTACATATGACTTTTGTGCCTGTGGATTTTCTAATCATGGATATGGGGAATAAAACCTCTAGTCCTATTATTCTTGGAAGACCTTTTCTTCGTACCACAGGTGCTATCATTGATTCAAAGGAAGGGAATGTAAAGTTTCAGTTTCCACACAAGAAGTGCATGGAACACTTTCCAAGGAAGAGGGAACCACCAAAGTTCAAGCTCCCTCATGAGCTTCGTCCACAATAAAACAACAAGTAAGAAGCCTAGCTATATGGCTATAAAGAAAGCGCTTTGCGGGAGGCAACCCGGTTATTTTTGTGTGTGATTTTTCTTTGTGTCCTCTTGCTGTAACAAGAGATTTTGTGTCTAGTTAGGTTCTGGAGTTTTTAATAAAGTGCCAAGTTTTACCCTTTTTGGTTTGAAAAAGTTGCTTATAGCGTTCGGAGATTTTATTCCTGCACGAGTCAGTGCACGGTATGATTTTTAATTCTTATTCTGTAACTCCGAATGAGCTCATATTTGAACTGTAGTTGCAACTTTTCATCCTCTGTATGCATGAATTTTTTCGGAATTTTTCGAGAAAGTTTGGTAGGGTAGAAAAATACGTTTTGCTGCTGCTGTTTTTCTGGACAGATTCTGTCCCATTTTGTTTGATGCATGCTTTGAGCTTTTAAGTTGAATCTTTTTGATCCAATTGAGTTTATGAGTAGGCATACAACATTATACACTTTCTGGACATGTCATATGAATTTTTGTTCAAGGATTATATGCAGCAAGGAACCTATTTGTTTATCACTATTAATGCACCCCACAGAAAAGAGATGGGAGAAACGGTGTTTTGAAGTTTTTTCACAGGGATTGGAGGAGATGCACCAAGAGCTATCCAAGGATGGTGAAGACCATAAGCTTGGGGATGTGAAGACAACCCCCTGGACCTACACACTCTCGGTTTGCACACGTCCAACTTCTGTTTTTCGATCGAAACACTTTATCGCATAAACTTGGAGCGTCGTTTTTGTTTTTGTTTGAGTCTTGAGAGACCACCACACTATCAATTATATATGAGAGAGCTACTGGAAATATGGGTTGAAATATGTTGGATGCTTTTATAAGATTGGGAAAAGGGATGTTTGACTTGATTTTTAATGATACATATAGTTGCATGATTCATGAGCTTGTTTATGAGTAATAGTTTGCAAATTCTTTTTGTAGAGCTATCACTTATTCATGTTTTGGTGCTGATTGTTATTTACTTGGTTTAACATGGATTAGTTAGTTCTATGGACACTCATGCATGCATCTAGATGGTCAACTTTCTCCCTTTTGCTAGCCCAAAAACTCCAACAAGCAAAAACTTGTTTCCAACACCTTCAACCAAAGTTATTCCAGTGAGTCCACCATATCTACCTATTGGCTTTATGCTATTCCGAGTATGTTTAACATGTTTTGTGTTATCTTACCTCTGAATGAAAATGTTTATGTTATTGATTGCAATGGAAAAAATTGGTTATATAGCTCTCACGAACTTGATGCACAATGTTCTTATTTGCATAATAAAACATGACCCATTGTGATTAAGATTATGATGCTAGTGGCTTGATAAATGTTCGGGTTGGAGTTAGCCCATATGTGCTGTCACATGCAAGCTTTCAACATGCTCTTCATCTCATTTAGTTGATATCATGTACTTTTGTTATGGATGCTATCATGTGAAATGAGTGGAAATGAAGAGTTTAAATGAGTTTGTATAAATGGTTAGAGAGACGCCTGGGCCGCTAATCTAAGCCATGCATCATTCATGGTGGAAATTTACTTACATACTATGGTGAACCTTCTGTGACACCTTGCAATAAAAAACTATTCCAAATGGTAAATAAAAAGGGTGTTGAGATTGTTCATTTTGTTTGTTTGTCTTGTCATTTTGATATGGGCTTGTTCCATATCTGGGACAAGAGGTACCCCAGTTGACGCTCTTGATGATACTATTATTACTTACAATGATATATAATTGAACTTGCTTTGTTTCCTAAGTTGAGTAACATGGTGTAGTACTTGTATTCAAGGGGCATGAGACATCAACCTTTACTTTATCAAGCACACTACTCATATTTGCTTTCACTTTAACCTTAATCATTCAAGATGCTATGATAGGGGCAATGAGAGCTTGACACCAATGAATACCTTATTGCAATCATTAACTTAAGTAGAAGAGTTTGGAAGTTGGATGAAACTTATGCATGCTTTACCTCTACTCACATATACATCTTTCCAAAGTGTACACCTATCATATTCAGATTTTCATCTACACTCTATGACCATTGTAGGATGTTCTACTTATCATTATGCATACATGTGTTCCATATTACTTGCTACTATGTTACACTTTGTGAACTATCAATGAACATCCTTGTCTTGAATACTTGATATCACTTCATAAACTATTTGCATATTGCTACTCCTTTGAAGAATGAATCATTTGACTATATGTAGCAATAGTAATCATCTTTGATATCATTGTTAAGTATTAAATTGCAAAGTCCATGTTAGTTTTATCATCTTCATACTCGAGGACGAGCATGGATTAAGCTTGGGGATGTTGATGCATGTAAAATGCATACATGAACTTTGCACTTTAATTGCTTATATTCCAATCATATTTGCATCATATAAGGGTTATATCAATGTTTTATCATGATTTTGGGAATACTTCATAGTTTTCCATTTATTTGGAATTAACCCTGCACAGGCAGAAAACCCTAGTTTTGTATTTTAATGTTTCAGGGACCCAAACGTCAACGAAATCACCTGGAAATTTACGGGCGTCAATATTTGGAAGGAAGAAGGACTACGGAAAAAGGAAGCGAGCAAACGGAGGCCCGAGGGCCAAACGGCATGGCCCACGCGGCCAGTACAGGCCGCGTGGGACCCACCCGTTTGGGCCTCGTGGCTCCGTTGCCGTCGATCTTCTCCACCGACATCGTCTTGACCTAAAAACGCCTATAAAAAAGGTCCCCCGACGTTCTCTGGAAGGAGCGCCGCACAAACACAGAAACACCGAAACGGAGATCAGGAGCTGCAGATTGGAGGGGGAAAACTCCGGCGGGGCGCTGCCGGCGTGGTCTCCATCTTCTCCATCGACTTCTCCACCGTCTCCATGATGAAGAGGGAGTAGTCCACCTCTGGACTATGGGTTTGTGGAAGTAACTTATGTATCTCTCCTCTCTTGAGCTTCACTAATTAGCACCGTATGAGCTGCTGAACATGATTACGGTCACCGTTGTAATACCTTTGTGGTGGATCTTTATGAGTTAATATATGTTTGAGATTGCAATGTTTGTTTCAGTTATGAGTATAGATGCATATTATGTACCCCGTTCTTGTCTACTTGTTTTGATCAAGCATGTTTATGAGAGCGTGTGTGGGGGAACGTGTGCATTAGTTGGAGTAACGGGGGGTGGCTAGTGCAGTGAACGTGAGAGAAAGTTCTGCGATCCACTTTGGTATCTTTACCTTACTTTGTTACCTCACTAGGGATAAACTAAAATACCATGCTACCGGGGATGTGGGCGTGACCATTGCCACTACTCCATGACTAGATCTAGCATGTTCTTATTTTCACTTCATGTCATGATACTTAATGCTATACTCTGAGTTATCTTAATTACTGAGGTGTTATGATTTAGTTCGCATCTTGGTGGAGTATAAGAGAGGTTAATAACCAAAAGATCTCTATGTTAGGACGTGATGCCCATATATCTAAGTAACTTGTTATCAAACCCTGTGTTGCAATCTCATATGTTAACTTTGTGTGTTCCATTGTCTACCACTTTATAAAGAGAGAGTGCATTTGTGAAACCATGAACCCCAGTCCATTTTTAATCATAAGAAACACCTTTCCAACACCATATACCACTTTTCTATTTTCAGCCATCATTAAATCCGAAAATACAAAAATACTTTTCATCTTGCATACATCATTCAAAAACCCAAAAATATCATTTATCATTGCATCCACCATCATTGCATATTTATTTCTTGTTTGCATTGCATAACTATCCTGATATCATTCTTACACCTTGTGCTTGACAACCACAGGTGAGGTTGAGGACCAAAACATCTAACCTTGTTTTGTAGGTAACCAAAAGAAGGATAAGAAGATAAATCTACCACTTCAGATTCCCCGAGAGTTCGATATTAAACCCTCGAGTCACCCCTCGTGGGGAAAACTGTCTTCCACTTACTATACACTCTGCACTTGGAGTCTCAACCTAAATCCCGTTTATTTGTGCAGGCATCAAGACTTGCTCTTCGGGATCATCATCTTGTCTCTAAGACTAGCCTATCTTGTTACCTTATGATCGTGTTTCCTGATCATGGACTTTGTATAAGTCATGTAACTATAGGAGTTTATTATCGGAATGATAATAGTATTGAACCGACCCATCCTATGATCTTGCTATGAGACAAAATCGTCAAGATGAAGAATGACAAGGATCATACAGAATTTTCATTACTTAGTTCCTATACCTTGAGAACATCTAGTGACCGCTTATTCGACACTCACGATTTGATTGTCATCTAACGTTCGGCCGTAACTGGGGACCATAACGATGACTATTGGGTTTGAACTAGAATAAGTAATGGAACTGGATTGTTCAAGAAGGGTACTTACTCCTCCAGGCGATGGAGAGATACATCCTCTAGGCCATCTCAAGTATAATGATGTCACCCCAATCGTCTGGCCAAACAAAGTGTGATTTATCACAGGACATTGATAATATGGTATGAGAAAAGAGAATGATATTGGTACGAGTTTCATATGTGTTATGATCAAAGGGTTTTTATCACACTAGAGCACATTTGTCTCACACTCTAGATATCATTGGTATCGTGTACGTAAGGGGATTAGCGTAATGAGAAACATAAAGAGGTTCTGTCGTTCACTCGGTAATACCTAGGAGCCAGTACAGACGTCTAGGTCCCAATGCTGGTTATTGTCTAGTAAGCTTCCAGGCATGTCTATGTGTTACAGCGAACCTTTCGGGTCACACACTTAAGCTGTGAGTCAATCTTTTATTGAGAGAATAAAGATGTAGTATTAGTGGTCATTAGATAGTGTCGGAGTACCTCCGAGGTCACCGGGACTTGTTCCAGTGAAGGTATAGAGAAACAAAAGGCAGACATTCTATGTTGGAGGAGGGGAAGGACTCCCCTCCTTCCCTCCTTGGTGTGGCGGTGCAAGGGAAGGTCTTGCCCCTTCCCCAAGTACCCCTCCACTTTGGCCACCTATATAAACACCCCCAACCCCATAGGTTGAGATATAACAGAAAAGTACAAGTTCCTCTCTCTTGATATTGTGCTATTAGAGGATGCTCTAATTAGACGGCGCTCTAATTAGACATTGCTCTAATCTTTGTCTATAGTAGATCTCATGTGTTGAGAATTAGATCTCTCTAATCTCATGTTGCTCTAATCAACTTTGATTAGATCAACCACTAAAACTACGCCGCAAGTCAGTCTCCCTTCGTCGGTCGCAAGTAGCTCTGGACGGCGAAACGCTGACGGATTAGCGCGGTGTATGTGTGGATACAGCTAGAGCGGGGCTGCGCGAGTAGTCCCTCGACGACAAAAATCGAAAGGCAATCTCACCTCCCGGCGTGGACGTGAGATTCTTCATCAGGCTTCACCGACATCTACTTCGACTACAACAAGATCTTCCGCAACGGCTGTAGTAAGTTTTCTGGATCTAGCATTATGGGTGCTGCATATCTTCATAGTATAGATCTTGGGATGTTGCGTATTTGGTAAACGAAATTTTTAAGTTTCCATTGCGCAACCCAACAGGTAACAGCCACCAGAATAACGGGCAGAACACCGGGCGCGAGAAGCAACGCCCACGTTGTCAGATTTGCGGCAATTGGGGGCATATGGCCACCGACTGCCGCAACCGCTACAACCTGTAGGGATATGCGCGACAGAAAATCAAAAAAATTCTCTCACATACGGAAGCAACACCCAAAGATCTTATCTAAGGAGATGCAAGTAACGGGGAGGGTAATCAACATACCTCGAAGAACAGGAGTGTTGGACGTTTGCCACAACGCAGCTTGGTGTAGACCTTGATGCGGTTCACTCCAATCAGCACCACAACGAGCGGTGCCTCCGAGATTTACACACGCACGGCTCAGCAACGTCTCCTCTTCTTGATCCAGCAAGCTTGAAGGAGTAGATGGGATCCAAACCAGCAGCACGACGGTGTGGTGGTTCGGTGAGCTCTCACGCGGGCAGGGCTTCGCCAAGCCAAGACCACAAGAGAAAGGAGCAAGAGGAAGTGTACCGGCTTAGGAATTAATCATTTTCTTTCCCCAAATGGTACCCTCCTTATGTAGGATGTGGGGAGGAGCTGTGAGGCTTGCCTCCTGAGCTTCCCCAGGAAGGAACCAGCCTCCAAATCTTCCCCAGGAAGAAACCGGCCTCCAAATCTTCCCCAGGAAGAAACCAGCCTCCAAGGCTTCCCCAGGAAGGAACCTAGCTGCCAAGACTTCTCAAGGAAGGAACTTGGCTACCAAATATCCTAAGTGGGACGTTCGGGATAGTGGGCCCCACCATGGGACCCACCGGAACATTTCAAGAAAAACCCCGATACAATATCGGTTAATTCCTGAACCTTTCCCGAACCCAAAAACCACATTCCTATATATGAAACTTTATCTCCGGACTCTCCCGGAGCTCCTTGTGATATCCCGGATCCTATCCGGGACTCCGAACAACCTTCGGTCTCACCATTATAATTATCCCAAAGCTACTCTAGCGTTACCGAACTTTAAGTGTGTGACCCTACGGGTTCGAGAACAAGTGGACATGATCGAGACTCCTCTACGATCAATAACCATTAGCGGGACCTGGATGCCCATAATGACTCCACAAGTTCAACGAAGATCGTTATCGGTGTGAACCACAATGTCAACGTATTCCATTTCTTTTGTCTCACGATATTTTCTTACCCGAGATCTGATCGGCGGTATCACCATACCTAGTTCAATCTCGTTACTAGTAAGTACTCTTTACTCATTCCATAATACAACATTCCATGTGGCTAACTCTTTAGTCACGTGCTTGCAAGCGATACCGAATGTGCATTACCGAGTGGGCCCAGATTATATCTCTCCGTCACACGGAGGGACAAATCTCAGTCTTGATACATGCAAATCAACAAGTACTTTCGGAGATACCTGTAAGACACATTTATAGTCACCCAGTTACGAAGTGACGTTTGAAGTCCCCAAGACGTATTCCTCAGTACCCGGGATAGACATAATCTCATGGTCAAAGAAACAGGATACTTGACAATACAAGACATGGCAATATATACTTATTGATCCGATCAATATTGCTATGCTTGGTTGGGTCTGTCCATCACGTCATTCTCCAATGACATGACCTCGTTATTAATTGACAACTCATGTCCATGGTTAGGAAACCATAACCATCATTAATCAACGAGCTAGTCTAGTAGAGACTTACTAGGGACTCTGTGTTGTTTACATAACCACACATGTATTTGGTTTCCGGTTAATACAATTATAGCATGGAGAATAAACATTACCATGAACATAGAAATATGATAATAACTCTTTATTATTGCCTCTAGGGCATATTTCCAACACAACCACGACTTCCGCCCCGGCAACAACAACAACTAGCGTTCTGTCAACGCTGCTGCCACAAGCTCCAACCCCATGCCTCCCTGGTTGATGGACACTGGGGCTACAGATCACTTCACAAATGATCTCGAGCGCCTTCACATCCACGAGCGCTACGGTGGGAGGGACAATGTTCAAGTCGCCAACGGTGCAGGTTTATCTATTTCGCACATTGGTCATTCATCTTTAGCCGGTTCATCTCTCCACTTGAACAATGTCCTCCATGTTCCTAATATTCATAAGAATCTCCTTTCGATTTACCGTCTAGTTTGCGATAATGACATGTTCGTTGAATTTCACCGTCATTTTTCTGTGTTAAGGACAAGGCCACGAGGAGAATTCTTCTTCACGGTAGAAATCAGGATGGTCTCTACCTGATTCCTTTTAGTCGAGCTTCACCCTCGCCGTCGTCCCGCCAAGCTAGCTCCAGTGTCAAGGTCCCCTCGTCCCAGTGGCATCAGCGTCTCGGTCATCCATCAAATAATGTAGTGCACAATATTGTTTCGCAACATAAGTTGCCTCTTTTGTCGTCAGAAACTTCTACTTCCGTGTGTGATGCTTGTCAACGTGCCAAGAGCCATCAATTATCCTATAATTCATCTAAACGTGTTTCTACTATGCCTCTTGATTTAATTCATTCTGATGTGTGGGGTCCTGCCATTCCTTCTTCTGGTGGTTTTAAATATTATGTTAGTTTTATTGATGATTATTCACGTTTCTGCTGGATATATCTTCTCAAACACAAGTCTGATGTTGAGCAAGTCTTTTATGCTTTCCAGGCTCATGTCGAGCGTTTTTTGGATGCTAAGATTAAGTGTGTTCAGTCTGACTGGGTGGCGAATACCATAGACTGCATAACTATTTCCAGCGCACGGGCATCTCTCATAGGGTGTCTTGTCCTCACACATCCCAACAGAACGGTGTTGCAGAACGCAAACACAGTCACCTTGTAGAAACCGGTTTGGCTCTTCTAGCTTGCACACTCTTCGGTTCCTTTACGATTCTGGGATGAGGCCTTCTTGACTGCGAGCTATCTTATTAACCGCATGCCTACCCCTGTTTTACACAAGGACACTCATATCCATCGTCTCTTCAAAGTTCAGCCCAACTATGCCTTTCTTCGTACCTTTGGTTGTGCTTGCTGGCCTAGCCTTCGGAAGTATAATGCGCACAAGTTAGACTTTCGCTCCAAGCTTTGCGTGTTTCTAGGTTACAATGCGATGCATAAGGGATACAAGTGTCTCGATCGGTGCACGGGGCGGGTTTACATTTCTCGTGATGTTGTCTTCGACGAGTCTGTTTTTCCCTATGCGACACCTGGTGTCCAGGTTGCTCTTCCGGCTTTGTATGAGGCTATCACTTTCCCTTCATCGGAACCGGCCACGAATGAACATGTGCGCAAATACGACTTATCGTACATGTCTAGTAATCCTTCTGTTGCAGTTGATGCATCTTTTATGCCCGAATCTGATGTCGTGGTTCATGTTGCACGTCTCCCGATGCTCCCAGCTCGCCTCGCTCCTTTTATTAAGATGCTCGATGCTCCCAGCTCGCCTCGCTCCTTTTATGCATCTTTTGTGCCGGAATGAACATGTCGCCCGTGATCGACGTGCATGGGGCACGTCTCCTGATGCTCCCAGCTCGCCTTGCTCCGTGTCGCCTGGCCCGGCCTCACCTAGCGCGTATGGCCCGTCTACGCCAGATGGGCCGCCGTCTTCGGCCCAACACTCGCAGCAGTCTGCGTCGCCTCCTGCTGGGAATTCTCCCACCGTTGCGCCTCCGACTGCTGCACCGACGCGAGCTCCGGTCCCTGCCCCCGGCCTGACCATGATCACGTGTCTGCGAGATAATACTCGACGAGAGAAGAAGTTCACTGATGGAACTATTCGCTATGATGAGCGGCGTCGCGCGTTTTTCATTGTTCCGTCGTCGCACCGTGATGCGCTTTGCAAGCCGGCCTGGAGGTCGGCTATGGCTGATGAGTTTTCGGCCTTGTGTCAGACAGGCACCTGGACGCTCGTACCGTGACCACCTGGTGTAAATGTTGTGGGCAGCAAGTGGGTGTTCAAGACCAAGCACAAGCCTGACGGTTCTGTTGATAAGCACAAGGCGCGTTTAGTTGCTCGCGGTTTCACTCAGCAGCACGACATCGATTATGGTGATACATTCAGCCAAGTGGTTAAACCAGCGACGATTCACTTGGTTATCTCTCTTGCTGTGTCCCGTGGATAGACACTTCGTCAGGTTGATGTCAGTAATGTCTTCTTCCATGGCTTCTTGTCCGAGGATGTTTACATGCAGCAGCCGCCTGGTTTTGAAGATGGTCGTCATCCTACACATGTTTGCAAGTTGCAGCGTGTTATCTACGGTCTTAAGCAGTCTCCTCGAGCATGGTATGCTCGATTGAGCTCTCTCCTACATCAGCTGGGCTTTGTTTCCTCTAAGGCCGATACCTCCTTGTTCATCTTCTCCCAAGGTGATGTTCGTCTGTACATGCTGGTTTACGTGGATGATATCGTCATTGCTGGCTCTAGTCCTGTTGCGGTTGATCGGTTGGTGTGTTCTCTCTCTGACGCCTTTCTGATCAAGGATCTTGGTGAGTTGGCCTACTTTCTCGGACTTGAAGCGTCTCCCAATTCTGGGGGGCATGACCATAACTCAGCGTAAGTATGCACTGGATCTCTTACATCGAGTTAGTATGGAGAATTGCAATCCCACTCCAACTCCTCTATCACCTACGGATCAACTTTCTCGCAATACTGGTGCTCCTCTTGGTACTGAAGATTATTTCCGGTACCGCAGTGTTGTTGGTGGGCTCTAGTACTTGACTCTCACACGTCCAGATATTTCCTTTGCCGTCAATAAGGTGTGTCAGGTCCTCTCCCAACCTACAGAGACACACTGGGAAGCCGTTAAGCGTATTCTGCATTATGTCAAGGGAACTTTGAACACCGGGTTGACTATCCACAGGGTCGCCGTCCGTGGGTATTAGCATTTTTACAGATGCAGACTGGGCAGGATGTGTTGATGATCGCCGTTCCACAGGAGGTTTTGTAGTCTTTGTTGGATCAAACCTTATTTCTTGGAGTTCGAAGAAACAGCCGACTATCTAGGTCCAGTACAGAGGCAGAGTATAAGGCTCTTGCTAATGGAGCTGCTGAAACTATGTGGGTGGAATCCCTACTCAAAGAACTTGGAGTTTCTCAGCAGCGTGTCCCCATTCTTTGGTGTGACAGCTTAGAGGCTACTTACCTAACAGCAAATCCGGTGTTTCATGTTCGTACTAAGCATATTAAGATAGACTTTCATTTTGTGCGAGAGCAAGTTGCCGCTGGTGCTTTGGAGGTGAGATTTATCTCTTCAGGTGATCAATTGGCTGATGTGTTCACCAAGCCAGCTGTCACGCCCCGAGACCCGACCCGGTAGAATGACAGCCGCCGCACGCCTATAGACCCGAAAGTCTATACACGCGCAAGGCTAGAGAAGCAGGCATAAAACCAGCACAGTGGATCTCAAACAGCTCAATATATTGATTTTACAAGATTATTACATTTACAACGAATAAAGAGGTTCTCTAGTCGTGTTCCCACCCACTGGTCCAGCCTACTCCTCGGACGACGAAGTCTTCCGCTGCGCACTCTGATTAACCTGACAACTGCAACTAAAAACAGAGGGGAGCAAGGGTGAGTACGAATAAATCATACTCAGCAAACAAATCATACACTTTCATATACTTTGTAAAATACACTAGGTTTTCTAAATACATCTGAATCATTGTGTGGTTAAGTTCTTAGTCAGGTTTAAAAAGCATGGTGCCACACATGAAAGTGAGTTTCCCTACCCGGGAATCACAGGGGTGAAATTTCACACTTATACGCTCTTAAGAGGGGTACTCCGACGTCGACAGCCTCGCCCAGAACCACACAGGATTCCAGAACGAGCAGAGCCCTTTGACCCGCTCGGACACCGGACACCCTGACCTACTCATGTCGATCGCTCCTACGGATCCATCACCGACACTTTCCATTCAAGGGCCGCCCCTCACGGAGAACTCAGACAGTCCCATACCTGTACTGTGACCAGTACAATACGATCACCTTCGTAGCACCAAGTTTATTTTATAAAAGCATTTCAGTTGATTTCCATGTCAAAAATACGTGCTAAGCCCGGCTCGTACCGGTGGCTCCTACGGATCCATCACCGTAACGACACCAGCGCATTAGCCTCGTATATCAACACAAAGCTCGTACCAATACGGTATCATGCACATTCACATCAAAGCATATTGTACAAAATATATGAGAGAGATAAGAACCGCTTGCCTCAATAAAATATGTCGTAGCCATCAAATAATATCCACTTTGGTCAGCTCTGATACGATCGCTTCATGAACTAGCTAGGATCCGTATACGAGCTCACAGCACCGTAGCCCAAGAATACAAACAGCAAAGATGGTGCGCCGCCAGACTTTCCACTCGCCGCCGCCGATCTCCTGCCGGCGACCTCTGCCGCTCTCTCATCGTCGACGGCCTCTAGAAAATACCAGCGCCCGGCTCCCGCAGTCCCGCTCTAAGAATTTCTATCAACGCCACGTTGTGGTTCTCTCCTCTCTCTGGTTCTATTCTCGATGGATGCAGTGTGGTGTGAGAGTGAGAAGGGAGCAGCAGCACCTGCTAGCTAGCTATATATAAGAATCGATCAGGTAGAGGATGGCTAAAATATCTAGTGTCTTGCCGCCTTGCCGACAAATCCTTCGACGCTGGCAAGAAGAAGCAGCCGACACGTACTGCCTGCCTCCATGCAGCCAACGATGCGCTGCCAACAAAGCATGTGGCTTGGCCCACGTAGGGCCCACTTGGAGAAATATCTGCTGACTACCTATGCTATGAAGCCACGTCGATCCTTGCTGACATATTCCCTCACGCCACGCATGGTGAGGATCATCTATGCGCATGTACGAAGAAGCAACCTGGCTATTTTACTATGGAATGCATGCACTAGCACTAGTTAGCTCGGCACATGTACAAACAAATCAGCTTTTAACTCTAAGATTATATCTCCACTAATTTTTCTATTGCATGCATCTAATTTAAGCATAAGAGACTAGCAAAATTAAAACAATCAAAAAGCTAATTACATTCAATCAAAATATTTAATCTACTCAAAAATTCAGGGTATTACATCCTCCCTACCTTATAAGAATTTCGTCCCCGAAATTCCTCACAAAACAAACAGTTTTTTTTTGTTCTCTCCAAAACTTAACAAGATTTTGGAAAATCAAAACCAAAAGAAATTCTGCATGCAAACAAACCACACAAGCAAACAAACATCAAACAATGTTAGTCAGTCGCAGAACTATACTAACGATGTACCCAATTTTCCCGTGATCCTAAACCTTGAGCTCTGATACCACTTAAACTGTCACGCCCCGAGACCCGACCCGGTAGAATGACAGCCGCCGCACGCCTATAGACCCGAAAGTCTATACACGCGCAAGGCTAGAGAAGCAGGCATAAAACCAGCACAGTGGATCTCAAACAGCTCAATATATTGATTTTACAAGATTATTACATTTACAACGAATAAAGAGGTTCTCTAGTCGTGTTCCCACCCACTGGTCCAGCCTACTCCTCGGACGACGAAGTCTTCCGCTGCGCACTCTGATTAACCTGACAACTGCAACTAAAAACAGAGGGGAGCAAGGGTGAGTACGAATAAATCATACTCAGCAAACAAATCATACACTTTCATATACTTTGTAAAATACACTAGGTTTTCTAAATACATCTGAATCATTGTGTGGTTAAGTTCTTAGTCAGGTTTAAAAAGCATGGTGCCACACATGAAAGTGAGTTTCCCTACCCGGGAATCACAGGGTGAAATTTCACACTTATACGCTCTTAAGAGGGGTACTCCGACGTCGACAGCCTCGCCCAGAACCACACAGGATTCCAGAACGAGCAGAGCCCTTTGACCCGCTCGGACACCGGACACCCTGACCTACTCATGTCGATCGCTCCTACGGATCCATCACCGACACTTTCCATTCAAGGGCCGCCCCTCACGGAGAACTCAGACAGTCCCATACCTGTACTGTGACCAGTACAATACGATCACCTTCGTAGCACCAAGTTTATTTTATAAAAGCATTTCAGTTGATTTCCATGTCAAAAATACGTGCTAAGCCCGGCTCGTACCGGTGGCTCCTACGGATCCATCACCGTAACGACACCAGCGCATTAGCCTCGTATATCAACACAAAGCTCGTACCAATACGGTATCATGCACATTCACATCAAAGCATATTGTACAAAATATATGAGAGAGATAAGAACCGCTTGCCTCAATAAAATATGTCGTAGCCATCAAATAATATCCACTTTGGTCAGCTCTGATACGATCGCTTCATGAACTAGCTAGGATCCGTATACGAGCTCACAGCACCGTAGCCCAAGAATACAAACAGCAAAGATGGTGCGCCGCCAGACTTTCCACTCGCCGCCGCCGATCTCCTGCCGGCGACCTCTGCCGCTCTCTCATCGTCGACGGCCTCTAGAAAATACCAGCGCCCGGCTCCCGCAGTCCCGCTCTAAGAATTTCTATCAACGCCACGTTGTGGTTCTCTCCTCTCTCTGGTTCTATTCTCGATGGATGCAGTGTGGTGTGAGAGTGAGAAGGGAGCAGCAGCACCTGCTAGCTAGCTATATATAAGAATCGATCAGGTAGAGGATGGCTAAAATATCTAGTGTCTTGCCGCCTTGCCGACAAATCCTTCGACGCTGGCAAGAAGAAGCAGCCGACACGTACTGCCTGCCTCCATGCAGCCAACGATGCGCTGCCAACAAAGCATGTGGCTTGGCCCACGTAGGGCCCACTTGGAGAAATATCTGCTGACTACCTATGCTATGAAGCCACGTCGATCCTTGCTGACATATTCCCTCACGCCACGCATGGTGAGGATCATCTATGCGCATGTACGAAGAAGCAACCTGGCTATTTTACTATGGAATGCATGCACTAGCACTAGTTAGCTCGGCACATGTACAAACAAATCAGCTTTTAACTCTAAGATTATATCTCCACTAATTTTTCTATTGCATGCATCTAATTTAAGCATAAGAGACTAGCAAAATTAGAACAATCAAAAAGCTAATTACATTCAATCAAAATATTTAATCTACTCAAAATTCAGGGTATTACACCAGCCACACGACAAATGTTAGACCGTTTTAGTACCAATCTAAATCTTGTTCGGTTTAGATTGAGAGGGAGTGTTAAGAACGGTCGTACATGGCGATGTTGCATCCCGCCGGTATGCGTATGTAATTTGTACTTGTACTGTCGTGTACACATATAAAGAGATTAAGGTGAAGACTTTGCCTCACCGAAACTCTAAACCTATTTTAACTCTGCCAAGGTTTTGGATCGGCCCGGCTTGCTAAAGCTAACGTGGACGAGGCCCACGGCAGAGTCAAGACTGGTCCAAGTTGTCATGCACACGTGGCGTTCCATTCGAGAATTCCCTCCCCGCATTTGCTCTCGGTTGCGGCCGCCGGCGCCGGCGCGATCTCGTCAGCTGCTTCATTGACCTGCGGAGGCTGCGGCGCGCGACGCCAGGACGGTCGGTCACCGCCGCGCCCATGGCTGACGGGAAGCGCAGCGTCGCGGAGACCTTCTCCAGGCTCCGGGAGGAGGGCAAGGTACGTGCTCTTTACCTCTGCTTCGTTCTTCTACCTATGTGAATTAGATGGCACTACGCCATTCGCCCTGTTCCTGATTGGGGCCTATGCGTGAAGCTGCTGTGTGTGCTGGGTTAAGGGTTGCCACGTTAGCAAGTTTATTTAGGGATGCTGGCTGAGCTGTATAAAAGTTTGCGACTGTGAATCCATTCGTCTAAGTTATGCAATTTTATCATGGTAATCGCTCTCCAAATTACCTAAAAGACGGTAACGCCAAATCGTGGATTATATTGGGTGTTATATTTACTCTCAATGAATTTTCCTCATGGCACGCCGTTTGGGGAAAATAGTAGTAGCACACCAGCAGGGATACAGGGTTGTCTAGGATTGCAAAAAAAAATTGGATGCGGGTTTTATTTTATGCCGTTTGTCTAACCTTGAAATTTTCCAGACTGCATTCATCCCATTCATCACCGCCGGTGACCCTGATTTGGTAACCACAGCGAAAGCGTTGAAGATCCTCGATTCCTGTGGCTCGGATGTGATTGAGCTCGGTGTACCTTTCTCGGATCCATTGGCTGATGGTCCGGTTATTCAGGTACACCCTTCGATTTTCTTTGTGCCTATCAGCTTTAGTGTCTGTACTGGGTTACAAGTGTGTGTTGCTTCACAATCATATTTCAGTCTGCAGCATACCGGGCACTTAAGAGAGGCACTACACTCAGTTCTGTTTTGGCCATGCTCAAGGAGGTTATACCGGAGCTGTCTTGTCCCATAGTTCTCTTCACATACTGCAACCCAATTCTCAAGCTCGGAGTGCGCAATTTCATGGCTAACATTAAAGAAGCTGGTGTACATGGTACCTTTCCTTACATAGTACTGTAGTCAATAATATGAACTTATCATGTTTTATACTAACTACAAATTACATTTTTACTCTTTTAAAAGAGGAGCTTTTGAAGTATTGCAAGTCACTTCCAGCTTTGTTTGTCATCAAGTGTAAAATTTCCTCATTTAATTACCAGGCTGATTCTTGCAAAAAAGATCATTTGCAATCGGTCTGTCTGCCTAGAACTGGAATCTCATTTCTAATCCTTTCTTTATGTGGAATACCTTTATGTACAAGACACATCAAGGCAGCATTCCATTGATATCTTTCTCTTATACAGGAATAAGATATACAGATGGGCTAGCTAGTTGGAAATTGTCGGTTCTACTCCTTTCAAATTCATTTCCTTACACTTGCATGACTAACAATTTTTCCATGATTTCTGCAATCGTCATTTACTGGAAATTGATGAAATATGGCAGATGATTTGAAACGTACATTAGCTTTTAAACCTGATCTCGATGCTCTTCCATGAACTGATGATGTTTTTTTTATTTCTCAAAATCAAATCTGTAGCTCTTGTAGTAGTTGTGGACTTGTGGTTGTTGATTTGCACTTGTTGTGCTGCAGGTCTTGTTGTGCCTGATCTTCCTTTGGAGGAGACAACATTATTGAGGAGTGAGGCCACTATGCACAGCATAGAGCTGGTAGGTTCTCATTCTCATCTTGTCATGTAATAATGTTCATTTGAAATTTGTGTAGTTGGCGCCCTACATGTGATCAACTTTATGTCCTAAATAGTTTCTCCTTCAGAGATTAGACCCGTGCATCTTCAGCTAGATGTTTGGTCCAGGTGCAGAAAATATGGATGGTTACATCAAATCATCTAGAACCTGAACAAGATTGGTCGATATGATGAGAAATAAGACTAGGTCAAACGATCCCACTGGATCAGGCAAGCTTGATCAGGCCATGTTCAGAAATTCAGGACAGTCTGATTTCAGATCCTTCTAATTGGAATGCTAACCATGAATTATCTGTTTCCTGCACTACCTAGTTAGAATGGTTTCACAGCAGAATGCTATGTGGATATATGGTGGACTTATAAGCACGAGTATCTTGAGTTTAACCACTTGCCGATTTATATTTTTCACTATTGGCTACAGGTGCTACTTACAACACCAACCACACCAACAGAGAGGATGAAGGAAATCACAAAAGCTTCCGAAGGATTTGTTTACCTTGTGAGTATCAAGAAGACACATACTATTTGCTCGAAGTTTGTCATTAGATTCGAACATCATTTCTTACTTTTATCCCCTAGTGAATAGTAATTCAGTTTTAGTAGTATAACTTTTATATTGTGTTTGCATATCAATGACACCATATAATTTGTCGTCTCGGGCTTCCTATAAATTCCCAGTATTTCGAACATTTTTTAGCAGAAAAGTATTAAAATGAAGGCAACTGAAGTTTGCAAACTGCGAGCAGTAAAATCATGGCACATTAAGCACATGAAGGATCATTTCATCTGTTATATTATTTTTCTGCGGGAATTTATCTGTTATATTCACTATCATGTTGCTAACCTGAATTTGTTTTAAATCGTTGCCTGTATCAGTACATTTGGTAACTAGCTCGTAATCGCGTATGTTGCAGGTGAGTGCTGTTGGAGTTACAGGTGCACGCTCAAACGTAAACCTGCGTGTTGAGCATCTTCTTAGGGAGATCAAGCAGGTTTGCAAGCTATAACCCTCAGTAACTTGAGCAATTTGTTTGGTAGAATGCTTGAAGTTAATATAGCTCATGTTCCTGAGCTTACAGGTTACAGACAAACCTGTGGCTGTTGGCTTTGGCATCTCAACTCCAGAGCAAGCGAAGCAGGTGAATTAGGCCAGCACAACTTTCTTGCCAAGTATTAGGTCTGTGATTTAGTTACAGTTTTGACAGCTCTGCTATTTTTAATCCAGATCGCAGGCTGGGGAGCGGATGGTGTGATCATTGGCAGCGCAATTGTTAGACAGTTGGGCGAAGCCGCTTCTCCTGAAGAAGGGCTGAAAAGAATAGAAGAGTACGCCAAGAGCATCAAGGCAGCCGTTCCATGAGACTAGCAGCTCCATCATGAAGAAGCCAACTACTGCATCGTAAGAAGATTGATCTTCCGGTAGTCTTAAGTATTGAAGGGCTTGGTATTGGTAGCCGCCCAGTGTATTTTGCTTCAGTGCTTCAAACAAGCTTGATTGCGCAAGACTAATTGTTTTTCCTTTTCTATTTTTTTGGCAAGAAAAAAAGATTGTGAAATGTCGTGTTCGTGTGCAGATGGAAACATGGAATATTAGAATTTGGATGGACTTATCCTGAGAGGGTGACAGGATAATGCCGCCGTGCATTTATATGGCTGGCTTGAATTTTGCCATCTGATACTTTCATCTCGTTTTCCATGGGCGGGGCATTGAGGCGACGCAATGGATGCGCTGAAAATGACACTGCATTCAGATCATTCCTTAGGGATGCAAGGTCCATCTGGCTGGGCTAGAGTGCCATCCCCATGGTACCAGATGCCAATAAAACTTTTTTGTTCTAGGCTCGTATTTATTCAGTGCTCTTCTTTCGAAACAGGGAAATGCTTTCATAGTATATTAGTAAATTTTTACAGCGCTTTTTGCCGCATCAGAGTCGTGTGTATTCTTGAACACATGCAGTCCGTATCATGTAAGTTGTAAAAGAAAAAATAGTCCTTCTCATGTAATTGTGGAAAATAAGAAGTTTGGTTTCTGGCTTGTTTCTTGAACAGGTCAATATGGAAGAGGTGAAACGTATCTGAATTTGAGGGAGCAGTGTTACAGTTGAACAAGCCAACTCTGCCTTGAACAGCCAGTAGATATGCATGACCTGTAAATCTGTAATTAAATAATCGAAGTAGCCAAAGCAAAGTCAGTTGCTTGTGCAGATACGCGTCGTCCTGCCATGTTCTCGGGTTCAAGTGGATCCAAGAGAGAATGAAAGAGGAAGCTGGGTCACCGGGCGCCATAAATAATAATGTTGGGATTCAACTTGAGCTTGGCTCTTTTTAATTATTCCCACCATTTCATAGTAGGTGTGGCTGATTTAGTACAAATTATATGAAACAGAGGTCGTAAATGATATGCATAAAAATGGAGAAAAGAGTTAAAATCATGTGCATTTTTTTCACCGACTAAAAAATATAACAGTCGGTAGGGATGAAAACGGTACGGAATCTTTCCGACTTTTCCGCGGAAAAACAGAAACGGAATAGAAATACAGAAACGGAAACAGAATTTTGTGGAACGGAAACGGAAACTTTTATGTGGAAACGGACCAACGTATTCCGGCGGAACTACTGTGGAAACGGAATTTCGGAACTTTCCTTTTTTTTTTTTGCTATGTGGTAATTTCCAAATCTAACAGGCAAGAAAATTCTGATGAGAACATTTAGGCACAGCCCAAAAGCTGAAAATAAATGAAAAGAATCTAAAACTACCATGTTTAGGATCTATGTATTCACATATCATCTCTCCCTCAGGTCGTTCCCAGTTCTCCATTTCAGTGTTATACTAGGGATTGGGATTATAATATATATTTTTAATGTTGCAAACTATATTATTAATCAGGATATCTCCTTATAATTTTATTTTTATCTTAGAAACTTGAAAAGTTTGTTGTTTTGCTTGGCTTTTCCTTAATTATTTAAGGCGTTTCTCGGTTCCGGTAAATATTTGATTTATGTTTCGTCTTCGTACCATATTCGGTCTGTGTCTGTTTTCGACAATATTTGTTTCCGGAGTTTTTGTATTTGTTTCCGCTTCCACAAAAAATATGAAAACAAATGTGGCACCCCTCAGTTCCGTCCGTATCCACTCCATTTTCATCACTAATATAACAGTCGGGTCACCAAGTTGCGAATGTGCTCTCCACTCGTCAAGGTACGGTGACGGATTGACGAACGAGCACCTCCCCAACCTGATGATGCTTTTTTAGTTGGTAACCAATGTGCACATGCGGGGCAACTTGCTAAACCACCGCTAAGTTTGTTTAACTCATCCATCAAGAAAACAGTTGTAATCACTAGAATTTTCATAATATAATACAACACAACTTTAATCACTTTTCATATGTGAAAAAAAAATATTTTAATTGTTGCCATGTCCAAAAACGGCACTCTCTCCTCTCCATAATAAGTGCCCCAGTTTTGACCTAATTAACCATACTGTTAAACTGCTATACATTTATTTAGGATCAGAGGAAATATGTAGTATTTACCGAGAGAACGAGTATATATAGGCATCGGTGTCACCACACAGGGACCATGCTGCATGATTCCCTTCCCAAAACGAGACACGGCTATGAGGAGGATCGAGAAACGTGGGGTCTTCATCGACGAAAAGGAATGAACGGCGTTTCACTTTGGCCTTTTCGGATGAGACCAAGACAAGACAAGGATAGATTATGCTTTAAGCAAACAAAGGGAGAAAAGGGGATAAGCACGGCCGGATCACGTACGTTGCGATCGAGCGGGTCACGTCAGGAAGCCATGATTTGTAGTCGCGGTGAACAGATGCTGGATATATATAACGATTGACGTAACTGGAGGTCCAGGTTCTGTTTAAGTTTTTCCTGGTCCAGATCGCCTGAAAATGCATCATATTTGTTTATTTACGTGGCCTACGACCCATGCTGGGTCTATGTCATATCAGTGTATTATTATGAGAGAAAGAACGAGAATAAGTTTTTTTTGTTTATTTTTCCTTTTTTTTTCAAAAAGACAGTGCAGGTTGCGACAGGTATTTCCGAGAGAAAACAAAAGGAATTCCCAAACAAATGCTCAGAGAAAAGAAATCGAATGGAAATTTGTGTTGCCACAATACCGCCGCATGGACTCGTGATTGCGCTGACGCCGAGTCACCATTTCGTACCAGCCAACCTCCAATTCCACCTCTCACCATCTGGTACGCACAGCTTGAATTTTTTAGGGTACACGATAAGGGATAACACACATGAAAGTCTCCATACGTGTGCGATTGAGGGGATTAAATTCTAGTGACAATGCATTACATCATGAAGATGAGATATTATATAGTAGGAGTACATATACATATACACCGGATGAATGTAAAGAGGCATAGCTCTTACGCTGATCTACTGTATGCCATAAATAATTAGATATATGGCCGGTGAGATAATAATATCAATGCCACTCTATCCATGGCTCATCTATAAAGGTATGCCTTCGGTAGCAAGACAAGCAACTCACATACAATCTACCTTTATTCACGAGGAAAACAATGTGGAAAGATATAGGACAATCAGGTTGCCGTCCAGGAATAGGATGCATCGAGAAATTGAGTTATGCGTCGGGGCTGTGTCGCCTATTGCGTATTTTCAACCTAACGACTAGGTATTTTTCACCCTCGATCTAGAAAGAATGTTAAGGATATTTGCTTGGAAAAGCGAACACCGTAGGTCTAGTCAGGGACCTAGTCAACGTTTTAAAGTGCACATGTACGTACGACCTCTCAGGATATATACGGAACTAGAGGTCAAAATAATTCAAAGTCCAGGCAAACCGTGAATTTAAAGCCTAAATTAGGCTACGCTAACTGGTCGGAAGCTCGCAAGTGCCCATGCTTAGGGACCGTTGGGTCTGTCACTGCTTCTCTGGCTTTTGACACGTGGTGGGTCCGTGTCAGTGTATTATTACGAGAAAACAAACTTGAATAAATTTGTATTTGTATTCAATCATTCAGTATGCTTTGTATATATATTGATCTTTAAAAGGATGGTGGGAGTTGTGACAGTTATATTCTCGAAAAAGGAAGAATTCTCGTTCACCAAAAAGAAATCAAAAGGAAATCCACGTTATCGTAGTAATAACTTTCGCATGAACTAGTTCAAAACCGCGGCAATTATTTTAAGTCGGAGGGGTAAAACTACTTTCGTTAAATTATCGGACAAGACAAATTGAGTTCAGTTTGGATAGAGATATATTCACACTGGGCATGTGAAAATAGTACTCCCTCCGATCCATATTAATGGTCTCAACATTGTCTAGATACGGATGCATCTAGTCTAAACACTTAACTAGATACATCTGTATCTAGATAAATTTGAGTCCATTAATATGGATCGGAGGTTGTAGTAATCACTAGATCTATCACCTAATTTTTTTTCATTATAAATACTACTCCCTCCGATCCATAAAAAGTTTCATTTTCCTGTCTGTACCGAATTTGACCCGCTTCCCCGCCGTAAACGACACGGACCTGTGGAGCTCCCCCGTGTCGCTGTGCACTAGGAAACACTCCCGTGGGCCGGAAATTAAACCAAGGTCCCAAGCAGCAAGCAAAGGGAGCATCCAAATCCGTGTCTGCCATTTTGGTCACCTCGACGGATGGTGAAAAGAAAGAAAATGTGGATAAGCACGGATCACGTATGTTGATCAAGCGTGTCACGTCATGAAGCCATGATTTGTAGTCACGGACTCTGCGGTTAGCCCACAGGAGCTAGCAGATGCTGGATATATATAATGAAACTAGAGGTGCAGGTTGCGTTTCAGGTTTTCTGGTTCATATAGTTGGAAAAAAATGTATTATTTATTTATTTATGTATTTGTGTGGCCTATGACCCGTGGTGGGTTTATGTCAGTGTATTATTATGAGAAAAAGGACGGGAACAAATTCGTATTTTTATGCCAAGACTTGTGTATTTTCCTTTCTCAAAATAATGGTGAAGGTTGCGATAGGTGTATCCTCAAAGAAAAAGGAATTGTGCTCAGACAAAAGAAATCAAAAGAAAATTCAGCCACACAAGCAACTCACACACAATCTATCTTTTTTCATGTGGAAAACAATGTCGGAAAGTTATGGGATAATTAGGTTGCCGTGTTGCCGTCTAGGAATAGGATGTATCGAAAAATTGAGTTATACGTCGAAGCTTTTTTTTTGATAAAGGGATTTTATTACTTAAAAGTTTAAGCATTACACCCAGCCTCTGCATAACTAAGATGCACATAGCCACAAATCCATCAGCACTCAATTCGACGAAAAAAAATAAAAGGCGAATTACATATCAAAATGAGAAATTGTAGATCCGCCTAAGAAGATGGTAGCTCAATCCGGAGTCTATGTTGCCAACCATGTCGGGAGTATAACTCCCTGACCGCAACCTCCAGTCTTGACGCCACCTCCATAAATAAATCCTGGTGCTCCACACGCTGCAAGACCGCCCATGCTCGTAGCGTAGCTGTACACCGATAAATAACCTGCATAACAGAAGCATTATTATCATTAAAAATCTTATCATTTCTACATAGCCATAGCGATCAAATAACAGCAATCGCTCCCATCCTACTGAAGAGTTTAAACCTAAGATCCACCCCATTCAACCAGCTGCCAAAAATATTTGCAACCGATATTGGGGGATGTAAGGTAGAACCTATCTGGATGGCTGACCATATAGACCTGGCGAACTCGCATTGGAAGAATAAGTGATTAATAGTCTCGTCATAATGACAGAAGACACACTTTTTACTTCCGTGCCAATTACGCTTGGCAAGGTTGTCTTTTGTAAGAATTACTCCTCGACGAAGATACCACGCAAACACTTTATTTTTTAGTGGTATCTTCATCTTCCAAATTTTATTATTATTTCTACTATCGACTAGAACTTCAGGTAGAATTAGTGCTCTATACATGGAATCAACCGAGAATTTACCATTCGTCGTAAGATTCCATTGAAATTTATCTAGACCTTCCGATAGTTGGACTGGAACCAATCGAATGAGCAGAGCATTCCAGGATGCTTGTCTTGATCCAATTAAACTTCTTCTGAACGAAACATCTGGTGGGTAAGAACCTAACACCTTCGCGAGCGTATCGCTTTTGTTTCGTACAATAGAATACAGAGCCGGATATTGATCTTTGAGAGTAGAATGGCCTAGCCATTTATCCTCCCAGAAGCGAATTTTCGATCCATCCCTAATTGTGAAAGATCCATGTGGAAAAAAGAACTTCTTTGTGGACATAAGTCCTGCCCAGAAATGTGAATCGCCAGGTTTCCAAAGAATCTGAGAAACAGCTTGATCTCCCACATACTTTCTCCTAAGGAGGGTTTGCCAAATTCCATCTTCCGACAGAAGTTTAAAAAGCCACTTACCTAGCAAGGCTCTGTTCTTGACCTCAAGGTCATGAACTCCGAGCCCTCCTTGGTTTTTAGGGCTGCAAACCACACTCCACTTAGTCAGTCGATACTTTTTCTTCTCACAATCCCCCTGCCAAAAGAATCTAGATCGGAAGTAATCCAATCGTTTTAAGACTCCTTTAGGCAGCTGGAAGAATGATATCATGTATAGTACCATATTCGTTAGTACTGAGTTTATGAGAACCAGTCTTCCACCCAGGGATAAGAGTTTGCCTTTCCAGCTATTTAAACGTATTTGAAGTCTTTCCTCCACCTTTTTCCACTCAGCATTTGTAAGTCTCCGATAATGAATCGGAATACCCAAATAGTTGATAGGAAATTGACCTTGCTCACAGCCAAAAAGCTCAGCATACAAGGCAGCGTTTTCTTGAGCCTCGCCAAAATAAAACAATTCACTTTTATGGAAGTTTATCTTCAGACCCGAAAGTTGCTCAAAAGCTGACAAAATCAACTTTAGATTGCGAGCTTTTTCGATGTCATGTTCCATGAAAAGAATTGTATCGTCAGCGTATTGAAGGATCGATAAGCCACCATCAACAAGATGTGGAATCACCCCTTCAATTTGGCCCTCGATTTTAGCGCGTTTGATCATGATAGCCAACATATCAGCCACTATATTAAATAGTATTGGTGATACGTCGAAGCTGAGAAACACATTGTGTATTTTCAGCCTGACGATAACAGATCGTGAACCGGCGATCCAGAAAGAATGTTAAGGAGGTTTCAACCACGGTCTAGTTAGCGATCGGCGCCTGCATCGGTGGTCCAGTCAACGTTTTGCACATGTACGTACCAACCACCTCTCAGAACGAAGGAAAATGTATTTTTTATTTACTTCCTTCCTTCTCAGATTTATTTATTTCTAAGCTTAAAAAAAATCTGAGTAAGTATTTTCGGATGGAGAAAGTAAGTAAGATATCTATATTTAAACAAACTCATGTCAAGTATTTCCTGACGGAGGGAAACCCGTGGTGAGTCTGTGTCCGTGTATTATTATGAGAAAAAAAGGACGAGAATAAATTTGTACTTGTACTCCAATATCCAGTATGCTCGTATTTAATTTTCATTTTCAAAAATACGGTGCAATGTTGCGACAGGTATTCTCGAGAGAAAAAAGGAAATTCTCGCTCAAATAGAAAGAAATCGAGAGGAAATCCGCGTGCGCCGGCTCGGAGCCGTGGACTCGTGATCGCTGAGTCAGCATTTGTACCAGACAGCCACCCTACAATCTCCTCTCTTCCTCCTTCCACTTCCGCTCTCCCTCTCCTTCCCCCCTTCCCCTCCAGCCGAAACATTCCCGATCAGCCCAGACCTCGGATCCTCCGACCGCCTCGCGAAATCCCCACCGGAATTCGCCCCCTCTCGCCGTCGCGTCGCGGTTCTTCGATAGACCGCGAGCGGAGCGGAGCGGAGAGCGCGCTTCCCGGCGGCGGATCATGGAACGCGTCTTCTCCGTCGAGGAGATCCCCGACCCGTTCTGGGGCCAGCCGTCGCCGCGAGCCCCTGGCGTCCCTGGTGTCGGCGGCGCCGATAACGCGCAGCCCGGAGGAGAAGGCGGCGCGATGAACCGGTGCCCGTCCGAGTGGTACTTCCAGAAGTTCCTCGAGGAGGCCGTGCTCGACAGCCCCGACGGCGCCACCAACCCTAGCCCCATGGCCGGCACTAGAGGGGCCGTGATTGGAGGGGAGGTCGCGGATGTGAAGCAGGCTGCGGTGCCGGCGCCGGCGGCCGCGACGAGCGCGTTGGTGGACCCGGTCGAGTACAACGCCATGCTCAAGCAGAAGCTGGAGAAGGACCTCGCCGCCGTCGCCATGTGGAGGGTACGACCACCATTAGCTCTTAGCCACTCGCTCGCAATGCTACAGCCTATGCTTCGAATGTTTAGGCATTTTAGATCGGTCAGTAAAATGTGCTATCATGGGCGTCTGTGATCTGCAGAGCGTGCGCTTGCCTGCTAGTAGTTTTTAGTGATCTGTAGATGGTACAATACAGCTGCTTCGTTGATAGCTGGACGCATCCTGACAAAAGCTGTCATCCATGGCACATCCTTGTATGCAGTGTTTGTGTAGATATTTTGGGTGCCGTAGATTATAGATCATGCATCGCCGTGATCATTTCTGAATTGCTGTGAGTGTTTGGGTGTTCAATGCAGCTGCAGTTTGATGAAAGTGTGACTTTGGTCAAGTATTTGGTTTTTCAACGCAAACACTTTGCCGTATATCATAGCTGTGTGTGATGTCAGCTTAATTTGTCGTCTGTCAGACCGTGTTTCTGATTTCACGACCAATGAAATTAGCTTATGTTGTATACCCCTGGGAGTTAGATGACCTTTTGGCTTCAGCCTAATTTGTCGTCTCTTCTACCATAATTGCATTGCAATTCTAGCTTTTAATGCATTATGTACACTGTTATAGTAAAAACAATAAGTTCACCTGCATTTGTTTTCCATTTTTGCCTATGTACTTACTGTATCTGTTCATTTGTAATACTAGCTCATGTCAATTTCATCTGCAGGCCTCTGGTGCAATGCCTCCAGAACGTTTTGCAGCTACTTCCTCCTTGCCAAATGCAGATGTTCCACATATAGGCACTATTAATCCCATAGGAGGTACTTATCTTCTGGTCACATCTTCGAACTAGTTAGGAAACTGTGTTAGGAGTGACAACTGCAATTACAATTTTTGCTCAATGATTCTTAATTTTTTTTTTTACACTTTTTTCCTGATTCTCATAAACATCAGAATATTCTTTGAGAAATTAACAGCATTTCTTCTTGCAACCTTGAAACATTTGTTTGTTACATCTTTTTTTTTTGTATCTCCTGCTAGCAAGTCTGTTTATGGTTGTCTTAGTCGAGGATGGAGTGCTTAAGATTATCCACAAGTAGTAGGAACACTTTATATCTTGTTTTTAGTTCTCAAAAGAAATCATCCTGTTTTTTTTCAACCAAAGGATGGGTGCACTTCACAATTTAACTACTATGTTGTGTGGTGAAAATCGTGGTTCCTTTTAAGCATGCTATGCTGTGTGGTGAAACATACACCCAAAAGTATATGCTATGATTCCTGACATGACATGTCTGTCTTTTGGGCACATATCAGATAATGTGGTTCCAGTTCAAAACAAGCTAGTTGGTGGCGCAAGTGGGGGGTCGGGTCCACATTTGGTACAAAATGTTGATGCCCTTGTAAAGCAAGCCGCTAGCTCTTCATCACGAGAGCAGTCGGATGATGATGATATGGAAGGAGAAGATGAGATTACTGGGAACGCGACCCCTACTGATCAGAGACTACGGAGGAGGTAATCCTTTTTACCTGTTTGTGAGATACATACATCATTAAGTTGTCTCATCATGCTTGAACACCTTTTCCCCTCAAGTTAGCCATTATAATTTTACCCAACAATTAGCCCCAACAGTTTCCTACAGTGCCATCTTTTTTTTACTATATTACTAGAGCAGAGTAATTTGTATAGTTGTTCTTTTTTGGGCGATGACCATAGCTTGTTGCTTATGTGCTTATCTTGTTCATTGATACGTAACTTGTCTGGTACTAATGTTTTCGAGTAGAATTTCAAAAGGTCATTCAGAAATCAGAATGGCCTGCTACAACTTGACTAAATATGATATCACTGGTTAGATAGCTACCTATGAACAGTGTGTGCACCACAACTTCACTGTGCGGAAATGATGTCAGAGTTAGATATTTGTATGAGTGTGCAAGTTATAATTATCATTATATGGATCTTGTGCACAGCTGCATATGCCTCTTTACTCTTTTACCAACATCAAAGTATATATCATGGCATGCTGGTTTTGTGGTATAGTATTTTACTTATCCTAAATAGTGCCTGATGTTCTGCTGGTGCTGGGGTCTTTGTTGTGACGCCATTGAGCCTTCATTTGGATATTATGCTAGCTTTCTTTACTGGTTCCAGGAAGCAATCCAATCGGGAATCAGCCAGGCGTTCGAGAAGCAGAAAGGCAGCACACTTGAATGAGCTAGAAACACAGGTCTGATAGTTTGCATTGTTGTTTCTGGGCTGACGGAGGATTCTGAAATATTTGGCTAATGGGCTTTTGTTGTGGATGGCTTGTTACAGGTATCACAGTTAAGAGTTGAAAACTCCTCACTGATAAGGCGACTTGCTGATGTTAATCAGAAGTACAATGGTGCTGCTGTTGACAATAGGGTATTAAAGGCAGATGTGGAAACCTTAAGAGCAAAGGTATGCTCCTGTATTATATGCTTTTGAGCTATACATCGGTTGGAGATTGGCCATTTAGGCTTGTTTCAAATGACATGTCCACCTCATACGGCAAAATACACCAGTCTCTATTCTGAGCATGGTTATTAGTCTTGTTAAGCTGACCATGGTAATGCATAAAAAATTTGCAGGTGAAGATGGCAGAGGACTCGGTGAAGCGGGTGACTGGCATGAGTGCTATATTCCCTGCAGCCTCAGATATGTCATCCCTCAGCATGCCCTTCACCGGCTCCCCATCTGAGGCCACCTCCGATGCTGCCGTCCCAGATGACCTGAGCACTTACTTCTCAACAAGTGAAGCTGGAGGTCACAACGGGTACATGGCTGAGATGGCTTCCTCCACACAAGAGGACGACAATTTCATTAACGGGGCCCTTGCTGCCGGCAAAACAGGCAGGAGTGAGTCGCTGCAGCGGGTGGCAAGCCTAGAGCACCTCCAGAAAAGAATGTGCGGCGGTCCTGCTTCGTCCGGGTCGACCTCATAGGAGCAGCCTGCTGCTTCAGGTCAGAAAGCCCCAAGAAATGATTGTTGGGCAGACATACCTTGGTGGACGTTGATAGTCCTGTGTTATTTGTTTATTGGCTGTGACCTCTAGTGTTCCCCTGTCACTATGTTCGTAAAACACAGCAGATTTAGTAAATTTGGATGGCTGGTTTCATGCATCTCCTTTCACTGTTTCAATTAGCACGGGTTTGTCTCTTTTTTTAAATAAGCAGTTAAAAGTTTAGTAAGACTGCAGTGCAGAGGTAGGCTTGGTTGCTTATCCTCAAAACAAAAGCTTGACAGGAAATGCGGAAACTCTCTTTGGCTCCCGAGCACAGTGATCCTGATGGTTTAAAAAAATTCCAAAACACTATTTATGAGTTTTAAAAAAATCTGAAAAAACCATAGATGTAGCCCATGATATATCCCACAAACGTGTAAAAAATCAACTTCAAATAATCTCCAATTGTCATTTTCGTGTAGCCTAAAATATAACGTATTTCAATTTGATTTTTTATATGTTCGTGGGATACATAATTGGCTATATCCGTGATTTTTTTTCAGAATTTTTAAAACTCATAAATAGTGTTTTAGAATTTTTTTAAACCATCGGGATCACTGTGCTCGGGAGCACCAAATCTTCTCTCAAGGAAATGCCCGTATAAAATCTACTGACACCACCTCAAAATTAAGAAATAACAGTGAAACGAAAAATCCACTTTGGAGAAATTCCATTGCTCAACACTGGCAAACATTTAAGGTCCATCCAAGACTGTTCAAAAATATGCCCACTAAGGTGCAAGCTGGGCTGGAGTGCTATCCTCAAAACAATTCATATATCAACTTTGTTCACAAGTGAACAATAATCAATGAATGAGGTGGTACCTCGTAAGAACACCCTACCTACAAAAGTGCATAAATATATTCATATGTGTTACAACAAAACGCTTGTGAAGCACCCGACGCCAAAATTCCTATCTCTTCACCAGCAAAACGATCCGAGACAGGCTCATGGGTCGTGTAGACCATCGTCAAAAGAAAAGCACATCCAACCTCATGGATGAAAGATTCAAACTATCTTCCTGTTCTATCTTTTTTGGGTGATATTTTCTCCCTCCCTTTCGGAAATAAAACCATGTGATCAGTCTGATCTTGCACGAGTGGAGTTCTTGTTTTTGTATAGTGGGAGCAGCGAGCGACTCCCCCGTTTCCTTCTACCAAAGCAACGCCAGTAAAGAAGCCAAAACAAAAGCAACATGGCAATGGGGATTGCCCATCTGCACACATAGAGGGTAGCATGTTAGAAAAGAAAGCTGCCCGGTGAGATAGCATATGCTGGTACATATTTACTTGGAGGTGAAAGACTACCTGTCCAGATCGAGAATAGGCTGTACACGATGGTTTCCCAGGAAGAAACGATGATGTGCCAGGCTGGATTATAGTACAGCGACTCCGCTGACCAGAACATCCTCGTGTACGTTTCCAGGAAGATAAACATCACCCAGGCAGCGATTTCAGAAGAAGGAACTTGATGACAAAGCGCCCGAGCACGACCATGACCAGAGAGAAGGTCACCAACCAATTGAAGAGCTTGTTATTGTACTCCTTAATGAAAAGAGCACGAGACTTGAGGAGCATCTGGATGCAATATCAAATGGGAGCTTAGTTAGATACAAATCATAGGGGTTTCAAAAGGATTTTAAGCAGCCTGTAGATTGATAAAGAAAGGCTGAAGAGAATAAGTTGCAGATTCCATGAAGGGCACACTGCTCCCCGTTTTTAAGGCATGGCATGTTAAATAGCTGATTCAACATGTCAGTGATCATGACAGATGATAAAGCTGAAGCATGAGTTATTTTGGATGTTTCTCAAGTCTTGATGTTTATGCATCTACTCCCTCCGTATCAAAATATAAGACTTTCTAGCCTTTTTTCTACACACATGTATCTAGACATGTTTTAGTGCAAGATTCATGTGAACCTTTCACTAAAACATGTCTAGATACATGTGTGCAGAAAATGAATAGACAGTCTTATATTTTGATACGGAGGGAGTAGTTCATAAGCTCGCGTGATTTTTTTTGCATGATCGCACATTAATTGGAATTCCTTCTTCTATCCTTAAGCTAGCTACGTTGTTGACATGTCATGCAAAGTATGTGCGGAATTAGAGACAGACCTTTGACATTCTAGTTTCATATCTTCCCTTTGCTGGCCCCACGCATTCCATTACAAAAGTCTGATTACAGTGAAAAAAGCCTGCGTTGAACTTTGCCATGGAAGGAAGTTTCAAGACTTGAAGGTCATCCATTTTATCTTCGCATTCCGAGAAACGTGCTTCACAAAGTTTTCCCGATTGATACTCGTTAGCTAGAAGGAAGTTTCTGTACACCTACAAGGTACACCCTGTAAGTATGTAAATATATTATCTTGAGTGAAAGTTTAATACGAGGCATGTAAAAAATGGCACATAAAGTACTGAAAGAAAACCTTCATCGCTAAATGTCTTATAAAAGGCAACTGCACCACCGGGATTATCATTTTACAACATAAAAAACAATGAATAGAATTGAGAATTCGTCACGTGAAGATCTATATCACCATTTTACATATCATATTCATACCAGAAAGTATATCAAGATGCATTTGCTAATTCGGTCTAAAATGCATCAAAACATTAATACTGTTTGGAGACTAGATGCATCTAAATATTCGTTACACAAGAACAGCATGGGTACACTAACGAACCTTTGTAATCTCTTCTTCAAGCTTGAGGACTGACTGATGAGCATGATGCTTACCAAAGTGCTGCTTATCAAAGAGCATTTTGGCTTCATCATTTGCCACATCATGAATTTGTTGCAGTTTGTCTACTGGTACAGGAAGACCGAAGCCCTCCATTTTTTCCTTATAAACCTTCAGACATCGTTCAAGAATAGCCTTGTTGAAAATTTCAACAAGAGATCCCGTTGATGGAATCTCTCCTTTATTCAAAGCCTCAAGTATCTAAAGCATAAGAGGGCGAATTAATCTAAATACCCAATTGATCAGATTTACATCAATAGCAGTCACATCAAGTATTTTACCTGCTCCAAAAAGGACACAAACTCCTTTCCATTCAAAGTTTTCCCCTGTACAAATTTAGGTTTTATGATTGATCCAACAACCTGCTTCAATTGCTCTCGCCTTTCTACGTATAACGGGTCGAGCTCTTTGTCATCCATGTCACATAACTTTGTTCTTTGTAGATGAGGCTGTAAATAACAATCGGCATCATGATTCAAAAAAGGGTTATCAAAAGCAAACTTTCAGTAAGAGTTTTTAAAATAAAATTAGAAGCTGGGTTTTAAAAACTTGAAACCAGGCAAACCCTTTTGGAAATTAATACTTATAAGGCAAGTTCCTGAAAGCAAAAACAATGCTCTAAAAATAAGCTTTGGGCATAATATAAGTTCTGATAAGCGATAAGGTTACCTAAACCAAAATTTCGGCTTAATAGGTCCCAACACAACACTTAAATTCAGGTTTAGAGATAAAGGAAAAATGGAAGTCCTATCAAAGTTTGCAAAATACATATTATTTGCAGACTGAGTTAAAGTTTACTTGAGATAATTTAACAGCTGAGGAGTTAGGAAATCTTAGTACCATACTACCATAGAAGAAATGTTCGAGACAAATTAATTTTGGGGCTAGTTATCTAAATATGAGAAAAATTAGCTTTAACTATTTCGCAAAATAAATTAGGATGCTACAAGATACAACAAGGAATTCAGGATAAATCCACCTGTGGTAAGCTAAAAGCAGTGCTGTTGTCGCCCATAACTGCCAACGAATCTCTGATTTGATTGACCTAAAAACACATTAGGAAAAAAGCTATATTAGCGTTCGGATCTCAAATCTTTGGTAAGAAAGTGTAGACTTCATAAATAACCGTGTACCTCGTCAATATATTTGTTCCCTGAAGAAATGGATACGAGAAAAGCATATCAGTTGAACTATGTGTAAGAACTTTCTGTGCTAAAATATCACAAGCTAACAAATGGTCAGCACAGTTGCTTGAACTAACCACTATCGTTAGGGACCCGTTGGAGGGCTTCATTGACCATTTGTTGAACTGATTTTCCTTCTGCGCGAAAAGTTAAAAGTACAATCAGAGGGCATTTATATGTACTAACATAAGTGGACACAGTTTAGCAGTTTACTATAAGAAAAGAATGATACGCAAAAATCAGACACTTGAGACAGATGGTAAAAAGTGCACAACTCAATTGACCATTTTGACCAACATTAGGACCGCATTATCTAATACACAGTTGGAACACTTAGTAGGCTAAATGCAAAATATCGACCATGACAATGTCAAATGACCCCAAAAAACATCATAGCATTATATTGTTACTTTTTAACAGAAAGTAGGGACAACCAGACAAATAGTCAAATACACATTTTAAGGGTTCAACTCTACTTAGATTTCCAGTCCCACAACAAGCCAAGTAAAAACGTAACATATGTTCAAATTAAACCTTCATTACCTCATAATTAGGCTAGGCAAACTATTAGGATTCTGGAACGAAAAGAATGATACGTGGCAACTCATGGTGCGATAATTGACGTTGAATGAATAACAGCTAATGTTTCGTTGTGCTGCCAATTCTGTCCATCAAAGTGAACTACGCTTGGTGAACCATAACGTTGAAACACAAAGAAAATGGCCATATACTTTAACATGCAGTAATGAACAATAGCCAAAAGTCATATATTGGTTAGGTTTATACACTAGCATGAAATTTTGAATCATGCTAACGGTAACAACCATTAAAGGGGTAACTTACGCAGGAAATCTCTCTGGATAAGCCAAAGAAGCTTTGCTGGCTCAAAAGCAATATCTCCCCCTGATGCAATTAAGAAACAAACAGCTCGGTTATTATCTATATATATTTCTATTGTACTGACATCAATTTTTTGAAAATTGAATATTACCTTCACTCTGCTCGCCACAGACAGCAAACAACAGTTTGAGGGAAAATGTCAGTGTTAGAAAAGTTTGAATTACAAATAAGAACGGAAAGAGATAAGCAAACCTTCCATAGAATTCTTCGGCAATTTCAACAGCAAATGAGAGCCTTGATATATCAGCTTCACGCACCTGCAATGTCATGATAAATAAAATTAACACACACACACACACAGAGGGAGGGAGGGAGGGGGAGAGAGAGAAGAGAGAGCACCGTCTCGGGAAGGTTATAGATAAGCACAGAACTTAAGACTGTTGCCAAAGCAAATATCCTGCGCAAAGAAAAAAAAAATCAGACGTAGTGACAATCGGTCCTAGAAGCGTAAACCAGAAAAAGGCACACAGCTAACATCTAAGCACAAACCTATCATCATATACATTGGATTTCCCAACACTCTCAAATCCTTCTGTGTCAAGATAAAGGACAGATACTTTGGTGCCATCAACATCCATCTCAATAGGTGTACCCCAAATCCATATACCTGCGATAGAAGAACATGGTCAACTTATATGCTTTCATTAGCAAATAGATAATACAGCTACAAGAACAAGAATATGAAAAAAAAAAACACCACCTTTAGTTTTTGTATCCCGCATATGACCAACTCCAAAACCTGCATGGTTAAGATCATGAATTTCACATTAGTCCAGGTATGTGTTCGATGGCATATAATACTAGGAGGTGCCAAGCAGCATCTACCTTTGTCACATGATAAGGAGAGAAGTTGGTTGAGGAGAAAAGACTTTCCGGATCTATATGGACCAATGACCTGTGTTGGTCAAACAATTGGCAGATAATAAGATGGTGCTTTGGCATTATTCCAAAAGGAAAAAATGACAAAGAGTTACAACCCTTCCAAATTATACTCCAAACTTACACCAACAACAGCGATAGGATTTTCAATCCTCCGAATGGCCTCTAGACCTTGTTGTGAGAGACGAAGTTTAGTGTGGCCATAATCTGGCTCCACGATCGGAAACCTGTATAGGCATGCACGGTTAATACTCAGTTTGTAGCCAATTCAATGAACTTCTCGCATATGACTCCTTGGGAAGCATACAATGAGTACAGCTACCCCTTCCATTATTTTCAACAGAATGTTCAGAAGCATAAACAGTGTGTCATCATCTATGAAGAATCACTATTCACATAGAAGAAAAAATGAATGGCCTTCTTACTAATCTATCAATGTTCTACAGAGATCAACAATCTGCTAAATACCGGAGCCTAACGCATCATATCACCAAATTTAAGTAAAGCAAAAGGTAAACAAGAGAAGCAGCAACATTCATCAATTAACTCTAAAGTAAGTATAATTCAGCAAATCAGCCACTGCCTAATCGGAGCTCAAATTTGCCTGCTGCTCCAAAGTTAGTTGCAACAGTCGCAGCGACCAAGGAATATTCACTAACAAAATGACAAAAACATCCATAGAAAAGCTTGTCCACGTAGAATTCGCAATGTACCAACCACCCATTATTCCTCGACGCCTAACCTAACTCGCTGTATCTAACACATAAGAAACACACGACGAAAGAAGGTGTGGTTGAAAACCGAAACGGCGACCGGAATCAGCATTGCCGCATTTGCATCGTACGAAACCACTAAGCAAATTTCGCGTTCTCGCTGTCGCGTTGGGTTCATCAAGCAAACCATCCACCAATCAACGCAGGTGCACGCACGCGCGAACGCACACGCGACGCCGCATTGCACGGTCCAACGCAAAAGCAAAACCAGGCAGCTTAATCGACACCAGCATAGCAAAAAAAAACACGGACAGAGAGCATCAGGGATCGGGGACTCACGCGCGATCCAGCTCGTCGGGATCGGGATCTCCGGCTGCCGCCGCGGCGAGCCAGATGAGCGCCACAGCGCAGATCCCCGGGCCCACCGCCACCCCATCTCTGCCCCTGCCAAGCGCCCCGGCCGCCTGAGATCTCCACCTCGCGCGCAAGCACCACGCTCCAAATGCGAACGGACGGCAATGGCCGGCGGGGGAGCGTGGGGCACCACCGTCACTCACCCGGACACCGTATAGCTGCCCGGCGAGGAGGATGGATCCAGAAATGGACAACGGGAGCTTGCTCGCGGGATCTGATCCCGGGGCTGGGGTTCTCGGCGGATGTGAAGCGCTCGCGCGCGTCGGGGTTGCTTCGTGAGAGGGAATTGGGAAATCGGGGAGGAAGGAGACCACGACGAGGTCTCGCTGGCTCGATCGGTCGGGGAGGGGGAGGGGGGAGATGTTTCGGGGGGGAGGGAAATCGCAGTCAGGCTTCCGTAATTAAGCGGGCGTTTGATTTTCGGCCGTTTATATCCGGTGATTTAATGCCGTTAATCCTGTTATTTATTTGATTTGATTGAGGCGCGTGGCCCACGCGTCGGCGGGACTAGGTGCTCCGGAGAGGTGGGGATCGAGCCAGCCACGACTCCGACCGAGCGGCGACGGAGACGGGAGGGCGCGCGGGCCCACGTGGCGGTGGCTAGAGGTATCTGCTCGAGATTCCGGCACGGGAGCGTTTCGTAGGGCACCGGGTCCGTCTGATACGCTGCGGAGCAATAGCGGACGTGCTCCGACCATGACCTAGACTGCTACTCCCTCTGTTCCAAATTAATTGACTTGGTTTTGTCCAAATATGAATATATCTACACTTGTTTGATGTCTAGATACATCCATGTATAACAAAATGTGTGTCAATTAAATCCGAACGGAGGGAGTAGACGACACGTAAGGATGCGGACCGCATTTTTTGTGTGCATTTTATGCATAGCAAGTACTCCCTCCGTTCCAAATTAATTGACTTCCATTTGTTTACACATGGATGTATCTAGACACGCGTATAGATACATCCATGTGTAAACAAATGGAAGTCAATTAATTTGGTACGGAGGGAGTAGTACAAAAATTTCATATAAAATTTTGTACTAACCATGGATAAAATGTAGTACTCCCTCCGATCCATATTAGTGGGCATAGTTTTGTCTAAATTCATATGTATCTAGTTAAGTATTTAGACTAGATACATGTGTATCTAGACAAAGTTGTGCCCACTAATATGGATCGGAGGTAGTACAAAAAATGAGACAAACAGGTCCCGTTTTTGCACATACACATAAGCTCGAGCTAAAAAAGGGAGAAAAATGCTCCTCTTCACCATTCACCATGATCACGCGTCTCGATCGTCCGATCGCCATTCCTACTCCACCGACCTCGTCCACTACCCCTCATCTTCCTTCTCCACAGGCAGTCATGGACAACCTCGTGCTTGAAACATGAGGTCAACTTCGGCGTCCAGAGTCAAGGTCAAGAGAGACGGTAAGTGTGGTGGGAACGACAACATGGTTACCCCGTCTAGTGTCGATGAGCCGGATTCACGGCTGAAGAGACGGAATCAACGTAAACATGGCCTCAATGGACGATGATATATGAGATAATTAATTCGCGGATATTTGATGTTGCATACTTTCTTTTGACATGTTGCAAACTAGCTGCAAAAGCACGAGTGACATGTTGAGATGATTTTTTTTCGTGAATTATGTTGAGATGATTATGGGTGCCTGCCGCAAATGGCGCTTCAGTGTTGCAAATATGCTCGTGTGGTGCTACAATCGTAGGTCTCCAGTGATCCATATGTCTTTTGACTTTTCTCAGGAATTTTGGTTTGGTCGACAAGGATGAGCTATGACCGATGTAGCTTTGTTGCATACCAATATTTTATTTGTTGCTTTGTTGCTTTGAAACGCTATGACACCTTATGTGCGGTTCTGACCCACCACGAGAACAAATGTTGCAATAGTACAAAAAATCAGACCATGTCATGAATTTTTGGAGGTAAGCGCACCTCCAGGGAGGGCCCAGATCCTCTCGGTCTATTCATTTGGAGACTGTGGAAAAATTCTTCCAAGGGTACCCCCTCCCAATCTCTCTCCAGTTGTAGATAAGTGCTCACAACCATCATTTCTAACCTAATTTTGGAAAATATGGTGAGTTCCCATTTTCCATTGTCCACCTCTAAGAAAGCATATGTCCACCCCAACCGCACCAGTCAACCGCCCACTCCATCTCCCTCTCAAGCAGTCATGTTGCCCGCAAAAACAGAGCGCTCGGGCCAAAATAGCCGTCGAGCGTGGTGTAGCTCGCAGCAAAAGTAGCAACACATCGTTAGGCCTCACTTCTCGAAGGGGCATGTGAAATAAAAAAAGGAAACACATCGATAGCAGCGGCGAGGTCCTAGACCATGGAAGCAGGGACCAAGTCTATAGTCCTCGCCATGTAGTGATGGTCAGACAGTCGTTGGATACATCAACCACATCGTTTAAGCTGCATCGGCCACCTAGTTGTCAAACTCACTTTTCTCATCTAACTCGCCAAAAGATCTGTGACCGGCCCCTTCTTCTACCGATGGCTAGATCGAATACCTCTCCTCACAACCATACATCACCTTTTTTCAAGGCTCCACATTTGTCCATTGAAATTGGTCTTCATATTTGTTTCATCGATAGATACAATGTGAGTTCTTGCATTCTTTAGATCTATCACATCTTTTGAATTTTCTCTTTTACATTTGTAATAAAAACAAAATTCAGTAGATGCTTCCATGCTTTTTTTCCATTATCACAATTTGGTTTGACATTTTATAGGATATCTTTATGCAAGTAATTTTGGTTTAGTGTATATAACCCATCGTCTGAATTTATTCAAGCAACTAGAGTTAGTTGTGGGCAACACAAGCATTTCCTGATATTCGTTTGCGCAGCGATGCGAGGAAAGAAACAAGCTATGTGATTCAAAGAGCAGATAAGTACAAAGATAACAACAATTTGAGACAAGCAAAATAAGCTGCAAGTTTTAAAACCACAAACTCAAGTATAATGATACTTTGATATATAAATTTCTTATATTTTTTCTATGAACCAAAAATTGTTATTCCCAAATAATGTGGATTGCTTTCGACGTGATTGAAGATGCCAATCTTCTACTAGCCCGATCTTGTACTTTTCAAAATGATATGATTCAGATAGCACCTTATACTGTTTTTTTTACTTCTTTACAACTCTGGTTGGCTATGTGACGAGATGCAGAATTATTATTGACACGACATTTAATCACAATTGTAACTATTGTATTCTCAATTATACACATGTACATGTTAGAATTAATAATAGAGTCATGCGATACAATGTTATTTGGAAAAAAATGTTCATTATCACAAGCAGATGATTGCATTATAATTACTATAGTGTGCCTATTATTTTTTTCTCCTCGGACACTTAGCTTGAGGCATGAAAAAAATGATAAATGATTTCTCTCTAAATATGGGAAAATAAAATATATCCATCTAAATACTAATTTATGTCACTTGAAATTGTCATATGCTTATAGGTATTTGTATCAATTTATTATGCTTAAGTATCTCACTAGAAGTCTCTAGAGCGTACCGATCTAACACATATGTTAAATACTCTTTCTTGGATCTTCTAATTCTAGGCCTTCTTGTTGTCTCACTCGTATATGGCTTATTCGTGTCTTTTTCTTGATCAAATAGACCATTCCTTACTCATTGAGGTTCGGAAATTTATTAGTGACACCATGTACGCGTAGAATTTGGTCCCAAGAGAATATACATATGTAAACTAGAGTATGTCTGACAAGGATATACATCTCGGGTACCCTACCGTGAGGGTACCTGGTGCACGTGATGACTAAAAGCCCAAATAGCGAAGATACGACTCGAAGCCCAAGACGAGAGACCCAACAAGATGGAGTACCTTCCAAGTTTAGACATAGACATAGTCGGTTTATACTTTTCTTATGTGTAAACTAGGTCGGTTACAAACTCCCGAGACCCGCCGATCTAGGACCAAGCCATACTCGAACCACCAAATCTCTTGCGAGATCGTCATCTCGCCGGAGCCACCTTGTAACCTCATAATCTCCAGCGATCAATAACAGACAAGCAGGAAGTAGGGTCTTTACCTCCACCCGAGGGGCCTGAACCTGGGTAAATCTTTGCCTCTGCTTGTCAGCCGACGAAACTACCAGTACTACCACGTTCTCTCCCCATAATCTCAACCCTAGGTCCTTAACCATGGGATTTGATGAGGGCACACCTCGTCAATGTCTTCATATAATTTTTCCTTTACCTGGCCGAAACAGTGACATATCACACCTCGGGTTTGTATGCCGAGATTATGGAGGATTCAAAACTGAATTCGAAAAAACTCAATTTGGAAGCGTATACTTGGTTGAATGTTCTTTAATTCCGAACAAAGTTAATTTCTAGAGCACAAAAGCCCTCAATTTTCTTCTTAATTAGAAGAAAGAGTTGACTTCTTTGGTGTCCTTTGACAATTTCACTTAACTCCCATGCCATTCTTTTCAAGTAACTCCATCAGTCCGTCCCATTATGTGGTATGATGTAGCACTAGACATCGACACCGCTCACATGCAACGGCTTTCACGCTATTTGCTCAATCTGTCTTTAGAAGTCTGCTTAGTAGAAAGTTGTAGTTACGGTCACCCTTACTATATTTTATGGATGAGATAAACTCCAAATAGTATACCAAGTCGTCAAGCTATGCAAATAAGAAATTCTTAAGGCTTAAAAGACGTGCAAACATTGTATCTGTAATTTGCAACTATTTTTTGGTTTTCTTACTTATATATTTTATTTTATTCAAAAAGAGTTTGCCCATTGCACTTTAAATATACACTAATCCCAATTCTTAAAATACGACTTCTTTTGTAATTTGCAATGTGGTACTTAATTGTGCAAAGTGATTTTTTTACGCTACTAAACTATGATTTTATAGTTTATTTTATTTCTTGCATCATTAATTGGTGAGTGCACTTTTTTACAGTGCTAGTTAACTGTACTTTAAATATACCATAGATACATATTTATTTTTAAAATGTGCAACCTATGTTTTTGCGATTTGAAAGTATTTTTGTTACAGAATACAGAGTATTCTTTATAGTTTGTTTCTTGCATACCCTTATTTATCCTATATAACTAAATAGTTCATCCCCACTAACTATTTCTCTTGGCATGCAGCTATGCCACCTCACCAATCCCACAACATCAGCCACGGCATCCATGCATGCACCTCTCCGTTGATTTCTCCAGCCACCTGGAAATTGGAAAAAAAAAACGCTATAGGCATTGACGCTTCCCCTCCCTGATGGCTATCTCTTTGTCTCAGCTAATGGCGCTTTTAATGGCTCACTCCGCCTCCCATTTTCTCTGGTTACGTTCGTCCTGTAACCGGAGCTGGAGCCGGCGGCAACTCAAACGCCAAGCATGTGTCTCCTCCGCTGCTCTCCCAACTATTGTCTCTCTACATTCCACTGTTTCCTAATCTCACTATATAGACACCGATGTTGACAGTGGCAGTGATGAGTGATTGACCATGCAGGGTCGTGGACGGCGCATATGTTTTCCCATCCTAAAGACCCCCCCCCCCCCCCCCCCCCCCCCCCCCCCCCCCGCGCACGCCTGCAAGAACGACTGTACTGATTCGAATGTCAGTATACGTTTGATTCGAATCTCCCCAGCCAGAGGATTCACATTCTTCGTGCTTCTAGAGCCTACGTGGTAAGATGAATTATCTTATTTCATTACTGAAGCTTCTTTCCATGATCCGATCTGTGTTCATCTCATGTGACCAAATCCGTCTCCCATCCTATTTCGCTTGCTTCATGCTTGGTAAAATTCCCATGTGAACTGACCTGCGTTTGTGAATCAAAGAATGTAGTGACGAAGGTTCTTCTTGGCATGGATTTCCATTGTGCATCTATTAAAAGTGCGTTGGTGACTTGATGCAGATTTCGTTCTTTCTTTTTTCATTGTTCCAGGTTACATTTGTAAGAGCATGGTGGAAAACAAGCACTAAATATCGTCGTCGTCATGTGCAGTGTCTAGAACTCAGCTGACTGTGTCCTGTTTTATCTGCTGTGACATATTTTCTCAGTCTATATTAGGTCCAAGTCTAATTTTGCACCATTCATTCATGTATCTGCTCAATATTTTAGAAGGAAATATGTATCTTGATTTTCCAAGTTGCTCATAAAAGATACAAACACATGTCCCGCAGCAACGCGCGGGGTACTATCTAGTTTGTGTAGTGAACCCTATGCGTTTTTTGTGTGACTGATATTTTTGGTCTTTCTCGACTGAAACGCAACAACAACAGCAAAAGGTCAGTCGATTGGAATGGTAAAAGAAGTTCAGTATGGGGAGCAGTCGGACCCAAACCATTTTTTATGCAAAAGTACAGAGGCATCTCAGATCTCCTCACAAGTCAACATATCGACTGGAGATCCCCAAGCGGCAAAGCCATCACTAATCAATCCTCCAGCACACCTACCAGGAAGGCAGGAAGCACGCAGCAATGGGCGTCGTCTCGGCGGTGGCCGACGCGGTGGTCGTCCTGTTCTCCCTCAGCATCACGCTATCGTTCCCGCTGCTCGGCGCGCAGACTGTCCTCCCGCGCAGCCTCTACCCGGCGCCGGTGCAGGACATCAAGCGGTGGTACGCCGCCGAGTTCGGCGACTACCTCCTGCAGGCCCAGCCACCGAGCTTCCTCCACGGCCTCTTCTGTCTCGAGCTCGTCTTCCTCTGGCCGCTCGCCGTCGCCACCCTCTACGGCGTCCTCGCCCGACGCCGCTGGGCTGCCACCACCTCCCTCATGGCCGGCGTCTCCACCCTCACCTCCACGGTAACTCAATTCTCCCCGCTATTCTCCATGAACCGACAGCATGTGCGGCCTCTGCTTCGGATCTACATCCATTGATGCATGGCGATCATAAAATGAGATACATCTTCATTATGACGCGTCTAGTACTCGCTAGTGCAGAAATTGTTTTCTATCTCAACAAAATTGTGGCTGCGTTGTTCATGATGATCTGCATGGAGGAAAAACCTGTGTTAGCGACTTCGTGTGGATGTTCTGATCCGATGCAACGATCGCTTTCGATGAGAAATATATAAGCAACCAGTTTGAACCGAGAAAATTTGATTTTAACCCACATTGGCCAGATTATTACTGCTCCTAATATCACTTGTGATGTACTCCTAATAATGATTGCAAATACTATTTCAGTCCGCGATACTTGGTGAAATGTTGGGCTCAGGAAGGGCAACACCAAGGCTGCTTCAGCTGTATGTTCCATACATTGTGTTTGCTGTAACTGCAATTTTGCGTGGACTCTGCTCGTGCTCAGCGCCATCGCTTGCAACTTCTGCTCAGAAGAAGAACAAGAAGAAGAGGGTCTAGATTAAATTTGCATTTCTGATACTTCATTGACTATCCGGTTGGAGCATGATATCATGGGATTTATGTGAAAACATGGCTGCAATAGGCTCTGTAGTACTGCCTGATTTCATAAAGTGTTGGATACGTGTTGCTATTTTTCTTGCTCATAAACAATATGTATTTTTGTATTCTAAACTTGTAACACTTTGTAATAATTGGTAATTGGTTGCGTGCATTTTAGTAACACCCCGCGAGAGGGAGTTGTAGATTTGACCGAACAATCAATAAACAATCTTACCAACAATTTCACATATACTCTAGAAGTTTCTATAAATGTTAAAACAAATTTTTTTTGACCATATGGCTAGAGATCTCTACCATAAATATGTATAACTATACATAGTTTACACAATTTTAAAGTAATTTATCAAGGGAATAATGTTACAAACTCATTTTACATATAGCACAGTGCGTGTGTATTTTTCATCAACATACATTCAACCATTTTGCAAACAACAGTTTAACTAATATTTAAAGATTTTTATGTGGTTTACTATGTAAAAAAGAAACATTGATAAAACCATAGCATGCTAAATATAAATGTGAAGTATAAAATTTTAGTATAAAATTACTTTTAGTTAATTCAATTCCCCTTTGCACGTCCAGTTTATACTCGGAAGAGCACTAAATACACACCCGTAGATCGAGATGTTGCGAGTTGCTCCCATTTGCTACGAAAAACAAAGAAACCCCAGGATAAAGCCAATTAAAGAACAAGACCGAGTAAGCTTTAACTCCTTGGGCATGCACTCTCTCCGTCTAAAACCAAATCAACCCTGAAGTGATGAACCAAAGAACTCCAACCGTGAGATTGAGGAAGAAAAAAATCGAACTTGAGCACGCACCTCCACTGGGCAGCGAGGAGTGGTTGACGGGGATGTCCTCTTTGTCCGTCGCTGGCGTCGGATCTGCATCCTTAATCCTCGTCTTCATCGTTGGCCTCTGCTCTGAATCCTTCGCCTTCCTCTTCATCCTCCACCAAACCGCGATCAAAAGTGTGGAAGTGTCGCAAAATTACAACGTGACCTAAATGGACACCAGGAATTCAAGAAGACAAGGTGGCAATGGGAGGCCTCGAGCTCTAAATTCTTCGTCGTACCCTTCATCCGCCTATATAGCGTTGAACTGCTTCCTTGACAAACGGACGCAGTGACCGAAGCTTTAATGAGCCTCATAGCGTGGCCAATTAACATGACCAACTTTTTTCTCTTTATTTTATTTATTTATGCATGTTCCTTTTACCCTATTTTTCTGTTTGTCTTGTAATACAGTGTTCACACGGTATAAAATATATTGTATGATTCTAGAAAATTGTTTCTGACCTTTTAAACATCTCTAGCTGGCCCGTCCACTTCCTCCCTATACAGGCGAATGGACACCATGGACATTGTCCAGAAAACAAATGCCGACTCACAGGGACGGAGCCAAGAATGGAGCTTGAGGGGGGGCAGACTTAGACTAATTAGTGTTGTGATTTGTATGAGGGGGGCTAAACTAGCTGAAATCACATAAAATAGAAGCTGCCATGGCTAATTTTCTAAAGAAAAGCATGAGCATGGGGGGGGGGGGGGCGCTGAGCCCCTGCTCGTCCCCCCTTGTCTCCGTCCCTACCGACTCAATCGCCCCTATACCTAACCCAAATGTTTGGTTTGTTCGACAACAACTATATCCAGAGCGGTGGGTTGGGGTTGTTCGGATGGCGTGTTCGCCACTTCAGATACAATAAGTCATACCCACGCCCACCCCACTCCCCACACAAAAAAACTTGATCAAACTGCTCCAAATTAACCACCCTCTCCCGCATATGTCCTCCATTTAACCGCGCCTTATTCCTCCTCTGACCTTACTCCGCATCCGCGTGCCCCTCCTCCGTCCTCGCTGACACTCGCTCCACCGTCCAGATGGAGTTTGTCGTGTCCGCTCTAGTGCTTGCTTCCGTGTGAAGGTATGCGTCCTTGACTACGCCCGTGATAGAGCCCATCTCCCTTCCATGGGACGAGGACACATCCCGTATGTGCCCACCAACATCACTTCCAACGGTCTGGCCAACGTCGGGCATCTTCGGCGGCGGACGTGCTTACCAACAGTTCGACCAAATAGTTCGACCAACTTCTGGACCAAAATGAGAAGGGTTTTTCTCTCATGTGCATTATCTGATCAATTTTAAGATGATAGTTTCATTACCATGAGTGTTTAGGGAAACTCCAACTCATCATCCCAAAAGGACACAAAATGTGTCCGGGTTTTGTCGTATGGGTCGCCAAATGGGCATGCATCCGACCCCTGTACGGAATTTCGTGGACATTGTACCCAACAGGGTGACCCATTTGGGCCGCCCGTTCATTTCCCTTCCCCAATTGAACTAATTCATTTCATATTAGATTTGAAAGATTACATAATGTTTTGAGCTTACATTTGATCTAACAGATAGATTTCACACATAATATTGGGGTAAACTATTAGGTTGCCGTCCTCCTCCGGTGTAGGGCGATGGAGATTTCGGCAATTTTAACAAAATTGGCTGTGTGTGGTCGATGCTTGTGCTTGTCGAGACGGACTTGCTGTTCTTTCTCCAGCACGACAGACACCAGGGGTGGACTTCCTGGCTCCTCCAGCTCTCTCATCGTTTAGTGGTAGGGTTTACGTAGTGGCGCTGACAATTTTAACAAAATTGGTCGTGCGTAGGCGGTGCTGCTGGCGGTAATAGGGCTTGAGCGACTGTTGTTGGCCTCAGCCGCCTCCTTAGACTCGTGCGCACGCTTGCGGCGGCTCGCACGAGCCATGGTCATCCATCCTTGGGCCGCTTGCGCCAGCTCGGCAGCCTCCTACGCTTGGAGCTTACGAACGAGCGCAACTTGCGAGGCTCGATCGGCGTTGAGCATCTCGAACAAGCGCTCCATGGCATCCTGCAGGTGCGGGTCGCCAACACCCTACTCCTGTCCGTTCCCCTCCTTCTCGCTGGTCCAAGCAAACTCTGGGTCCTCGTCCTCCTCCTCGTCGGGAGCACATGCGACGACTGGGATGGGGGCGACACCCGTGACTTCTACGGCGTACACATCCTCCATGGTCATCCTCACCTGCTCCGGCAGCCGACGCAGAGCCAATGTGCTCGGCATGCCGGCCCACGCCGGGCTCGAGGCCATGCAGCAAGAGAGGCTGCCACGAGCGCACTCGATCTGGTCTAGGAGGTGTTGAGGTGGTGGCGGCAGTGGCGAATCTATCCTGGTGGCCGAGAAAGGAACTAGGAGGTGTGGCGGCCGTAGCTGGGAGGATGTGGGACGACGCTAGGGTTTGTGAGCTAGGGCTTCGGCTCATCGACGTCCATTTAAAAACCTTGCCTGCCTCATTGACACTATTAAGGAACAGCTTATAGCACTAAGCATACCAGTGGCGGGTATCAATCAAACCACGCCACTGGTATTCTGGCACGAGGTTTCCGTGCATGCCACCACTATTGAAAATCTATAAGTGGTGTGTTTCCTAGTTGCCACGCCACTAGTATTAGGATCCTCGGTACATTTCCAGACAAGAAATATACTAGTGGTGTGGCTCTATTGTCCGACGCCACTGGTCCAAAAATACAAATGGCGTGGTTGTATTGGCCTACGCTACTAGTAAGTTGTCAGAATTATTTGGGTCAAATGACACCATGCTTAGATATCATTTTCACTCGATTTTTCTCTTCGTCTCCCCTCCCCACTGATCTTCGCAGCCATCGCCTCTTCTCCTGGCCTCCTCTCCCGGCGCATCGCCGCCGGGGCCGCCTCTCCCCTCCACCACAACCGTCGCCTCTTCTCCCTCCTATTCACTTTTGTAAAATCTTTCTAAATAAATTTATATTTAAATTATAAATCAATGCAATAATAAATAAAAATCAAGTAAACATTTATTGAACCCTCAAGAACATTTTTTAAATTTTAGGACATATGTTTGAACCACGAACACATTTTTGTACCATGTGAACTTTATTTAACTAGTGGAAAAAGTTTTAAAATCCCATGAATGTTTTTTTAACCCGTGAACATTTCTGAGTCATGAACAATATTTCCAAACCTTCTGAATGTTTTTTAACTAGTGGAAAAAGTTTGAAATCCCATGAACATTTTTTTAACCCGTGAACATTTTTTGAACCAATGTGAACATTTCTGAGTTGTGAACAATATTTCCAAACCTTCTGAACGTTTTTTAAGTAGTGAACATCCCATGAAAATCTTTTTTTTTTTACGTGGAAAATCTTTTCACACGTGAACATGTTTGAACACCATGAATATTTTATGAATCATGATTTTTTTTGAAACTTATGAAAAAAATTGAACTATTGAACTTTTTTTTTATAATGTAAGTCTTTTTTAACCCGTGAACATTTTTCGGAACCATCGTGAACAATTCTTTAGGATGACTTAAACATTTTTTTAATGACATGAAGAATTATCCGGAGGATAATTTTTAAAGACGAAACCTTTTTCTTGAATCCCGAACATTTATTTGAGTGAACAATTTTTTAACCCGTGATTTTTTAAGCATGAACATTTCAAATTGAATAAAAAGAAAGCAGAAAAGAAAAAAAACAGAGAAGAAATATAGAAAAAGGATAATCCGCAAAACAGGTCAGCCCATCAGTGTACTCCTTCAGGCGGCGCGGGCGCGACGTGCGGCTTAAGGTGACAAATAGGAATTGCCTATAGGCCACTTGATCGAGTTCAAGATCTTGGCCCTCATTCGACCGGGCCCTAGACGTCGCCTTCTTGTCCTGTCCAAAGCCGACCTTAAACCCTCTCCCTTCTATCCTATCGTGGCGGCCCTCCCCTCCCCATCATCTCCTCCTGAACGCCTGGCGGCGCCACCCGACATTTTGGTTCACATTATTTTCGGTTCACATTATTTTTGGTTCATCGACATTTTATATTTTCGGTTCACAGCCATTTTTTGGTTCCTTATTATTTTCGGTTCACCCGAATTTTAGTTTCTTTTCATCTTGTTAATTTCATTTTTGTTCAATATTATTACGGCTCACCCGATTATTTCGGCCAAATTTTTTGGTTCACCTTAGTTTTTTTGGTTTATTTTTTTACGACACTTTTTCTAGAAAAGTGTTCACCTGTAAGAAAGGTTCATAAATTTTCGAGATATTATTTCACGAAGGTTGAGAAAATTGTTCACGGTGTTCGAGACAAACTTCACGGGGTTCAAAATAAGTGCTCTTGAGTTTAAAATATATTCACGTAGTTCAAAAAAAGTTACGAACATTTTTGTGAACAACCTGAACATTTAGCTTAAAAATATTATATGCTTGAAACTAATTTAGTTTATCTTGTATCGTACGATAATATTCATCATGTGTTTACAAATTTTAAATCATTTTTGAAATAGAGAAAAAGGGAAACAAACACGTGAAATATCGGAAGAAAAAAACGAAAAAACATGGGCGCTGGAAGGTGATCGCATAGTGGCACGGGCGCGAGAGAGCGAGAGATGTTGGCGTACTGGCACGGACGCGATTACTGGGCCGGCCGAAGGTGTGCGATCCATTCCTACGATTAGCTAAAGGCGATACATAGGGGTTCCCGCTCTGGTGACTGGTGAGCACATGAACGAGTTCAAGCTCTGGGCCTCCACTGGACTGGGCCCTGGGCGTCGCCTTCTTGCCCTATCCAGGGCCGCCTTAAACCCTCTCCCTCCCTCCTATCGCTCCCCTCCCCTCCCCTCCCCTCCATCCTCCTCAACACTGGCGGCGCCACCCCACGCTGGACCGCCTCCTCACAGCAGCCCACAACGTACCGCACGTTTTCTTCCTCTCCTGCTCTGACCTACCCAAGCTCCAGTCTGCCGCCGCCGCCGCAGCTTAGCTTCACCGCCGTCGCCGCTCCCGTCGCCACGCCGTCGCGGCCCTGCCCGTCCCCAATATTGGGCATTTGTCTTCCAGGTACGAGCACCAATCAACCTCCACAAATCTCGATCCTACCCTATATCTTCCACGGGCACCTTGCTCCGCTACTTCATAGAGGCCTCTGTACCCTAACTCGCAACAAGTTACAAGCTTTGCGCATCTGTCGGATCAGTCCCAATGTTGTCTAATCTGTTGGTATTTTTCGCGCGCTGTTCCGCAGGCCGCCAAGATGAGCTTGATTTCGCAGAACGCGCCCCAGAAGCGACGCCTGAAGAGAACCGGAGCCGACGACGCCATCGACGAGGGCACCGGCTCCCCCGTCGCTCCTCTCGACGATGCAGAGGCTGGGAAGAAAGCCAGGTCACATAAGGACGGCAAGGACCGGAAGAGGAAGAAGGACAAGGAGCTCAAGGCAAGGCAGACGCAGGAGGCGGAGGAGATGAGGCAGCTGGAGAACTCGCTGTTCGGTGCCATCTATGCGCCGCCGGAGTTTGGCACCGAGACTGCCGTGCCGGCTCGCGGTAACAAGGATGGTCCCTTGTTCTTCGTGGACCGCTCTGCCGGTGACGGATTGCCTGTCTACGAGGAGGACCTGGGCAGTGATGACGAGACGGTCGACAAGGGGAGGAAGCCGGCGTGGGTGGACGACGAGGAGGACACGACGCAGGTGGACATCGTGAAGGTTGCGAGGCTGAGGAAGCTGAGGAAGGAGGCTGATGAGCGTGTGATCTCGGGCAGGGAGTATGAGGCCCGGTTGCGCGGCCACCACGCCAAGCTGAACCCCTTCACCGGGTGGGCAGATATGGACCGCAAGGCCCCACTCCCTGGCGCTGAATCCGATGATGAGGAAGGCGGAGTGGACAACGCTCTTCGGAACAACGACGAGCTTGTCGTCAAGGGTACCGCTAAGCTCTTGCCTGGCATGCTGGACTTCTCGAGGCTTGTTGATGCTAATGCGCAGGACCCGTCCAGTGGTCCTATCAACTCAGTGCAGTTCCATAGGAATGGGCAGCTCATGCTTGTTGCTGGCCTGGACAAGCATCTGAGGTTTTTCCAGATTGATGGGAAGAGAAACCCCAAGATCCAGAGCATTTTTATCGAGGACTGCCCAGTTCACAAGGCATCCTTTCTACCTGATGGCTCTGAGGTGATCCTTTCAGGCAGGAGGAAGTTCTTCTACTCATTTGATTTGGTGAAGGCTGCTGTTAGTAAGATTGGACCCTTGACTGGCCGTGAGGAGAAAAGCCTTGAAACCTTTGAGGTGTCACCTGATTCAAGAACCATTGCATTTGTTGGTAATGAGGGGTACATTCTTTTGGTATCTACAAAGACAAAGCAGCTCATTGGAACCCTCAAGATGAATGGGAATGTGCGTTCGTTGGCTTTTGCCGATGGTGGGAATCAGCTACTAAGCAGCGGCGGGGATGGCCATGTTTACCACTGGGATCTTAGAACAAGGAGGTGCATGCACAAGGGTACGATGACGGTTCCCTGGCAGGCCTTTCTCTCTGCACCTCGCCGGACAGCTCCTATTTCGCTACAGGCTCCAGCAGCGGCATCGTGAACGTGTACAAGAGGGATGAGTTCCTCGGAGGGAAGCGCAAGCCGCTCAAGACGATTGAAAACCTCACAACCGACATTGGTCAAATGAAGTTCAACCACGATGCTCAGATTCTGGCGATAACCTCAGGGAAGGAGAAGAACGGCATGAGGCTAGTGCACGTCCCGTCCTTGACCGTGTACCAGAACTGGCCGGGGCCTCGGTTCAGCCTTCAGTACCCAAGGTGCCTGGACTTCAGTCCCGGGAGCGGGTTCCTCTCCATCGGGCATGCCGGCGGGAAAGTTTTGCTGTACAAGCTCCACCACTATCAGAACGCCTAGGACTCTAGTCCAGTTTTGACACTGTATTTTCTGCTTTCAGAACACTCTTGTTATCTGTAGGGTGATTCTTCTTAATCCCTTCTGAATTATGGATGTTGTTGTCACAGATATTTTGATGCTTAATGGAATACCCTGTTCGTTCTTTCTTATATATGAAAGTTTTACACTGCTGCCTGTGGCCGTTGTTTGAGTGCAGAGTTTCAGCATAATGGTAAGAGGTGGTTAAGGATAGAGCTGTGTAAAATGATCTGGTGAGTTATGCTGTCGCAGCGTGTATGCGTGCTGTTTTCTGAAATCTTCATTTATGCTTACTACTCCCTTCACTCACTAATGTAAGACGTTTTGGCAAGCTAATGCCAAAACGAAACGTTTTACATTAGTGAACAGAGGAAGCAGCATATTAGGACTGCTTGTAGAATATGCCAGAACGTTTTACATTAGTGAACAGAGGAAGCAGCATATTAGGACTGCTTGTAGAATTTTGTTTCGGTATACAAAAAGTTTGGGGACAAATTACAGAGCTGAAACATAAGTCCGAGTTGTCAGTTTATTAATCACCAATCTGGCAGGGAACGTCGTCTTATGTAGGAGCATATTATATATAACACTGTGTCATGTTCCTGGCATTTTTTATGCAGGACCCAGATTGTCCATTATTATCCAGCAGAATAAATGCAGATAGGGTAAAACTATTGCTTGATGTGATAATATCTTCTGAAACTAACAACAGAATAGACTTAGGGTATAGCTGATATCCAATTGCTTGCTTCTTCTATTGTCAATGTCAGTGAGACTAGTGTTCTGGAAATAGTTATCTTCTATGTAATTCAGCCTTCAGAAAAATACTGAGTGTTGCATGCTACAGTGACTAAGTTTCCTAACGGAAACAACAACCATTACCAATCATGTTCAGCTAGCTGCCTACGCAGCCTGCATCTTCTCTGTAGCCTCTCGACCTCATGATCTCCTCAATAAGGTCCCTGAAGCAATGCCATGGGCTGCCCCAACATCTCATACAATGCATCCTCAGCTAACAGCATGGTTTGGTCGTCCTCCTCTTCAGGACATTTTTAAATGCCGAGCTTTCAGATAGTAGCCTATCAACCTCGAAAATGCAGTACCACAACCTCTTCAGGACGTCCATGAACTATCTGGGTTCATGTGGGGGTTTTTGTGTTTTGAACCCCCAGCTTGAGTGAATCCTCATCAGGAAGTCCTATACTTTGCACATGTCACCCATCAGTTTCTTCCCCTTTCCTCTAAACCACTATAGTTTCTCCTCTTTCATCTTGTATCAGCAAGATCGATCCAAATTCAAATATTTTCCATTCATTCCTGACTCAAAACTGATGATGGAAGATTGTGCGACTTGTAACGTCTGAACATGGCTAGAATGATTGTGTTGCTGAAAGTCATTTCAAGAATTTTAGTACTCCTTTGACCGAATCGGTAGAAAGTCATTTTAGGAGTCTTAACTGTTCCTGTCAACCTACCTCTGTTTTTTTTACGAGGGTACGCAAATCGCGAACCACCTTTTATAGAGGTAGAAAGTCAAATTACAAGAATTCCATACCAACAGAGCAGGAGTGAAGAAACCAGCAACCAACACGCTAGACTAACTACTCACTAATCTATCTAGTCCCACCGCTCCAGGTAGTCTCCATTGTTTGAGTTCCTTCATGATAAGATGAGCCAGACGTGTAGCATTGCACTGCAAATGTACATTGCTAAAAACCCAAGCGTTCCTCTGCTTCCACAGGTTCCAAGCAACTAGCAAACCAACAAAGTCAAAACCCTTGCGTTTTGCTTCGGTCTGATTCCTCCTCTCATAACTCCACCAGTGAGAGTTGATCCGTGCATAGGTATTTGGGCGTCGATGTTGTTCTCCTCAAAAACCTTGTACCAAACTTCCATAGAATAAACCAAGCAAACATCTTGCATTTTGCAGGCGCCCAGCTTTTCCAAACAGTAGCAGCTAGATGAAACTTGTCATATTCAGAACAGAGCCGGCTGTAAACAGATTTAACAGAATACTCTCCTGTCGTCATCCATTGCCAAATGAAAGTGTCATCCACTACAGCTCTAATCTGCACTTCTGTTACTGCCTTTCACAACCTGACATATTGAACCAAACCCAGGGTTGAAAGTCCTCCCGAGATGTCAGAGACCCAAGTGTTGTTGCACTTCCCTTCAGCTACTGTTCTCTTTCGTCAACACGTTTGCTCACCATCTCCACCCACCGGTGCACTCTCCTACCATTTATCCTAGTTTTCACATCATTTGTCTTGGGAAAACCTTGCTATGGTTTACTTGGGTCCGTCCTTCTAAGCCAACTCCCAGCACGCTCGAGTGCTGAAGCCTGAATTTTTTTTGAATCCTAAACCTCCACACTCATTTGGTCGGCACACTCGCTCCCAAGCTAGCATACATTTGCCACCATGAACTTCCTCAGTCCCTCCCCATTTAGGCGCCTCAAGGATTAGGAGATAATGATCTGGCTTCTATTGCTTGATGTGATCAGATAGCATAAAACCATTTTGCTTGATGTGATCATATCTTACGAAACTAACAACAGAAGAGACTTTAGGGTTGAAAGTCCTATACTTTGAACATGTCACCCATCAGTTTCTTCCTCTTTCCTCTAAACCCCTATAGTTTCTCCTCTTTCATCTTGTATCAGCAAGATCGATCCATGTTCAGATCTTTGTCATTCATGTCCGACTCAAATCTGATACTGGCAGGTTGTGTGACTCGTAACATCTGAACATGGCACAATGTCCCGCACTCTCCTCCAATTTATCCAACAATCATTCCAAAACAGAGCACTTCTTCCACTCCCTATTTGCAGAGTCACAAAGCAATAAAAAATAATTCTTGTTTTCACATCATTTGCCATGGGCAAACCTTGCTACGGTTCACTTGGGTCAGTCCTTCTAAGCCACTCCCAGCGTGCTCGAGTGCTAAAGCCTGAAATTCAAGATTTTTGAAGCCTAAACCTCCACACTCATTTGGCCAGCACACTCACTTCCAAGCTACCATACATTTGCCTCCATGGATTTCCTCAGTCCCTGCCCAAAACAAAGCTCTAATTTTTTTCTCAAACTGTTTAATGGCCCATTTAGGTGCCTCCACTGGCTTGGCAGAAATCGCAGTCAATAAGGATTTGCCTCCCACTCCTGTCAACCAGGCCGTTTTGCCATCCAGGCATGAGTTTAAGAATACTGTCAAGGATGGATTGCCACTCATTCCTGGTCAGATGATAAATTGACAACTGCAATCCTAAGTACTTACAGGAGAGATGTGCTATTTGACAGTGTAATATTGAGGAAACAAGCTGTTCAGCCTGCTCATCCCTCTATAACAATAGCATTGGATTTCTCGTAGTTGATGCAGAGACCAGTAGTCTGTCCAAAAATGTGTAAAGCATGTTGTGCCAGGAGCAGATCATGTTGTACTGGTCTGATGAAGAGAACAACATCATCGGCATAATTGAAAAATGTTGCATTGGGCTGCATCTAGCAATGGTGTTTAAAACTTCCTCACTGTCAGCTTTCAAAATGACCCATGTCAGAATATCCATGGCAAATATAAAAGAGTAATGGGGAGACATGGGTGATCTTCTTGCCAGGACATCCATTTACAACAATTTTTCGCAATAAGAAACCTCCAAGTACAGCGGAAACCTCTGCATCGGAGCACCTAAAAAAGGGGATCAAGAGAAGGAACAAAAGCCCTAGAAATGCCCAATTTGAGCAGCACTCCTTTTATCTTCCTCTGATGAATTTTCCTAGCCACTTTGCCTAACTAAAAAGAAATTGTCATGGAGATTTCTTCCTTTAATAAGTGCAGATTGGTTACTGCAGACAAGCTCCTTCATTTTGGTTCTGAGCTCCAGATTGATAGGGGCAACTGGATTGATTGCTATGGCCATATTCAGCAAAGACACAAACAAAATTTATCGACCATATTGAGTTACAAAACAAGGATGACCATTCTACAAGCATGCTCATTGTCGGAAACATTTCGCATTTCATAGGTTTACACTATGTCTCTCCCGAGATAACACTGCATTGCGTCCTGGCCATATTTGATCAAAATTATGATCGTATTTTATGGGCAATCCAGTGAAAAATAATTGTTCGCAAGTATTTGAATTAGGAACTAGCGCAACTTTTGCCTTCAGTATTCCGGAAATAGTTAGATGTTTTCTATGTAATTCAGTCTTCAGAAGAAATTCAGAGGGCCACATTTACTAGGGGCTAAGCTTCGTAACGGAAACCACAGCTACTGCCAAGCAAGTTCAGGCTAAACTACTGAAACGCAGCCTGCATCTTCTCTGTAGCCTCTCACCGCCTACGATCTCCCAACAAGGTCCCTGAAGCAATGCCTCGGAGCTGCCGCAGCATCTCATACAATGTATCCTCAGCTGACAGCATGCTTTCGTCCTCGTCCTCCGCCGAGCATTCCTACGCCGAGCTCTCGGATAGGACCTTGTCAACCTTCCTCTCGGCTTACTTGGTTGATCGAACAAGTTTCGCCGTTGCAGCCGCAGATAATAGATGCTCATCTTCGGTGCTGTAATTTCAGTTGCCGGATGGAATACAGGTCTTCGTTAGTTCAGTAACAGCTTTGGACTGCTTGAGTCACTCGAACCAGGATTGATCGGGGCAACAGGGCAGCCAAAGTCAGTCGTCGCCGAGGCATTGCCGCGGAGCCAAAATTCAGCAAAGCACCAACAAATTTCTGAACCATACAAGTATGGACATACTGCGCAATCACACACATACTGACACACACTCATATTCCCAAAACATTTAGCACTGCATAGGATTAAACTTGTTTCATTGTTCGTGAGAGATACCACTGCATTGCATTCTGGCCAAACTGTTAGGTGTCTTTTCAGTTTTTACGCACAAACGAGTAAGAAAATCAACACTTCTATTTGAAGCGGGTGCTATCGCAACTTACTTTTGCGTGGTAGAGCGGCACATGGCACTTCGTTTTCAATGACAGAGGGTCTTGCTTTGTCCTCCTGCGCGGAAAACGAGGCCCTGCTTTTTGGTAAAAACAGCTCGATAGACCGACAGCAGCCATCGATCGAACAAGAATATCGATGGAAACGAATTTCCACAGGTATTTTCGGTCTGCTACACTGTGAACTGAAAAGAAAAATCTTCAGACGCGTCTTGTTGGGTCAGAACAAACACGATAAGCGCTTATTTTTAATTGGCGAGCCGAAAGAGACGTCGACGGAAGAAACCAAATTAAGCGAGCACCTCTCATGAAAAGAAAAGAAAAGAAAAGCTACCTCTTGTTGTTTTATTTTGACATCTTGGATTCTTTTCGCTTGGCATGTTTCCCTTTGATTCCTTTCTTGAAAAAGATTTGCATCGCCATGTTTTTGTTTGCTTGCATTTGGCCCTCTTTAGTTCTTTTCCTTTTACTCCCATGGCCAAGCCCCCCGTGAGAAGGAAGATGAGCAGCGCTTGTCCTTTTGCTTTCATTATTTATCTTTTTCAGTTGTGTTCGCAACTTGTTTCTTTTTTTTACTCTCCTCTGTCTTACACCGGAGAAACCTTCTTCATCATTTATAAAAAATGCAGAAAATGACAGGCCGGAAGAATTGTTTTATTTTTTTCAATGGTAACGCAAACTGTGGATGGTTCAGTTTGTAATAAGTAAGAGAGAAGTATATGAATGGATATCACTCTGCCTCGTTGCTCGTCCGACACCCGGATGAAAAGGACCGAGAAATTGACGCGAGTCACGTTCATGGAGAAAGGAAGAAGGGATGTTTTGGTCTATCATCATTTCAGGTTCATCTGCTTCGAGTGGACATCGTCTGGATGTCTGAAGTTCTCAACGAAAACCGTGCTCTACGAACGAAATCGTAACTTGTTGCATTGTGGTAAAATGAAGATGAGAAGGATGCGACGGAACCGCTTAATTCGAGGCTACAAATCCAGCTCGTTCGGCGCTCAATTGAACCGATGATCCTAACCAAATCTGGTCCACGAACGGCACATCATGCGTTCTTCCTCTTTGCGGTGAAAGAAAAAGAAGCATAAATTCTCCCTCAGAAATAAAAGAGGCGTAAACTTCCGCTCTCGATTGCACTCTACACGCGCCTTCACGAGAGAAGATGAAAGACCCGTCCTCTTTGCTTTTCGTTGTTTCTTCTTCTGATTTTCACACAACACGGGCCCTTTCCCTTTTCCAGGACCTCCCTTGCGCCAGGGTCTTCCTCCTCTTTCTTTCACGCTCTGCATAGTGCATACCACTTCCCCCTCTGAATTTCTGATGCGAGAGCCACAGAAGAGCCCATGCCTTGCCTGTGAAGCCTGCCATACGCTCTACTCTGCATCTCCATCTCTCTGCTGCCTTTCCCTTTCCCTCTCTAGAAAACCCTCCCGTTTCGAGCTCAATGATGCTTCAGGCTTCGAGAGCGATAAGATTTTATTTCTCTAGTAACAGTAACAGCTGCAGCGGTACAGTAGAGGAGGAGGAGCTGCAACTGCAGTGGGTGGGACGTAGCTTTCTTTCCTTCCTGAAAGCGAGGCGTGTAAAACTGCCGTCTGAGCCGCTGCACTTGTCACTCTCGCCTCTCTTTCCTGCACCGCCACCGTATCTCTTCCTCGAGCAGCTGCCGTGTGTGTGTGTGCGGTGGTCGGTCGCGTCCGAACGGCAAGAAAAGAAAAGAGTGACGAGCGACGGGTGGGCCCGGTCACGGGAACGCCCTCCTCGTCTCCGGGGAGGAGGAAGAAGAAGTGTTGTCCGGGCGGCCTCCCTACCACACGGCCGGCCATCAAAACGTTCAGACTGACAGAAACGGTGGTGGTGACCGTGGTACACGAGTATGGAAAAGTAGTTTATCATCTGGAAAAGCTTCAGCACCAATATGGAAATTAACCAAAGATGATGTTGCACTCTACTCTTCCCATCTTCGAATGGACGAAACAGAGAGACGCGGATCAATCACCGACCGAGCGTCTCGAGTCGATGGAGCCACTTCCACTTGGGACGGGCGCGTGGCCCAACCTAACCACCGGGGCAGGCGGTCAAAAGCCACGGGCACCACCGCACTTGCGACAATTTTTTTACCACCCAACCGCACCACCGCTGCCTTTTTTCTTCACCTTCCCCGACGTCCCGCCCGGTTTCACCGCTCTCTTTCTCTCTTTTCTTTCTTTCTTTCTTGCCCTGACGCAAGATCAGATCGCGTCCCCGGACCGGGGGCACTCGCCGCCAAGCACGATGCTCGCGTCCTCCCTCCCCATGCCCAGGCCGCACGCCCCGAAGCGAAGCCAGCCCCACCCATTTATTTTCCTTGCACTCCAATGTATAGCTTGAAATTGGCAAGAGTCCATTATAAATTTTAAATTTGTAGAGATTAGCTAAATCCAACCTCGAATTCCGTTCGTTGTAACACTGAATTATTAAATCCCGGTCTGGATCGAAACCTAAACCTGTTGTTTGGCGTATCAGGAAAAGGATGATCCATGACGAGAATACCATTTTCTTACAAACCAGAACAGCCCAAATGCGTTCTTCTCATATCCCTAATTCGACATGTGGTACCTCCTCCTCCTCCTCGTACCATCGTCGTCGTCTGTGAGAAGCCCCTCCTCCTTGTTGGCCATCTCCTTCTTCCCGTGAGTGCATCGTTGTGCCGTCGTTGCCACACCCTCTATCGCGAGCGCCGAAGGAAGGACCTTGTTGGAGAAGGGCGTGGCAGCGGAGGGGCAACGCCGGAGGAGCCGACGACGAAGGAGGCCTCACGTGGAGAAGGGTGTGGTGGACTCCCTAGAGTGGATTCGGCATCGGAAAAGCAGGGGGAGGCGCACATAGTTGAATGTGCTCTCACATGTCACAGCCCATGTTGTGGCCCACCTCGCCGCCATGCGCCTGCTCGCCGCGAGCTTCTGCCGACATGAGTAGTAGATAACCACATCAACGATCGAGTACGCCAGGCCCAAATTGTCCACCAGACCTGTGCGTTGCCCATGGCGTCGCCGGCGAGGAAGAGGTGAGCGGGTCCACGGTCGAGCCGACTCTCGCCACCACGCAATGGTACTCGAAGAGAGAGAGAGAGAGAGGGGTATAGATATGACAAGTAGGTCAATGTAGTCAGTAGCAATTTGTGATTTTAGTTTTTGGCTTTGAAAATCAGGTTCAAGGTCCCGACTTAGATTTCGATTCAAACAGTTCAGTTTGCCGCCGACGATGATTCGGAGTTCGATTTAGCTAACCTTTACAAATTCAAGGTCTAGAGTGGTCTTTTTCCTAGAAGTTTCGGTTAGTAGGAGTACTTGGTGAACCTTCACGTGACCTTTATAAATTGGCGTGTGTTAGAATTAGTTACGTAGTATGTATTGGATACGTACATGTACTGGACCTGGAGTCCAACTCCTCTATCGCTAGCACCGCAAAGTGCGCTTATAAATAGAAGGCACGAGGGACTCGGGGATTATCCGAGTAGACCCTAATTTCTACCTGATCGTTCGTTTTACATGGTATCAGGCCGGCTCTTCCGCCGACGAAACTGATCGCTGCAGCTCCCGAAGCCCATCCCCGCCGCCGCGAGTTCCGATCACCCGAGCACCATGGCCTCCTCGTCCAGCAGCCCGGTGATCAACCTCGGCGCCCCGCTGTCTAACAAGCTGACGCGGAAGAACTATACCCTATGGCGTGCCCAAGTTCTGCCGCCGATTCGTGGAGCTCGTCTTGTCGGACTACTTGATGGCTCCGATGCTGCTCCATCAGAGACAATCGAAGCCGCACCAGGCGAGAAAGCTACAGAGACAGCACCCAAGCAGGTGCCCAATCCTGACTACGATTCATGGATCTCACGAGATCAGATCGTGTTCGGGTATCTCCTCCAATCGATCTCCCCGAGGTCCAAGCTCATGTCCATCGGCTTGAGCATGCCGCCGAGTTATGGAAGGCAGTCGAGGAGATGTTCGCCTCTCAAAGCCAAGCCAAGGTCACGAACCTGCGCATTGCTCTGGCGAACACGAAGAAGAACAACGACTCAATGGAGACGTTCCTCACCAAACTTCAAGGGATCGTCGATGAACTTGCTACAGCAGGATGCCCCATCTCTGACCGAGAGCACGTCTCTTTTGTCCTGGCCGGTCTTGGCTCCGGCTATGATGCTCTCGTCGCAGCCCTGGGGGTGGTGACCACTCCCATCTCGCTTAGCTCCCTGTATGCGCAGTTGGATGCATATGATCAGCGTCAACAGATGCTGCGGCGCGGCAAGTGCGGAGTTTGAGACCTCTGCCAACGCCGCCTCGCGCCAACGCCCACCGAACAACTACAACAACTTCAACAAGTCACGTGGTGATCACTATGACGGCCGTCGTGATGATCGCAGAAACGACTACCGTGATGATCGCATGCCTCGCCAAGGCCGCGGTGGTGGTCGAGCGCCTCAAGGAGGGGGGCGCGGACGTGGCCGTGGTCGTCGCCGTACCACGCCGTGGGTCGATGTGACCTGCCAAATCTGCAACAAGGAGGGTCACAGTGCTAAGGATTGCTGGTGGCGGCCCAAGAACGATGATGATGATTCATATGGCGACAAGGAGGCCCGAGTTGCTTCCTATGGGGTGGACACCAATTGGTACCCCGACACCGGTGCGACGCACCATATCACTAGCGAACTCAATAATCTGACGGTTCGCGACGCGTACCAGGGACGTGACAGGGTCAACACAGCTAATGGGCAAGGTATGAATATTTCCCATGTTGGTAATTCAATTGTTCGTCACCCTGTTCAAAATTTCCATCTTCGCAATATTTTGCATGTCCCCACTGCGTCCAAAAACTTGTTATCTGTTCATCGTTTCACATATGATAATGGCGTTTTCATAGAATTTCATCCCTTCTTCTTCTTGATTAAGGACCAGGTCACGCAGAAAATAATTCATAGAGGACGTTGTGTTGGCGGGCTTTATCCACTTATTTCGTCGTCATCTTCATCCCAATATCCGAAGCATGCCTTCTCCGCCACCAAGCCGTCGCAAGAAAAGTGGCATAGTCGTCTTGGACATCCTGCTTTCGCCACTGTTAGGCAAATTATTAGCAAGAATAGACTTCCTTTTAGTAGAGATTCCCGTTTAGAGTCAATTTGTGATCCCTGTCAGCAGGCTAAAAGTCATCAGCTACCATACCCCATATCCACCAGTGTATCTACAGCCCCCCTTCAATTGATATTTTCGGATGTATGGGGTCCTGCACCTACTTCTGTTGGTCGCCATGATTATTATGTAAGCTTTATTGATGATTATAGCAAGTTTACTTGGATATATTTGCTTAAGAAAAAATCCGATGTCTTTTCTGCCTTTGTGAACTTTCAAAAACTTGTTGAGCGTAAGCTTGACAAGAAAATCCTTACTGTTCAGTCTGACTGGGGAGGAGAGTATGTCAAGTTGAATACTTTCTTTCAATCACAGGGAATCTCACATCATGTTTCCTGCCCTCACGCCCACCAACAAAATGGTTCTGCTGAGAGAAAGCATCGCCATATCGTCGAAGTAGGACTAGCTCTTCTTGCTCATGCTCACATGCCTCTAAAATTCTGGGATGAAGCCTTTCTTACCGCCACATATCTCATTAACATGCTTCCAAGCAAAGTGATTAAAAATGATACACCTGTTCATCGCCTCTTGGGAACTCGGCCAGATTATTCCTCTCTTCGCGTGTTTGGCTGTGCATGTTGGCCTAATCTTCGCCCCTATAACAAACATAAACTTGCTTTCCGGTCCAAGCAATGTGTTTTCTTAGGATATAGTCCTCGCCACAAAGGGGTTAAATGTCTCGAGGTTGCTACGGGTCGTGTTTATATTTCTCGAGATGTTGTATTTGATGAGGCCGTGTTTCCCTTTCAAAAACTCCATCCTAATGCGGGTGCTCTTCTCCGAAAAGAAATACTTTTGCTTGATCCATCTCTTCAAAATTTTGTGCAAGGTGATGAACATATTGATGATTTACACATGGTAAATACTCATGCTACTAACCCAATTGGTAGACCTGTTTGTGTAGTTCCACAGGTTGATTCCAGCCCTGCCGGTGAAAATTCGGGTCAAAACAGTGTACAAAACAGCCAAAGTGGCTCAGAAATTCAGTCATCAGAAGAAGACGAAAGTTCAGAACACGAGGATGAATCTTTCTCGGGATCGGCGCCCTTGGATCAGTCGCCGCCCAGTCTCAATGCGCCTGGCTCTGGCGCGTCCGACCGCAGCAGTGCGGCGCGCACGGTCTCACCTGCCTCGACGGGATCCTCTACACCCGCCCATCCCGCTACCCGCTCCAGCGCCGCGCAGTCCACCATACCGACGGCCACAGGATCTGCTGCGGCCTCGCCACGGTCCCCGTCCGCGCCAGCGTCCCCGACAGCGACCAGCGAGTCTGGTGCGCCTGTCAGCCCCGTGCGGACCGGATCTTCTGCGCCATCCGCACCTGTTGCTCCTGCTGCGGGTCAACCTTCCCGTGCAGCTACACGTGCCTCCAAAGGAATTCACAAACCAAGAAAATATACCGACGGTACTGTTCGATGGTGCCTTTCGACTGTGGCTAATGAGCCAGCAAATTTACAAGATGCTATGGACAATGTAAATTGGAAGGCGGCTATGGATGAGGAGTATGACGCTCTCATTAAGAATCAAACCTGGAGGTTAGTTCCTCCCCGACAAGGTACAAATATAATTGATTGTCGCTGGATTTATAAGATAAAGAAGAGAGCAGATGGTTCCATTGATAGATATAAGGCTCGTCTTGTAGCTAAAGGGTTCAAGCAACGCTATGGTATTGACTACGAGGATACATTCAGTCCAGTGGTTAAAATTGCTACTGTTCGACTTGTTTTGGCACTCTCTGTTTCTAGGGGATGGAGTCTGCGACAGTTGGATGTCAAGAACGCGTTTCTTCATGGCGTTCTGGAAGAGGAGGTTTATATGCGACAACCACCTGGGTATGAAAACAAAGTGCAACCACATTATGTATGCAAGCTTGACAAGGCGCTATATGGACTAAAACAAGCACCCCGTGCATGGTATTCTCGGCTGAGCTCTAAACTCATTACTTTGGGATTTGTTGCTTCCAAGTCTGATACATCACTTTTCATTTACCACAAGTCCAATATTACCATCTTCATGCTCATATACGTGGATGATATTATTGTTGCTAGCTCTTCACCGGCTGCCACAAATGCTTTGCTCAATGATTTGAGGTCAGATTTTGCATTGAAAGATCTTGGTGATCTTCATTATTTTCTGGGAATTGAAGTTCAGAAAGTTAGTGATGGTCTTGTTCTCTCACAAACCAAGTATGCTCAAGATATTTTAGCTCGTGTTGGCATGCAAGGCTGCACGGGTATGATTACACCCCTGTCCTCTTCTGAGAAGATTACAGCGAGGGAGGGAGATTTATTGGGTCCTGATGATAGTACCAAGTACAGAAGCATGGTAGGTGCATTGCAGTATCTCACTCTGACGAGACCAGATATATCCTACTCAGTTAACAAAATATGTCAGTATTTGCATGCTCCCACTACAGTACATTGGACGGCTGCCAAACGTATATTGAGGTATGTGAAGCACACGATTGGAACTGGACTAACTTTTCTGAAGTCCGATTCTACATTGGTTAGTGCTTTCTCGATGCAGACTGGGCAGGCTGTGTAGATGATCGACGATCAACAGGTGGTTTTGCTGTTTTCTTTGGACCAAATCTTATTTCTTGGAGTGCAAAGAAGCAAGCTACAGTATCACGGTCTAGCACTGAAGCGGAATACAAGTCCTTGGCAAATGCTACAGCTGAGGTAATATGGGTCCAATCATTGCTTGAAGAACTTGGTGTCAAATTGAAGCAACCACCGGTGTTATGGTGTGATAATCTGGGAGCAACTTATTTATCAGCTAATCCAGTATTCCATGCAAGAGCAAAGCACATTGAGATAGATTTCCATTTTGTCCGTGAAAGAGTTCTAAAGAAGCAATTGGAAATTCGGTTTATTCCTTCAAAGGATCAGGTTGCAGATGGTTTTACTAAACCACTTCCGGTGCGTAACTTTGAGGAGTTTAAACATAATCTCAACTTGAGTAAGTTGTGATTAAGGGAGGGTGTTAGAATTAGTTACGTAGTATGTATTGGATACGTACATGTACTGGACCTGGAGTCCAACTCCTCTATCGCTAGCACCGCAAAGTGCGCTTATAAATAGAAGGCACGAGGGACTCGGGGATTATCCGAGTAGACCCTAATTTCTACCTGATCGTTCGTTTTACAGCGTGATGGTGTATGAGCTGACCGCGTGGGTGTATGACCTTGTGCAGCTGGGTCTTGAGGTACGAATTCATCGCCGAACGCCCTGGTGTCACGAGAATCCTGCATACATGACGGTGACCCAGCTCAGCTCCTCTTTTGCCCGACCTTAGACGGTATTCAAAGAAGAAGAATCCTCCACACCTGGTTCTATGAACAAGACAATAAAAATACCGTGGTGAAAGTAGTGGAGGTGAAGTACGAGCCAGGCAAAGGCCAGCGGCAGAGCGTGGTCACTCACGCCGTTCCCATGGCCATCTCGTCTCGCGATGCTGGCTCTGGCAGCGGTATCGCATCGCATCGATGCTGCCCTGCGGCAGGGGGTGGACCGTGGGCGCGGCGCCCGAGACTGCACGAGCGGAGTCAGTCACCGATCGCGCTCAGTTTCCGCATTTCGCACCCTTATTTTAATCCCTCCCCAAATCTTATTCTACAGAGCGGAGCAGACAGGACACTGAAGTTAGTACCTCCTCGCGTCGCCCCTCCCAGGCGACCGGGGAGGCGACCAACCCAGCCCCGCCGCCACCCACCTCCCTCCCTCCTCTCTCCCTCGTCGTCCCCGGAGGCGGCGCGCCAGACAAATGCCGTCCGCCGCCGGTGATGGGGGCGGCGGGGATCTGGATCCTGCGGCCCCGGGCTGCAGCTTTGGAGGAAGCTACGGCGCCGGTCTCCTCCCGCGTGCCGGCGGCCGGCGACCCTCGCCGGCGCTCCCCTCCTCCCCCGCTATGTGTGTGTCTCCGTGCGCCGCCGGTTGCGGCTGCGGGCGGCAGCTGTGCCGACGCGGTCGTTCCCGGGCTCGATCTGGGCCCCGGATGGGCTCGGCGGGCCCAATCGCGGGCCGATGTGTGGCAGGTTGTCCGGGGCGCGGCGGTCCCGACGTGTACCTGCAGCTCCGCGGCGGTGGTGGCCACGGAGAGGACGGCGGCGCGGTGGCCGCAGGTCGATGGCGCTGCATCTCGCGGTTGCCTCCACGAGGTGTGGTTGGCACGGTGCTCGCCTCCCTTTGCTCGCTCCTCGCTTCGGCCCGGTAGCGAGCGTCTTTCTTTTCTCCCTTGGCATCCAGGCGTTGGCAGGCGGCCGGCGTGCAGGGTGGTGGTGGTTGGGTGTGGCCAGCCGACCTCGGGGTCGGAACGGTGCAACCGCCGGCGAGCATGGCCCCGGCCTTGGTCGGCCGATGACGGTGACGCTCGTGGGCGTCATCACCTTGATGAAGGCGTCGTCGGGGGCGGTCTCGCTCTCCGTCCCGAATGCTCCAGGGGAAAACCTCGACCCGGTTCCTCCGGGTCTGGCGATGGCGACACTCTGTGTCGTGCTCCCTCTTGAGGGCGTCGCTTTGGAGCTGGATTCGGCTTGAGGGACGTGTGGTTTTGGCGGTGGTTGGGCTCCTCTTGCTCTCCTCTCGGCGTCGTCTCTCCGTGGCCACGATGCTCGTGCTTCTATGGGGGGCTGGATTCCCTCCTCTGACGACGGTTAACGGCCGGGCCAGTGCCGGTGAAGCTTCCTGGGTGTCGACTCGGCTGTGTGACGCCCTTCGATTACGCTGTTGGCTGTTGTGTTTAGCCTCGGCGACGCATGGCCCTTCGTCCTATGGTGGGGACTCGGCGATGTGCTGCCCTTCGGCTGCTCCGGCACCATCGTGGCTGGTCTCGGCAGATTGAAGCCTTTCGTCTACGGCGGTGAAGTTTCCTGTGCACTGGCGTCCAACGGTAACCGGAAGATGATGAGGGTTGAAGGCTCTCCCTGCGGGGTTGTGCTTAGTGCCATGTTGTAGGCTTGTTTTTATTTTATTTTCCCCCTTTGTGCATCCCTGTAATTCTGGTTCACTTGAACCCATTAAACAGAAAATGAATACAATTCAGGTGGAGGGTCTTCTCCCTCCCCCGGTGACCATTCAAAAAAAAAAAATCTTATTCTACACACTATCCAGATACTAGTACCGGATAGAAGGGGGTCCACCCTTCGTCTCCACTAGTGCTTGATCAGGTGAATGATCAACGTCTCGGTCTTTCACCTGTTTGATTGCTTGTCTGTTCATCATGCCATTCCCCACACTGTCCCCAGTTCATCCCTTCTTTGCGCAACAAAAATTCAGAGAGAATCTCGCTGAAACTGAATCATGTTGTATCACAGGAACAGCATACTACAGTACAGTTCAATTCAAGCGAATCATCATACATACAGTAGAAGACGACAGAGCACACTGTGAGAGTTTGTGGCAAAATGTCATATACTTGTATTATCTCTTCCATAGCAATAACAAGTACCAGAACTCAGCTAAATGATTAATTCCTACAAGCAGAGGCAGCCATGAGGTTTGCAGCAAGAAACCTCGTCACATATCCTCTTGCTCTTACAGTTACCGCTACTTCTCGGCACAATGGGTGAAGAATCAAAGCTTCTTCACAAGCTCATGATATGCCGAGAACCAAAATTACAAGGGGTCAAAAATTAAGGGAAGATGGAGTGCTACTAGTAGTAGGAGGCAAGTGTTTTTTTCTCTTTTTTCCGAAACAAAAAACCCCGGAAAAACACGAAAACACCAAAAACTGGATCCCCCAACGGATCAAAGGGCGCCTTAGAAAAGAAACGGAAAAAGGGATGGAAAATTGTTGCGGAGGATGGATTCTACTGGTAGTAGTACTAGTAGTAGTGGTGGTTATGGTCCACCTCGCCACGATTCAGAGGACGGCGGAGAGTCCCGTGACGACCTTCGCCCGGGGCAGCCTGCTCGCCTCCTCCGTCGGGCGCCACGGCGACACCACCACCGTGATCTTATCGCCGGCGGCAACGGAATCTCCTTTCCGGTTCATGCCGAACAGGAGCTCGAACTCGCCGGAGAAGCTCGCCGCCGACACCGGCGTCCCTTTCGCGGCCAAGGCGGTGGACGGGACTGCGGCGGCCTTGTTGTCGACGGTGCGGACGTGCGGGGACAGCCACTTGGCGCGCATGTACTCCGGCTTGCGCCACGGCGGGTAGTGCAGACCCTTCTTCTTCAGGCTCTGCCGCGCGGCCTCCGCCACGACGGCCACGATCTTCCCGAGGCGGTCCGGCGTGCCCACGAACAGCGGCGGCAGCGCCTGGAGCGCCGCGCGGTACGCTTTGGTCGACCGAGCCACCTCGAACTCCGACCTGAAATCCACCTCCCGATCAGCCTCACCGCCTCGTTCCCCACCACCGCGTCGATGTACTCGTGCTCCCCTGCTGGGTAGGAGGAGGTCTTCTCCCAACGCGACTTGCAGACGGCGGCGTCGTAGCCGAGCGCCCTGAGGCCGTCGGCGACCGCGCGGCGGCACTCGGCCTTGCCCTTGCAGGTCCTGCCGCACCTCTCCGCGATCCGGGACGCGTCGGCGAGGAGGTTCCGCTCCGCCACGCTCACGCTCTGCACCAAACCCTGCACGAATCGCACGCTTCCGTCAAATTCGCTGCGGTTTTCCCCAATTTGGGGCTCGTTCGCTGGCGTGCCGCCGCACGCCGCCATGTGAAACAAAATAAAATCCCAGTAGGTAGGTACCTTGAGAGCCTCGATGGTTTCGGCGGCGGCGGCGGGGGGCGGCGCGGAGGCGAGGCCGGAGGGGAGGAAGAAGTCCTCCTCGTCGTCGCTCTCCTCGTAGTTGCTGCCGTTGAAGCAGTTGCAGCGCCCGCGCGGGGGGCGCTCGACGACGGGCGCACCGGACTCCTCCATGAAGCTGAGCACCATCCGGTCGAGCCCCACGGAACCCACATCCACCTCTCGGGCGCCGGCCGCCGCCGGCTTCTCGTCCTTCCCGTCCGCCGCGACGGTTACCCGGTCCGAGGAGGAGACCCTCACCAGCAGCCTCCGGAAGCGCGAGACCCTGGGAGGCGGCGCGGCGGCGGGCAGAGGCGGCGCAGGCGCTGGCGCGGGGGTGGGCGGCGGCTTCCCGTCCATGGCGGCGCCGTGGTGGTGATGGCCGGTCTTGAGCTGGAACGGCATCGATCGCGTGAAGTGAATCCTAACCACCGCTACTAGAACCACACCATCATCTCGCCCCAACTCCAACCACCCACACACACCACCACCGGCCCGATACGAACCACCACTCCAACCACAAAAAAGAGGCACCCGGTCCGTTCCCTTCCGGCGACGGCGGCGATTCACTTCCGGCGAGCTCTCTGGCTCTCGTTCCTCGCCTTCTCACAATTTCACAGCCACCGAGGCGAGAGGGAGGGGGTTCAAACGGGGAGCCAAGCCGGGGTCTTAAAAGGGAGGTAGTGGCTCAGGTGGGGCAGGCTGACGTCGTAGCCCACGGTGGGCCCAGCGTGGCAGCCGGTACGTGGCGGAGTGGGGCGAGCCGTATGTCGCCGGGGCGCGTTGGTACGTGGCGGAGTGGGGCGACCGTATGTCGCCGGACCGCGACACGCGCCCCGCACGCCGTTGCCGTCTGCCCGAGGGTACGCCACAATTGACAATTCTGCGCCCACACAGTTTCCTGGGCCGTGGCGTGGAGCTCAGGGCTAATCTGGGGAATACGGGCCGGGTGTGACGTTCGGGCGCAGTAGGGTAGGGTCTGGACTCTGGAGTGGACTGGATAGTGCTACCGACCCGTTTGATTATTTTTTTTGCCCTAATTCATTTTCTATTTTGGACTAGCTAATTGCCCGTACTTTGCAACGGGTGTATAAATATTCTTGTGGTTCAAACATGTAATTTTTATAATTCTTGTGCACAAGCATCATTGTCAAGTATTGAGTAAAGCCATAATACTACGAAAAAGGCATTTGTAGCCTGGGCTACATGTAGCGTTTATTTTGAATTTTTTTAAACGGTATTTTGAAGTTTCAGAAAAAAATAAAAAAAAGGAGGTAGGCAATACCGTATTCTATAGTTGTGCAAAGTTTCAGTCCGAAATTAGTTTTATTTGTGGGTACGTATACTATTGACACACGATCTATAATTTTATCTTTTTTGTGTAGTGTATAATGAAATGTATTTAGGATTGGGATTTTGCACAATTGTAAGATTTATTCGTGGCTACATTAACACTTTTTTGGGTTTTGTGAAATTTTAAAAGTTATTTTTGAAAAGCCAAATAAAGGACTACATGTAGCCGGCTACAAAATATCACTCTCCATAATACTATCTCATTACATGCTCACGATATTTGGCTACATCGTGTTCCACGTCACCTTTCATGACTCATGGGCTTGTTGTTGTTTTGACGATTCTCTGACTGAGAGACATAACACAATGGAAACAGTTTTCACGCACATTTAGCAAATCCCATAGACGAATAAGTCGGAAGGGGACACAAGTCATGATCGACGCTGCTCTACGCCGTACACGGGGTGGAGGACAGCGGTCCCTCTTTAATGGCGATGGGCAGCACATGACGGCTCTTGAGGGAAACTGCGGCGGCTGCCGCTGTTGGGGAGCAAGGGGGCTTGTGCAAAGAAGGCATGGCGGCGCGGGGGGTCGCGCCGGCTGCGAGGTAGCCGAGGAGAGTGGGAGGGAAGAGGATGGCGGTGCTGGATAGGATATGGCAACCGAGCGGCGGCAGCGGTGCATGATGTGTGAGAGAGGAGCTGGGATCGCGCGAGGCCCCGACGGTTTCAACTGGGAAGCGGAAATTGCACGAAAAAAATTGGTCGAGTGACGAAGCCAAACGACGTATTGTGTTTTATTTTATTTGAAAGGGAGGAGCGGCGGTAATTAGGGAGTTGATTAGCACTGGAATCGTCGAGGCAGGACGATGCAGAGCGACGGACGAAGGTGGGCAGAATGTGGAACCAAATTCTATTTTAAGATTAAAAAGTAGAGATAGAGATAGCAATGTGCCCGTGCGTTGCAACGGGATAATAAATTTTATGTCTTGGCAAGGTGTCCCTATGTTGTAATGGGCAATAAACATAATTTCTTATACAGTGAAAATACATGATAAATGCACGAGATTTATGAATGTGCGCGTCTAAACCCTAGTCCACTGACAATTAGCTTGATTCTCACTCAAGTCGGTGCCGCCGCTGATCTACCCTGCCTCTGTGGCCTTCGGGCCATGGAGGCACGGTGCATCTCGGTCGTCGTCGGCGGCGGGAGGGCTCAGTTTTCTGGTGTTAGGGTGAAGATTTGTTGGGGCAGTGCTCAGATGGTGGTGGCGGTGCGTCGTTTCAATAATCTCCCGGCTTCAGCCCATCTTTGCGACGACATCAATGGCTATTCCTCTTTCTTCGTCTCGAGGATTTCTTCTGATTGTGGAGATCACCGGATCATCAAGGAGCTTCATCGATGGTTATTCCTCTTTCTTCGTCTCCAGGACGGATGTGGTCTTCTAGACCCGTTCGGCGACATCCCGTCCGCAACCAACAATTGTCGTCTCAGAGAGGAGCGGCAGCGGCGGCGCACCGTCGACACGGTCTGGAGGTTGAAGACGAATGGAATCTCAGAGATTTCGATGTAATTTTTATTTTGTTGAGGTGCTTTGTACTGTTCGATGTTTCTTTTAATGGCGGAGTCCTTTTCGCAAAAACAAAATGTGACATCATCCATCAATTTTTGCAGTATGTGAAGATTTTTAATTGCGTGAATATTTTCTTTGTCTCAAGAGAATTTTTTATAATTGCAACCAATGTGTTGCAATGTGTAATTCAAAAAATCTCGGTTGCAACCCTCTACAAGTTGCAGACCGCATGAAGATGTTAGACAAAAATCACATTGTTAGATAAAACCTCACGTGGTATGACTATGTGTTCATTTTGTGCACAAACCGATCTGATATTATATTTCTTACTTTTTGTAATTTCTCTATTCTCTATACACCGTCATCCTTGCTTCTTTTGTTTCTCTGGCATGCTAGTAGTTCATCAAAGTTTTACTGCTTACAGTCCCATTCGATTCGGGATAAACTGTTTGTATTTATAGACCAATGATGCTTCTATCGCCCGAGATGTTTCAATCACACAAAAAAATGGCATATGGCCTAAGGCGTAGTCCCTCCGTCTTTAAATATAAGATGTTTTAGTTGTTGCACATGTTGTCTAGATGCATACTAAATTGAGTGAACATATACACTTAAACATGTCTAGATACATCTATATATAGATGAATGTGGACAGACTAAAACATCTTATATTTAAAAGCGGAGGTAGTTTGCAAGAAATATTTTCAGTTGCGGGGAGAAATGATTCCATAGATTAAAAGCATCTGCCGAGCTGCATACAAATCAGGAGTACATGCAGACATGACTCGTGGTGTAAGATAGGCAGTTAAGAGGGAAGGAGAGAAATTAGGAGCCAGTTCGGTATGTGAGTTGAGAGAGCAGTTAAGACGGAAGGCGAGAAATTAGGATCAGTTTGTTGCATGCAACATTAATGGCCAGGTTTTATTCGGGTCTTATGAAGTGAGAGTTGGACGGAAGTGAGGCAGAATGTGGAACCAAATTCTTTTTTAAGATAGTAGAGATAGAGATAGAGATTGGATAGGGCTATTTCATGGGACTGATCACGGTGGGCCCGCCGCCTGACGTAGGCTCGAAAGACTTTTCTGCCAGACGTTTCGATCCGAATTTCCGAAATTATTTTTCTTATCACCCGGTACGTTTTGGGCTTATCCATACAGCCAATGTTGTACTCCTCCCAGAACCCTTAAAAATAATCTCAAAAAAAAGAACCCTTAAAAATATATTTTTCAGCACCATATTTTGTGACGACCAAGTAAAGAAACCATTCTTTTAGCAACGCACAGTCGGCAACGCCCATATCGTAGTCGAAGACCCGTATTATACTACTCCCAGTGTACTATAAAAAAAAGTGCCAAACACGTCGCGCTCTCGCGGCCAGGTGGCGCGGCGCGCGGCAACAGGGACGGCCACAGAGTTGCTCCGCGTAGCGGTGCACCGTCGCCGCTTTGTTCAAGCCGCGTACATCCAAAGTCCAAAGTCCGAAACACGTCGCAGGCTCTCCAGGTGGCGCGGCAGCCGCAGGGATGGCCACAGAGTTGCTCCGCGTGCCGGTGCACCGTCGCCGCTTTGCTCGGAACGAAAGTGGGGAAGCATATGGAGCCGCAGCGACGTCCCATCGGGATACTCTGTGCTTTTTTTTTTTTGAACACAACAAACGAGCTATATTCATAAGATTGGAAACAGATTACAAAGCTCGAGCAAGCTTCGAATTTCCACCTGCCTAACACCTTTTACATGAACAACTCCAACACAAAAGAAAAACCAAGTAGGTCCCTGGAGTTGAACGATCCAAATTTTCCTTCTCTCAGCTTCGCCACCGCCGAAGCAAGACGCCGAAGCCAATCCCTGGGAAGAAGAAGACCCATCGCAACCAATGTTGCAAGCATGGACCTCAGGAGACGATGCAAAAGCATCAAAAGCTTTGTGGCTCGCCGGCCGGGGACAAACCCCGCACTTCTCCTCCCCCGATTCCACCTCCATTAGAGGTGCCACCGGAATCGCACACCAACGAACCTCAACACCCGAACAGAAACCAGAAGCCAGCCTCCACACACATACCTCACTATCCTGCACCGCAACTGGAGGAAGCAACGGCGCTGCAGCAACAGGGACGGAGGGATGGAACCCCTATCACGAGCTCGCCGGAGCTGCCTCAACGAGCACGAAGGGGGACAAAGACCTCGAAGGATCCTCAGATCCGCGAGTAGTAGCACGCCGCAGCTCCACGCCGGAGACGGAGAAGGATTGGAGCAGCAACGATCTTTATTCAACTCCGGCAGCAGCACGCCCTCCTCAACGCCGGCCGCCGCAACACCTAAAAACCAGACTAAGTACAACAGGACCAAGATCCAGGGTCCCCCCACCCTCCCGCCGCCGGAACGGCCGGCGGAGGGAGAGGGAACCCCGAAATCGCCGGTCGCCGCGGTGGTCGCCTGGGAGTCGCCTTTGATTTACTGTAGCAGGGGAAGAGAAAACGAAGTTGGCCTTTTCGGGATACTCTGTGCTGTGCATGGTCACGAGAAAGATTCTGGAGAGTAATTTGTGTAGCCGCTAGCTAGGGTGGGAGGTCCCTGGATGGACGGGTCCTTGTAATTACGGGCTACGACTAATTGGTGTAGTTGGGTCATCAACGCCTAGCTACTGGTAGTACTACTAGGTTTGGACGTGTATGGCTAGGTAGGTAGTAGCTCGATCTGGCCGAGTTATACTACTTATACCCTGTGCCACCAACCCAACCAGAACGTCGACGTCGATGCTGATGCTGTGTGTACTGGTGAGACCCGATCTACAGTACATATGGTCTCTCTCCAGCTGCAGCTGCCCCGGCCCCCGAATGTAGTCCTGCACTTGCCGATTAAATACGAACTCGCGTACGTTTCCGTGTCCATTTCGTTTAACCATGCACACGCGCGGCATCGCTTGCTTGCTTGAATCACAAGACAAAAAATTTACTCAAAGAAGGCCCATGGCTGAAAAGAACGACACATGTTTCCACACGAAACCCGCACGAGCCCCAAATGCCAGACCACGAGCCCTCTGTCGCCATGCAAAGAACAAGCTTATTTTTTTTTTTTTTATGCACCGAGATGGTAATGAGGCAGGCCACGCCATAAATGTCGTTTTGAAATAACTTGGCACCGACAGCAAAACCGCGCATTCAAGCCGTGCACATTTCCCTTTCCGCGTTGTGTCGTGGCTCGGGCACGTACATGCTCTCCCCGTACTTAAACAATTGGACATAGAAATTTCAAGATAAATTATGGAATGGATTAAAATATGTATTGGAAATGAGCAAGCCACCATCTCTCTCCTCCTTAATTCCCAAACCTTCCAGAACCCCCACATATTTCCCTGTCGTTGCAGTGTCGGGCAAGCTACTCCTCGATTGCGCCACCGTGTCTAGCCCCACTGCGTCGCACTGTTCATACTGGATTTGTCTGTTATGTTTCTCAATGTTTTATTCGAATTTTGACATGAAAGTTTTAAAGGTTTTGACACATGTCTAATGAACACTCACATTTTTTGTAGAATTTTTTGAAGCACTTAAAAATATTTTATAACTGTAGCATGCGGAGCATCTAAAGTGATGGTAGCACTAGATATCCCACATGTCATTGAAACCTGTGAGGAAAAAGGATAGAGATTAGAGTGCTGCTAACGTCCAAGCTAATGCTTATGGGCCCCATCTGTCATGTACAGGGAAAAGGATAAGGCGTTCGACTTCTTTCCTTGGAACGAACAGAAGGGAGAAAAGTGATCGTTGCCCCAGTTTCTTCCAACACCTTCAGGAGCGGATGCTCTAATCCGAGGTCGTTGCGAATGGTACAGCTCTAGGGTGACGACTCTGTCGTACTGGCAATCTGTATCTGGTGGAGGAGATGGATCAGATAATGTGCAGATTTAGGTGCGTCTCTCCGCGAAAATAGGCCCCTCCTCTTCTTCTTAGTCCACTCACAGCCAGTGGCGAAGCTTGCTAATAATCTATTTTTTCATTCTAAACCCCGTAAAAAATCTTCACAAACATTTAAAGACAAGGGGGGTAGCCCCCCTAACTTGTGCATTAGGCATTAACTCATTGTGGTTGTTCTATATCCGCCAAAGTAGCATCAACAATTCAGCTCGTTGATGTTCATCTATCTACGGGAGCACATTCAGAAACCAGTCTCCGTTTTTTTCAAAAATCATCTCATCGGTGCCGAACCTCGTGCAGTCGTGCATCACTTGCTAGAGGCCACACACACATGCGGGCATCTTAGAGCATCTCCACGGGGTCCTCCAAATGACCCCCCAAAGGCCCATTGGGGGTTCGGACGCCTAAAAAACGCCACCAACGCACACCAAAGGGTCGCCCCGAGCAAAATCGTGTCCGGCACCCCCCGAAGAGGCCTCCAACTCGGGGGTGCCGGACATGGGTGCGGACATGCTTCTGACAGGGCTGGCCCGCCCGTCATACGCACAGCGCCCCGCCCCGTGTTAACTTGGGCTTAGCAGGAGGCCGTTGCGCCGCGTTTAATGGCGAGGCGACGAGACGGCGGCTCGCCTGTCATCACGCCTCGCAATAGCGAAGCGACGCCTCGCAATAACGCCGCGCCCGTTTCCATGGCGCAGACGGAAGCGACGCGTGCTGCAGTCGCAGCGGCTGCCCGCGGCGGCGCCCTGCGCACGCGTCGTCGGCGTCAATGCGTGGCCAGGCGAACTGGTGGCCGCGTTAATGCAGGCCACCCAACCCCGCTCCTCCGGCCGCCTTTAAAACCGGCGCGTCGCAACCCTCCTCTCCCCACACCACCGCTTCTCCCTTCTCCCTCTCCCAACTCGCCACCAGCAGATCGGCCGCCAAGCAAGGCGGCCAACCGCGAGACGCCGGAGGAGCGCGAGCTCCGGCGTCATCGCGACTTCCTCTCGGCGGAAAGCGAGAGCCGGGCCAGCGACGCCGCGAGCTGATGGAGGAACGCCGTCGCCGCAACGAGGAGGCGGAGATGGCCAGGGCGTATGAACGCGAGCGGTGGCTCGAGGAGGCAGCCAACGCGCCTCCATACGTCGTGTCGCTGGAGACGGCGCAACTGTGCAGCCGCCACAGCGTGCCGGTGGAGGGGGACGTGTCCCTGCCCGAAGGGTGGACGACGAACGCCGTCAACGTGCCGGTGGCGCCGCGGCTCAGCGGCAAGGAGCGCGTCGGCTTCATCATGCGGAAAGTGGCAGGCGATGCCGTACGAGCAGAGATCGACCCCAAGTACTCCATCTCGGCGCCCTACTGGCCCACCGTGGTGGACGCGGAGTACGAGGCGCGCTGTGCCAGCGACTTCCTCCCTACCGCGCGCGGGAACCAACGCCGGAGTTGTCTGCATCGGACGACGACGACCCCGAGCTGCCCAATCTACCTATAGAAACGGCAGGCGCATCTTGGTCAGCAGCGCCGCCGCCACGGAGAAGGGGCGCAAGGTGAAGCCGGCGAGGCTTCCGATCAGGCGGCCAGGCGGTAGATGAAATCCCACCACGCGCCGGCCGCGAAACCAGAAGGCTTGATGACGTGAAACACACGTTCGTTGGGAGACCCCAAGAGGAAGGTATGATGTAGTCAGCAGCAAGTTTTTCCTCAGAAAGAAACCAAGGTTATCGAACCAGTAGGAGCAGCAACTCTTCAGAAGGTTGTCAACGGCGCCAGAAAAATAGTGTTGTTGATAGGAGTCTGGACTGTTGACGTGGAATCTGCACACAACACAATCAAACTACTTTGCCCCAACGAAACAGTGAGGTTGTCAATCTCACTGGCTTGCTGAAAACAAAGGATTAAACGTATGGTGTGGAAAATGAGTATTAAATTGCAGAGAATGAAAAAGGAACAGTTTGCAGTTTGTGGTTGTTTAATCAGTGTAAAAGAATGGACCGGGGTCCACAGTTCACTAGTGGTGTCTCTCCATAAAAGATAACTAACATGTTGGGTGAACAAATTACAGCTGGGCAATTGACGAATAGTGAGCGCATGACAATGCATATACATGACATGTTGACTACTATGATATTTAATTGGGCATTACGACATAATACATAGATCGTTATCCAACACATCTATGACTAATAATCCACCGCCGGGTTGTCATCCGAGTTCCCCATTGGTATTAAGTTGCAAGCAACGGATAATTGCATTAAGTAAAGTGCGTAATGTAAACAAACACATATGTCCGTGGACATAGCATCGTTAGGTTATCCCTAGTGGCAACAGCACATCCACAACCTTAGAACTTTCTGTCACTGTCCCAGGTTAAACGGAGACATGAACCCACTATCTAGCATAAATACTCTCTCTTGGAGTTACAAGCATCTACTTGGCCAAAGCATCTACGAGTAACGGAAAGCATGCAAGATCTTAAATAACATATAAGATAGATTGATAATCAACTTGACATAATATTCAATATTCATCGGATCCCAGCAAACACAACATGTAGCATTACAATAATATGATCTTGATCATGTAGGGCAGCTCACAAGATCTAAACATGATGGCACAAAGTGGAGAGACAACCATCTAGCTACTGCTATGGACCCGTAGTCCAAGGATGAACTACTCACGCATCACTCCGGAGGCAGGCATGGCGATGTAGAAGCCTCCGGTGACGATTCCCCTCTCCGGCAGGGTGCCGGGAAGAGGTTCTGAACCCTCCCGAGCTAGGGTTGACGACGGCGGCGTCTCTGGAACTTTTCGTGGATATTTGCTCAGGTACTTAGGGTTTCGCGTCGGGGGGAATAAGTAGGCGAAAGGGCGGCGGCTGGAGAGGCCCGTGGGGCCCACACCACCCCAGGGCGCGGCAGAGGGGGGACCCGCGCCCTGGCCACGTGTGGGGCCCACGTGGCTCCTCTCCGTCGCCTCTTTGGTCCGTCAGATGTTCTGGTAAAATAGGGACTCCCGTGTAGTTTCGTCCAATTCCGAGAATATTTCCAGACTAGCTTTTCTGGAATACAAAAACAGCAGAAAACAGGAACTGGCACTTCGGCATCTTGTTAATAGGTTAGTCCCAAAAAATGTATAAAAGTGATATAAAGTAGATGCAAAACATGTAGCAATTGGTATAAAACAAGCATGGAACATCAAAAATTATAGATACGTTTGAGACGTATCAGCATCCCCAAGCTTAGTTCCTACTCGTCCTCGAGTAGGTAAACGATAAAAACAAATAATTTTTGAGGTGACATGCTACTATCATAATCTTGATCATATAATATTGCAAGGCACATGTAAATGAATGAAGTGATCCAAGTCAATGGTCTATAATTTGCTATCAAATAGATAATGAGTAAACAATGAATCACACAAGCTAAACGTTTTCATGAATAGTACTTTCGAGACAAGCATCAAACAGTTTTGCATAAGTGTTAACTCATAAAGCAATAGTTTCTAATAAAAGGTATTTAATCAACACAAAGGAAGAATTTAGTTTCAGCATTTGCTTCAACTTTCAACATATTTATCTCATGGATATTGTCAACACAAAGTAGTATAACAAGTCCAATACATTGCATATAACGCATGTTGTACAAATTGACACTAGTGTTTGCTTGTGGAAGACAGAAAGAATAGGAAAACTGACTCAACATAAAAGTAAAAGAAAGGCCCTTCGCAGAGGGAAGCAGGGATTAAATCATGTGCTAGAGCTTTTAGGTTTTTGAAAGCATATAGAGATTGCATAAAATATTTGATACTCCTCCCAACCTTGCTAACACAAGCCATGGCTAACCGAATCCTCGGGTGCCTTCCATCAATCACATACCATGGAGGAGTATCTATTTTTGAGAGGTGTTTGTTAATTGTCAACGAATGGTAGCGGGTGAGAACAGTATTCTACCTGTCGAACGGACTTTTAAGAGCGGCTCCCATGAAGGACGTTATTTCTACCAGCAAGGCAGATCATCCCTCTTTCTCTTTGGTTTACACACATTCAGGTATTTCACTGTTTGTCATTGCTTACTGATGAATCAGGGCAAAAGTGTGAAGAGAATTAATTGGTTAAAGTTGTAATTAATTGGGACTGGGCACCCCGTTGCCAGCTCTTTTTGCAAGTTATTGGATAAGCGGATGTATATGCCACTAGTCCAGGTGTAAAAGTCCACTCGACAAATAGAATAAAGAATAACCACACTAATTCCTCATGAGCTAGTAAACATTGACACAAAAAGGGAATAATAACATTTTGAATAATTTAAAGGTAGCACATGAAAAATTTACTTGGAGTGGCAAGGAAATACCACATATAGGTAGTTATGGTGGACACAAATGGCATGGATTTTGGCTCAAGGATTTGGATGCACGAGAAGCATTCCCTCTCAGTACAGAGTTTAGGCTAGCAAGGTTATGTAAGCAAACAAGAATATCAACCCGTACACCAAGTTTTATATGACAAACATATTGCAAACGTTATAAGACTTCATACCGTCTTCCTTGTTAACCAAACCCGTTATTAGAAAATATCTAGACCTTAGAGATACCACCGATGCAAACCAAATTTTCAACAAGCTTTACGGTAGTTCTTCACTAATAGGCTTAACTCATGTGATGCACAATTTAATCATGATCTACTTGTTAACTCAAAACAATTGACAAGCATCAAGTTATCCATTTTAGTGATCTACAAGATTAAGCAAGTTTTTCCTTATACCAATTACCACATGCAACATTTTCTGAACCAACCAAACACCAATCAATTTATTTCATCAACTCTCCAAACAAATATAAGTGAAGCAAGAGAGTACTTTCTACAAAAGAAAGCTAATAGCTCTGACAAGAGATACATGAAAACAAGAGCTAAAAGCTGAACAGCGCTAGATATGAATACTCAACAAATATAAGTGAAGAATAGGAGTATTCTCATGAAAAAGCGGAGCGTGTCTCTCTCCCAATCAAGAATGCTAGGGTCCAGTCAAGCTTTATTGAAAATAAAAATGCAATACTGAAAATAAAAGCACACAGACGCTCCAAGAAAAGCACATATGATGTGAAAGAATTAAAATATAGTTTCACTAGAGATGACCTGATAATTTTGACGATGAAGAAGGGGATGCCTTGGGCATCCCCAAGCTTAGACGCTTGAGTCTTCTTGAAATATGCTGGGGAGATCCATGGGAGCCTCCCCAAGCTTAAGCTCTTCACTCTTCTTGATCCTATTATATCATCCTTCTCTCTTGACCCTTGAAAACTTCCGTCACACCAAACTCAAAGTAGATCTCATTAGAGGGTTAGTGCATAATCAAAAATTCACATGTTCTGTAAAGACGCAATATGATTTGTTACTTTAAACATTAGCTACAGCCACTGATGTTATGTGAGAGAATGCGAAAAATAAAAAGGCATAATCTGTCTAAAACAGAACAGTCCGCAAAGACGAATTTTTTCGAGGCACTTACGACGCTCAGATCGAGAAACTCTGAACTAATGAAAGTTTCAGACATTCATAAAGATTACGCACAAAAATTTCAGATTTTTTAACAATCTGGTGATTTTAGGAATTTCGTACAGTGAACAGCAAAAATCTGTTTCTGCGCAGCAATCAAAATTAAGCATCATCTTATCATTAGAGGCTACTCTTGGCACAACAATGCGAGAAAATAAAGATACAAAGGAGTTGCTACAGAAGTAAACAAACTCCTTGACTCAATAAAAGAAAAATTGCAGAAAAATAAAATGGGTTGCCTCCCATAAGCGCTTTTCTTTAACGCCTTTTAGCTAGGCACAAAGCATGCATCAAGTATTACCAAGTGAAGAAGCATCAACATTGTAGTTTGTTCGAACAATAGAATCATAAGGTGGCTTAATCTTCTTCCTAGGAAAGTGTTCCATACCTTTCTTGAGAGGAAATTGATATTTTATATTCCCTTCTTTCATATCAATAATAGCACCTACAGTCCTAAGAAAAGGTCTTCCCAACACAATAGGGCATGATGGATTGCACTCAATATCCAAGACAATAAAATCAACGGGGACATAATTGTTGTTAACCATGATAAGAACATCATCAATTCTTCCCAAAGGTTTTTTAATAGTAGAATCAACAAGGTGAACATCCAAATAACAATTTTCCAAAGGTGCTAAATCAAGCATATCATATAATCTTTTAGGCATAACAGAAATACTAGCACCAAGGTCACACAAAGCATTGCAATCAAAGTCATTCAATTTCAATTTAATGATGGGCTCCCAACCATCTTCTAACTTCCTAGGGATAGAAGCTTCATGCTTTAATTTCTCTTCCCTAACTTGTATGAGAGCATTAGTAATATGTTTAGTAAAAGCCATGTTTATAGCACTAGCATTAGGACTTCTAGCTAGCTTTTGCAAGAACTTAATTACTTCAGAAATATTGCAACCATCAAAATCAAAGTCATTATCATCAAAAGTAATGGAATTATTCTCTTCCTTATTGCTAGAAATTTCAGCATCTTTATCAAGGACAGTTTCAGAGTTATCAGGCAATTTAGGACATTTTGCAATAGAAGTGGAAACATTACCAACACCAACTATCTTGCCATTAATGGTAGGAGGTTTGTTAACACTTGAGTTTGAAACCTTTTCAGAAGTAGTAATAGTATAAACTCTAGCAATATTGTTCTTTCTAGCAATTTCATCCTCTCTTTCCCATCTAGCATGCAATTCAGCTAACATCCTCACATTGTTATCAATTTTAACTTGTATAGCATTGAGAGTTTTGCTCTCTTTAACATCATGAGGCATGTTCTTTAGTTTCAATAAGTCAACATCAAGAGCAAGACTATCAACTTTAGAGGAAAGCACATCAATTTTCCCAAATTTCTCCTCAACAGTTTTATTGAAAGCAGTTTGTGTACTAATAAAATCCTTAAGCATAACTTCAAGATCAGAGGGTACACTCTTATTATTATTGTAGGAGTTACTATAGGAATTTCCATAACCATTGCCACTATTAGAAGGATAGGGCCTATAATTGCTATTACCAAAATTATTCCTATAAGCATTGTTGTTGAAATTATTATTTTTAATGAAGTTCACATCAACATGCTCTTCTTGAGCAACCAAAGAAGCTAAAGGAACATTATTTGGATCAACATGTGTTTGACCATTTGCAAGCATAGACATAATAGTATCAATTTTGGCACTCAAAGAGGAGGTTTCCTCAACAGAATTTACCTTCTTACCTGTTGGAGCTCTCTCGGTGTGCCACTCAGAATAATTAATCATCATATCATCAAGAAGCTTTGTTGCAGCACCCAAAGTGATGGACATAAAGGTACCTCCAGCGGCCGAATCCAATAAATTCCTCGAAGAAAAATTTAATCCTGCATAGAAGGTTTGGATGATCATCCAAGTAGTCAGTCCATGAGTGGGACAATTTTTAACCAATGATTTCATTCTCTCCCATGCTTGAGCAACATGTTCATTATCAAATTGCTTAAAATTCATTATGCTACTTCTCAAAGAAATAATCTTAGCAGGAGGATAATATTTTCCAATAAAAGCATCTTTGCATTTAGTCCATGAATCAATACTATTTCTAGGCAAAGATAGCAACCATTCTTTAGCACGTCCTCTCAAGGAGAAAGGAAAAAGTTTCAGTTTAATAATATCACCATCTACTTCCTTGAGCTTTTGCATTTCACAAAGTTCAACAAAGTTATTAAGGTGAACAGCAGCATCATCAGTACTAACACCAGAAAATTGCTCTTTCATAACAAGATTTAAAAGTGCAGGTTTAATTTCATAAAATTCTGCTGAAGCAGCAGGTGGAGCAATAGGTGTGCATATGAAATCATTGTTGTTCGTGCTAGTGAAATCACACAACTTAGTGTTCTCAGGAGTACTCATTTTAGCAGAAATAAAAACAGTACAGAAAATAACTTGAAAGTAAACTAGATGCAAGTAACTAATTTTTTTGTGTTTTTGATAATTGAAAGCAAACAAGATAAAATAAAATAAACTAAGCAAGACAAAAACAAAGTAAAGAGATTGGAAGCGTGAAACTCCCCTTGCAGAAGACTGCTGTCTCCCCGGCAACGGCGCCAGAAAAATAGGCGTCGAAGGGAGATAGGAGTCTGCTGAAAAAGTGCTTCCACTCCCCGGCAACGGCGCCAGAAAAATAGCTTGATGACGTGAAACACACGTTCGTTGGGAGACCCCAAGAGGAAGGTATGATGTAGTCAGCAGCAAGTTTTCCCTCAGAAAGAAACCAAGGTTATCGAACCAGTAGGAGCAGCAACACTTCAGAAGGTTGTCAACGGCGCCAGAAAAATAGTGTTGTTGATGGGAGTCTGGACTGTTGACGTGGAATCTGCACACAACACAATCAAACTACTTTGCCCCAACGAAACAGTGAGGTTGTCAATCTCACTGGCTTGCTGAAAACAAAGGATTAAACGTATGGTGTGGAAAATGAGTATTAAATTGCAGAGAATGAAAAAGGAACAGTTTGCAGTTTGTGGTTGTTTAATCAGTGTAAAAGAATGGACCGGGGTCCACAGTTCACTAGTGGTGTCTCTCCATAAAAGATAACTAACATGTTGGGTGAACAAATTACAGCTGGGCAATTGACGAATAGTGAGCGCATGACAATGCATATACATGACATGTTGACTACTATGATATTTAATTGGGCATTACGACATAATACATAGATCGTTATCCAACAGCATCTATGACTAATAATCCACCGCCGGGTTGTCATCCGAGTCCCCATTGGTATTAAGTTGCAAGCAACGGATAATTGCATTAAGTAAAGTGCGTAATGTAAACAAACACATATGTCCGTGGACATAGCATCGTTAGGTTATCCCTAGTGGCAACAGCACATCCACAACCTTAGAACTTTCTGTCACTGTCCCAGGTTAAACGGAGACATGAACCCACTATCTAGCATAAATACTCTCTCTTGGAGTTACAAGCATCTACTTGGCCAAAGCATCTACGAGTAACGGAAAGCATGCAAGATCTTAAATAACATATAAGATAGATTGATAATCAACTTGACATAATATTCAATATTCATCGGATCCCAGCAAACACAACATGTAGCATTACAATAATATGATCTTGATCATGTAGGGCAGCTCACAAGATCTAAACATGATGGCACAAAGTGGAGAGACAACCATCTAGCTACTGCTATGGACCCGTAGTCCAAGGATGAACTACTCACGCATCACTCCGGAGGCAGGCATGGCGATGTAGAAGCCTCCGGTGACGATTCCCCTCTCCGGCAGGGTGCCGGGAAGAGGTTCTGAACCCTCCCGAGCTAGGGTTGACGACGGCGGCGTCTCTGGAACTTTTCGTGGATATTTGCTCAGGTACTTAGGGTTTTCGCGTCGGGGGGAATAAGTAGGCGAAAGGGCGGCGGCTGAGAGGCCCGTGGGGCCCACACCACCCCAGGGCGCGGCAGAGGGGGACCCGCGCCCTGGCCACGTGTGGGGCCCACGTGGCTCCTCTCCGTCGCCTCTTTGGTCCATCAGATGAGTTCTGGTAAAATAGGGACTCCCGTGTAGTTTCGTCCAATTCCGAGAATATTTCCAGACTAGCTTTTCTGGAATACAAAAACAGCAGAAAACAGGAACTGGCACTTCGGCATCTTGTTAATAGGTTAGTCCCAAAAAATGTATAAAAGTGATATAAAGTAGATGCAAAACATATAGCAATTGGTATAAAACAAGCATGGAACATAAAAAATTATAGATACGTTTGAGACGTATCAAGGCTCAGCCACGGCGAGGCTTCGTTTCTAAAGGCCGTAGCCGATGGGAATAGCAGATGAAACTTCCCGCGCCGGATCATCGAGACATGCAAGTCTGTTGATGATTCCGGCGCTTGGTTCGCATCTTCTTCCCCTTCGCTAGCCATGGAGCGGCATCTCTCCTCGCCGCCGGCGCGGGTAGTGGTTGGCTAGACGCTGTAGCGTGTAGCCGGTACCAGCGTTGACATGGGTATGCCTATCGGGTACCCTACCATGAGGGTACCTGGTGCACGTATCGACTAGGCCCAACTATCAGAGCCTACATGAAGCCCATGAAGGGAGGCCCACGAAGATGGAGTATCCTCCAAGTTTGGCGAAGCAATAGTCGGTTTAGAGTTTCCTTACTTGTAAATCGAGTCGGTTACGAACACCCGAGACCCAGCCTATTATTTAAGGACTGGGAGGGCCATCGAACCAGACAACGAACCACGAGAGCCACAAACCCTAGCGAGATCGACATCTCGCCGGGACCCTTGTAACCATCATATTCACAAAGCAATAACAGACAGGCAGGACGTAGGGGTGTTACCTCCACACGAGGGCCCTGAACCTGGGTAAAATCTTTGCCCTGCTTGTCAGCCGACGATACTTCCAGCTCTACCACGTTCTCTCCCCCATATTCATAACCTAGGGACCTTAACCATGGGTCTTGATGAGTCTACCCCTCGTCAAGTGGCGCCGTCTGTGGGAAAGAATAGCGCTGGACTCGAAGTTTCGCCGGTCCCAACAGCAAACGGCAAATCGCCGATCACACCAGCAAACGGCAACTCGCCGATCTCATCTGCAAACGGCAACTCGCCGGCCATGTCAGCAAACAGCAACTCGCCGATCCACTCGAAAAGCGGCAGCCTGCCCGCTTCACCTGCAAAAAGCGCATCTGCTCTTCCAATGAATTTCAATCCGCACTCGCCGAGCTTCAGGAGGCGTTTTCCGGCCTTGAATCAGGTTTGAGTTTAACTGTTGGAGCATTCAATTTTTTCGTAAACAATCTTGGCACGCAGGACTCGACAGATCCGCAACAACTGGCGCTGGGCGCACTCGAGGCTCCGTCGACTGCGCTCGCCCCGTCGTCGATTCCTGAAGCCTGCTCGCCCGCAACAACCATGTCGACCGGCGAGATCGACAGGTTCATGATGACGGAACTCCAAGGCGAGGAGGCAGAATCAGCATACCGCACAAGCAACGTCGACTTCAACCTACCACTCGACGAGAGTTTCGACTGCGGGATCTCCCTCGATGACTTCTACGAGCCCGCGATTCATAACGACAGCAACGTCGACTCGGAGATCTTCACCAACACCAACCTCGACTCAGAAATCCATAATGGCTTCGCCAACACCGAGATGAGCATAGGCGATGAGCACATCGACAACGAGATTCGCCTCGAAGATCTACTCGATGAACATACTGGCTCTGACATGAGCCTCGACGGCGACGTCGAGTCCATGACTGGAATCGACAGCACATACACCTGTCCACGGGTCACGCCCCATCAGGTCTACGTGGCCTTCTCCGCAGAATCATCCGCAGACGCAGCCGCTCGCAGGCCTGCACAATTCCCATGCACGGTAACCATGCCGGATGGGGTCACAACCTTGACAATCACGGAGGAGATGGCAGCAAAAGCAGATAAAGTCATAAAGGAGTGCACAATGATGCCACCAAATTCCACCCCAGAGGAGATGTTGACCTTCCAGTACTTCAACTGGCAGGAGTCAATTCGACTGCAAAACTACCGAGCGACGCTCGAAGAGCGCAAAAGGCAAGCCAGCCTCTCGAGTGCCCGAAGAAGGGAGCAATCCCTCGGGTCCACAATGCAACCAACCCCACGACCTAGGTCGCGGTTGGCAAGCCTTCCAGAACATGAAAGGGTAGCAATCACCCGTAACCTGTCGTTCATGACAGAGGACGCTAACGGAATCCCAGTGCCCAAAACTGCTGCGGGTGCATTATTCTCCGTAGGTGCTTACCTCAAGGCAATGCAACCTCCGGCGAATGACCCTAACGCAGCCCTGCATCGCCAACAACTCAAATCGCTAGCTCTAGCGGCACAGGCTATACAGCCAGAAGACAAAACTCCAGCAAGGAATCGCGATCGCGACATAGTCGACTCACGACACGCAGCACATCATCGCAGTGGTCGCAGCCACCACTCGGATGAAGGAAGGAGAAGCACGCGCCGGCACAGGTCCAGCAGAAGCAGATCTCGAAGATCCTATAGCAGCGATTCATACTCTGATCGTGAACCAGAGCCATGCGGAGCATTGTGCTTCACTCGACGCATCCGTGAGACGCGGATGCCCAAAGGTTCAAGTTGACAGGCGAACAACCCAAGTACAACGGTCGCCAAGAACCTTCCGGGTGGCTAGAAGATTACAGACTCGCCGTGGCATGCCAGCGTGGCACGAACACCACGGCGATGCAGTACATACGACTCATGCTCGAAGGAACTGCCCGCGACTGGCTCAAGGCGCTCCCTCCATCATCATACGACTCGTGGGACGATTTCCGCAGAGACTTCATCAAAAACTTCGAGCCTCTATGTGAGCGCCCGAAGACATTCGAAGAATTAAGGGCATGCACTCAACGATCAGACGAGTCGTTGAGATCATACATACGGCGGTGGACCGAAATACGCAATTCGGTTGGCAAAGTGTCAGAAGACAGGGCCATGGATGCCTTCATACAAGGTCTCGCCAGGAAGGACTTCAAAGAGGCACTGGTCGTGAAAAGCCAACCTCCCTGGCTGACCTCATCAAAGTTGCGACTGAGTGGGCAGATGGAGAGGATTCTGTACGCAGATCCCGTGCTTCCCCACACGCGACAACTACGAAAGCGGCAGTCGAGGCCGCAGAGATTCATACAGAGAAGATCGCAGGCGCAAACGTTCCAAACGTCCTTACGACGATAACAGACCCGAGTTCATGGCGGCTGGATACACACAACCCGGGAGACCAAGATAGAAGCAATCGACGCTCGGATGATCGACGGGACAGTCGAGATCGCGAGCAGCGGAGCGACAGCTACAAAAGGCAAGAATGGCGCAAACGCAGCGACGCAAAACCCGAGCGGTCATTCGAGGAAAAGATGGACGACTGGTGCAGATTCCACCTCTTCAAGGGGGACGACGGAAAACTACGCTCCAATCACACCCTAAGGAACTGCAGGGAATTCGACCAAATGGCGACTGACTACATGATACGACTCAAAAGGTACGGCCCAGCACCTGCTCAGCCCACGCCTGCACCCGCACCACAGCCGAACGCTGTGCCCGCTCTCATGGCGCCACAGCCGCCACCGCAACCACCACCACAGCCTGCTCCAGGCGCAAACCTCGCAGGTGCCATACAACCCGTACTACGGGCGGAAGATGATCAATATCCACAGCCCCACGGGCAGATGTACATGATACAAAAGGGTCGCCCCTCCAACAGGCAGCAAAAGCTAATCACTCGACAGGTGAACATGGCTGTCATGGCACCTCCTGCCGTGCCCGAATTTCTGAAGGGATCGGAAACCATCATAAGCTTCAGTCGAGAGGATCATCCCCCAGCTGTAGTTCGACCAGGGCACGCGGCTCTGGTACTCGACGCGCAAATAGGAGGCTACGCCATGACCAAGGTCTTCATGGATGGAGGCAGCGGCATAAACATCATCTTCGCGGACACGCTCCGCAAAATGAACAGGTCAGTCGAAAACCTCCCAAAATCTTCAAATACCTTCCACGGTATCGTTCCTGGCAAAGCAATTAGCCCAGAAGGCACCATACAACTCGACGTTACGTTCGGGGACAAAAGCCACTTCAGGACAGAGTCGATTGAGTTCGAGGTCGTCGACTGGAAATCACAATACCATGCTATTCTTGGTCGCCCGACGTTTGCTCGATTCATGGCGGTGCCACACTACGCGTACCTCACGCTGAAGATGCCAGGACCAAAGGGAGTCATCACTGTCCGTGGAAACTTTCAAAGGTCCGATGCTTGCGACCGCGAGTTCAGCAAAATCTCCGAGATGTTCGGGGTGGAAGAATCACTCGCCGACTGGCGATTTCCAACGACCGCACACTCCTTCCGGAGCATAAGAAGTTGGCAGTCGACAGATCCTTCAATGCTACAAATGACACAAGGTCGCATCAGGTGCACCCGACCGATCCGTCCAAGACAGTCAACATATCTTCGAGCCTGCCTATCGCATAGGAAGGCGCGCTCGTCGAATTCCTCCGTGAGAACTGGGAAATATTTGCGTGGTGTCCAGCCGACATGCCAGGTATTCCCAGGGAATTCGCCGAGCACTCTCTCCAATTGTTTCCAGATGCAAAGCCAGTCAAGCAAACGATGCGTCGAATCTCCGGCCCAAAGCGAACCGCAGTCGAATCTGAAGTCGACCGGTTACTCGCAGCAGGATTCATTAGGGAAATCAAGAAATCACAATGGGTGGCCAACCCCGTACTCGTAGAGAAGAAGCATACAGACATCCTTCGGATGTGCGTGGACTTCACAGCGCTGAACAAGTGCTGTCCAAAGGATCACTTCCCGCTACCCCGAATCGACCAGATCGTCGACTCCACCGCCGGATGCGCACGACTCTCCTTTCTGGATGCTTACTCAGGTTATCACCAGATAAGGATGAAGCAAGAAGACGAAGAAAAAACGGCGTTCATAACCCCACTCGGGGTCTACTGCTACACAACTATGCCCTTTGGGCTCAAAAACGCGGGTGCAACATACCAGCGCATGATGCAGGACTGCCTCAAAAAGCAAATCGGACGCAACGTCCAGGTCTACGTGGATGACATTGTCATTACCACAAGGGAAGAACACACACTACTCGACGATTTGAGGGAGACGTTCGCAAACCTCAAACGCTTCCATATCAAGCTCAATCCTAAGAAGTGCACGTTCGGCGTTCCAGCCGGGCAGCTCCTAGGGTACCTAGTCTCTGCCCGTGGAATCGAAGCAGACCCGGAGAAAATACAGGCCATCCTCACAATGCAAAGGCCTTCAAAGCTTCACGATGTGCAGAAACTAGCAGGACGAGTAGCAGCGCTCAGTCGATTCATCAGCAAACTGGGTGAAAAGGCTCTACCATTCTATCGACTGATGAAGAAGGCGGACAAGTTCGAGTGGACGCCAGAAGCTGAAGCAGCCTTCACAGATCTCAAGCGGATCCTCACAAGCCCTCCGATCCTCGTCGCACCTAAGGAACGGGAACCACTCTACCTGTATGTCTCGGCTACAAACAGGGTGGTGAGCACCGTACTGGTAGTCGAACGCATGGAGGAGGGGCACATCCAAAGCATACAACGTCCAGTCTACTACCTGAGCGAGGTTCTCTCCATATCAAAACAGCGGTACCCGCACTATCAAAAGCTGGCATACGCTGTATTCATGTCCTCAAGGAAGTTGACACACTACTTCACCGAGCACCCGATCACCGTGGTAAGTAACTCAGCAATCGGTGATATCCTCACAAACCCCAATGCAACGGGTCGAGTCGCAAAATGGCTCATCGAGCTGGCTCCAAGAGACATCAAGTACGAGCACCCGAAGGCTATCAAAGCACAAGTCCTACCCGACTTCACAACCGAGTGGATAGAGGCCCAATTACCTGGAGCACCAGACGTGTCCAATTCCTGGACCATGTACTTCGATGGGTCCAAGAAACACGAAGGCGCAGGCGCAGGCGTCATCCTCATATCACCAAAAGGGGACAAGCTACGTTATGTTTTGCAGATGGGATTCAAACTACCCTCCAATAACGAGGCTGAATACGAGGCTCTGATCCATGGCATGCGGATGGCAAAAGCACTTGGGTGCACTCGATTGATGATCTACGGCGACTCCAATCTCGTGGTGCAGCAAACAATGAAGGCCTGCGACGCAATCGCGGACAACATGATCGCTTATCGCGACCTGTACAACACACTGGAGGGCAGCTTCGAGGCTGTGAGTTGAGGCACATAGGAAGGGAAAGTAACGAAGAAGCAGACATGCTAGCCAATCTTGGCTCAACTGGCGCACAAATTCCACCTGGTGTCTTCCTCGAGCGCATCGAACACAGATCTATCAAGGAGAAACGAGAGCCTCCTCCGTCGACTACGCCAGCCAAAAGCAAAGCGCCAGCACAGAGGACCCCCCAGTCGAGGTACTCCTCATTGAGCCAACTTGGACTCAACCTTTTCTGGCTTACATACTCCGCGGCGAGCTACCAGATGACATAACCGAGTCCCGACGCGTGACTCGAAGATCAAAAGCATACACCGTTATCAACGGCGAGTTATACAAGCGCAGCATATCAGGTATGTTCCAAAGATGCATCGCATTCGAAGATGGCCAAGCCATACTTCGAGATATTCATGCAGGTACCTGTGGGCATCACGCCAGCAGTCGATCACTCGTAGCCAAAGCCTTTCGCGCAGGGTTTTACTGGCCTACAGCACTCAAAGACGCGGAGGACATAGTCAAAAGGTGCGTCGGCTGCCAGAAATTCGCAACAAGGCCGCACGCACCCGCATCGGCGTTGAAGACTATACCGCTGGCCTGGCCTTTCGCCCAATGGGGGCTCGATATGGTTGGGCCACTCAAAAAATCATCGCATGGCGGGCATACTCACCTACTGGTGGCAGTCGACAAGTTCACAAAGTGGATCGAGGCGGTCCCCATCACAAATTCGACTGCTACTACGGCAGTCAACTTCATAAAGAGCATCATCTACCGCTTCGGTGTCCCAAACAGTATCATCACTGATAACGGCACAAACTTCACGGCTGAGGAGTTCAAAACCTTCTGCAAAGAGCAGGACATTACGCTCAACTACGCATCCGTGGCGCATCCACAATCCAATGGCCAAGTCGAAAAGGCCAATGGACTTGTGACGAGTGGGATCAAGAAGCGCCTCCTGGTGCCACTCAAAAGAGCTGCGGGTGCTTGGGTCGAAGAACTACCATCTGTGCTATGGAGCCTACGCACAACTCCCAACACTTCTACGCAGTTCACCCCATTCTTCATGGTCTATGGTGCAGAGGCAATTCTGCCATCAGATGTAAGGTTCAATGCGCCACGAGTTGAAGCATACAATGAAGAAGACGCGGAAGAAGCACTCGAAGACGCAGTCGACTTGCTCGATGAGCGCGAGACACGGCCTTGGCCCGCACAGCTGTTTACCAGCAGGATCTCCGCAACTACCATAGCCGTCGACTGCGAACCAGGTCCTTCGTTGTGGCGACCTGGTTCTTCGACTGAAGCAAAAGAAGGTGCACAAGCTCGCTTCCCCATGGGAGGTCCCTTCATCATCACGGAGGTCCTTGGTGGAGGCGCATATCGACTGAAGCACGCGAAGACAGGCGAACTCTCTCATAATCCTTGGAACGTTGCGCATCTGCGCCGTTTCTACGCATAAAGTGCTCACAGTCATACAATGTAATAGGCTATATGTCGGATGGCTGCAGGTTTCAGACGCGCTCTTTTCCTTACCAGGGTACCTAAGGGGACTGGAAGGTTTTTAATGAGGCGGCCTGCAGCCTAACATTCAAAAGAGGAATAAAATCAATGTTCCTTCGACTTCTTTGTGGCTACTACCCGCATAATTCATACCTTAACCGCACCCGAAACCCTCGGGGGCTGTGTTATCGATCAAATGAGCTCTCGCTCTTGCAGAAACACAATGCCTTAGCCGCACCCGAATGCTCGGGGGCTGCGTAACAAGGATCCAAACAAAGAACACAAAAACTCTGCAGCCGCACTCGAATACTCGGGGGCTGCACAGTCATTGGTTCACAACCAACACATATTTCACAAACCCCGCTCGACTGACTCGGGGGCTCGACAAAAAATCAAAGTATACAAACTATACAATATACAAAGAGTCAAAAATTACACTCGGGGGCTGCCCCCTATACAAAAATTGCACTCGCAAACTATTCTAATCCTCAGGCTCGTCCTTTACGGGCAGCTCGGGACCGCAAAGCTGTTCGCGAGTGCACTCGATTAGTGTCTCCGCAGCTTGGATCGTGTCATCCAGGTCTTTTGTTCGAGAACCTCTCCGGCTGCAGGTGTCCGCAACACCAACCTTGGTTTTCGACTACGCATATACGCCATTGCAGCGTTGGCTCCAATCACAAGTCTCTGAGACAGCAACTCTCGAATGGGATTTGTTTGACGGAAGATGTTCAACAAAGCACGAATCCCTTGTGGTTGTGGCCCCGCAGGAAAAAGAGTCTCGTTCAGGCGAATAAACGCTGCCCGGCATAACTCCAGCAGTTCAGCACTTCGCCAGACGCGATCCTTCAGGGTGGCGAGTATGCGGGCATGGTACCTATCAAGCCAAAAGTGTTGACGCCCAGTCGTAGGGTCGTCAACCACGCTATCCAGACGCCCTTCCACGCGAATCTTTTCAGCCTGGAAGTTGTCGACAAAGCCTACAAACACGGGCGCACCAGTCAGATCAAAAGGACAATAGCTACGCAAAAAGCTTGTAAACAGAGCAAGACTCGAACTTACACTCGAGTTGCCTGTTCACAAGATCCATCTCCCCGAGCACATATTCCTCGCGTTGGGTGGCCAACGCGGGTCTCGCCCTCAATCGATTCAGCTCAGCCTGGGCGTCCTTCAGATCTTGCTCCATTCTCACAAATTTGGCCTTCATAACTCCATCACCTTGGCATCATTTACCACCTGACCCTGGGATCGGGTGGTGATTGGAGCCTGCGAGGAACTAGTCGCAGTAGCAGGTTCTCGTGACTGTTCAAAGAGCATAATCACAAACACAAAGTTTGTGTCAGAAGCTAAAACTCATGTCATAAGCATACAACTCTTCGAGTGAAAGACATTAGCAAAAGACTGTTTGCATAAACAAGGTAGCACAAACAAAGCGCAGACTCGCGCAGTTCAGAAGGTATCATTACAAGGCATAAAACAAAAGGGTACAGCTACCCTAAACCTAAGATTCGATTTCCTAAGCAGACGATTGGCAGTCTCGAGTGCCCGGCGCTCCATGGTGGTCATAAAAACCTCGGCCAGTCGCGCGGCGGCTCCGCTCACCCCCTTCAGAGAAATGGGCTTCCCATCTGGCTTCCGAGGGAACGCAGACAGTGCTGCCTCGTAGTCGCAATCTATCCCATGTCCCATAAGAAGCTTGATGGTGGACTCGGATCCGCGTACCGTGTTGGCGCGAGCGAAACCCGCCATGGTGGACGTCCCGGGGCCAAACACGTCGGCGAAGTCGTCCGCCGTCGACGGCACTACGCCAGTCGGGAACACCACCTTGTATACAGCGCCAAGTGTGCTCGTCGATTTGGCGAGTGCTCTTTCGCCTGGTTGCATAGGCGCCTAAGCCGCCCACAGCCTGTTCCAGCGAAAGATCGTCACTCGCCACGTCCGCAGAGGCCGGTGCGCCAACAGCTTCTGCACAATTCAAAAAGGCAAAAGTCATTTCATGACACTCGACAGTTATATCGTCATATCAAAAGGAGAAAAGATTACTCACCTCCCATGGCCTGCGCGAGTGCCGCGAGCTGGTCAGCATATCCTCGCTCGCGTGCAGCGGCTGAGTTGGTGGCGGCAGCCAGCTCTTTCTTCGACTCTTCGCGCTGCGCGGCGAGTGCATCTTCCAGCTCCTTCTTCTCGCCTGGCCCAGCAAAATCACGTGCATTCAATACTCGACAAAATCAAGCATTGCAAAAAGAAATTCAGCAAAACAAAAGCAAAAGGAGAACTCACGACTGAGCCGCTCTAGCTCGGCGCGCATGGTATCCCTCTCCTGCTCCACCTGGACATAAGCCTTGGCGAATCTGCCAAGGTGTGGTAGAAGGGCTGCAAGCACACGAATTCAGCAAAATTCAAACTCTCACAGTCCCAACTAAACGGGTCAAGCAAAAAGTACTTACGTGGTTCATCCACGGTTCAGGAGTCGCGACTGATGTCCCGACTCTGGGGCTGTCACCTTGGCGTTTCAGTGACAGCATCAGTGGCCATTGGCTGGCAGTCTCGTTTCCAGTCGGTGCAGAATTCGAGTGCTCCAGGGTTGGAACATTCTCGACTGGAGGAGTCCCAGGCTGATTGTTTTCAGCGCTGTGAGCAACACAACAAAGCAAAAAGACGGTCAGCACAAATATGTGACAGCACAAAATTCTCATATCATACTCAAAAAACACATACCTGTGCTCCTCATCTTCCTCATCTTCGGAGTCGCCAAAAATTGGTCCCCAAAGGCTGGGGTACCACTCGACTGAAGAGGAAGAGTTGAGCTTGTTGAGCACGCACGCAAAGGAGCGGCTTGGAAAACAGGTGGTGAGCCTGATTCCTCGTCATCCTCCAAGCCCTGCCCCTCGCGGGTGAACTCACAGCAGAAGGCGCCTTCTTGGCCAGTCGACGCCGCTTCGGTGGCGCGGTATCGACTTCTTGGTCAGCGGTGGCCTTTCTTCAGATTGGACCTCTTCTGCTGCTTCCTCCTCGACCTCCTCCACATGTGAAGTGGTGGCAGAAGGGATGGGCGACTGATCCCCTTTCGGGTCCACCACCTGTACCTGGTTTCTTCAGTCTCGCCATTTTCAGGCAGAGGAGGAAGGGAGGCAGCAGTCGAGTGACCCTGCATAGCATACATCACAAATTGCAAAGTCAGAATCAAAAATCGCATATCGCAGAACATACGAGTGGCAAACTCTTCATTGCAAGCAGGCTATAACGCATACATACCTCAAGCAAAGGGTTTCCGCCCCATACGGCTCAATGGGACAGTCGACGTCAATGTCGCCTGTCGTCAAGTTGGTGATGTGCCGCACGTGATCACAAGCTCGTTCCTTGACAGCTCCTCTGGGCTCATCCGAGTGGAGTCACCCGCGCCCTCATACTCCCACATGGGGTGCGCTCGGGCACGGAGTGGCCACACCCGCCTCTTCACAAAGGTGGCGATCAAATGGATGCCTGTGACCTTGTCCAGCATGCCTCCGATCCGAGCCAGCAAAGGGCTTGCCTCCTCCATTTCTTCGGCTGAGAGTTGGTGATCCCACGCCTTGGTCCTGGTGAAAGCAGCAGTCGAGAAAGGGGCGGCTGCATCCTGCTCGACAGTCGCATAAAACCACCCTTCCTCCAGCCTTGGGCGGAGTCGACGGTCTTCAGGCGGAAGTAGCGGGTGTCGCTGCGCACCTGGATTCCACAGCCGCCAACGGGGTAGGTGCGACCACCTCCTCTGTTCGGCCGTACCATGAAGATGGCTTTCCACAGCGCCCAGCTGGGTGCGACGCCGAGGAAGCACTCGCACAGCGTGATGAAACACGCGATATGCATAATGCCATTTGGGGTGAGATCATGGATCTGCACCCCGTAGGCAAAAAGAAGACCACGAACGAAGTCGTGGAGGGGAAGCGAAAAGCCCCTAGGCAAAAACTCCGCAAAACAAACACGCTCGTTGGCGCGTGGTTCGGGGAGTACCTCCTTGGGCGACGGCGCGCGGACGGCGAGCTGCTCCGCGGGTGGCAGATACCCCTGCTCGCGGAACTTGACCAAATGGGCGTCCTTGATGGTGGACTTCGCCCAGTCCCCGCTGCCCTTCTTCAGCGCGGCGGACGCAGATGTACCCGCCACGGTCTTCTTGCCCTTGGCCGCATCGGTCGCGGCAGCGGCGGCGGCACCACGCTTGGAGCCTCCACCTTTCGCCATTGCAACGATGGATGAGGGTGGAGAAGAGAGCTTGGGCGCAGAGCAATGGAGGTGGGCGCGAGGAGGAAGATGAGACGAGGGGCGGCGCAAAGAGGCAAATGGCAAGTAAAAAATTCTGCCAGCGCTGTCTCCACTATTTACCACAGATCGCAAAACGATCGCAACCGTCAAAACAAAGGCATACGCTCCGCGCGAAATCTAGCCATACACGTGGCCGCGGAGGGCAACCGTCGCGGCCACTCCGCCCACTACGCACGGGAAACTAGGAAACCATCATCACGCCCCGTGAAAACCGCGCCAGAGCGGTCAAATCAAGTCCAAACGGCGCCATCCTTGGTCAGCTCTGCAAAAATGGGCCCACACAGAAGTGTCACGTCCCATCAGTCTTACCAGGCACGCCACCGCTTGTCAGAGATGGCAGTCGCAAAATGCGTCATTGCTGACGTTATTCATATTGCACAACTGGCACAAAAGTCACTCGATGATTCATTCGAATGATGTCACACCATAAACTCGATGGGTTTTCCAGCAGAGGTCATAGATGCCAGTCGAAGGACTTTCGATTGAAACATCATACTCCCATCTGGAGCGTATCAAAAATTTCTTTGGTCCTCTCCGTCGCCTCTTTGGTCCGTCAGATGAGTTCTGTAAAATAGGGACTCCCGTGTAGTTTCGTCCAATTCCGAGAATATTTCCAGACTAGCTTTTCTGGAATACAAAAACAGCAGAAAACAGGAACTGGCACTTCGGCATCTTGTTAATAGGTTAGTCCCAAAAAATGTATAAAAGTGATATAAAGTAGATGCAAAACATATAGCAATTGGTATAAAACAAGCATGGAACATCAAAAATTATAGATACGTTTGAGACGTATCAAGGCTCAGCCACGGCGAGGCTTCGTTTCTAAAGGCCGTAGCCGATGGGAATAGCAGATGAAACTTCCCGCGCCGGATCATCGAGACATGCAAGTCTGTTGATGATTCCGGCGCTTGGTTCGCATCTTCTTCCCCTTCGCTAGGCCATGGAGCGGCATCTCTCCTCGCCGCCGGCGCGGGTAGTGGTTGGCTAGACGCTGTAGCGTGTAGCCGGTACCAGCGTTGACATGGGTATGCCTATCGGGTACCCTACCATGAGGGTACCTGGTGCACGTATCGACTAGGCCCAACTATCAGAGCCTACATGAAGCCCATGAAGGGAGGCCCACGAAGATGGAGTATCCTCCAAGTTTAGTGAAGCAATAGTCGGTTTAGAGTTTCCTTACTTGTAAATCGAGTCGGTTACGAACACCCGAGACCCAGCCTATTATTTAAGGACTGGGAGGGCCATCGAACCAGACAACGAACCACGAGAGCCACAAACCTAGCGAGATCGACATCTCGCCGGGACCCTTGTAACCATCATATTCACAAAGCAATAACAGACAAGCAGGACGTAGGGTGTTACCTCCACACGAGGGCCTGAACCTGGGTAAAATCTTTGCCCTGCTTGTCAGCCGACGATACTTCCAGCTCTACCACGTTCTCTCCCCATATTCATAACCTAGGGACCTTAACTATGGGTCTTGATGAGTCTACCCCTCGTCAATCGTAGTTTAAGTTTAGTTTGATAAATCTCGTTTAGATTTTAAATTGTAAGTTTGTTAAATCTCGTTTAATAAAATCCGCCGTCCGCAAAGTGTTCGATGATTTGCTCGCGTTTGGGGGCGGACGTTTGGGGTGCGCCGCTGTGGACGCGGTCGAAAACATGGCGGACACATGTCCGGCACCCCCCAATGGAGGCCCCATTGGGGGTGGCGGACACGAATTTGGAGGCCCCCGGTGGAGATGCTCTTATCATTGTATCATTGGATGAGCCTTTCTGACCAATTTCTCGTGAACGCTTTGGAACTTCCATTTCTTCATGTGGTCATCTAGGGTAGGGAATCCTAAGGGCATCTCCAGTCGTTCGGCCCCCCCAGGCCGAAAAACGGCGCTATTTTGGCCCGCCTGGGGGGGCAGCGGCGCTATTTGACGACCTGGGGGGGGGGGGGGTTTTCCCAGCCGTGCCCAAACCCAACACTTGGGCCAAAAACTTCAAAAAACCAAATTTGCGGGTAATTTATCTAATTAAGGCGGATTTCATACATATATGGGCGAAATTCGGCGATTACATAGTTGAACATAAAATAAAAACTTAATAAAAATATAACTTGGCGATCTAGAAGCCGTTCTACATGCCGTTGATGCGGAGCCTGCCGTTGCCGCCGTGGTTGGGTGCGCGCTGGCCGGAGTTGAGGATGGGCGGCGGTGACTCCGGGCAGTCCGAGCAGGAGGCGCCGACGACGCCGATCGTGCGCAGGAGGAGGAGGACGAGGAAGTGCCGCCCATCCTCCGGCGCATCCACGACGGCGTGCGCAGTGGCATCGTCAGCCGCGGCCTGTTGCCGGCGTGGATGTGCTCGAGGACGAACGCGAGCGTGCGTCCTGGAGCGCCTCACCACATCTTGCGGCCCCTGGAGTTCTTGCGGCCTTCCACCGGGCCGTTGCGGCCTTCGTCGGCCAGCTCGCAGGCGTGGCGCTGATGCATGTAAAATGTATACATGAACTTTGCACTTTAATTGCTTATATTCCAATCATATTTGCATCATATAAGAGTTATATCAATGTTTTATCATGATTTTGGAAATATCTCAATGATTTCCTATTTTTATGGAATTAACCCTGCACAGGCAGAAAACCCCGTTTTCTTATTTTAATGTTTCAGGGACCCAAACGTCAACGTAATCACCTGGAAATTTACGGGCGTCAATATTTGGAAGGAAGAAGACCTGTGGGCGAAGGAAGCGAACAAACGGAGGTCCGAGGACCAAACGGGGGTGGCCCACGCGGCCAGGTACTGTGGCCGCGTGGGGCCCACCCGTTTGGCCCTCGTGGCTCCGTTGCCGTCGATCTTCGTTCCACCGACATAGTTTTGACCTAAAAACGCCTATAAAAAAGGTCCCCCGACGTTCTCTGGAAGGAGCGCCGCACACAAACAGAAACACCGAAACGGAGACCAGGAGCTGCAGATTGGAGGGGGAAAACTCCGGCGGGGCGCTGCCAGCGTGGTCTCCATCTTCTCCATCGACTTCTCCACCGTCTCCATGATGAAGAGGGAGTAGTCCACCTCTGGACTATGGGTTTGTGGAAGTAACTTATGTATCTCTCCTCTCTTGAGCTTCACTAATTAGCACCGTATGAGCTGCTGAACATGATTACGGTCACCGTGTAATACCTTTGTGGTGGATCTTTATGAGTTAATATATGTTTGAGATTGCAATGTTTGTTTCAGTTATGAGTATAGATGCATATTATGTACCCCGTTCTTGTTTACCTATTTTGATCAAGCATGTTTATGAGAGCGTGTGTGGGGGAACGTGTGCATTAGTTGGAGTAACGGGGGGGTGGCTAGTGCAGTGAACGTGAGAGAAAGTTCTGCGATCGACTTTGGTATCTTTACCTTACTTTGTTGACTCACTAGGGATAAACTAAATACCATGCTACCGGGGATGTGGGCGTGACCATTGCCACTACTCCATGACTAGATCTAGCATGTTCTTATTTTCACTTCATGTCATGATACTTAATGCTATACTCTGAGTTATCTTAATTACTGAGGTGGTATGATTTAGTTCGCATCTTGGTGGAGTATAAGAGAGGTTAATAACCAAAAGATCTCTATGTTAGAACGTGATGCCCATATATCTAAGTAACTTGCTATCAAACCCTGTGTTGCAATCTCATATGTTAACTTTGTGTGTTCCATTGTCTACCACTTTATAAAGAGAGAATGCATTTGTGAAACCATGAACCCCAGTCCATTTTTAATCATAAGAAACACCTTTCCAACACCATATACCAGTTTTCTATTTTCAGCCATCATTAAATCCGAAAATACAAAAATACTTTTCATCTTGCATACATCATTCAAAGAAGGATAAGAAGATAAATCTACCACTTCAGATTCCCGGAGAGTTCGATATTAAACCCTCGAGTCACCCTCGTGGGGAAAACTGTCTTCCACTTACTATACAATCTGCACTTGGAGTCTCAACCTAGTCCCGTTTATTTGTGCAGGCATCAAGACTTGCTTGCGGGATCATCAAGACGTTTTCTGGCGCCGTTGCCGGGGAATCGTAGCTGAGAGATTTATCCAAGGGTGTGCATCATCGCATTCATCTCACAACAAAGTCAACGTCACCAACTTGTGCTAACACCTAAGCTTGGGGAGGTTGCACCTACGTGAGCACCATCTTATCCATCTTTACTTACAAAGCAATTTATTTGTTTTGTTAGTGTCATTGCATATCATATCATATCATATTTATTTCAGTTTTGCATAAAAAATCAAAAATACCAAAAAAAACTTGCTATAATGGAAAAAAGAACCTTTTGGCCATTTAGTGTTAGGAACTTTCCTCAAGATATGAATATTCCAGTTGTAGAATTTGAGGTAGATCCTAATGTCACTAAAATGATTTATGAACACCGTTTTTCTGGGAAACCGAAAGAAAATGCTCTACTCCATCTTAACAAATTTAATGAAAGATGCAAAGTGTTAAACTTGACTCATGCCAATGCTAATGTGATCAAAGTAAAGCTTTTTCCTTATTCCTTAGCTGGAAAAGCTTTAGATTGGATATTAAAATGGCCACCTAAAAATTTTAGCAATTGGTTTAACCTAAAAGCTTCATTCATTGAAAGGTTTTGTTTTTCAGAAATGGTTTACAATATTAGACAAATAGTTATCACCTTTAAACAAAAAGAGGATGAACCTATGGTAAAAGCATGGGAAAGGTTTAGAGGTATAGCTTATGGAATGGAACATGGCATGAGAGATTGGATGCTCATGCATATATTTTATAGAGGATTGTCTGAAACCTCTAAACTCTTTTTGGATAAGGAATGTAAGGGTTCTTTCATAAATGTTACTATTGCTGATGCTTACATTCTACTTGATGGCTTGCTTTTGGAAGTGAAAATTAAAGAAAGTTTAGAAAAAGCCCAAGTACCTGAAGATGTCTTTGATGACCGTTATGAAATATTCAACCTATACAATAGGGAAAAGAAAGTTGAGGAAGTTAAAATGCTTAATGAAGTCAAGGATCCTTTGCTTGACTTAGAAAATTGTAGCTTGCATGAATTAATATCTATCTTACAAAAATTTGCAAGTGATCCTTCCATCAACACTAACCAAGCAGGTTTTGGTTCTTATATTGCTAATCATGTCTTGAAAGAAAAGATTGCTAGGTACAACCAAGAGGCTATGATACCACCTAAGCTTGGGGATATGTGGATACCTAAGGTACTAGTAACTATTGGAAAAGAGACACACCATGCCATACTTGATCTAGGATCTAGTGTCTCTGTTTTATCTAAAGAACTATATGAAGTGCTTGAATTGAAAAATCTTGAAAAATGCTCTATTGAACTAGCACTTGCTGATGACTCTATTAAACATGCTTTGGGAAAAGTAAGTGATGTTATGGTAGAGTTACATATGACTTTTGTGCCTGTGGATTTTCTAATCATGGATATGGGGAATAAAACCTCTAGTCCTATTATTCTTGGAAGACCTTTTCTTCGTACCACAGGTGCTATCATTGATTCAAAGGAAGGGAATGTAAAGTTTCAGTTTCCACACAAGAAGTGCATGGAACACTTTCCAAGGAAGAGGGAACCACCAAAGTTCAAGCTCCCTCATGAGCTTCGTCCACAATAAAACAACAAGTAAGAAGCCTAGCTATATGGCTATAAAGAAAGCGCTTTGCGGGAGGCAACCCGGTTATTTTTGTGTGATTTTTCTTTGTGTCCTCTTGCTGTAACAAGAGATTTTGTGTCTAGTTAGGTTCTGGAGTTTTTAATAAAGTGCCAAGTTTTACCCTTTTTGGTTTGAAAAAGTTGCTTATAGCGTTCGGAGATTTTATTCCTGCACAAGTCAGTGCACGGTATGATTTTTAATTCTTATTCTGTAACTCCGAATGAGCTCATATTTGAACTGTAGTTGCAACTTTTCATCCTCTGTATGCATGAATTTTTCGGAATTTTTCGAGAAAGTTTGGTAGGGTAGAAAAATACGTTTTTGCTGCTGTTTTTCTGGACAGATTCTGTCCCATTTTGTTTGATGCATGCTTTGAGCTTTTAAGTTGAATCTTTTTGATCCAATTGAGTTTATGAGTAGGCATACAACATTATACACTTTCTGGACATGTCATATGAATTTTTGTTCAAGGATTATATGCAGCAAGGAACCTATTTGTTTATCACTATTAATGCACCCCACAGAAAAGAGATGGGAGAAACGGTGTTTTGAAGTTTTTTCACAGGGATTGGAGGAGATGCACCAAGAGCTATCCAAGGATGGTGAAGACCATAAGCTTGGGGATGTGAAGACAACCCCGCTGGACCTACACACTCTCGGTTTGCACACGTCCAACTTCTGTTTTTCGATCGAAACACTTTATCGCATAAACTTGGAGCGTCGTTTTTGTTTTTGTTTGAGTCTTGAGAGACCACCACACTATCAATTATATATGAGAGAGCTACTGGAAATATGGGTTGAAATATGTTGGATGCTTTTATAAGATTGGGAAAAGGGATGTTTGACTTGATTTTTAATGATACATATAGTTGCATGATTCATGAGCTTGTTTATGAGTAATAGTTTGCAAATTCTTTTTGTAGAGCTATCACTTATTCATGTTTTGGTGCTGATTGTTATTTTACTTGGTTTAACATGGATTAGTTAGTTCTATGGACACTCATGCATGCATCTAGATGGTCAACTTTCTCCCTTTTGCTAGCCCAAAAACTCCAACAAGCAAAAACTTGTTTCCAACACCTTCAACCAAAGTTATTCCAGTGAGTCCACCATATCTACCTATTGGCTTTATGCTATTCCGAGTATGTTTAACATGTTGTTTGTGTTATCTTACCTCTGAATGAAAATGTTTATGTTATTGATTGCAATGGAAAAAATTGGTTATATAGCTCTCACGAACTTGATGCACAATGTTCTTTTATTTGCATAATAAAACTTGACCCATTGTGATTAAGATTATGATGTTTGTGGCTTGATGAATGTTTTGGGTTGGAAGTTAGCCCATATGTGCTGTCACATGGCAAGCTTTCAACACGCTCTTCATCTCATTTAGTTGATATCATGTGCTTTTGTCTATGGATGCTTATCATGTTGAAATAAATGTGGAAATAGAGTGAGTTTAAATGAGTTTGTGTAAATGGTTAGAGAGACGCCTGGGCCGCTAATCTAAGCCATGCATCATTCATGGTGGAAATTTACTTACATACTATGGTGAACCTTCTGTGATACACCTTGCAATAAAAAACTATTCCAAATGGTAAATAAAAAGGGTGTTGAGATTGTTCATTTTGTTTGTTTGTCTTGTCATTTTGATATGGGCTTGTTCCATATCTTGGGACAAGAGGTACCCCAGTTGACGCTCTTGATGATACTATTATGCTTACAATGATATTTAATTGAACTTGCTTTGTTTCCCAAGTTGAGTAACACATGGTGTAAGTACTTGTATTCAAGGGGCATGAGACATTCAACCCATTCTTTATCAAGCACACTACTCATATTTGCTTTCACTTTAACCTTAATCATTCAAGATGCTATGATAGGGGCAATGAGAGCTTGACACCAATGAATACCTTATTGCAATCATTAACTTAAGTAGAAGAGTTTGGAAGTTGGATGAAACTTATGCATGCTTTACCTCTACTCACATATACATCTTTCCAAAGTGTACACCTATCATATTCAGATTTTCATCTACACTCTATGACCATTGTAGGATGTTCTACTTATCATTATGCATACATGTGTTCCATATTACTTGCTACCATGTTACACTTTGTGAACTATCAATGAACATCCTTGTCTTGAATACTTGATATCACTTCATAAACTATTTGCATATTGCTACTCCTTTGAAGAATGAATCATTTGACTATATGTAGCAATAGTAATCATCTTTGATATCATTGTTAAGTATTAAATTGCAAAGTCCATGTTAGTTTTATCATCTTCATACTCGAGGACGAGCATGGATTAAGCTTGGGGATGTTGATGCATGTAAAATGCATACATGAACTTTGCACTTTAATTGCTTATATTCCAATCATATTTGCATCATATAAGGGTTATATCAATGTTTTATCATGATTTTGGAATATTCATATTTCCTATTTTTATGGAATTAACCCTGCACAGGCAGAAAACCCCGTTTTCTTATTTTAATGTTTCAGGGACCCAAACGTCAACGAAATCACCTGGAAATTTACGGGCGTCAATATTTGGAAGGAAGAAGACCTGTGGGCGAAGGAAGCGAACAAACGGAGGCCGAGGCCAAACGGGGTGGCCCACGCGGCCAGGTACTGTGGCCGCGTGGGGCCCACCCGTTTGGCCCTCGTGGCTCCGTTGCCGTCGATCTTCGCTCCACCGACATCGTCTTGACCTAAAAACGCCTATAAAAAAGGTCCCCCGACGTTCTCTGGAAGGAGCGCCGCACAAACACAGAAACACCGAAACGGAGATCAGGAGCTGCAGATTGGAGGGGGAAAACTCCGGCGGGGCGCTGCCGGCGTGGTCTCCATCTTCTCCATCGACTTCTCCACCGTCTCCATGATGAAGAGGGAGTAGTCCACCTCTGGACTATGGGTTTGTGGAAGTAACTTATGTATCTCTCCTCTCTTGAGCTTCACTAATTAGCACCGTATGAGCTGCTGAACATGATTACGGTCACCGTTGTAATACCTTTGTGGTGGATCTTTATGAGTTAATATATGTTTGAGATTGCAATGTTTGTTTCAGTTATGAGTATAGATGCATATTATGTACCCCGTTCTTGTCTACTTGTTTTGATCAAGCATGTTTATGAGAGCGTGTGTGGGGGAACGTGTGCATTAGTTGGAGTAACGGGGGTGGCTAGTGCAGTGAACGTGAGAGAAAGTTCTGCGATCCACTTTGGTATCTTTACCTTACTTTGTTACCTCACTAGGGATAAACTAAAATACCATGCTACCGGGGATGTGGGCGTGACCATTGCCACTACTCCATGACTAGATCTAGCATGTTCTTATTTTCACTTCATGTCATGATACTTAATGCTATACTCTGAGTTATCTTAATTACTGAGGTGTTATGATTTAGTTCGCATCTTGGTGGAGTATAAGAGAGGTTAATAACCAAAAGATCTCTATGTTAGGACGTGATGCCCATATATCTAAGTAACTTGTTATCAAACCCTGTGTTGCAATCTCATATGTTAACTTGTGTGTTCCATTGTCTACCACTTTATAAAGAGAGAGTGCATTTGTGAAACCATGAACCCCAGTCCATTTTTAATCATAAGAAACACCTTTCCAACACCATATACCACTTTTCTATTTTCAGCCATCATTAAATCCGAAAATACAAAAATACTTTTCATCTTGCATACATCATTCAAAAACCCAAAAATATCATTTATCATTGCATCCACCATCATTGCATATTTATTTCTTGTTTGCATTGCATAACTATCCTGATATCATTCTTACACCTTGTGCTTGACAACCACAGGTGAGGTTGAGGACCAAAACATCTAACCTTGTTTTGTAGGTAACCAAAAGAAGGATAAGAAGATAAATCTACCACTTCAGATTCCCCGAGAGTTCGATATTAAACCCTCGAGTCACCCCTCGTGGGGAAAACTGTCTTCCACTTACTATACACTCTGCACTTGGAGTCTCAACCTAATCCCGTTTATTTGTGCAGGCATCAAGATTTGCTCTGCGGATCATCAGGCGCTGGCGGAAGAACTCCGTCCAGAAGGCGTGGTTCGCCGGATCCCAGCGGGGATCCTCCGCCTGCTCGTCGGAGAGGCCGGCGAGCACCTCCTGGATCGCGTCCACGCGGTCCACCCCTTCTGGCGGCGATTGGACGCGTCGGCGTCGGCCGCACGCCACGTCATTAACTCCGGCAGCTTGGACCGGAGTGTGGCAACGGATTGGACGCGTCGGCGGTGGCGCAGACGGCGCGCAGCCATAACTCCGGCAGGCTTTTGACCAGCGCGGGAGCCGAGGGGATGAAGATGCCGCGTTTTCGCTCCGTTTCCCCGCCATTTTCGCCCAAGTCGCTGACAGCGTTGGCCCGCCCTGTTTTCGCGCCATTTCACCCCCCCCCCCCCCAGGCGGAACCCAATGGGCTAGGTCTGGGCTGGGTGCGCCGGCGCTAAAACGGCGCTAAACGACGCTATTTGGGCTCCTGGGGGGGCCGACTGGAAGAAAAACGGCGCTCTCATGCCAAAAAGGCGCTATTTTGGGCCCTGGGGGGCTCTGGGGGCACGGCTGGAGATGCCCTAAGGCCTAGTTTGGCAACAACGTTTTTGTTGCTCAGTGCACTCTGCAACACGCCTTCGACAAGTCCAATTTGTAAGCACATAAATTTTTGTTCGGGTTTTTGTTATGTGCCCGGAAAAGAAATCATTTTGGTGAATTCATATTGTATGATCTGGCCGAGAATTGGCCTCAGGCTATTAACTAAAGGTATTTTTCTATTTTTGTGTGCAGAAAAACAATCTGAAGGGTTGATCAAGAAATGAGAAGAAACGAAATTGAGGTGTATTTCATACAAAAACAACTTGCCATGGAAGCCATGACGGACTGACCTGGCGTTCACAATCTTGTGGCTAATGCATATATTCGTGGCAAGTTTGTAGACCATCTGTGCGTTTTACCCATTCTTTTATCACATTTGAGAGTTGTTCCCGCCTTTAGCTTCTTTCTTGTCTGATCTTAGATTTCACTGTTAGGAAAACCTAATAACCACGCATCGATATATTGTCCTACCGTGCCCCTGACTAAAAAGTTACCTGTGACGTCAGGTTGCATTTCCGTAAGCTGACAGGAGAATTCAGCTTGACATCTACTGTTATATTCTGAAGAAATGCATGACGCGAGTTGTGATCAGCATACATTGCTTTCCTCGGTAGGAACGGATAAGCCGCGATTAACCAGTAATCTAAGCCTGGCAACTTGCTGTTGTGACGTGTTTCGCTGGATTGACACACGAACTCCCCGATAATTAATCTAGGTAGATAACACCGACGCCGTAAGATTAATCAAGTGACGGCGACCTAAGCACAAGCCGGGCTGTGGTTAGGCTGGTCTGATGATGTCGTTGGAACAATTTGTACTGGCATGGAGAGCTCTTAGCGTATCGTTTCATGTCATTTCAAGTTCGTGACCACTGACCAAGCTAGGCGGGGATTAACTTAAAAAAAGGCCATGAGATATTGAGATGAGATATCTTTTCGCCCCAATCAGGTCTCAGCAACCAGTAGGATTGATGGCTCTCTGGTTCAATAATTCGATCATTCCCGGGCTTCTAGAAGGTTCAGACGAAGTTTGAACGAAGCTGAATTAAAGAAAAGATCAATGGTATAACTACAGACGTCACTCTCCGAGCCTTGTAGAGTATGAAAGGAGCATTTCTTTTCCTTACTAGAAAAACAAATCCGTGTGATAGAACCTAGACCAACTAGTAGGAGTGTATGCTTTAATTAGTTATTATCCACGGTCTAAGTATGGACATGGCTCCATTTCTCTTTTGGTCCACCAAAATCTGCGAGAAATCAGAAGATCTCCACGGACGTACGTGTATGCGATCATAGACACACAAAAATAAATACGAAATGGACATGGTTGCAACAAAAAAAAAACGAAATGGACACGGTGAAGTTGTGCCGTATACGACCAGTGTATGGGCCACTTCTTTTGAGCTTTTGCTTATTCATAAACCGGCTTATGGATTCCGGTGGGGAGAAACTGTGGTGGGGAGAAACTCCTAGAAACTGTGTGGAGACTTCTTTTGAGCTTCTGCAGAGTTGGCTTATTTATCTGTCTAGTTGTGAGATGTCTGAAATGCCCCTGGATTTGATATGTGTACTTAATAAATTGGAACCTCGCCTTATTTGTTGTGTTGCATCTGATAAATGAGCAAAACATAGAATCAAAATAATATGAAATAAAGCGCATCATATAGATTCAAATTACAATAATGATTCGGTACATGTCAAAATAAAAGCAATGTCATAATGATTCAAATTACAATAAGAAGAACTAAGCTACTATTCCTTGCGCAATGCTCTGTCGTAGTGCAGCCATGACGCTATCAGATGAAGAGGGAGCGGCTCCACCAGTATAAGATGCACTCCTCATGTACATATGCGCCCCGCTCAACCTGTCGAAGTGGTCATCATATAGATTACTGTCGCGAATGAAGTTGTGTAGACACATACACGCAGTGATGATCTTCGTTTGCGTCAGAGGGTCGGGGAAATGTGGCATTGCAAGTAGAATGCGCCACTTCATTTTCAGAACACCAAATGCTCTTTCAATAGCATTTCGAAGACATGAATGAAGATGGTTGAATTTCTCCATCATGTTTCGTGGAGGTGCCCTTGAAATTCCAGAACGTGATAACGTTGCTCTTTGAATGGGGCGAGATAGCCAGTTCTGTTTGGGTATCCCGAGTCAACAAGATAGTATTTTCCTGGAAAAAGATAGTAGTATGTGCAAAATATCAAGAAATAATGATACTACATATTACATATGCAAAAAGATTACCAGTAGGAGGGTGCGGATAATTGGGGAAATGGGGCCGAGCATCAGTCCATACACGTGTATCATGAACAGATCCAGGCCATCCAGCAACAACAAATGTGAACCTCATGTCAAAATCGCATATTGCTAGCACATTCTGACTTGTATAACCTTTCCTGTTAGTGTATTGTTGCTTGAGTTTATCAGCAACTATGACACGGATGTGTGTTCCATCAATTGCTCCAATGGCATCTTTGAAATGTGGCCAGAATCTAGAATGTCTAAGTTTAGCATGAGGTTGGGTGAAAGTAGGATCATTTGGTGTAATATAATCACCAGCCATACGATCTACACAGTCCAACACATGATGAAACTTGTTGCTGACGTAGAAACACTACGCTCAAAACGATCTGCAGCTTGACTATTAGACTCAGGTGCCCCCAACATCCACAGAAATAGAGCTAGTGATTCTACACTGGACATCTGAGAAGTGGACTTGAGACCATAGTTAGCAACAAGAATGTCATGTAACATTCTAAAAACTGACCTCCTCATTCTAAAAGCATTGTAGAACCTCCTTGGATCCTTCAACCTCTCCTCAACCCATTGTATCCCTGTGATCAAAGGCACTCTTCTAGCTGCATAAGGAACCTTCTCATTCTCTCACTGCTGCTTCCACTACTCATCTTTGGTGTTGCTGAAGGACTAGGTGAGTAGGGGCATGATCTCTTCTTCGTGGGACGCACAGGTGTCGCAAGAGGCTCTTCTTCACCTTCACATCCTGACCCTTCAACATCCTCCTCAATGTTGATGGTGGCTCCAGAAGATCGAACCTGAGAAGTGGGAGGCACCCTAGCAGTCACATTGGTCACAACATTCTTGTCAAATAGTATCTTCAGGTCCTCCTCATCTTGCAGTGGAGCTATCCGAAACTTGGCTGCCTCTGGACACATCTGCATATCACAAAATATCATTAGAGGACATGAAAGGAACAACAATTGCCAAGCATATGAAAAACTCATCATTACCTATATCTCACGTTCCCACCACTCGTCGCTAGCATCAATGGTATGTGTGGTAGGATCTATACCCAAACCGGTTGCGTGTTGGAGCAAACTCTTCCAAACCGTGTAATCTTTTTTCAGTGTTTCCCACCTATTTTTCATTTGACTATGTTTATAATTTCTCTTAGTGCGCTCGTTGAATTTCTTAATCAAATTTGCGTAGCCATGTTTGGTCAAAACTTGCACCGGACGATTGTTTGCATTAATCTCTTCAATGCACACGTCAAGAAACACACGATGTGCAGCAGCATCCCAGCAAGCTTTTGGTCCTTTTTCCTTAACAATCTAGATGCACAACACACAACATCAATTAACAGTACAATATCTACACCATCTAGCACAACACAAAATGTACAGTAGCTATAATATGCACAACCCTTTCAAGCTCTGGTAAGTTTCATTTGCAAGAATATCCTGTATGTCAATAACATAGATTTGTGTTATCCTAGTCCTAACAGTGCAGCCTGAAAATTATCCTGGTCACAAACTTGTGATATTGCTAATAATATGGCACTTGATGAACTTCCATGCCCATTTATAATACCACAAGAAATGTCAATGTCGTGGTGCCGAAATACTAAGTATGTCTTTTTTGTTCCTTCAGGAAAGTGCATCAATTGAGATACTCATTTTGATCAATACTTGTTCAGTTCTTCAGAGAGATACTTGGTACAAAATATGAAATCTGTTACTCATATGCAGTGCAAAATCGGGGCAAAGTATAATCTAGATACAATTTTTACACTACACACAACATATATCATATATCATCTAGCACAACACACAACAGAAAAATGCACAACAGCTACATATGCACAGAACACTCAAATCTTGATATACGATACTCGTAGAAATGAAAAATACATCAGGCAAGCCTATGCCCATGCATCTGGATTGTCCAAACAGACCACATTGATCGCCTACGTTGCATCCATATACATCACCCATCATTCTTCTTTTTTTGAAGGAGCAAACAGCAGCAAGCGCTAGCACAGATTCTAACCATCACCTTCATACGAACTGAAAATTTGGGGCAAAGTCGAGCTTGTTACCGGAGCTTGGGACGTCGACATGTGGAAGGAGATGGCGCCGGCGGAATGGCGAGCTAGGGCGGGCCGAAGCTGGGGCGGACGAAGACACGGGCCGGTCGAGCTGGGGCGGACGAAGAAGAGACGGGGCGGTCGAGCTGGGGCGGGACGACGGGATGCGGCGGTGGGAATGGATAGATCCGGAGGCGGGCTGCCGGGATCCGGCGGCGGCGGTGGTCGTAGGCGGCGGCGGTGGTGGAAGGCGGCGGCGGCGGTGGTGGGAGGCGGGCGGGCGACAGAGGAAGGAGAGATGGATGAGGGGTCGCGGGTCGGGGACGGGTGCGGGATAGGATAGGATATTTTTCTTTTCCCCGAGCTGGATCGGTTGACTGCGGGTCAGTCCTCTCGGTGGCAATCGGCCGTAAATATGGTCAAGGACATGTCCATTTGCTAAAAACGTTTCGCTCCATCACGCAGAAGCTCGGGAAGCTGAGCAGAAACTAGTCCGGGCTTGCTTCTCGATTCCTTCGTGTGTCCAGTTTCTCGGTCCAAATAAGCGACGCAGGAGCCGGACCCTTCTTTTGGGCTTCTACTTCTCTGGACCTAGAAGCAGCCCAGAAGCTGCAAAAGAAGTGGCCCTATGTCGTTTTCTATCCACTGCAAGCCATTTGAATTATGCAGAACTAAGGGCTATGCCAATGTAAATATTTTAACACGATTTTATATGTATTTTGCTGACATGCCATACTAGTAATAAAAAGATCGAATGAGATTGTAGCTTAGTTAACATACAACACTTGCGATTAATCAGTAATTTAAGCCGGGCAACTTGCTCCCGTGACGTGTTTCGCTGGATTGACACATGAACTCCCCGCTAATTAATCAAGCTAGATAATACCGATGCCGTAAGATTAATCAGGTGACGGCGAACCTAAGCACGGTCCGGGGTGTGGTGCGCTGGTCTGATAATGTAGTTGGATCAATTGAACTGTCGTGTAGGGTGTCATGTCACTTCAAGTTCGTGGCTAAGCTAAGCTAGGTGTGGATTAACTTCTTTAAAGGCCGCGGGATGATCTATATTTCTCTCTTAATAGAGATAACATAGGGTGACACCAATCAATAAGGTCCCATCACCAGTAAGATTGATGGGTACTCTGGTTAAATAACTAGCTACTGGATGAGTTCTACTCCCTCCGCTCGTAAATATAAATAAGATGTTAAACCTTTTTTGGTCCACATGTATCTAGACATGTTTTAGTGTAATATGCGTATGAATCTACACATTTAAACGCATCTACATCATTAAGCGAGATCATCATCATCCTACGGACGAACTAATCGACACGTCGCACAGCGACCGTACGAGTACCTTGGTGATTTGCTGCAAAGCCATGTTGTCGGTCCTCTTTTTTTTTTTTTTGATACAAGTCTCTGGATATATTAATCGGGAAAAGCCACATTACAAGAAACATCCAGAAACCACACGGCTGTTCTACATTTTACAGAGAGGCCCCTCCATCTCTCAAAATTACAAAGAAGACCCTGGCACCATCTCCGTCTCGATGATTCCGCCACCGCTCGATCCGCCGTCGTCGCCGTCGCACCACCAGAAGTAAACGAAGACGACGAGAGCAGCAGCTGTGTCGCCGACACGAACCTGTAGAGGAAGAATCCTCGTTGAAATCGCCGCAGTAGCCGTCCGCCGCGAACGACGGGAACTGAAGTCCGGTGAAGCCATATCAGCGGGGGCAACGCCCGATTCGTCACGACGGTCAGGCCGCCAGTTCCGGCCGAAACCAGCAAGCGAGCCTGCAAGCCAACCACAAAGAACAGCTGCAGAGACCACCTCGCCGAAGTTGGGGCAGAGCAGCACCTCCTTTCCCTCCTCTCACCTCCACGGCTAGCCGAAAGGAGAGGAACATGCTGCATCCCGCGATCTGCAAGGCAGTGAGATAAACCGGCGAAATTATTGAAGCAGCTTCGGCCATCCCCAACCCTGCAGGGAGTCCACCATGGACACGATCTACAGAAGGGGAGAGGCCTGGATCCAGCGTCGTCGGGGGTCGCCGGAATCCAGCCGGAAAAGAGGAAGAAGGATCGGGCATACACCACAAAAGCTCCACAAACACCAACTAGAAACCTAAATCTACAACTAACCCTAGTATGTACATCCCACGCCACGCATCCTCCTCCACGCCGGCCGGCAGCGCCGCCGGAGAGGAGAGGGGAGCGAGCCGGGGTCGAGGTGGGGAAACGAGAGACGACTCTCAAAAGGAGAGGAGAGGGGAGCGGAGAGAAAGAGAGCCGTCCTGCGTTGTGTCTATGCTAATTACTACATGTTGTCGGTCCTCTGCTCTGAAGAAAAAGAATAGGCTGGGCGGTAAAGTTTTCTTTTTCCCCCTTCTTTCAAACATTGCATAAATTTAGGTCCACCTATTTTCATTAGTTCACAAAAGATTGTAACTGGAACATTGGTTTGCGTTTAGCCACCATCACACCTCTGTTTGCCCTGTAAGAAGAAGAAGAGTGAACTGAATCTGGAACGCACGGCACAGATCACGCACAAATATTTGCAAGAGAGATGGATTTCGCGTCAGTCCAAACGGGGCCACGCTGGAGCTGCTGCCGCTACTGTGTTTGCGTGGGCATCAGGGCAATGGGCTGTCTGTTGGATCTGCGAAACGCACCCACTGGACTGCTGCTCTCCAGGCAACAACAGTTCCCAATCTGTTCTATCTGGGTCTCACCACGCCGCTTGTTTTGTTCCCCGATAAGATTCCGGCGGTGACGGTACACTCAAGGGACCACGCACCACGCTGCTTTCTTCGCATCCCATGATCCATCAATTCATCGCTCCATAGGACAGATTAAGCTTACCTAGTACTCCTCTGTTTCCCAAAGATGTTTTAGTTAAGCCTACAAGTATTCGACTTAGAACACTACTAGAAATTATCCACCCCTACTACAACTTCAGATCCAAACATGACCCAACTTATACGCAATATTTGACACAAAAAGAACACATTCCTATTACGCTCCTCTGTCTGTTTGGGTTGACCGGACCAATCGAGGTCTCAGCGGTTCCCCCAAACGGGCACATGTCCAGTTTGTTTCCGTTTGGGTCCAAAGAGACAGTATCCACGCCAATCCCTCTCCCGTCCACGCCGGCATCCTAAAGCTCGTTTTTTCACCCTCTCCCACCACATCCACGTCGACCCTGCCAACCCATTTCCTCGCCGATGTCTCGACCCCGGTGCCTCGCCACCACCGGACCACCTGTCGCCACTCGAGCCATCTTTCCCGCCACTTGACCGTAAATGAGTCGCCGGTCATATTCTCCTATACAATGACCATCTCAAGATCATCTTTCTAGCTTCCCCTCTAGAAAGGTACAACTAATCTTCCATATGACCAAGGACGTAATCCGGGCATTTCCTTTGCTCTAAACTCAATGAGCTATTGTACCACTCTGGTAGAAAATGGGAGGTCGATCAAATGTGGGAGGTCATGGTTGTTTGTGTGATCATGGACAACGTATCGATTCCATGATCGAGATATGCCCTTTGGTTGAGTCCTAGCATGCACTTACTGAGTTAGAAAAATACGTCAATATGCATCGATAAAATCTGGACTAAGGTGTTCATTTGTAACTCCAAAATGATCTAATTAAGCACATGTAAATTCACAAAAAAGAAAACAAGTTTATGTCCGCGTGTTGGGGTGGACAATTTATATATTTAGCTGCGTGATGATTGAACCGTGGATGGAACGGCACGGCAGGTATATGAATGAAGCACTATTGCACTGGTCTCCGTTTCCTACAGCTTTTACACAACAACTCCAGCTTACAACGAGTCAATGATATGCATGCAACTTCTCACGCGTATACTTTCTTTCGTTTAGTAGGCCCTGACATGTATATTTTTTTCTTTTTGGCTTTGGCCGTATTTTTGCTTCTCCTATATTAATATAAAGACAAATCTTTTGCCTTGTTTCAAAAAAAACTTCTCACGTGTAAGAAGAACCCATCGATCGAACGAAGAGTTCCGTCTGTCATTTTGAAAAATGTGATGTTCATGACAAAGTCAATTCTCTACGTTCAGTACCCGATGACGGATTAATTACCAGTACTGATCCATGGTTACACATGAAAAGAAAAAAATGCTTTCAGGGTGACAGGCACCAGCAGGGGCTGCAGGGCATAGACGCTTCGTGCAGTAGAGAGCTTTGGCGTTAAGCGACGTGCAGTGTAGGTCAATTAAGGTAGGGAAATAACTTCTGTAGTGGGCCGCAAGCATCATCTCGAGGGCTCGCATCAGCTGTTGCTTGCACGGGAAAGCAAGGCGCAGTGGCGAGTGGCGACACAGTTCCCTGCTCTCGCGCGTCAACAACAATGGCGACTGATCGACGTATATGCGCGCTGTCCTCTTCAAGACCGATGGGCAATGTCACAATGATTGTATTTTTTTTAGGGCACTGAATTATAAATATTTGCTGGATATACGAAAATACTAATGCACTACTGATCATCTTGCCCGATCGAGCTCTCACGGCCAAGTTTATCTACTCGAGTGCAAGGTCTCTTGCTTTCTCTTGTTACCACCAGCCTTTTGTTATTTTGTCCTTAAGAAAAGAGGAGACAAGGTTTGAGTGAGGATTTTCCACTGCCTGTCCCGTTCATAATCAAATGTGGCATCATTTCATATTTCGGTGTCACAATAGAACAAGTAAGTATATGGTAGAGACAAAAATGGGTGGCCCCACCAGCCTCACTACTCAGTACCCACAGTCTTCACTTTAGCTAGCCAGGTGCAATATTTTCGCCCCTGTAAGAAAGCAATGGCAGCTAGCTTTTGGTGCCATTGCTTTGGACAAATCCACAAAGCGAGCGCTACACTTGATTAGTGGTTGATACATAGGGATTTAGGTGGGTAAACAGGGTTTGCTTGTGTCAAACTTCATGGTCTTGTCGCCACTTTTGTAGTCGTGTCTTTGTTGTGTGTGCCTATTTTTTTTATAGAAATCTTAGCTATACTCTGTACAACATTTAGTCGAGAGACAGCTACCTAATTAAGTCGGCGTCAATGCCCCCGTACAATTATTAGCATCTGGTTAGAACCCCACGTCATTTTGTTCTAGTACTATATATGGAATACAACATCTTCACTTGTTCCATCATACTCACAAGATTGAACGAAATAAGGCTGGAGGAAGCCTTTCTTGTGGCGACCTTAAGCTGCATGCGTGCACTGGAAGAACTTGCACACCACCTCCTTTTCACTTGGTCTTGGACTGAAGAATCTGATTATCTGAATGCACATGTTGTGGTTCTTCTCAGTCCGCTGTCAGCTCTGTTTTCTTCCTCGATCAACACTCAAGCATGGCGTGCGTGATCATATATGATCAGGCGAACGAGCTAGGCACTCGTCTGCGTGCTGTGACCCCAGAGTAGAAAGACCTTAAAACTACGGCCGTACGTTGTCATTATCTGATTATCTGAATGAACGCGTGTTGTGGTTATTCTCACTTCTCAGTCCCCTATCTGTTTTCCTCGTCGATCAACATTCAAGCATGGCGTGCGAGATGTTTTCAGGCGGGCGTGCTAGGCACTCGCATGCCGTTCGTTGTCCTGTGAGTATGTGGCCCCAGGGTAGAAATACCTTAAAACTACGGCCGTTTTTTTTAAACTACGGCCGTTGTTGTGTAAGCATCTGAGGTATGACGTCCGCCGTGACGTCAATTACGCTCGACCGATCGGACTGGGATAGTCGGACTCACTTGCATTGCATGCCCGTGACTGAGTGATGGTGATAGAGCACGCCCAGGTTAGCTGCACCGTGGCGATGGGAATACGTAATGCCGCGGCCATGGCCTCATGCCGCGTCGCCGTGGCTGGCCGGAGAGCGACCGGCAGAGAGATATCGCCCCATCAGCCGAGATTTTTGCAAGAAACGGTTGGGTTTGGAGACAGTCCAAAACGGGGCCACGCTGGAGCATCTGCTGCTGTGTTTGCGTGGGCATCAGGGCAATCAGCAATTCAGCATGCATGCCACGCCCGCTGTTGGATCTGCGAAACGCACCCACTAGACTAGACTGCTGCTCTCCAGGCAACAACAGTTCCCATCTCATCGAACAATCCAGGTCCTCTTGTTTTGTTTCGCAAAAAGGATTCCAGCACCACACACACATCTCTGCTTCCTTGTTCGCATCCATCACTTGCAGTCTTGCACGCACGCTCTCTCTGCTCCATTCAGACCATGTCGATCACGTCGTGTTAATCTATGTAACTCACGTACCTCTCGTCAGGTCAGGGCAACGCACCATGATGCTTGCACTGCACTGGTTTTTCTTTCTTTGTAACTAGAGAATCGATACCATGTCTAGTTCAAGCAAGAAAAAAAACTTCTTGGTTAATCTATGTAAGCAATACGCTAACGTAAGCAATGCTACATCGATCAGCTTCCCGACTCCAGTTCCAAAAAAAAAAGTCTAAGAAAAAAATCTAAGGCCTAGATGCCGACATTGGACATGAGTTTTTAGGAAAAACTAGGACCACCGTCATTATTATTCAGTCCCGCAGGCCCCGACGCCGCGAGACCACTCCCAGCAGGAACGACGGCAAGAGAGAGAGAACCAGCGCACAGCTAAGCACCGACATGGCCGAGCCACAGCCGAACGCATCGCTGACCCTGGCTGGATCCATCCGGCTCAGATCGGATCCAAAGAATCCAGATCAAGCCCAAGAGATCCGAGACAACCTCGATCCGATCCGCCACCAAGGCGGCCTGAATCGGCGGCGTCCCTCACCTCCACGCCGTCACTCCGCCGGGCTTCAGGTGCCGGCCGCCGGCCGCGCCGCCCCGTGCCCGCCACCTGCTCCCCACCGCCTCCGTGGGTCGCTGCTGCGGGGCACCTCAACTGCCCACCGTCTACGACGGGATGGGCGCCGCCACCACCGCCGGAGCCGGCAGCAGCGGCGGCAGAGGGCCGGGACGGTGGGTGGCTGCTAGGGTTGAGGGGAGGTGGGCGCCTCCGGAGCCACCTGGAGGGAGGCGACCCGGGAGGGAGATGCGTGGTAGTATATCAACGTTGCAACTGGATGTTGACGGCCTTAGTTAATTCCTTACAGTGATGTTGTTATGACACGATTTTAAAAGTGGCATTAGTCAGAAAGTACGAATTGAGAATATTACCTTTCTTATCAGACTGAAAGCTGCTAAACATCATTGTTGATGCAACCCCACCAACGAAACCTGAAGAATTTCAAATTCAATATTTCACGTCTTCTCACGTGGCTGCCGTCCGCCCGCCGCAGCCTTCACTTTGAATAATGTCGTGGTGGTGTCACGGCAGATGCCATGGGTATGGCTTAAGTGTGGGCTCGCTTGGGCGTTGGGGGAACCGGGGAGGGTTTGCGCGCTTATGAAGCACGCATGAAGATCAAACAAGAACCTCGCAGGAAACAACAAGAACAAAGCAAACCAAGAACAGCCAAGAACACCACGATGTACCCTGCTTCGGGGCCCTCTTGTGGAGGTAACACCCCTACTGCAGCTCTAGCCTACCTCTTATATCTCAAGTGTTTACAAGTACAAAGCGCTCCTCGAGCTGTATGATGAACAATGGAGAGAGCTCCAAGTAGAAGATGAAGCTTGGGGGGAAATGATGCTCACAATCGTCGATCCCTTTTCACCGGGGAAGGTGGTGGCGCATATATACAGTAACCGAATTACCCTTTTGCCCCTGGCCGCAGAAGACAATGGCATGGACAAGGAGAACAGGACAAACACTGGCCACTGTCACTCAGTCCAGCTCACCCTCTGTCCACCACAGGCTTATCTTTCCTCTTTGAGCTTAAGGCAGTGTAGACCACAGTAGCCTAGCCACTGCCCCTTTCCCGAATTGGCCGAGTCAGCGCCTAGGGGCTTGTGACCCGGAAAACCTGTGGCTGTACCTTGCTGTCTTCTGAGCCTCGGTCAGTAACATTACAGTGCCCGTGACTTTTACTGACATTACTTGGCCCCTGTGCAACATCCGAGTCGACCTACCCGGGTCCTTCCTGACGGATCCGGATAATTTAGCCGGCTCTTCTCCCTTGGATCCGGTTAAGCCTCACCGGATCCCCTTTGGTCCTTCCTTTTACTCTGGCTTGAAGAAGGACTGACCGAATCCCCTTGAGATCCGGTTAGACCTTAACTCTTCATAACACACCATCTTTGCCCTACCCGGGGGCAGCCCCCCGACAGTAGTCCCCGAAGCTGGTATGGTCCTACAGCCTCGGCTGAAGGGCCGTTCCAGATTCAAAACCAACATCATTAACCGGATCACTTCTAGTTGTCACCGAATTTTCCGGGACATTTGGCAGGAAAAGCCTGTGCAAAGCCGTATAACCCGGGTTGTCAGCTCGTTATCCGGATCCACCGGGTACTTGAGTGTATTTGACCAGAAGACCACGTCTCCTCGTTTTCTCCGTTGACCGGCACATAGGATCCGTTCCACCGCTTCCAATTCTGCGGCGTGACCACGTGTGCTTGAAATACACGGCCACAGCAGCTGCCACAGAGTTCCGCGACGCAAGGGATCTAACCGTGCTCCGGTAACCGCGCGGTAGTGGGGGGCAGTTACCGCTGGAGGCTATAAAGAGGGCGCGGTGGTTTTTCCCCGTCTTCTTCCTCTCGACTCCCACTGACCCGCTCCATCGACGCCGCCGCGACCTCGCCATTCAAGGTTGCCGCGCCAGGGACGCACAGCGTACCAGAGCAAGATCACCGGAGCCGCGCCTCGCGCCCATCTCCGCCGTTTCTCCGTCGAATCTCTCCTTCGAGGAACTAGCACTGTAAGTTCTTCCTCCTCTCGCCATAGCCACCGTGACGAGTTCATACTTTTTGAAATACACACGCCTGTTCTTGCTAGATTGATGCGTATCTAAGCCCATGTCCCTGCCGTAGCATACTCTGCAAACTTTCTGTCCAAGTTTTGTATCAGACTAGCCTAGATAGACTTGTCTCCGTAGGAGCAGTTCAACCATGTTTTTGCCTGTGATTTTCTTTCTTTTTTACTACTGCTGTAGATCTTCCCAACCCTAGAAACTCGCGGAAAGATGTTTGCGATCTCCAACCGCATCACCTTCTCCACCGGACCCGGTTAACCCTACCCGGGATAGGATTAGCCGAGTCACCTTAGATCCGATTCGGCTTTAATGTTATCCGATTCTCCTTTGGTTCCATGGATTCCGAATTTCCTGACCCGGTTATCCGTCTTTTTGCTGCAGGACTGATTCGGTTATGGCCAAACTTCCCCCTGGCAGATGGGAAGGATCTGATGTTACCCGGAATGATTTGGAATGGCTACGAGCCACCCGGCGTATAACGCCGCAAGTTATATGCCGCAGACCCGGAAAAGAACTCGCGCCGGCCCCCGAACCCGGTGAGCGCGTGGTATTCATAGCGCATTTCGAGCGCGGGTTCGGATTGCCTGCTAGTGACTTCTTTCGGGCCTTTCTGGACTTTTTCGGACTACAACTTCACCATCTCCCGGCGAACGCCTTCGTCTCTTTATCAGCTTTCACTTCCTTCTGCGAAGGCTATCTCGGCCTCTGGCCGAGTGTGGATATATGGGCCAAATACTTCCACCTCCGCAAGCATACCATTCCAGGTACCAAGCCGAAACAACTGACTGCTTGCGGTTCGGTTAGCATCACGCCAAGGCAGGGATCCACCTTTCCCCGTGTCACTGGCCTAGACACGGTCAAGAAGTGGCAAAGGACCTTCCTTTATGTGAAGAGTGCTGAGGGCCATGATGCCCTCAATCTGCCCGAGTTCAGGATGGAGCCGCCCACAGCCGAACTGAACTTCGGTTACAATCCGGCTGAAACAATTGCTGAACTTCAGACAGTGCATACCACTCTGGAGGATTTTTTGAAGAAGGGTATGGTCTCTGACGACCTCCTCCGGACCTTCATCTCTCGCCGAGTCAGCCCTCTTCAAAGGCGTGACCACAAGATATGCCACATGCGTGGCGCACTAGATCCTACCCGGATCAGCAAACACGAGCTTGACAAAGCTTCCGTCTTCAGACGGGTAAACGCCATTGCTGCCAATGAGATGTCGGATAAATGGCGGTGGGGTGTAAAGCCATTCTACCGGGAAAAACTTCCTCCACAGGTTAGCTCACCACTTTCCGAATCCACTCTTACTTCATCCGAATAATCCTGGCCTGATCCGGATTCGCATTGTCTTTTTTGTAGCTGTTTGATCGTCAACTTATTGAAGACGGAGATCTTTCCACCAAGGCATGGACACCGGATCTCAGCCCGCCGCGCGAGGGCGAAGAGGATCCGGATACGGATGACTACTTGCCAATTCCCCGTGCCAAGCCAGTCCGCAAGGGTAAGCAATCAGACATTCACCACCTTTCCGACGAGGAAGATGAAGATTGCTGCATCTTAGAACCCATCGACGCTATTCCGATTTCATGGAAACCACCTCCTTGTGTTCCAGCCAAACAAGATACTGGAGAGGCCTCTCGGAAACGCGCTGAGGCGCCCGAAACAGATGCCCCACAGACAAAAAGAAGGAAGAAGTCCGGCGACAAGCCAAATCGCGTCAAACCGATGCCCACCACCAAGGGGTAACATTGAGCGAACTTTATTTGCTTTCTTCCTCTATTAACCGAGTCATATCTATCCGAGTTAACCGTTTGCTTTACTTTATGCAGTGATGTCCTCATCACCGCGCAGACTCATTCATCCATCTCTTCTCCTATCCCTCCACTGGATACGGCCATGGAAACCCAATTTCCTGACCGAACTGCCACCTCACCAACGCGTGTCACCACTACCAATATTCCCCAGCCGACTCCCATTTCAGAGCCGGTTATCGACTTGGAGTGTGAGGAAACCTCGGCTCCAATCCGAGATTCAAGTTGGCCACGCCCTCTCAAGGAGCTGGAGAAGGAAAAGGCCAAGACATCGGCTACGTCCTCGCCTAAGCCTGATTCCCGCCCTGCTCCTGCAGCTCAAACTGCACTGAACCAAGAGCAGCAGAAGAAGAAGAAGCAGAAGCAGCAACAGCAACAGCAAGTTTCCGAGAAGCAGCACAAGGAGCCACATCCGAAGCAGACTTCTGGTGCGTCACCGCAACCCAAGCCGACTCAGGGTGCCTCTGGCACAACTCCGACTACCTCGGATAAGCAGGTGGTTGCTAGCAAGAAGGTTTCTGCCGCCCCATCAGCGATTCGATTCGGCCAGTCCGCGTCGAATCCGCGCCCTCCGAGCAGCGATAAGCTCGAGTCCGCCAAGCAATTCATTGAAGCTTGGAATGATGCTGACTTTGCCACAGGCTTCTCTACTTCAGCGCCACACCCGGCTGGGCCTAGTCGGATGTTCCAATCCTTACACTCTGTACAGACCTCGGTCACTGAAGCTAACCGGGTGTTCGAGGTAAATTTATCCGAACCTTGCTTTTATTTCAACATAATCAAACAGTACTATACCCAGTCCCCGAGATTCGGGTCGAACGACTGATACTCCTCCGAGTAAGAAAGTCATTCGGCTTGAATCTCTAAAAAAAATTATGATGAATGTTGCCTTAACCGAGGACACCGTGGGACTTCCAGTCCCCGAGTCTCCTTTTCAACTGATTCGGTTAATCTCGGGCCAGTCCCCGAGATTCTTCTGACGCCGTTTGCCTGTTTTCTTTCAGGAAACCATGACCGCTCGCGGCAAGCTCTTTAAGCAGCTCGCCCATCAGCACCAGAAGCTCCAAACTTCCTTCGATGGGCTCTGTCTTGAAATGGACAAGAAAGAAGAAGAGCACAAACGCGCCTTATCCGAGGAAAAATCAGAAGTGACTCGGCTCCAGCGAGAGCTTGACCGAGTTGAAAAAGTGAAGAACAAGGTTAAAGGAGAGCGGGATACGCTGAAGCGTGAAAAAGATACTATCCAGAAGGAGCGGGATACTTTCAAAGCCGGACTTGAGAAGCGGGCCAAACTGGACCAGCAAATTCAAACGACCATAGCCGAATCTGAAGCCGAAGTCAAAGCGGCTAAAGAAGAACTGAGTGCTCACAAAGCGGCCAGTGCGAAATGGCTTGCTGCACTTGCTAGCCTTAATGATGACATGGATCGTAAGTTCACCGAATCCCTTTTTTCTTTCTGCCCTTAACCGATACATATGCTTGTGTTCCTTCTTGCTGAACTCAGTATTAGCTTATTTGTTTGTAGGAGAGTTTACCAGCATCCGGCTTCAAGCCGCCAGGGCTGTGAGAGACGCCCGAGCTGAGAGAGCTAAATTAACCGAGGCTCCACTACCAGAGACATGGGACATCGAAGATCATATCACAGCACTCAAGGCTCGGATTGCTCCTTTGAAGGATTCCCATATTGGTCTGCTCAATGCAAGTCTCAAGGCTCACCGGATCTTATTTCCTGAAGCGCGGCAAGTTGTGCCTGTGGAGGAGCTGATCAGAGACCTGGACCAAGCCATGACCCGGCTACAGAAGTGGAGGTCTTCGTCCGCCCGCGCTGGTGCTGATGCAGCTTTGTTATTCATCATGTCTTGGTATGAGCTGATTGATCTTGCCAAAGTGCGCTCCTTTCGCGAGGGTTCTTCATGGGCTTCAGATCCCAACCGGATCAAGATCCGTGAAGAAGCCGCCAACTTTATGGCCGAATTTGCACGCACCAAGCATCTTGATCTGGAGGCTCCAGTCTACTCGGATGGAGAAGACACTGAAGAAGAGGAATCGGATGATGCCTCCGCTGAAGAATACGCCGATTCTGAGGGCGGGTCTGATGAAGAAGAAGAATCCAGCAAGGTACCAGCCTCCGACTCGGCCAAGCTCACCGAACAAACTCCAACCGAGTCTCCTGTGATTCCAGCCACTAACTTGACTGTGATCACTAAACAGGCTTCACCTGATCCGGATATTCCCGAATCCGCCCATCCTTCAAGCTCTCCAGTCAAGATTACTTCCGAAGTGCCACCATCTTCTGAGTCTGCTCCAGCAACAGAACCTCCCGTAACCGCGTCCACTTCAACCGAAGCACCCGTAGCTGAAGCCCGTGCCCCCGAAGCTCCGCTAACCGAAGCTCCTACCACAGGAGTTCCTGCAACCGAAACTCCTATGACCGAGTCCGCCGCGACCGAGTCCGCTGCACCCTGAAGTACTTAACAAAAACATTAAATCCCCGGTATGCCGGGAGCAGATGTAATAGACTATTTTAAGTTCTTTCGAGACTATGCTTATCATGCTTAACGCGATCCGGACAAGGTTTATGTTGGATCATCTTAAACCGAGTCCCCGAGTTTGTTTTCTTGTTTACTACTTTTGCCAAATCTTTGCTCTTGTCTACCTCTTTGGGTGTTTTGACAGTCGAGTCACAAGATAGGAATCATAGCATACAATACTTGAAACGCACGAGTTGTGGTTTAGAATCATTCAACATAAACGAAAAAAGAAATAACAGGGGTTAGTAAACGACATGTGCCGAATCGGTTTTGGACCGAGTCCCCGTGTCCATTTTCATGTTTCCCATATTCCTCATCTCTGCTCTTGACTACCATTTTGGTGTTTGTCAGTCGAGTCACGAGATCAACAACACAACATACATTACTTGAAGCTTAGAACAAGGTTCAAAGCGATTCGGCACACGAACGGCAAAAAACAAAACAGTAATAAACAACACATGCATAAGGACGAAGCAGTCCCCGAGTCCAGACTCGGATTACCGCGATTTCATTCATGATAAATTGAAATACATACATTGCGCCCTTTAAGAGTAGAAGGGTCGAAGCAGAGCTACATTCCAAGGTCGCTTGGTTTCCTGTCCGGGTCTGTCCAAGCCATCCTCCCTTGATTCCTGTGCATCTACAAGGTAGTACGAATCATTGTGCATAGCCTTGCTCACAATGAATGGTCCCTCCCATGGAGGTGACAATTTGTGTCGGCCTTTGCTGCGCTGCACCAGCCTCAGCACTAGATCACCCTCATGAAACACTCGAGGACTGATCTTTCGGCTATGATAACGCCTGAGATTTTGCTGGTATATTGCTGTCCGAGACAGGGCCAATTCTCTTGCTTCCTCTAGCAGATCCACTGCATCTTCCCGGGCCTCCTTTGCCTCGGTTTCAGTGTACATTGCCACCCTTGGTGCATCATATTCTATGTCAGTGGGTAGGACAGCTTCTGCCCCATAAACCAGAAAGAATGGCGTATAGCCTGTTGACCGATTCGGTGTAGTCCTTAGACCCCATAGAACTGATGGGATTTCATCTATCCAGCACCCCGGAGTTTTCAACAATGGTTCAATGAGACGAGCCTTGATGCCGGCTAACACTAGAGCATTTGATCTTTCCACTTGTCCATTGGACTCTGGATGTGCCACTGAGGCTATGTCTAACCGGATCCCCTTATTCATGCAGAATCGGGCAAACTCTCCGACAGCAAAGTTTGTGCCGTTATCCGAGATGATGCTATGAGGGTATCCGTATCTCAAAATGATTTCTTTCAAGAAGATTACAGCCGAACGGCCATCCACTTTCCGTATTGGTTTCACCTCTATCCACTTGGTGAACTTATCCACCATCACCAGCATATGTGTCATGTTGCCCCTAGCCGGCTTGAAATCTCCCACCATATCCAAACACCACACCGCAAATGGCCAAGTAATAGGAATTGTCTTCAGTGCCGATGCGGGTAAGTGTGTTTGCTTAGCAAATCTCTGGCATCCTTCGCACCTGCGGACTATGTCCTCCGCATCTGCATGAGCAGTGGGCCAATAAAATCCATGCCGGAACACTTTAGCCACCAGGGCTCTTGTACTGCAATGATGTCCACATTCACCTTGGTGTATCTCTAGGAGCATCTCCTTGCCCTCTGCTGGCTCCACGCAGCGCTGCAACACCTCGGTTACACTTCTTTTGTATAACTCCTTGTTGATGATGGTATAAGCCTTGGATCTCCTCTGGACACGCCTAGCCTTGGTCTCATCGCTTGGCAAGCTTCCTTCCTCGATGAACTTCATGATCTCTTCAGCCCACTCTGGTACTGGATGCAAAGGGAACAAGTGCTCATTTTCTTCCACAGGTTTGGCCGCCATTATTTCTTCTATCAGCTTCTGCCCATTCCCCACAATCCGGTTATCCTCATCTTCATCTCTGCTCCTCTTTCCCAAGACTCGGTTAGCAGTTTCCGAATCTGTGTGAGCAGTCCCCGAGTCCGGGCATGCCGTCCCCGGGTCTTCCTCGATATACTCCACATCAACATTCATAGGAATAGCTTCGGATTCTTGCTTGGGAATAAAAATCGACTCGGAATCAGGCGAAGGTTTGATTGAAGGGACCCTTAGATGATTCAAGGATATTCCGGGTGGGATTGCCTCCCTAGACGACCCGAGTTTTGACAGAACATCTGCAGCTTGGTTTTCCAGCCGAGGTATATGCTTGTACTCACAGCCTTCAAAAAATCCCGAAATTTTCTGAACATGAAACCGATACAGTGCCATATTGGCGTCAAGAGCATCCCAATTTCCAGAAGATTGCTGCACGACCAAATCCGAATCACCGAAACACTCAATCCGGCGAACGCCGATGTCCCGAGCCACATTAAGCCCATGGATCAGTGCCTCATACTCGGCTACATTGTTTGACGCTGAGAAATGAATCTGCAATACATATCGCAATTGATCCTGTTTTGGTGATGTGAGCACCACCCCAGCACCTAGCCCGATTTTGCATTTGGAACCGTCAAAGTGCAACCTCCAGTAATTGTAATCCGGTTTAGGTGGTTCATATTGCATCTCAGCCCAGTCACAAAGGAAATCCGGCAAAGCCTGAGACTTGATAGCATCTCTTCTCTCATAATGCGGTGTGTAAGGAGACACTTCTATCGCCCATTTGGCAACTCGGCCAGTTGCATCTTTGCACCCAATGATCTCCGCAATTGGAGCTTCACATACCACTGTAATCGGATGCTCTTGAAAGTAGTGTTTCAACTTCTTGACCGCCAGGTACACACCATATGTCATCTTTTGGTAGTGAGGATAATTTTGCTTCGAAGTTGAGATCACCTCACTCAAATAGTACACCGGCCTCTGCACAGATTTACCATCCTCTTCTCGCTCTACCACCATGACCACACTTACGACCCGGTTAGTGGCCGCAATGTAAAGTAGCATTGGCTCATTCGGCAAAGGTGATGCCAAAACTGGAGCAGTGGACAACATCTTTTTTAATTCGTTGAAAGCCGAATCTGCTTGCGGGGTCCATGTGAACCCGGTGCTCTTTTTCATTAACTGATACAAGGGCAAGGCTTTTTCTCCTAGCCGACTCACAAACCGACTCAACGAGGCTAAACACCCGGTGAATTTTTGTACATCTTTTAGACATTTAGGCAATTTCATTCTTTCTATGGCTCGGATCTTAGCCGGATTCACCTCAATACCTCGGCTCGATACAAGGAAACCAAGCAACTTTCCAGCTGGGACACCAAAGGTGCACTTGTCCGGATTCAATTTTAACCGATATTTTCTCAAGTTCACAAATGTTTCCTCGAGATCCTCGAGGAGAGTACGTTTTTCTTTTGTTTTGATGACAATGTCATCCACATACACCTGCACATTTTTACCCATTTGAGAATGCAAGCACTTTTGCATACATCTCTGATAAGTTGCACCAGCATTTCTCAAACCGAAACACATGACACGATAGCAATACGCCCCATACGGGGTAATAAAAGCAGTCTTTATTTGATCTTTAGGGTTCAGTGGTATCTGGTGAAAACCAGAGTACGCATCAATAAAAGACAACAACTCACACCCAGCAGTAGAATCGATCACTTGATCAATCCGAGGCAAAGGAAATGGATCCTTTGGACACGCCTTGTTTAGGTTGGTGAAATCGATGCACATGCGCCACACCTTGACCACAGCTGGTTCGTCCTTCTTCTTCTCTACTAGAACTGGATTAGATATCCAGTCCGGATGCAACACCTCCATAATGAATCCGGCTGCCAGCAGCTTAGCCAGCTCATCGAGCACCACCTTTCTTCGATCATCTGAAAGCCGCCGAGTCGGTTGCCTAACCGGTTTCACATCCGGCCTGACAAACAAAGAATGCTCTGCCAACTCCCTCGGAACACCAGGCAGGTCCTTAGCTGACCATGCAAAGATATCCCGATTCTCACGGAGGAAGTGACAGAGCGCGCTTTCCTATTTCTCACCCAGCCCGGCACCAATGATGGCCATGCGCTCCGGGTTCTCCGGGTCAATGGGGATCTTCTTCGTCTCCTTGGGCACCTCAAATGTTGCACCCGCATCCGGATTAGTCATGGCCAGCACGCCGAGCTGAGCTGACTTCGCCATTGCCACCACCTCGTGCATCTTGCTCTTTTCAGCTTGTATCACCAGTGATTCAGCTAAGTTAGAACCAACTGTAGCACACTGTATGGCCTTCTTGTAGTCTCCCGCAACGGTGATAACACCATTCGGGCCAGGCATTTTCATCTTGAGGTAGGCCACATGAGTAGATATCATGAACTTGGCTAATGCTGGCCTGCCAAGCAGAGCATGGTATGGGCTTTCCAAATCCACCACCTCGAACTCGAGACTCTCAAGTCTGTGATTGTCCCTGGTACCGAACAACACATCTACCCAGATCTTACCCATGGGGGAACAAGATACCCCGGGTACTATGCCATGGAAAGTACAGCTGCTCTGTTGCAACTGATTCGGCGAAATACCCAACTTGACCATTGTGTCCCGATACATGATGTTTATGGCACTGCCATTGTCGACCAAGACTCGGCTAAATTTCACGTTCAGCTTGGGTCCAACCAAAGTTGGATCCACCACCAGTGCATAGTTCCCTGGGCTTGGCATGATCCTTGGGTTATCCGCCCTGCTCCAAGTGATCTCCTGCTCAGACCAGTTCAAGTACTTTGGAACTGCTGGCATCACGGCATTCACCTCCTTTGCTCGTCTCAACTGACTTTTCTTGTCAGTTGGCTCGGTCACGAAAACCACATAACTCTGATGTGCTTCCTTGTAATCATTCCCAGGGTATCCACCTTGCCTACTTGGGCCATCACCATTGTCACTGCCTCCCATGTTCACCAGGTTAACCGGCTTCGTTGCTGCTGGCCTTGGAGTTCCAGCGTTGACCGGGGTCGCATTGGCTCCGGTTAGCGGCATGTTTGGCCTGAAATTCGGTCTAGGAGCGCCTCTTGAGGTGGTCCTCTTTGACCTTCCGCCTGAATGCGGTGATGCCAACTACAGTTCCGGGTCGAATGATTAGCCGGTTTGCGCGGATCAGTGGTGTGATAACAGCAAGGCCCATCAATCTGGACTCAAAAGTCAGAGGTGGACTTGGTCCCTCCCACACTTTCTTCGGCCAAGCACCTTGATTCGGCCTCCAAGCCGGACCATCAGTTTTCTGCCTCTGCGCATCTCCTCCACCGGGTTGATCCATGTTTACTGCAGCAACTTGATCCGAACCATACCTGTAATCCGGATCTCTTCTCTTGTAACCGAATTCATGTCGGTCACTGGGCCTTAATGGTCCAACTCGGTTATTAACGGTTGCCTCCTGTTTGCTCCCACTGCATCCAATGCGGGCTGTGTTGGATCACCCAGCGCATACGTGTCTGCTATCCGGATCATATCTGCCAGGGTTTTCGGCATATCTCTTTGGAGTTTCTGCCAAAGTGGTGTACCATGCCTGCATCCCTGTGCAAACCATGAAATGGCCTGCTCCTCCACTACACCTTCGCAAGAATTGCGCATGTTGCTCCACCGAGTCAAATACTCTCGGTCTGTCTCCCTCTCTTCCTGCTTGCATGCAGCCAGGAGCTGAGGTCGGTTTGGCCTCTTGTAGGTGCTGGAGAAGTTGCTGTTAAACGCCTGTTCCAAATCCATCCAACAATTGATACTACCCGGTGGCAAGTTATTCACCAGATTCGGGCTGGACCTTCTAACATATGCGGGAGATACCGGACCGCCCATCGGCGATTGCCCCCCGCAATGTGCACTGATGATACATAGTCCGTCAGCCAATCCTGTGGCTTGGTGCTGCCATTATACGGCTTCGTGTTGCGGCCGAGCTGGAACAACGGCACACTTGGCTCATTCATTATCCGAGGTCCAAAGCATGGTGGACCCGGTGGGCCTTGCTCTTCCAGCTTCTCGGACTGGTAGATTCTGTCCAATTTGAGACGCTGATCATCCGGATCCAACATCCGAGGCCCCAGTCTCGACGCCAGTGCATTGTCATACGTCTGGTATCCGGCTCGCGCCATAGCCGAATTGCCATCGTAGCGGTAGCCCACCTGGCCACCACTTTGCTGCTGCACCTGTGCCATCTGCTGTCCGGGGTGGCGAGGTGGTTGACCTCGGCCAGCCGAATTTCCCTTCCAGTACCCGGATTGCCTTGACCACCACTGTTTCTGTCTTGTCCACCTTTTCCTTGGGCTGCAAGCTGCTTGCTCGCATATACCGCATCATAAGTTTGCAGCTGCTTGCTCTTACCCGAGTTCACACTTTGAGCTCGGTCAATCACAACATGCGGAGAGGACGCTTGCCCCTTAGATTTCTGGCTAGCAGCCCTAACCGAGACAACTACCCGGGAACCACCAGCATCCGGATTAGCTTTCCGGTAGGCCTCATTCTGCCTGTTGCACACATCCACTAGCTCATTCACTCTCTCCGCCTGCTTGCGCCAAGCGTCCCCGGTCAGGTTACTTAACTCGGCTCGTGCTGCTGCTGCAGCCCTAAGATTCTTAGCCGGGGAGCTATAAACCGGCTTGCCTGTTCCGGACCTATGACTAGTGGCTTTACTTGAGCTCGAACCTGCAGCTCTAGCCAACTCGTCATTGAGGTCCTTGCCTCTGTTACGCAACTCGGCTTTCTTGCGCGAGCGGTGCACTACAGGAGTAAAGCCATCTGTGATACCATTGGCAGCATTGTATTCTCTCAGTCTCTATCAAACTCTTGCCTAGACTCTATCACTAACCGAGCCTCTTTTGCAACCTCAGGCGCTCTGCCTCTAGCTGAGCTACAGTAAGATCAACATTTGCTCCAGGAGCCACTGGCCGAGCTAGCTTTTCCAAGATACCCTCTAAGGAAGCATCCCTGCTTGACATGCCAAGGGGACCAACCGGATCGGGTTTCTCCTTAGGAACTTAGCTGTCCGGTCGGCTTGTCAGCCGGATCGACGGCGTGGCCAGCTCCTCTGGCACGCTCGCGCTGGCACCTCCTTTGCCAGCAGCAGCGTTTGCGGCAGCCACCATGACCTCCACGCTGCTCCCAGGGCGAGCGCTACGCCCTCCGCGAGCTGCGCGGAAAGAAGGAGGATCCGCAGCCACGAGCACCTGCGCCGGGTACTCGCGAACTGGCTCGGTGGCGACGTAGGTGACGAAGCTGCCCAGCGTCATGAGGAAGCCATCGCGGGGAAGGCTTGTTGGAGAAGCACCCCGCGTTGTCGCTGATGAAGTTGAACTCGCCGAGCTTGCACACGAGCCCGGAGAGGACCCGCTCGCCGGCACCAGTGACGGAGCCCGTCCGGATGGAAACCCCAGCCAACGCCAATGCTTGCCCCACGGTGGGCGCCAACTGTCGTGGTGGTGTCACGGCAGATGCCATGGGTATGGCTTAAGTGTGGGCTCGCTTGGGCGTTGGGGGAACCGGGGAGGGTTTGCGCGCTTATGAAGCACGCATGAAGATCAAACAAGAACCTCGCAGGAAACAACAAGAACAAAGCAAACCAAGAACAGCAAGAACACCACGATGTACCCTGCTTCGGGGCCCTCTTGTGGAGGTAACACCCCTACTGCAGCTCTAGCCTACTCTCTTATATCTCAAGTGTTTACAAGTACAAAGCGCTCCTTGAGCTGTATGATGAACAATGGAGAGAGCTCCAGGTAGAAGATGAAGCTTGGGGGGAAATGATGCTCACAATGGTCGATCCCTTCACGGGGAGGTGGTGGCCTATATACAGTAACCGAATTACCCTTTTGCCCCTGGCCGCAGAGGACAATGGCATGGACAAGGAGAACAGGACAAACACTGGCCACTGTCACTCAGCCCAGCTCACCCTCTGTTCACCACAGGCTTATCTTTCCTCTTTGAGCTTAAGGCAGTGTAGACCACAGTAGCCTAGCCACTGCCCCTTTCCCGAATTGGCCGAGTCAGCGCCTAGGGGCTTGTGACCCGGAAAACCTGTGGCTGTACCTTGCTGTCTTCTGAGCCCGGTCAGTAACATTACAGTGCCCGTGACTTTTACTGACATTACTTGGCCCCTGTGCAACATCCGAGTCGACCTACCCGGGTCCTTCCTGACGGATCCGGATAATTTAGCCGGCTCTTCTCCCTTGGATCCGGTTAAGCCTCACCGGATCCCCTTTGGTCCTTCCTTTTACTCTGGCTTGAAGAAGGACTGACCGAATCCCCTTGAGATCCGGTTAGACCTTAACTCTTCATAACACACCATCTTTGCCCTACCGGGGGCAGCCCCCCGACAAATAAGTCATGCAGTTCTGGGACTTCCTATCAAAATAGTGAAATCAAATACAGATGTATTCGTTTGTTTCAATACACCCTAGAAAACAAATTCAGTGAGCGCTGGCCATTAGCATCAATTGTACATGAAAAATATAGTTATTGCTGCAGTGATTAAAAGTACTTGGTAACCTCGTTTCCATAGCCGATCTTTTCATGTTGAATGTTACGTTCAGGAAGAGATGCAACGGAGCGCCCAGATCTTAGCCAATAGTACTGAAATATAGATCAAGATTGGAAGTGATCGATCAAGCAGTATTGCGGCCGGTCGGCCGGCAGCACCATATGGCCGTGGATGTGATGCATCATTCCCTGATCAAATCGACCTGCAAGGAGACGTCAGCAAACTGAAGGAATAAAAATCGATCCAAGTGATCGGCCACTACACAAAGAACCGGCACTGACCATGCATGGCCGCCCTGGTACGCGTGTGCGACAGGCTTGCCCTTCAAAACTCTTTGTCATTGGCCGGAGGAGTGAGGAAACAGTTCATCAGTTCGTTGGCCTCACGGCAGCAGCTGATCGAGATCATGGTCCAGTGCAGCAACGATGGCTCCGTCGTGCGCATTGTGGCACCAACGATGACTCCGTCGTGCGCATTGTAGCAGTCACCCTGCCCGGGAATCACTTAACTTCCTGGAGAGGAGTAGATTGGACTCGAGTGCTCCAAGCCAACGGCCTCCTTTCATGTTTGTCCCGTCAGTATAGGACGGGACAGCGCCACTCTCCATCTCGTCGGCCGCGGCTGACACCTTTGGCAGAGGGAAGCAAACTGTTGTAGGCGACGGCCTTGCCGATGGCCCGATGTCTGCTGCCAGCCGAGACGGCAGATCGCCTCGCTTCCTCTCGTCTCGTCGATATGGACGGCCTATCTGCTCCAACGCCCGATCCCCGTCCTGGTCAATCTGCAGCTCTCCCCGGGCCAACTTCGCCACCTCTACTCTTGACAATGCCGAGTTGATCTAGATCGAAGGATGCGATAATCTCGTACTCCCAAGGAGGAAGATGCCTCGCCGATGGCCCCGAGTATATAAGTGAAGAATTAGGATGCCGATTCTCTCCCAAGGAGGAAGGTTTTGCTTTAAATACGTTTCCTTTGCTTTCCTTTAGTAAGACGGTGATTGGCTGTACTTTGTAGACGTGAGGAAGAAGGACACCGCTGCCGAATTTTTGCGGTGGTTATTTTTGGCCAACACGGCTGCTGACCTGACATTACGAATCTCTCATCTTGGCCGTTGATATTTGTTTGATTTTGCCTAACTAATCTAAACCATTGGTTATCTGTGTTTTAATTATATAATAGATGCCGGCGGCTGAGAAGATTGGCCACCACCGGCGTCACAAGTATATATGTCTCTAAACTCCAAATGTCCACTTATAGGTAATCATTGTTATGTGGTATAACCTAATTTAATAGTATGATTGGTTAGTGGAAACTATTAATCATGATTAATATTGTGTCTTCATTGTAGCAATACGCAATTGACACATGATAATTGATCACTATTTAGTAATGTGCTAATTTTTTGGTTTGTGATTTATGAGTTGGGCTTGTATCATTATGTTTGCACTCATTTTTAGTCAGCAGTTCTTTTTGAAAAAAATAGGGTCGTCACATCATTTATAAAGTGCCTCCTCTACTAAGAAAATGAAGAAATTTTATGATAATATCTATAACTTATTTGAGATGAATATTAATACTACATGCATTTTAAATTATTCATATGTACACATATTGATTTTATTTTTATAGTTATATTAAGGGCATCGGGTTCCAGTGGCGAAGCTTGACCAGATTTGTGGGGGCACGGAAGCAACAAAAGACTATTTTTCCATCAAATGTTGGTCCAAAGTGTTGGGTCGGGGGGGGGGGGGGGGGGGGTTGCCCCTGACCCCCGACTTGCACTAAGCTCTGCCAATTCCGGGTTCTAATTTTGCCCGGGCCTCAAAAATTTCAGGGCCATCCATGTTTCTATGTCTTGCAGGTATTACCTAGCTAGATAGAGGCTAGGGCCTCACTTACATGCATGAGACTTTGCGAAGGCCGACGCGGGGTAGTTCTCCTTTGCCGGACCGGCGGTGAACTCCAGTGCGTCACCCTTCACCTGCACATGTGTGATCGTGAGCCATATAAACAGAACCTATACTTTGACCCCCTCCAGCGAGGTCAGACTCCCGTTGGCAATGACGCGTGAGACGTCGCCGTCATAGCGGACCATGTGTGACCTCACCGTGACATCGCAAGACGATGCCAGGGAGACGTGGAAGTTCCCATGGGCAGTGAGGTTGTACCTGGTCGCTCGAGCGGGAGCACACCAGGGGGAGAGCGAACGTCCCGAGCGTGTCGTAGGCGTCTCCTCGGCTCCTCCATGGCGGTGGGAGACCGCGAAGAGCACGACCACGAGGCACAAGAGCGCCCTCTCTACCGACCCGCGATGGTACCAAGTGCACAAGAGCACGACCACTAGCTAACCAAAATAGCCTTAGAGTTCCGAGAACGTCTGATAAGCATGTATTAACGAAAATAAAACAATATACCCACTAAATTATTTCAATTTGGCTATAAGTGACTAATTTAACCAAATTGTATTTCAATATTTAAGATCATTAAGTAAAATCAAATGTCAATATAAAGCATTATTCCACTACCAAAATGCGTACACAAATTATTCATTCTCTTCCCAATCGAACACTTTAGATAATTGAGTCAATAGTTCACACACACATGACGAATTGATCAGAATTGAGGAAAAGACAAGATCTCCTCAAACACGAGCATGCATCAGCACTACCAGGAAACAACTAATCACCGCGTGGTGTTTTTTGGGATCACCGGCGAGAAACGCCCACGCCGTTAACCTCACGCCAGTGTTATTTTGGATCACTGGCGTGTGCGAGGCCACGCCGGTGAGCTTTTTCTAATCACCGGCGTGTGCGAGGCCACGCCAGTGACGTTTTGGGATTACTGGCGAGGGCGGGCACGCCGGTGGTGTTTTTTGTCAGAATAAAAAAAACGCATGACTGCATACTGAACCATAGTAATCAGCAAAATTAACAGAAATAAAATTATTCCAGGAAGTATCCGCGCCAGTAGTTGCGCTATTCAACAAAGTTAAATGAGTAGTTTATCTAGACTCCGTAGTGCAAATGAACTTTCAAACAATTGTCGATCTCAACGCTACAGATAGTTGAGCACCAACAACACGTCCAAGTTGTGGGTGTGGCTGGTCCTCAGAGTGATGACGATAGCTTTCCCAACCTCCAAATGGCGTGGCGCATGGAACTCCCTCCAAACCTGAGAGCTCAAGACAATGCGATGGTCACTGTCCGTGGTGTACGGAACGGCGGTGACTCTTCCTGCCTCTCCAAGGTGTACACCAAGAGTACCGGTAGGCGGAATGCCAGCATTTTCCGCTATCGCCCTAGGTATTTTCTGCAAGAACATAGCATTGATCACATGAAACAAGAAAACAACTAAGTCACACATACCCGCAACAACTACATTGTAACATAACCAATATATGAAGATGAGAGAATTTAGAAACATATGTACCATGAGATTTCCATTGAGATTAGTGCTCGTGAGACGCTCCACAAAATTGCACTAAGCTCTGCCAATTCCGGGTTCTAATTTTGCCCCGGGCCTCAAAAATTTCAGGGCCATCCATGTTTCTATGTCTTGCAGGTATTACCTAGCTAGATAGAGGCTAGGGCCTCACTTACATGCATGAGACTTTGCGAAGGCCGACGCGGGGTAGTTCTCCTTTGCCGGACCGGCGGTGAACTCCAGTGCGTCACCCTTCACCTGCACATGTGTGATCGTGAGCCATATAAACAGAACCTATACTTTGACCCCCTCCAGCGAGGTCAGACTCCCGTTGGCAATGACGCGTGAGACGTCGCCGTCATAGCGGACCATGTGTGACCTCACCGTGACATCGCAAGACGATGCCAGGGAGACGTGGAAGTTCCCATGGGCAGTGAGGTTGTACCTGGTCGCTCGAGCGGGAGCACACCAGGGGGAGGGCGAACGTCCCGAGCGTGTCGTAGGCGTCTCCTCGGCTCCTCCATGGCGGTGGAGACCGCGAAGAGCACGACCACGAGGCACAAGAGCGCCCTTTCTACCGACCCGCGATGGTACCAAGTGCACAAGAGCACGACCACTAGCTAACCAAAATAGCCTTAGAGTTCCGAGAACGTCTGATAAGCATGTATTAACGAAAATAAAACAAATATACCCACTAAATTATTTCAATTTGGCTATAAGTGACTAATTTAACCAAATTGTATTTCAATATTTAAGATCATTAAGTAAAATCAAATGTCAATATAAAGCATTATTCCACTACCAAAATGCGTACACAAATTATTCATTCTCTTCCCAATCGAACACTTTAGATAATTGAGTCAATAGTTCACACACACATGACGAATTGATCAGAATTGAGGAAAAGACAAGATCTCCTCAAACACGAGCATGCATCAGCACTACCAGGAAACAACTAATCACCGGCGTGGTGTTTTTTGGGATCACCGGCGAGAAACGCCCACGCCGTTAACCTCACGCCAGTGTTATTTTGGATCACTGGCGTGTGCGAGGCCACGCCGGTGAGCTTTTCTAATCACCGGCGTGTGCGAGGCCACGCCAGTGACGTTTTGGGATTACTGGCGAGGGCGGGCACGCCGGTGGTGTTTTTTGTCAGAATAAAAAAAACGCATGACTGCATACTGAACCATAGTAATCAGCAAAATTAACAGAAATAAAATTATTCCAGGAAGTATCCGCGCCAGTAGTTGCGCTATTCAACAAAGTTAAATGAGTAGTTTATCTAGACTCCGTAGTGCAAATGAACTTTCAAACAATTGTCGATCTCAACGCTACAGATAGTTGAGCACCAACAACACGTCCAAGTTGTGGGTGTGGCTGGTCCTCAGAGTGATGACGATAGCTTTCCCAACCTCCAAATGGCGTGGCGCATGGAACTCCCTCCAAACCTGAGAGCTCAAGACAATGCGATGGTCACTGTCCGTGGTGTACGGAACGGCGGTGACTCTTCCTGCCTCTCCAAGGTGTACACCAAGAGTACCGGTAGGCGGAATGCCAGCATTTTCCGCTATCGCCCTAGGTATTTTCTGCAAGAACATAGCATTGATCACATGAAACAAGAAAACAACTAAGTCACACATACCCGCAACAACTACATTGTAACATAACCAAATATATGAAGATGAGAGAATTTAGAAACATATGTACCATGAGATTTCCATTGAGATTAGTGCTCGTGAGACGCTCCACAAAATGCACTCCAATGTACCTATCTCGGGGAGTAGTCTTTGAAGAAGACGCTCCCACACACGGTCACTCAGAGTGACTCTTTGGGCGATGATGACATCCTTCAATGGGTCGTCCTCCTCATCACTCTCCTGGGCACTCTTGTCATCCTCCTCCATACTCGCGTCATCATTGGAACCAGCATTGCCAAAGGAGACAAGCTTGATCCAAGGTTGTGGTCCATCCATACAAAAATGAAGGAGATCACCTCCGCTCAGCTTGTTCGTTGCAATGAGCTCGACCAAATGGTCCCCCCAGAAGTAGGTCTTATACCTTTCTTTCTTGACACGTATCTTGTACATAGTTCCATGAACATCAAAGTTGACGATGTTGCCGACAAGATCGTTAAACTGAAGCCGTATATTGCACGGTACAACCTATGAAACGAAACAAAAAGAAAATCATGTTAGATAGATAGTTACAAGAAAACATGAGTCACATATGTATAGAAAAATAAACTAGACTGACCCTCCAGCAGCTGAATCATGAACCTGGATCATGTGAAAACCCCATCTCGACAAGCGGAGTAGCATACTTGACACGCCATATCCTATTACATTATAAAGTTTCATGTCTACACACAAATGCACTAGCTTGGAGCAATCACAACACATATTTTGAAACTGACATACAACTATCTAAAGTTCATACATAGTTCTCATAAAACAACATACAACTATCTAGAGCATCTAAAACATACATTGAAACTAACATACAACTATCTAAAGCATTTAAATGCAACAACAAATGCGATCAAAATCGCAACTAAGGTAATAATTGATCCAACAGCATAATGATACCAAGCCTCTTTATTAATGGCATATTTTCTAATCTTTCTAATCTTCAAGCGCATTGCATCCATCTTGATCTTGTGATCATCGACGACATCGGCAACATACAACTCCAATTTCATCTTCTGTTCTTCAATTCTTTTCAATTTTTCTTTCAAATCATCATTTTCTTTTTCAACTAAATTTAACTTCTCAACAAGAGAGTCGGTTGGAATTTTCGGTTCACATACCTCCTAGATTAAAAAATCTATGTCAAGTTGGTTGGCATAATTGTGATAAACACGAAATGAGACAAATAGTTATAAAAGATAATATATCACATCCGAATCATATACCGAACGAGGGCCGACGGGACGAATATCAAAACCAAGGCACTATATATAACAAACAATCATACAAGCAAGAAAATTATACAAGTAACTATCTAAATCATACAAGTAAGAAAATTAAAAAAAGATAAGAACAAGAGGCTCACCAAGGTGGTGCCGGCGACGGGACGGCGCGGGCGATCGACGGCGGTTAGGACAGGGACGGGGACGGGACGGCGCGGCGCGGCGCGGGCGAGGATGGGGACGGGACGGCGCGGCGAGGGCGGTGAGGACAGGGACGGAGATGGCGTGGGCCACGGAGACGAGGCGCGGGCGGCGGGGTTGGTGGCGGCGGGGTGTGGGTGGCGACGGGATGCGGGAGTGTAGAGGGTTTGTGTGGTGTGTGTGGTGGTGGTGGTGGTGTGATGAACATCTGAGATCTAAAACTTAGGGCACCATTTCGGTTATGTCTAAAAATAATAAAATTATTAAACTGACCATCTCTTCGAAAGTACTTGTTTAACTGACTTAGGTAGCTATATATCAAACATGGGGATGGTCCTATATATAGAGACCAGAAGATAAATCCAAATGGGTAAAGAGCAAAAAGAGTGGTGGGGAAAGGTGCTCACATGGCTACAGAATTTCGTGACGTTTAAAGTGAGAAGATACAACACACAATTAATATTAATCGATTGAGATACTAGTACACAATTAAAAGAAATTTGAAAATAACAACATTACACGTACTACACATCTAAATTACATTTCACCGGTTGCCCTTACTTGGCCTAATATGTGCTCGTTTAGGTGGCATGAATTCATCATCACTGTTGTCATCAGCGATGACTGTCTTCTTCGATCCTCCAACGACAACCTTAGATTTGGGTCTGATCTCTGCTCGTTTAGGAGACATGAAGTCATCATCACTGTTGTCATCAGCGACGACTGCCTTCTTCGATCCTCCAATGACACTCTAAGACTTGGGTCTGATCTCTGCTCGTTTAGGAGGCATGAAGTCATCATCACTGCTGTCATCAGCGATGACTACCTTCTTCGATCCTCCAACGACACCCTTATACTTGGGTCTGATCTCTGCTCGTTTAGGAGTCATGAAGTCATCGTCACTGCTATCATCAGCCATGACCGCCTTCGATGATCTTTGTGCCTTCGATGATCCAACACTCCAGGTTTTGGGTCCGATTTTACTCCAAGAGCCTTCTTCATTTTATCAGCATAGCATGTTGTTGCCGGACACCCCTTGGGTGCTTTACCCCCATAGTATCAACATCCACAAGAAGTCAGGGATCTCTCTGTTGATTAATTCTGCGTCTTGAGGGTAATGTTGCACACTAAAAAAAAATTAAGCACAACTCATAAAACTATATATAAATAAGACACTACACCTTATATATTAATGTAACAGAATTTAAAATTACCTTTATGTGCAATGCATATTCCTGAGGCAAAAAAAAATCTGTTTTTTGACTCAGGGTTGATAGGCAAGTTACGAAGGCCCGCCTAGATGATTTGAGTTCAGTCACTCTATGCCATCTTCTACGCAAACTCAAAAGTTCTTGCCGTATTTCCTCTGGGTTTCTCTCTGGGAGCCCATCTCTTCGAAAGTATTTATGTAACTCAGTGAGGTGGCTATTGCTACTAATTAATTCATCGAATGGCACGAGTGGAGTACCTTTCCACTTATCACACTTCATTTTTACAGCACCATACACAACCAAATGAGACATCATATCGGTAAAACCACGATCACAAGGAGGAACCGACATGTTGCTAATTAATACTAGCTAGCTAAGCCACTACACAAACAACGCCTAATAACTTTAGCTATCTCTAGCTAAGCTACCCAAACAACCTCAGATGTAATATATCCAACAGGGGTAAGGGTCCTATATATAGAGATGAGGGGGAAGTGTGGGGTGGGAATTGGAGTGTCCAGCAACGTCTATATTACCGGCGTGTGCATGTATGACACGCCGGTGATTAGAATCAAAATACCGGCGTGCCACATATCCACACGCCGGTGATTCCATAGGATACCTCATGCCCTCCCGAGACATATAATCACCGGCGTGCCTACCAGGTCCCACGCCAGTAACTACGCAGTATAATACCAACGTGCATCTTACTTTCCACGCCGGTGATGGTTTCCTCCGTGGTTGGTTCTTTGGGCCCACATATCACCGGCGTGGCTCTATGTGGTACACGCCGGTGATACCAACGTATCACTGGCGTAGAAATTTTCCCGCGCCAGTGATTCACTGCGGAATTTGGTCCCAGCAGATCACCGGCGTGGGTTTTGGGTAGCCCGCCGGTGATTACAAGCCGGGCATTAGGTGTTTCCTTATAGTGCAGGGAAGAACAGATCAATGCATGTGTCGCTGTTCCGGTGACCTATGCATGCAGCTCGTGATCTGGCGGCTGGCGGCCGGCGCGTCGGAGGTGGGACGAGCTCCGACCCGCGGGGAAGGCCGGTCCCCAGCGGGGGAAGGCTATGGCGGCGCACGCGAAACATGGCTCTCTCTCGCGACGTGTGTGTGCACTGCAGTGGATGTACGCTCGCTAGGTCAATTAAGGTGGGGAAGTAACTAGTAGTGTCGGGAGAGACCGTGGATGCCGGGGCGGCGGCTCCGGAAGGTGGACCGCGCGGGTGGCTCTTCGGCGGGCGCCGTTGCGGTGGTGGTGGCGTGTCTCTTTGGCCATGTGGATGGTGAAGAGCGGGCAGCGGGAGTCCTGGTGTTGGCGGTGCTTTGGCAGCGGCAGCGCCCAGATCGCGGCTTGGGGGTCTGACTTGTTGACAGCGGGTGGTCCGTTGATCGGTGGTGTTGTGTGGAGGTTCGGGCGAAAGCCTAGCGCTTCGACGCCGGCGACGGCGATGCCTGTGGGCGTCGTGACCCTCCTGGGGGCGTCGTTTGTGTTCCCTCCCCATACCAGAGCTCCGGGTGAAAACCTCTGACCGTTTTGGTCTCAACGACGGCGGCGCGTAGCGTCGTTAACCTCTTGGGGTCGTCGTCGTGGAGCTCCGTTCTAATTGGTACTGCCGAGCTGGCATCGGCAGACATGTTCGGGTCCTATCTCGACGCTCTTTAGCCTCGACGAGAGCATTCTGACCTCCTATCCTATACACGCGACTTAGTTGTCGCCGGTCCCGGTCCTCGGTGTTTGCAGGCAGGATCGGCGCTCCACGGCCCGGAGCGAGAGGGCAGGCGGCCCTTTCCAGCGATACCTTGGTGCGCTCGGAGCAACGATGTCCGGCGATTTCTCTTGGAGGCTTAGGTTCTCTTTTAGTCGGTGGTCTTGGGTGTGTTGTGGAGGGCTTCTCCTGTGTTTTTCATTTTATGTTTGATCTGCTTTGTAAGAGGTTTCGTCATCACCTTGTATCGGTTCGGTCGTGTGGCTTTATTTATAAAGCGGGACGAAAGCCTATTTCGAGGTAACTAGTAGTGGGCCGTAAGCATCTCGAGAGCTCGCATCAGCTGTTACTTGCACGGAAAAGCAAAAAGCAATGGCGACACAGTTCCTTCCTCTCGCGCGTCAATAACAAATGGTGCCTGATCGATGTATATGCGCGCTGTCCTCTTCAAGACTGACGGGCAATGTCACAATGATGGTGTGTGCGTGTGATTTAAATCATCGGTATACTAGTATTTATTTTACATGAAACATATAATTCAGTTCTTCAAAACATTCCCATGTAGTTGCACTCAAAAGTGGGTCCACTAGGCATGGTAATGTAACGCATTTTTGTTCCAAATAAGAAATTATGTCACGGAGGAGCAGGCATGGAAGAAATGGCTAATCGAAAATACTAATGCACTGATCGATCTAGCCCCGATCGAGTTCTACTCGAGTGCAAAGTCTCTTGCTTTCACTTGTAGCCAGACTTTACCACCAGCCTTTTGTTTTTTCCCTGGTTAAGAAAAGAGGAGACAGGGTTTGAGTGATGACTTCCAATGCTTGTCTTGTTCATAATCAAATGTGGCATCATTCCATATTTCAGTGTCACATTAATAATAAACAAGCCAGAATATGGTAGAGACAAAAAGGGGTGGCCCCACCAGCCTCACTACTCAAGTAATACCTGACTTTAGTTAGCCAGTAGGTGCAAAAAAATTCGCCCTTGTAAGAAAGCAATGCTAGCTCTTCTTTTTTTGAAACAAAACGGGAAATTTGCCTCATTTTATAAAAAAAAAGTAGGAGAAAATTGACCTGTTAATTAACGGGAAACCGGCCTAAAACCGATACAAACGCCCTCGCAAGCCGTCATGGAACACGACCGCTTCGAGGGCACACTCAGCCACCCTGGCTACCAACATGAACAACACGCACACCACTAAAAACGAGGACAGTCGTCGAGGTTGTCCACCGGCGGCATCGTCATCACTCCTCCCGAGCAAGCGACTCCGACTTCGTTGAAGAGACGACCACCTAAGAAAGCCTCGCAGCAGCGGCAGCGAGAAGCCCACGCCGGCTTCTGCCAAACAGATGACTCATCGCACGGGGACAGGCAGCTCCGATTTTGAAGACGGGCTCCGAAGATGAGATATGCAAGACCTGCACCGAAGAAGCTCTTCACACCGGACCGCCCCTGTAGGTCATCGTAACGCTGCTCATACGAAGTCTTGAAAACATAGAAGCTCTGACTTCACAACCTGGGAAGCCCAACACGAAGACTCGGACACGTCGGAGCAGAGCCGACTAACAGGGTCTTGCCGCGACCAAACCATCGCTCGCCATCATCGTCGTTGCCCAGCCTGATTCTCCACACGGAAACACCAAGCCGCCGACCGGGCACCTGCCGATCGTGACGCCGCGCACGTCCAGCCCAAGGAAAGTGTGGATGGAGCCATGAACTTCAAGACGACGCCCTAAAGAGGGACACGACGTGAAAGCGCCGCAGCCGCCCGACCTAGCCGGGGTCAAGGCTTTCACCCGAAGAACATGACCCGGGGATTGTGCCTGTCAGAGAACTCCACGACGGCGCCTCCACTGAGGAATGCGACGTCCACGAACGCCGCCGCCGTCGGCCAGCAAGCTGGGCAGGCCTTCGCCCGGAGCTTCGACAGAAACCACCACCCCACGCAGCCGACGAAACGTCGCCGGCCCGCTGATCCGCTGACCCGTGCACCTCCTGAGCGGCAGCAGCGCCACTGCCACACAGAACCATCCACACACCTCGCCTCCGGTCGAACACCAGAGGGACCGAACTGGGCGAACCCGCCCAGAAACATCAATCTCCTGAAGCAGCAACCAACACCGGCGACCAACGCACTGGCCGAGCCAGCACGCACCACTACCAGAGCAAGGAAGACGAACTGCCACCACACCGCACCCTGCCGGACGAGCTGCGGGCACGAATCCGCACAGCCCGCCACCACCGCTGCAACGAGGGGCTGCCACCCCACCCGAGACGCGACGCCGGAGCTTCTCAGGTCGCCGGAGCCCTCGGTGCCGCAGATCGAGGAGATCCGAGCCTCCCCCACCCCTCGGCTGCGGAAGCCACAACGGACAGGAGCACCATCGGGCGGAGCAGATCCCTCGGCGCCCGCGAGATCCGCCGCCACCGGCGCGCCCAGCCGCGTCCTCCGCCCGCCGACCCGCCTTGCTCCGACGAGCTTGCCGTCGCCGCCCAGTACATGCATGTGTTGAAAGAAGTTGCACCATCTCTTCTTTCACTTGGACTGGAGAAGAAGCAAAAGAAAAAGGTCAAGCACGCAACACCGATGAGTGATGGGCGAATGCTTTGCATTCCTATATGCTCCCATTCCCCGGCCAAAGAAACGTGAATTTGATTATCTGAATGCGCACGTTGCGGTTCTTCTCAGTCCGCTACCTCTGTTTTCCTCGTCGATCAACATTCAAGCATGGCGCGCGTGATCTTTTCAGGCGAACGAGCTCGCTCGGCACTCGTCCGTCGTTCGTTGTCCTGTGACCCGAGAGCAGAAAGACCTTAAAACTACGGCCGTTGTTGTAGTGGTGTGTTCACCATCGGAGATATAACGTCCGCTGTGACGTCAATTACGAGCTCCATCGATCGGACTCACTCTTGCATGCTCGTGACTGAATGATGGTGACGGAGCGCGGCCAGGTTAGCTGCGCCGTGGGGATGGGGATACGTAATGCCACCCGCCTTGTGTTGTGCCGCGTCGCCGCTGGCTGGCCGGAGAGCGACCGGCAGATTGGTAGAGGCGCGCAGCCGCAGCCGCCGGCCGGGGCCCTGTTTTGTTTTTCCCGACGCCATTAGCCGAGCGCAACAACACTGCAAACTGCGATGTTGCAGTGAACGGTTGGATATTGCTTCACTCCAAACGAGAGCATATATGCATGCCAGGCTCTAGCTGTTGTATTGGATATTTGGATCTGCGGAGCGCAACAAAAAGGATTCCATCACCAGCAACAACCGGCTAGAAATCAAACGGCAAACTGCGATGTTGCAGTGAACGGTTGGATATTGCTTCACTCCAAACGAGAGCATATATGCATGCCAGGCTCTAGCTGTTGTATTGGATATTTGGATCTGCGGAGCGCAACAAAAAGGATTCCATCACCAGCAACAACCGGCTAGAAATCAAACGGACGAGCCGATGTTGTGTTTTCCGACGACATTAGCCGAGCGCAACAGCACTGCAAACTGCGCGCGATGTTGCAGTGATTGTTTTGCAAGAATTAAACAGACAGTTGGATTTCGCGTGAGTGCAAACGCTGGAGCTGCTGCTGCTGCTGCCGCCGCCGCAGTGCCGCTGCCGCTACTGTGTTTGCGTGGGCATCAGGGTTCAGGGCCACGCCCTCTGTTAATTCTGCGAGCCGCGCACCACGCAGACACATCTCTCTGCTCCCTTCGCATCCATCGCTTGCACGCACGCCCTCTGCTCCATTCAGACCAGGTCGATCACGTCGTTACAAACTCACCTCTCGTCAGGTCGGGGCAACGCACCGTGATGCGTGCATCCCGGACCGGACGGCCCCTACAACGAGTGACGCGACGTGTACCCTACGGCTTTAGGAGGATGATTGATTTGAACCGTAGATGCAACGGCATGCGGGATGACAAGATGGTTAGAAGGGTGGTTGTATCTCAGCCTACCAGAGTTCAAATCCAATGTTTGACGCTGGTGTTTCTCATTTAGACGGAATATTCTTCAGTGGGAGGCGACGTTCCCGTCGACAGCGAGGCGCCCGTGGTGACTTCTTCAATCTCAAGACATGATCCGCCGGCTCAGTCTTTCGGAGGTGCTCATAGGAGTAGGGTGTGCGTGTGTGCGTTCATAGAGGTGAGTGTATGCGCGTGTATATGAGCGCCTGCGTTGTACTGTGTTTCGCAAAAAAAAAAATGCAACGGCATGCATGAATGATCGATGCAAATTGTCTCCGTTTTCTAGATACACGGAAAATCATTTTGTAAAATACCGCTGCCTCTTGAGTCTTGAGCTGATTCTACACACAAGCACTTCAGCGTAAAAGTTAATGATGTGACCAGTGGCGGAGCTTGGGCTAAATTCCTGGCGGGGCAAATGGGCTAGGGGCTAAACATTGAACTTTGGGCTGTTTTTTCGTTGACAAATGGGCTAAATATATGTAGAAACAAGTCAATTTCTTTGTGGGCTGGGGGGCGACAGCCCATTTCGCCCCCCATGAAGCTCCGCCACTGGATGTGACCCTAAGAGCTAAGTTGCAAGAAAAAGAAAAAACCCTAAGAGCTACAAGAGATTTTTACAATGGATTCGTTTTTTCTCTCGTCCAGACAACCAGTAGGCCATGTAGCTACTTCTCATGTTTTTCATATGCAAGAATCCTCGAATTTTCATTTCGAGAATGTGATGCAAAAAAGAAAAAACATTTCATTTGTGAGGGCCGGCGACACGGGAGAATTCACCGGACAGCCACCAGCAGCAGGGTATAAACGCTGTGTGCAGTACAGAGCTTTGGCGTTAAGCGGCGTCCATGTGCAGTGCACGTATGCTCGCAAGGTTAAGATGGAAACGAGTACTGGTAATGACCAGGGGGTGCTGCCTGCTGCCGTGGGCTGTAAACATCTCGAGAGCTCTCAGATCAGGATTTAGGCAGAAGGCGACAAGTTTCAGACGCACTCTTTTCCTTCCAAGGTAGCTAAGGGGACTGGAAGGTTTTTAATGAGGCGGCTTGTTGATCTAATATATGACAGTTGAAAATTCAAAAAAAAAAGATTCAGGCAGCTGTTATTTTCACGGAAAAGCAAGGGAATTGGTGACTGTTCCCTCTCCATGTCAACAACCGTGGCGAGTGATCGATGTTGACAATGTCTTTTTTTGAGAGCTCAGTGGGGCGATCGCCCACCTAAACGATTTCATTAAAAGCCCGACAAGTTCAAGGGGTAGCAGCGTGCCGGCGTCGCACACAAAAAAGGGGGGTGCGATGCGCGCGGAGCGGCATACCACCCGTGAGAGAGGGTACAAACAAGGGGCCGTAGGGGAGGGGCTACAGGGTTTTCTCCAAGCGTCACGGATATTACACTAGGGCCGAGGTTGAAAATGTCATCACAATGATTGTATTGTTTTTTTCTTTCGGCAGAGAGAGGGGTACGGAATTAAACCATTATACCTATTTTTGATGATTTTTTTAGGTCGTTTTCCATGCAAGAGTCCCTCGATTTTTTTTCGATAATGTGATATTAATGTTATGCCAGTTTTAGCAGTGTTGATCATGCAAAAAAAAATCATTTCATTTGTGAGGGTTGGAGACACTGGAATTCACCAGACACGCACCAGCAGCAGGGTATAAATGCTGTGTGCAGTAGAGAGCTTTGGCGTTAAGCGGCGTGCGTGGGCATTTCCTATTTATCGACCTGGTCGATGATAGCCAGCGTCGCACACCCCCCGTGGAGAAGAGAGGCGTGAGATGGGCCTGGCCTAGCCGGTGGACGGAGGAGGCGCGACGGCAGCTGTCACCGTCGACGGCGACACTCACCGACGACGGGGACGACGCGGCTGGCCGCGGCGCCCCGTCGGAGGTGAGGCCTGGACCTCGCCGTAGACGAGGATGACGCGGCGGGCCGCGGCGTCGCCGACGGAGGCGTTATCTGTGCGGGTGCGGTGGTGGGTGGCCGGAGTTAGGTTTTGGGGTGCGGGGTGGGGGGGTCGAGGGATGGCCGGCCGGGCGGCGGCGGACCGGCGGAGGAGGCGGCTGGGGCAGGGCGGGGCGGCGAGGCGGCGCGGTAGCGACGCCGGCCGCGGGTGGCGGCAGCAGGCGGCACGGCCGACGGCGGCGGGCGGCTCGAGGAAGAAGAGAGGAAGAACGGTGTGGCGACGGCGCGGCGAGGCGAGGGGAGGAAGAAGGGACGGCGAGGCGAGGGGAGGAGGAAGAAGGTCGAGTAATGAATGACGAGGGGGGCCAGTCCTGCCTGCTGCCGTGAGCCGTAAACATCTCCAGAGCCCACGTCAACTAGTTGTTACTTCCACGGAAAAGCACAGCAATTAGTTCCCTCTTCTCGATCGTCAACAACAATGGCGATTGAATGATTGATCGATGTTGACAATATCGTCACAATGATTGTACTTTTTATATTTTTTTGGGCAGAGAGAGGGGTATGGAATTAAGCCATTATACTTATTTCCGATGGATTTTTTAGGTCGTTCTTCACATCACTTCCATGGAGTTGAACCCACAAGTGACCCCGCTGACACTGCATACCAGCGGGACCTTCCCTCCATGTAGGATCACTTTTTTTAATCAAGAAATTATGCCAAGTTTATCTACTCGTGTGCAAACCACTTGGCTTTCTTCTAGCTTTACCACCAGCCTTTTGTGTTTCCATGGTTAAGAAAATATGATACGTGTCTTCAATTAGTATTTCCACTGTATGTCTTGTTCGTAAGCAAACGTTGCATCATACTGCCATATTTCGGCGTCACGGTAAAACAAGTACTCTTTGTACATGGTAGAGATGAATGGGCCCAAGAGGGTGGCCCCACCAACCTCACTACTCGATCGGGTAGTTCGGTACCCATAGTCTTCATTTTTGTGTGAAAAAAATCTTCACTTTACCTAGCTAGGTGCAAATATTTCTGCCCCTGTAAAATTAAGAAAGCAATGCTAGCTTAGTAGCTTTTGGTGCCATTGCTTTGGACATGTTAGCAAAGCGAGTTGTACACTTGGTTAGTGGTTGATACATATAGGGGCTCAGGTGCGTAAGTAAGGTTTGCTTGTGTCAAACTTCAGCATGGTCTTTGTCGCCCCTTTTGCAGTCGTGGTCGTGTGTGTGTTGTGACATGTGAGTGCCTACCTTTTTTCTCAATCTTATCTCTACAAAATTTACTCGAGAGACAGGTACCTAATTAAGCCAGTGCTTCCGTACATCAATTATCATCTAGATAGAGGTTCAAATCTAGGTTGGGGTCCTGGGGAGAGGATCTGTGGGTGTCCCGTCTCATCATTCTGCTCCATAACCATTTCAGGAGTGTCATATATTTTCTTCCGTACTGATCATTGGCAGAAACATCCCCTCGCGTCGCTCCCCCAGGCGCGCTAGGGGCGAAGACCTCGCGCCGCTCGCCCTCTCTCATCGGCACCGCCCTGCCGCTGCCGTCGCCGGCCTCGGCCGCGGCGGTGGCGGCACCCCTCCGCTGCCTCCTCATGCTCGTGGGTGGCCGGCCCGTGGGGGCGGCGGCGCCGAGCAGAGGAAGCCGAGCCGGCGGGCTCGGGTGGAGGCAGCTGGTGCGCGGGCTGCTGGCGGCGTTGAGAGGAGGCGGCGGCGCCGTCGCCTGCGTCCGCAGTGGTGGCCGCGTGTTCGATGGGCTTGGTGGGCCCGATCTGGACCCGCCGGGCCTGAGCTGTGGCGGCGCGTGGGGTGTTGCTCCCTGGTCCTGTGCGCATGGAGCCATGGAGGCCAAGAGTTGAGGAGAGGCGGAGGTTCCAGCGCGGAGGCAGGCTCCTCCTGCCGATGTGCTCCAGCGCCCGGGCAGCGCGGAAGCCGGGGCAGCGGCCCCGGGTCGGGATGGTGTGCGGGCGGCGTGCTGGTCGTGCGCCTGGCGGCGTGAGGTGGCAGGGAGAGGTTTGGTGCGGCGGTTGTTGGGTGTGGCCGGCTGGTTTGCGGGGTTGCTCGGTGATGCTTCGCGGGCGGTTCGGGTGGCTCCTGCGTGATGGTGGCGCCCCGTCACGTCTGAGGTGTGGATTCAGTGGGTTTGCAGATCGTCGGCGCCGCCGTCTGATTGCGTGGGGTGCGGAGTTTCGGGTTGCTCCGGGCGAAAGCCCGATGACACGGCGTCTATGGACGTCGTTCTCCCTCTTGAGGGGTCATCGTGGAGCCCCCGTTCTTTTCAGCCTCGGATCCCATCTTCAGGTGAAGACCTAGATCCTGCGGTGCAGGGTCAGGCGATGGCGTTGATCCACGTCGCTTCCCCTCTTGAGGGCATCGTCTTGAAGATGGTGTTTCCCTGTGTGCTTTCTCATGGGCTGGTCTCACACGACATCGTGGTTGGCAGCGGCCAATTGACGATGTCCTGGGTACTTTGGTGGTGTTGCGAGTTGTGTGGCAACGATGACAGTGCTGAGCGGAGCCGGAGTCGCGGCATGTCCTTCGTCGCCGACAATCCGTGTTGTTCCCGCCGTGAAGATGTGAAGTCGGAGCTGCGTGTCGCGGGGCGGCAGGCTGGCAACGATGCCACCTTTTCTCTTGTGGCCACGCGAATTCCGTCAGTGCAAGATTTGCAACTTTCTCCGGTGAAGTTCTTCGTCGAAGTCGGAGCTGCCTCTTCCTCGACGTTTGGGTCCACTGTTTGGCATAGGCCGACATGGGTTTCGGCGCCGGTTGCGGTGAGGACCTCGTCGGAGGTCGTCGAAGGTGAAGTCGGAATTGTTTGCTCGGGGAGGAGTGACGACGATGACGCTCGATGACAACCTCCAAGATGTTTTTCTCCTCGGCGGTGTGTGTTTCTTGTGGGTAGCCAGGTTGGCCGGGTTTGCCCATTGTGATCATGTCTCATGACTACATTGGTGCACTTGTAACGGTTTTCGGCCGGTTCCCCGCTAATAAACCGGTCAATTCTCTCCTACTTTTTTTAAATAAAATGAGGCAATGTTGCCCGTTTTGTTCAAAAATATATATTTTCTTCCGTACCAATCGATAATCGTTGAACGTACGAACACATAGGATCAACCCTTGCACGGTTCAGAACTTGAGAGCAGTACGGAGCAGAATAAAGGCTCGAGCAGAGCTTGTTCTGGCGATTAACCTTACTGCACGCCCGATAACCCTGTGTTTCTTCCTAGTCTCTCTCTGTCTCTCATCAGTCATCACCATTTAGCAAGAAGCTAGCATAGCGTGATCAGGAGAACTAGGCACTCGTCCTTTTCTTGTGACCCAGAAATGAGAAAGATCTTAAAACGACCGGGCAGTTATTACTTAGTACAGTGCTATGGAAGCATCGGATATGTAACGTCCGCCGTGACGTCAATTACGAGTTCGACCAAGTAAAAAAAAATTGAGTTCGACCGGACTGGGACAGTCGGGCTGTTTGCATTGCATGTTCTTTTTTTGTTCAAAACTATTTTTGCATGTTCTGATGATTGATCGTGACCTAGCCCGGCCAGGTCCGAGACGCCAGACGCGCGAGCGCCGTGGCCACGACCGATGCGTGCCACGCCACGGCACTGTGCCGCGTCAGCGTCACTTGCTGGCGGGAGATCGACCTGCTCACCTGCTGTGTATACGCGAGAGTGGGCCTTTAGCCGAGCACCACAGCGAGATCACAGCATTGCCCGGCGTCAGGGCCGTCAGGCCCGTGAAATGTCACTTTTGGACCCGGATTATGGACCTGCGAACACTCTGGAGAAACTATCGGGCCCCGGAATCCTCTCTCAGCTTCCCTGGCTCATTTTTTTATGATGAAAGGGTCAAAACGTTCATCCACGGGAAAGTAAAAAACAAGCAAACTACAGAAGGAAATTCTCTTTTGAGGGACACAAGGCTGAAAACTATGAGCTAATTAACAAGCGCACCGAATGAGATAGAAACAAAATTAAAAGGAAGAATAGCCTCTTCTATAGACCCACTATCCTATTTTTTCCAACATGTTGCCCAATTCCCTCTTCCGCTTACTCAAGTTCCTTCTATCCATCTTTTGCTCTCTTTTCTTCCTCTGTTTTTTTTTTCATTTCTTCACATTGTCAGCCTTGAGGTCCAAGCAGCCCAAATCCTCCTTGCACCAAAAACCTCCATAGCAACTATCTCCAGACGCTTAGCTAATTAGATTAGCCTATACTTTGGGCCATGTTTCACGTGTAAAATACTCCACATTGGATACGTGACGAACTCTAAAAATTACAGCATGAGACTCATCAAGCCACTTGTTTTCAAAACATACCGCATTTCTAGCTTTCTAGGTGACCCAAAAGATAGCTACAATCCTAGTTCACAGCAGATTACTATGTTTTCTATTTTGCCCCTTAACCATGTATAACATGTTCAACAGAGCAGAAATGACAGTTCATACCAAAACCGAAGTTGACCACGTTCCAAATATATCTAGCCAGAGGACATTTAAAGAAAATATGGTTAATCGAATCATTCTAACCACACAACAAGCATTTTTATTTGCAATCTTCTCTAGGTCTCAAAACATCTCTAGCTAAATGCTTTTCTTAATCATCAACCAAATAAATGTTTTGATCTTGAAATAAATTTTAGTTTTCCATAGAAACCTATAAGACACCAAACTACAAATTTGCATTGTATTGTAAAAAGACTTAACTAGGAACACTGTATCCAGAGTTAGTGAGCTTCCACACCAATCTATCAGGTTCCTTTGTTAGTTTAACATTTGCAAGCAAGTTACTCCGTTGCACCCATTTCTCCCCAAGATCCTCAATCAAAACTCTCCCGAACCTTCGTGTTGAAAACCCATTTTAGCTACAACTTTGATAATAATGTTTCTCTTTAGTGAGGTAGCAAAAAACCTTAGGAATTTCTTGGAAAGCTTTCATCGGCTATCCAATGAGAGTTCAAATACTTATTCCTTAAAATTTCCTGTCAACAATCTTGATCGTTACAAAGTTTCCAAATCCATTTTGCTAGTAAGGCAATGTTCAACAACTCCAGATCAAATATTCCTAGACCCCCTTGATATATACAAACCTCTCTCTACAAGGTGATATTTCTTTTTTTTTGCCTTTAGCTCCAACCAGAGAAATTTACTTCTAGTTTTTTCCATCCCTTCTCTTACCCTCACAGGCATTATGCAGAAGGAAAATATGTATAGAGGCACACTAGAAAGTGATAAATTAAATCAGTACTACTCTATCCCCCGATAGCTAGTAACTTCCCTTTTCCAAGGGCAAACTTTGTTCTCAATTTTGTCACATGTGGGCCTCCAATCCAAAATTTTAATCTCTTTTTATCCCCTGCTACTACTCCCAAATATTTCATTGGGAGCCTACCAGAGTTACATGTCAAAATTTTCTCGGAACTTTTCGCTCTAAGAATTGCCTCGTCAATGCATTGTATTAAAAAAAACACAAAGTATCATCTTCAAATTGCTGGCATGTTCAACACTATCCTCAAACATATTATAAGAATGACACCCCTTTGTCAATTAAATATGGTCAACCCAGCAAGCAACCCTGATTTAGTGCTCTCTCAGTTAATCGACAAGACATTTACAACAATGTCAACAAGTTGTGGAGACAGTGGGTCCCCTTGCCTTAACCCTTGGTAGCTAGCAAAGTATGCCCAATTTTTCCTTGGAATTTTGACACCAACTTTACCACTAGTAACTACCTTCATCGCCATATGAAAGAGCATATTTGCTCTAGCTCTCTTTTAGAGTCTAATGACAACACATCAACGTGTCTAATATGTGCTTGACATATGCAGGGAATTCACATGTTCATGAAACGTCGAGTCGGGAAAAGAGAGGCCCGGAAAAACCATGCAGTAGAGCTTTTTTGTGTCTGGCGGTAGTACCGCTGGCGCAGCGGTAGTACCGCTCCACCTGGAGCGGGACTCCTGCAGCTCAGCTGGTACTTCTCCTGGCGGTGGAACCGCGCGGTACCGCTGGTGTCAGCCAGCGGTAGTACCGCTGGTGGTACTGCCAGGAGTACCGCTAGGCCGAATTTGCTCTCTGGACTCGCTACGGTACCCAGCGGTACCCGCCTCGTACTACCGTTGGGTTCCTTCAAATTTATTCGAAGGATCCCAGCGGTACTACCGGTGGTGCCGCGGTAGTACCGCCAGTCCTGGCAGCTTCGGTACCTCTCAGAGGTACCGCTGCAGCTGGACCGTGCAGTGCACTTGGTACCGTTGCGCGTCCAGGCAACGGTAGTACCGCTCTCCCAGCGGTAGTACCGCTGTGCAGTTTTCTGCACATAACGGTTAGATTTTCAGGGACCCCTATTTAAAGACTGCTTCTTCTCCAAGAAGCGGAGCTCGCCCAAAAGAGAAGAACACCATTGTTGCAAGCTCAAGAATCATTAGATCTCCCAATCCCTCCACCCAAACTCACTCATACTTGGAGGATTGAAGGAGAAGGCCCGGATCTACAACTCCACCGAAGCGTTCTTCATTTCCCCCTCATTCACTTGAGGGATTTGAGCCTAGGGTTTCCACTAGGAAAACCTAGGCATCTTGTTGTTCTCACTTGCTTGTTACTTTTGTGTAGCAGGTGTTGTTGTGCTTGGGAGCCCCCAATCCTTTTGTGGGTTGTGCCTCAAGTTGTTGTAAGGGCTCCGGATTCCGCCTTGAAGGATTCCGATAAGGAAGGTGAACCGAGCTTTTGGGCAAGGTTCATCGGAGAATAGGGTGAGGCCATTTGTGGCGTCTTGAGTTTGATACTCACACCCCTCCAACGAGACGTACTCCCCTAAAAAGGAGGAACTCGGGAATAACTCTTTGTCTCCGCGTGCTTCCCGTTCGGTTACTCCTTTCTCGCTAGTTCTTACTTGTATCGTGCCTAGTCTAGTGTTAACTTGTCATATAGGTAAATTCACCTTAGTTGCATATCTAGAGAATTTACCGTTGTGTCAAGCCTAAACTCGAAAAAGAACTAAAAATTGAGTAGCACCTTTTCACCCCCCCCCCCTCTAGGTGGCCATACGTATCCTTTCAATTGGTATCAGAGCAAGGTTCTCTTGTTCGGGCTTAACCGCCTAAGAGTAGTATGGCCCTTGATGAGCATGGGAATGAGATACATGAGCTTCCTTCCGTGCCCACTTCGGTTTCCGTGGAGGACTTCAATTCCTTGAAGTCCAATATGGAAACCAAAATGGACAAGTTGCAAGAGATGATCATGCAACTCATGGAAGCGAAGGGTATCTCACCTCCACCCACCCCCCGTTCGTCGGAGGTTGACAAACCCGAGATGGATGTGGGTGATGGAAAAAAAAAGGGGGTGATCAAGATAAAATTGACAACCTAATTAAAACACCACCTAATGGTTCGGGAGTGTATGGTGCCGTTCCGTTCCCATACTCTCCCGACCCAATTATCCCTCATCCTCCTATTCATCTAAGGGGAAACCCACCTAAGCTAAATGCATCTTTGTTTACTAAATGGCAATCTTCTATGAGATCTTATGTGAACAGTGCTTCTATCGAGCTTTGGAGGATCATTGAGCAAGGGTATCAAGCCGTGGATGAATCCAACAAGACAAGAAGAGAAGTAGTTGATTGTCAACTAAATGCCACCGCTCTTGACTTGATCCGTGATGCCGTGGGAGAAGATGATATTCTCACATCGAGCATTGCACCACCGCCAAAGATGCATGGGCATGCCTTGTTGAGGTGTATGTTGGAAATGAAAGCATGAAGAGAAACCGGTTTGAGGAAATGAGCAACAAGGCCGAAGGTTTCTTCATGGAAGATGGAGAAGACCATGAGCAAATGTTCCGAAGACTCAAGTCTCTTGCCAATGCCTACAAAGCCCTTGGTGGGAAGAAGTATTGTTTGGTGATTGTCGATGACTATTCAAGATTTACATGGGTTTATTTCTTCAAGTTGAAGAGTGAGACCCAACAAGCCGTCATTGACATCTCCAATGAAGTGCAATGTCAACACAATGTTCCTATATTGGCCATTAGAAGTGACAATGGCTCCGAGTTCAAGAACTACACCCTAAATGAGTTTCTTAGTGAAGAGGGAATTCGTCATCAATATTCCGCTGCGTATACCCCTCAACAAAATGGTGTAGCCGAGAGGAAGAACCGGACCCTTATGGATATGGCAAGATCTATGTTGGCGGAGTTCAAGACCCCACTTTTCTTGTGGGCCGAGGCCATCTCCACGGCATGTCATTCATCTAACCGCCTCTACTTACGCACGGGCAAGAAGTTCACTCCATATGAAATGCTTACCGGCAACAAGCCCAATATTTCCTACTACCGGGTGTTCGGTTGTAAGTGTTTCTATAAGATTAAAGGTTATCGCTTAACTAAATTTGAGTCTAAAGCTTTTGAGGGTACTTTTATTGGTTACGGTGCCGAATCCCACACTTATAGAATCTACGACAAGACCTTCGGGACTATTGTAGAATCTTGTAGTGTGGAGTTTGATGAGAATGACGGCTCCCAAGTGGCGCAATTTCATGTTCGTGATGTAGATGATGAGGAACTCAAGATGCTATAAGGCGAATGGGCGTGGGATTCTTTCGTCCAGTCGAGATTTCTCATGAGGCGCCTCAAGAAGGACCAAGCTCCACCCATGTGGAGCAATCATCATCACAAGTGGACACCGCACCATCCGATGGAGCAAATGAAGCACCAAGCCAACAACAAGTTCAAGACCCTCCTCAAGTTGATCAAGTTACTACGCAAGAACCAAGTTCTCCAATTATTGATGCTAGCCACGATCAAGACCAAGGTCCATCTTCCCCTTCAAGTGATGAAGGTGTGCATTTTGAAGACCAAGGTCATCATTCCGGTCAAGACGGGGACGCAAATGATCAAGATGATCAAGATGAACAAGATGATCAAGAAATTCCTCCAAGCTCTCGTGAGGACATCAACACCCGTCGTCGTGCAAGAAATGTCAAGACCTTGTTGAGAAGGCAACACTTTTTAGACAATATTATTGGTGATTTGAAGGGCAAGGTTGTGACTAGAAGGCAATGCGCAAACTTTAGTGCCCATCAAGCTCACATATCCTTGGTGGAACCAAAGAAAGTCTTTGAAGCTATTGAAGATCCGGATTGGTTGGATGCTATGCATGAAGAGCTCAATAACTTCAAGCGCAACAAGGTGTGGAAGCTAGTTGAGAAGCCAAAAGAGTGCCGCAATGTTATAGGCACTAAATGGATATTCAAGAACAAGCAAGATGAACATGGCATGGTGGTGAGGAACAAGGCAAGATTGGTGGCTCAAGGGTTCTCTCAAGTTGAAGGCATTGATTTTGGAGAGACCTATGCTCCCGTGGCTCGCCTTGAGTCCATCTGTATCCTCCTTGCATATGCTTCTCATCATAATTTTATCTTGCAACAAATGGATGTGAAAAGTGCTTTTCTTAATGGTCCACTCAAAGAATTAGTATATGTTAAGCAACCACCGGGGTTTGAGGATCCCAAACTCCCTAACCATGTCTTCAAGCTCGATAAGGCACTCTATGGCCTTAAACAAGCCCCACGTGCGTGGTATGAGCACCTTAGAGAGCTTCTAGTAGACCGTGGATTTGAGGTTGGGCAAATCGATCCCACTCTCTTTACCAGAGAGTAAAAGGGGAGCTTTTCATATGCCAATTCTATGTGGACGATATTATCTTTGGCTCATCTAACAAAGCTTTCAATGATGAATTTTCAAAGCTTATGACCGATAGGTTTGAGATGTCCATGATGGGAGAGTTGAAGTTCTTCCTTGGTTTTGAGATCAAGCAATTGAGGGGAGGGACTTTCATCTCTCAAGCTAAATATATCCAAGACATGCTCAAGAAATTTGATATGGTTGGTGTTAAGGAGAAGCGCACTCCAATGGACACAAAGGTTCATCTTAAACTCAATCCAAATGGTCTTGATGTCGACCAAAAGGTATACCGTTCCATGATTGGTTCTTTGCTCTATCTTTGTGCATCTAGACCCGATATTGTGTTGAGTGTAGGGTGTGTGCAAGGTATTGATACGTCTCCAACGTATCCATAATTTCTGCTGTTCCATGCTTATATTATACCATTTGCTACATGTTTTATATACACTTCGTATCACTTTTATGCATTTTCTGGGACTAACCTATTAACAAGATGCCACAGTGCCAGTTCCCTGTTTTCTGCTGTTTTTGGTTTCAGAAAGTTACTTCTGGAAATATTCTCGGAATTGCACGAAACAAAAGGCCAAGTCCCTATTTTTCCAGCACGTACACGGAGTCCGAAGGAGAGACGAAGGGAGCCACGAGGTGGCCAAACCACCTGGCGGCGCGGCAGTGGGCCCAGCCGCGCCGCCTGTGGTTTGGGCCCCTCGGGGGTCCGCCGACATCGCCCCTTCGCCTATTTATTCCCCGAGACGTGAAAACCCTAAAACACCGAGCCTTTCATCCAGAACATATTCGCTGCCGCCGCCGTCGTCAACCCTAACTCGGGGGGTTTCTGAAGCTCTTCCCGGCACCCTGCCGGAGAGGGGAATCATCACCGGAGGGCTCTACATCGCCATGCCCGCCTCCGGAGTGATGCGTGAGTAGTTCATCCTTGGACTATGGGTCCATAGCAGTAGCTAGATGGTTGTCTTCTCCACTTGTGCCATCATGTTTAGATCTTGTGAGCTGCCTATCATGATCAAGATCATCTTATTGTAATGCTACATGTTGTGTTTGCTGGGATCTGACTTATATTGATACCTATGTGGAGCTGAATATTATATTATCATGTCTATGTCATTTGTGATCTTGCATGCTCTCCGTTACTTGTTGAAGCCTTGGCCAAGTGAATACTTGTAACTCCAAGAGGGGGTATTTATGCATGATAGTTGGGTTCAACCTCTATTTAACCTGGGATAGTGACAGCAAGTTCTAAGGTTGTAGATGTGTTGTTGCCACTAGGGGTAAAACAGCAATGCTTTATTCAAGGATGAATGTATTGTTTACATTACGCACATTACTTAATGCAATTGTCTGTTGCTTGCAACTTAATACTGGAAGGGGTACGGATGTTAACCGGAAAGTGGACTATTTAGGCATAGATGCATGCTGGATAGCGGTCTATGTACTTTGTCGTAATGCCCAAATGAATCTCATAGTAGACACCACAGCTCACACATGCATGTTATATGCACTTATCAATTGTCAATTGCCCAGCTGTAATTTGTTTACCCAGCATGTTAGTTATCTTATTGGAGAGACACCACTAGTGAACTGTGGACCCCGGTCCATTCTTTTACATCTGAAATACAATCTACTGCAATCATTGTTCTCTACTGTTTTATGCAAACAAACATCATTTCCATTCGATACGTTTAACCCTTTGTTTTCAGCAAGCCGGTGAGATTGACAACCTCACTGTTAAGTTGGGGCAAAGTAATTTGATTGTGTTGTGCAGGTTCCACGTTGGCACCGGAATCCCTGGTGTTGCGCCGCACTACACTCCTTCACCAACACCTTCGAAGCAAACCTCGTTTTCCTACTGGTTCGATTAAACCTTGGTTTCATACTGAGGGAAAACTTACTGCTGCACTCATCATACCTTCCTCTTGGGGTTCCCAACTGACGTGTGACGTACAAGCATTGTTTCTGGCACTGTTGCCGGGGAGATATTCCCTCGTCAACTAGAGCCACCAACACGTTTTCTGGCGCCGTTGCCGGGGAAAACCGAATTGCTTCTGCAAGGGGAGTCTCTCACACCCAATCTCTTTACTTTGTTATTTGTCTTGCTTAGTTTATTTTTATTTAGTCTTGTTTGCTCTCTTTATCAAAAACACAAAAAAATTAGTTCCTTTTTATTTCGAATTACTATTATGACTAGTTGTTTTCAATGTCTTATCTCTATGAAACTGGGTCTCGTTATAAGAATTACCGCTTCTCTCCAAAAGGAAAACATCTATGGGAACAAATAAGAAGATTGAATGGTTTTGCTAAGAACTTGTGTTCTACATATGATGAATCCTACTGCTTTAATGAATCTCTTTGCTATAGAAGGCACAAACATCTCCCTTTCCAATGTGAGTATACTGATAATGAAACCTTGGCTGCCTATGCTAAAGGAAACTATGATTTTGGTAATCTTGAACAAATTGAAGAGTTTATTGTTTTTAAGGGTGCCCTTGAAATTAGTTCTTATCTTGAACATAAAACTGATGCCCCTTATAAATCTGAATGTATTGCCATACTTAAATATTGTTGTGATACCTACAAGGATAATAATTCTTACATTACTGAACATCTTGAGAGGATGTTTCCTCAAAAAGATGAAACTTGTGCCTTGCAGGAACCTGAGGAAGAGGAAATTGCTGAAACTGTGATCTCATTGGATGAAAAAGAGGAGGAGAGTGAAGAACAAAAGGAGGATCTACCTTCTAATGACAGTAACTCTTCAACTCTTACACTATTTAATTGCCCTCCATGCCTACCTAAGGAGGAAGAGTGTTATATTGTTGAATGCCATGATTCTTTTGAAATATCTCCTTTTGATAAATTTTACGTAACAAGCTCCTTGACTCAAGAAAACGAAATTTCAGAAATAAAACAATGGCTCCCTAATGCTATATATGATAATGCTCTTGATGATGGTCCTATATTGCCTAATGATATTTATTATACTACTATTGTCAAAAGTGGGTTTAATGACCCCACTGTTTTTGAACTTAATAAAAATTATGTGTTTGTAGATCATGAAAAGCATGCTTTATGTGATAGTTATATAGTTGAGTTTGTTCATGATGCTACTGAAAGTTATTATGAGAGAGGAAAATATGGTTGTAAAAGTTTTCAAGTCACTAAAACACCTCTCTTTATGTTGAAAGTTTTGAAGTTGTACTTGTTTCATCTTTCTATGCTAGTTGCTTTATGCTTCAATAATTTATTTTGTTACAAGGTTCCCTTGCATAGAAAGTGGGTTAGACTTAAATGCGTTTGATATTTGCCTCTTGATGCTCTCTTTTGTTTTTCAAGTTCTATTCCTATGAGAGCATCATTAAAATCTTTTAGCCTAGCTAAAGGCATTAAAGAAAGCGCTTTAGGGAGGCAACCCTTTATCTTTTATTTTAGTTTTTCTCAAGGAGTTTTGTTACTTCTGTAGCAACTCCTTTGTATCTTTATTTTATCGCAATGTTGTGCCAAGTAAAGTTCTATATTGAAAGTTGATGCAAGATTTGGATTTCTGCGCAGTGACAGATTTTTAGCTGTCACGGATTTGAGCTTATCTCCCTGTAGAAAATTCAAAAAATTCTGAGAAAAATCACGCATATTCCTGAGATATGTACGCAACTTTCATTATTTTAGGCCAGATCCATCTGAGCAACTTAAGTGCCTCGAAAAAATTCGTCATTCCAGACTGTTCTGTTTTTGACAGATTCTGCCTTTTGTTTTGCATTCGCTCTTTTACTGTGTTTGTGTGGATTTCTTTGCTCCACAAAGCATTGGTGGCTGTAGCTAATGTCCAGAAGCTTTGGGATTGATTGTATCATTACAGAATATGAGAATTTTTGATTATGCACTAACCCTCTAATGAGAACTGTCTTGAGTTTGGTGTGAAGGAAGTTTTCAAGGATCAAGCGAGAAGGGTGATATTATGTGATCAAGAAGAGTGAAAAGCCTAAGCTTGGGGATGCCCCCGTGGTTCATCCCAACCATATTCAGAGAGACTCAAGCGTCTAAGCTTGGGGATGCCCAAGGCATCCCCTTCTTCATCAACAAACTTATCAGGTCATCTCTAGTGAAACTATATTTTAATTCTTTCACATCTTATGCGCTTTACTTGGAGCGTCTGTGTGTTTTTATTTTTGTTTTTGTTTGAATAAATTCGGATCCTAGCAATCCTTGTGTGGGAGAGAGACACGCTCCGCTTTTTCATGTGAATACTCATGTTCTTCACTTATATTTGTTGAGTATTCTTAACTAGCTACTGCAGTGCTTTTAGCTCCTGTTTTTCATGCATCTCTTCGAGCTGTTAGCACTTGTTTATAAATACTCTCTTGCTGCATTATATTATCATTTGGAGAGTTTATGTTTAATAAATTGATTGGTGTTTGTTTGGAAGAAAGAAAATGCTACATGTAGTAGTTGGTATTGGAAAAGACATATGCATTCTTGTAGATCATTGTCTTGTTTTGATTTGATGCTTTGCAATTGTTTTGAGCTCTCAAGTAGATCATGTTTAAGCTCTTGCATCATGTAGTTAAAGCCTAGTAGTGGAGAACTACCGTAGAGCTTGTTGAGACTTGGGATGCATATTTGTTCTCTCTAAGGTCTAGATATTTTCTGGTAAAATGTTTGAGCAACAAGGAAGACAGTGTAGAGTCTTATAATACTTGCAATATGTTTTTATGTGATTCTTGCTGTACCGGTTTATACTTGTGTTTGCTTCAAACAACCTTGCTAGCCTAAACTCTGTACTGAGAGGGAATGCTTCTCGTGCATCCAAAACTTGAGCCAAAACCCATGCCATTTGTGTCCACCATACCTACCTACTATGTGGTATTTCCTGCCATTCCAAGTAAATATTTCATGTGCTACCTTTAAACTATTCAAAACTTTATTACTCCTTATTTGTGTCAATGTTTTATAGCTCATGAGGAAGTATGTGGTGTTTTATCTTTCAATCTTGTCATTTACTTCTGACAGACTTTCACCTGGACTAGTGGCATATACATCCGCTTATCCAATAATTTGCAAAAAGAGCTGGCAACGGGGTGCCCAGCCCCAATTAATTACAACTTTCATTAATAATTCTCTTCACATGTTTTGCCCTGATTTATCAGTAAGCAACTTAATTTTGCAATAGACACTCCTCCATGGTATGTGAATGTTGGAAGGCACCCGAGGATTCGGTTAGCCATGGCTTGTGTAAGCAAAAGGTTGGGAGGAGTGTCATCTATAAAGAAACTAAAATACATGTGTAAACAAAAGAGAAGAGGGATGATCTACCTTGCTGGTAGAGATAACGTCCTTCATGGGAGCCGCTCTTTGAAAGTCTGGTTGACAAGGGGGTTAGAGTGCCCACTACCATTCGTTGACAACAACAAACACCTCTCAAATACTTATTTTGTGCTCTCTATATGCTTTCGAAAACTTAAAAAGCTCTAGCACATGATTTAATCCCTGCTTCCCTCTGCGAAGGGCCTATCTTTTACTTTATGTTGAGTCAGTTTACCTACTCCTTTCTATCTTAGAAGCAAACACTTGTGTCAACTTTGTGTGCATTGATTCTTACATATTTACTTATTGCACTTGTTATATTGCTTTATGTTGACAACTATCCATGAGATATACATGTTACAAGTTGAAAGCAAATGCTGAAACTTAATCATCCTTTGTGTTGCTTCAATGCCTTTTACTTTGAATCTATTGCTTTATGAGTTACCTCTTATGCAAAACTTTTTGATGCTTGTCTTGAAAGTACTATTCATGAAAAGTTTTTGCTTATATGATTCATTGTTTACTCTTTATCTATTTGTTAGCAAACTATAGATCATTGCTTTGAGTCACTTCATTCATGACATGAGCCTTGCAATATATTGATCAAGATTGTGTGAAAGCATGTCTCCTCAGAAATTATTTGTTGTTATCGTTTTACCTACTCGAGGACGAGTAGAACTAAGCTTGGGGATGCTTGATACGTCTCCAACGTATCCATAATTTCTGCTGTTCCATGCTTATATTATACCATTTGCTACATGTTTTATATACACTTCGTATCACTTTTATGCATTTTCTGGGACTAACCTATTAACAAGATGCCACAGTGCCAGTTCCCTGTTTTCTGCTGTTTTTGGTTTCAGAAAGTTACTTCTGGAAATATTCTCGGAATTGCACGAAACAAAAGGCCAGTCCCTATTTTTCCAGCACGTACACGGAGTCCGAAGGAGAGACGAAGGAGCCACGAGGTGGCCAAACCACCTGGCGGCGCGGCAGTGGGCCCAGCCGCGCCGCCTGTGGTTTGGGCCCCTCGGGGGTCCGCCGACATCGCCCCTTCGCCTATTTATTCCCCGAGACGTGAAAACCCTAAAACACCGAGCCTTTCATCCAGAACATATTCGCTGCCGCCGCCGTCGTCAACCCTAACTCGGGGGGTTTCTGAAGCTCTTCCCGGCACCCTGCCGGAGAGGGGAATCATCACCGGAGGGCTCTACATCGCCATGCCCGCCTCCGGAGTGATGCGTGAGTAGTTCATCCTTGGACTATGGGTCCATAGCAGTAGCTAGATGGTTGTCTTCTCCACTTGTGCCATCATGTTTAGATCTTGTGAGCTGCCTATCATGATCAAGATCATCTTATTGTAATGCTACATGTTGTGTTTGCTGGGATCTGACTTATATTGATACCTATGTGGAGCTGAATATTATATTATCATGTCTATGTCATTTGTGATCTTGCATGCTCTCCGTTACTTGTTGAAGCCTTGGCCAAGTGAATACTTGTAACTCCAAGAGGGGGTATTTATGCATGATAGTTGGGTTCAACCTCTATTTAACCTGGGATAGTGACAGCAAGTTCTAAGGTTGTAGATGTGTTGTTGCCACTAGGGGTAAAACAGCAATGCTTTATTCAAGGATGAATGTATTGTTTACATTACGCACATTACTTAATGCAATTGTCTGTTGCTTGCAACTTAATACTGGAAGGGGTACGGATGTTAACCGGAAAGTGGACTATTTAGGCATAGATGCATGCTGGATAGCGGTCTATGTACTTTGTCGTAATGCCCAAATGAATCTCATAGTAGACACCACAGCTCACACATGCATGTTATATGCACTTATCAATTGTCAATTGCCCAGCTGTAATTTGTTTACCCAGCATGTTAGTTATCTTATTGGAGAGACACCACTAGTGAACTGTGGACCCCGGTCCATTCTTTTACATCTGAAATACAATCTACTGCAATCATTGTTCTCTACTGTTTTATGCAAACAAACATCATTTCCATTCGATACGTTTAACCCTTTGTTTTCAGCAAGCCGGTGAGATTGACAACCTCACTGTTAAGTTGGGGCAAAGTAATTTGATTGTGTTGTGCAGGTTCCACGTTGGCACCGGAATCCCTGGTGTTGCGCCGCACTACACTCCTTCACCAACACCTTCGAAGCAAACCTCGTTTTCCTACTGGTTCGATTAAACCTTGGTTTCATACTGAGGGAAAACTTGCTGCTGCACTCATCATACCTTCCTCTTGGGGTTCCCAACTGACGTGTGACGTACAAGCATTGTTTCTGGCACTGTTGCCGGGGAGATATTCCCTCGTCAACTTAGAGCCACCAGGTATCAAGCCGCTCCTAAAGAAAGCCATGATATGGCGGTCAAAAGAATCCTCGATATTTGGCTCATACCCCAAAGTTTGGTTTGTGGTACCCTAAGGACAAGGTTTTCTCTCTTTGTGGGTACACGGACTCGGATTGGGCCGGTGATCATGATGATAGGAAGTCCACTTCCGGGGCTTGCCAATTTCTTGGTGGTTCCTTGGTGAATTGGTCTTCCAAGAAGCAAAATTGTATATCTCTCTCCACCGCCGAAGCCGAGTATGTGGCCGCCGCAAGTGCATGCACCCAATTGTTATGGATGAGGCAAACTTTAAAGGAATACGGTGTCATTTGTGACAAAGTGCCTCTTTTATGTGACAATACAAGTGCTATCAATATTGCCCACAACCCGGTGCAACATTCAAGAACCAAGCATATTGAGATTCGTCATCACTTTATTCGAGATCATGTTACCCGTGGTGATATTGAGCTAAGCCATGTTTCTACACAAGACCAACTTGCCGATATTTTCACGAAGCCTCTTGATGAAGCAAGATTCACTTATTTGAGGAATGAGCTAAATATCGTGGATTCAAGGAGCGTGGCTTGACTATTTTGCATACACACCTATGTCTTAACTATCTATTGTGTTTAGGTGTAGGCAGGGGAGTACGGTCCTAATACATTGGACCATCCCTCCCCCCATTATGCCGACAGTAAGATTTCATTTGCTTTTCTATTTTCAATTCATGAAAATGTGAGCTTAAATGACGAGTGTTGGTTGTGAACCCAAGATACATCTTCGCGGTGTCACGCCATAATCTCATACATGGTGGCCTAGGCCACCGCCCTCCTCTTTGTGAGGAGTTGGATCTTATTTGGTTTATTTGGATTTTATTTGGACCTCTTTGTATTTTGTGGAGAGCACCAAGTTTGGCTTTTCTTGTTTGATTCTTGCAAACTTGGTTTGCCTCTCTTCCCCCAGTTACTTTCTCTATCCTAAGCCAATATCCTATCCCATAAACATCTCTCTCTGTTTGTAAAACTTTGTGACCGACCCGTCGACGTTTCGTGGCAAAAGTGCCCGGTACTACCGGTGCCCTCGCGGTACTACCGCTGCCTGGAGTTTCCAGGCACAGCAGTCCCTCGAGCGGTACCGTAGTCACCAGGTGCCTAGTACTACCGTTGATTCACAGCATTTTTTTGCTGGAAGTCAATAGTACCAGGTAGCGGTACTACCGGTGGACCAGCGGTACTACCGTTCCCTCCCAGGAGCGGTACAACCGCAGGCTACCGTCAGTACCAGCGCGGGCGGTACTACCGCTGGGTCAGCGGTACTACCGCTGGGTGCGTTTACACCAGGGGTTAAGTTGGGTGTGGAGCGGTAGTTTCTTATTCTACCCTCTCCACCCCGACCCCCTTTTTCGAAACGCACCCCACCGCTGCCGCCGCCGCCACGATTCGTCGCCGGGAGCCCACCTCCGGCCTGGATAGCCCCTCTCCGGCCAGAAGGAAGCTCAAGCACCCTCTCCTTCCTCCTCTCCTCCGCGATGAGCTCCGGTGCTGGCAAGCAGGCTAGTGGGAGTCACACCAAGCGGGCTGCTAAGCGTGCTCGTTCAGGCAAGGGCATTCGTGAAGAAGATGATGAACCTGAAGTTATGCCTGAGAAGACCACTCGTCGTTAGAAGTCTAATGCTGCAAAGGCCAAAGCTGCTCAAAGCAAGTCACTCAACCTTATGTCATCCAAGGATTTTGTTCGAGAGAGGCGGATGAATCCCTATGCCACTCCTAAGCTCAGCACTTTCACCACTCCGGGGTTTCACAATCTATTTCAAGAGAAAATATTCTATGAAGTCCTTCCCAAGCACAAGACCAAGGTTGTTGAACAGTTTTGCATTGACACCGACTACATGGAGAGGCACCTTGAGTACTTTGGAGAAGCTATTGGAATTTGCAAGGAGTTTGGGATTTATGACTATATTGGGCTGCAACAGAGTTTCAATGATCACCTTGTCTTGCAGTTCTTTGCCACTGTTCACTTCTTCTCCGACGAGCGAAGGCGGATCAAATGGATGTCAAAAGATGTCATTCTTGAGGCCAAGTGGAGTGAGTTTGCCTCTCTTCTTGGCTTAGTTGACAATGGCTTTGTGTTGAATGAAGATGCTCAGCAACAATTCTTCCGCATCAACTATAACTCACATCCGATGAAGCCCGAGGTCCTCTATGATCTGTACATCCAAGGACGTGCCTTGGTGGGGTTCCAAAAGAACTTGCTAAAGGTTTGGGACATCATGCACAGGATCTTCCGCAACACCGTTGCGCCCTGTGTGGGCAACTTTGACCAAATCCATGGAAAACTTATTGATCTCTTGTTTGAATCTTCTATCATGGTTGGGCAAGGCAAGAAACTTGATGTGATGGACATCATATGGCATGAGATGTATGCTGTGGTGATGAAAGGAGACCTTCCATTTTTGGTGCTCACGTTATGCAGTTGATCACTCACACGTGGACGAGGAAGAAACTTCCTTTGGCTCTCTTGGACAATGAGGAGAATCCCACTGAGCACAAGGTCAAGGAGCTGAGCATAAAGAAACATCTTGCTCCGCTTATTCCCGATGAAGACGAAAGCTCCTCCAATGATGAAGATGATCCCTTGTTTGAGCTTCCTCCCAAGGCGAATGCTCGAGATAAAGGTTTCAAGAAGTGGGTGACTGGTGCTATGAAGACCATCTTTTGCCGCCAAGATGATGCTGACAAGAGGGCCTATAAGGAACATGTTAGGAACAAGAAAGAGCATCAACTCACTCGTCAGCGTTTTGAGCACCTAGGCGTTCCAGTTAAGCCCGGGTCTGAGGACAGAATTACTGTAGAAGCTGATTGGCTCAAGCACCGTCGCCCTTGGGTGGATTTCGATCTTCAGGATGATGCTTCCTCATCTCAGCCTGATATCCCTTGGTCTCGCACTCAGATTGGTTCCTCCGCTGCTCATGCTGATGCAGAAGTTTCTGATGATGATAACGAGGAGGGTGATGGTACAGATTCTGCCGAGAAAAGTGCTGAGGTCGCCCCGGCCTCTACCTCCGATGAAGACTCCGCCGAGGAGTGACTTCCACTAGGGACGTTAGCATCGCCTCTCTCTTTTTGGTGTCATGATGCCAAAGGGGGAGAGTGTTCTATTAGGTTCTCCGGGGTTTTGCATGGTTGAGGGCACAAGCTCGTTTCTTATATTTGGTGTTTGTCTATCGCTTGTGCTCCTCGTTTTTATTTTGCTTTCGTTGAACTCATGGGGTAAGACATGTGAGAACTTTAAATTCTTGTAAGACTTTGTCATATGTGTGCAAGACTATGTATGTTGTTTATCTCTTGTCTTACCTTTGTGTTTTTCTTTGATCTTGCTCGGTTTCCAAAATCTAGGGGGAGTGTTGATCCTAACTTATATGCATTTTGCATTCAAAAGCAAATTTATACTAATGCATATTGTTAGGGGGAGCCCGTCTATATTTTGTGAACCATTTTTTTGATGTGTTGTCATCATACTCCAAAAAGGGGGAGATTGAAAGAGCATATTGCTCTAGCTCTCTTTAGAGTCCAATGACAACACATCAACATGTCTAATATGTGCTTGACATATGCAGGGAATTCACATGTTCATGAAACGTCGAGTCGGGAAACGAGAGGCCCGGAAAAACCATGCAGTAGAGCTTTTTTGTGTCTGGCGGTAGTACCGCTCCACCTGGAGCGGGACTCCTACAGCTCAGCTGGTACTTTCCTGGCGGTGGTACCGCGCGGTACCGCTGGTGTCAGCCAGCGGTAGTACCGCTGGTGGTACCGCCAGGAGTACCGCTAGGCGAATTTGCTCTCTGGACTCGCTACGGTACCCAGCGGTCCCCGCCTCGTACTACCGTTGGGTTCCTTCAAATTTATTCGAAGGATCCCAGCGGTACTGCCGGTGGTGCCGCGGTAGTACCGCCAGTCCTGGCAGCTTCGGTACCTCTCAGAGGTACCGCTGCAGCTGGACCGTGCAGTGCACTTGGTACCGTTGCGCGTCCAGGCAACGTAGTACGCTCTCCCAGCGGTAGTACCGATGTGCAGTTTTCTGCACATAACGGTTAGATTTTCAGGGACCCCTATTTAAAGACTGCTTCTTCTCCAAGAAGCGGAGCTCGCCCAAAGAGAAGAACACCATTGTTGCAAGCTCAAGAATCATTAGATCTCCCAATCCCTCCACCCAAACTCACTCATACTTGGAGGATTGAAGGAGAAGGCCCGGATCTACAACTCCACCGAAGTGTTCTTCATTTCCCCCTCATTCACTTGAGGGATTTGAGCCTAGGGTTTCCACTAGGAAAACCTAGGCATCTTGTTGTTCTCACTTGCTTGTTACTTTTGTGTAGCAGGTGTTGTTGTGCTTGGGAGCCCCCAATCATTTTGTGGGTTGTGCCTCAAGTTGTTGTAAGGGCTCCGGATTCCGCCTTGAAGGATTCCGATAAGGAAGGTGAACCGAGCTTTTGGGCAAGGTTCATCGGAGAATAGGGTGAGGCCATTTGTGGCGTCTTGAGTTTGATACTCACACCCCTCCAACGAGACGTACTCCCCTAAAAAGGAGGAACTCGGGAATAACTCTTTGTCTCGCGTGCTTCCCGTTCGGTTACTCCTTTCTCGCTAGTTCTTACTTGTATCGTGCCTAGTCTAGTGTTAACTTGTCATATAGGTAAATTCACCTTAGTTGCATATCTAGAGAATTTACCGTTGTGTCAAGCCTAAACTCGAAAAAGAACTAAAAATTGAGTAGCACCTTTTCCCCCCCTCTAGGTGGCCATACGTATCCTTTCACATATCAGTGAATTTGTAGGGAAGTCTTTAAACTAAGAAAGTCCATTCAATTTTATCAAAGGTTTTTTCGAAGTCAAATTTGAAGAGCACCCAGACCTTTATTTCTACGCAAATCATTCATAACCTCATGCGAGACACACTCCTTCCATGATGTACCTACCCTTAAAAAAACAGTTTGAGTATGTTTGATCACAATTTTAATCACTTTTGACAACCTATTAACCAAAACGTTGGTCACGATCTTGAGAGTGACATTCAACAAGCATATAGGCCTATATTTCAGCGTCATGTTTGTGTCTTTTTCTTTGGTACTAGTGTCATCACTCCATAGCTGAGACTAGATACATCTAGAGCCCCATTATGAAAGTCATTTAGATGCCCAAACAGATCACTTTTAACTCTTTCTCGATGCTTCAGGTAAAAAACAACATTGAACCCATCAGGGCAAGCAGTTTATTTGTTGCCATACCAAACATGGCATCTTCCTACTCCTTAGGACTAAAAGGTACAACCAATATATCTACATACTCATTGGAGATCCTGCTAAAGCCATCCCCATCTAGACCAAAATAAATTCTTATAGAATTTAGTTATGTAACCCATAAGATTTTGCTGGTCCCCAATAACCCCTTCACCCCAAGAAAGTCTAATCATAGAAGTTTTGTTTCTCTTACCATTAGCTTTTGCATGATGGTATTTGGTGTTGTTATCCCCTTGCAAATAATCTTTCTCGTTTGATCTCTGAATCAATTTTATCTCCTTTTCTCTGACCATTTTCCTAAGTTGGGATTTTATTTGAATCTCTGCTGCTCTGTCGGCAATAACAAGGCAATTTTTTTTCACTTTATTATCTAATTCATCCAACTATTGTGCCAACATTTTCCTTTTTTCTCCTGTAATCCCCTTGGACATTCATATCCCATCCTTTTAGTTTTTGTCTAAGAAAATTAAAGCTCTCTTGCCATCTATCAATGTTTGATCTCCCCTATAGTTTATATCCCAATTGTCCTTTATTAGATCTTTAAGTTACGATCCGAGGAACCAGCAATTCTGAAAATGAAAATAAGCTGGTACTACAGGTTTTTCTCCAGATTTAATTAACAATGAGGAGTGACTAAATAGTTCACTACTCATTAGGTAGTGTAGATGCACACACTAATGGGAAATGTTCTTCCCAAGTGGGTGAAACAAGTACTCATATCACAACATTAAAAAGAGGACTATATACCCGTGAAACTCACTTCTGCACCCGGGTGCACATGCACCCGGTTTTGGATTTTTTTTTTTGAAAATTCAAAACATGTCGAAAAATTCCGAAAAAAATCATGCACGTACCTGAGCATGTCACCCACCATCGTGTCAAATTTGGCGACGAGTCGACATCGTATGCGCCCTGTGCAAAAATGACAAATCTCAGATCTGAAAAAATATTTCAGATCTGAGATTTGTCATTTTTGCACAGGGCGCATACGATGTCGACTCGTCGCCAAATTTGACACGATGGTGGGTGACATGCTCAGGTACGTGCATGATTTTTTTCGGAATTTTTCGACATGTTTTGAATTTTCAAAAAAAAAAATCCAAAACCGGGTGCATGTGCACCCGGGAGCCAAAACGACCTCCTCCTATATACCCCTGGCTCATCATGTACTGCGTTTCATGTTTTTTGAGATGTACTGGGCTTCATTCGGCTCTTAGTCGACGTACCGTGTCAGGTCATATCTACGAGGCCCAGCTTGCCCAAGTACCCAACCTAGCCCAGTTTCAGCAGGCCCACAGCCCATTTTCGAGCAAACCCTAACCCCTGCAGCGACGAACCCATATAAACACCCACCTTCGCCTTCCTCCACCAGCCCTTTCCCCGCCGCCGCCAAACCAACCCCCTACCCCCACCACCTCCCCGCCGCCGCAATGGCAACCTCCGCGCGCCCGCTGGTCTCCGTCAAGGCCTGGAGGGCGACATGGCCACGGACTCGGCCGGCATCCCGATGCCGCACGTATTCCGCGCGCCGATCCGCCCCGATGTCGTCCGCTTCACCCACAAGCTCATCTCCTGCAACAGCCGCCAGCCCTACGCCGTCTCCCGCAAGGCCGGCCACCAGACCTCGGCCGAGTCCTGGGGAACGGGTCGCGCCGTCTCCCGTATACCCCGTGTGGGCGGTGGCGGCACCCACCGCGCCGGCCAGGGAGCCTTCGGCAACATGTGCCGCGGCGGGCGCATGTTCGCGCCCACCAGGATCTGGCGCAAGTGGCACCGCCGCGTCAACGTCCGCCTCCGCCGTGTCGCCGTCGCCTCGGCGCTCGCCGCCACCGCCGTCCCGTCCCTCGTCCTCGCCCGCGGCCACCGCATCGAGTCCGTGCCCGAGTTCCCGCTCGTGGTGTCCGACTCCGCCGAGGGCATCGAGAAGACCGCCCAGTCCATCAAGGTCCTGAAGCAGCTCGGGGCCTACGCTGACGCCGAGAAGGCCAAGGACTCCGTGGGCATCCGCCCGGGGGTGGGTAAGATGCGCAACCGCAGGTACATCAACCGCAAGGGCCCCCTCATCGTCTACGGCACCGAGGGCTCAAAGATCGTCAAGGCCTTCCGCAACCTCACTGGTGTTGATGTGGCCAATGTCGAGCGCCTCAACCTGCTCGACCTCGCCCCTGGTGGCCACCTTGGCAGGTTTGTGATCTGGACCGAGTCTGCTTTCAAGAAGCTCGACGAGGTTTATGGTTCCCTTGAGACGCCTTCACTGAAGAAGAAGGGCTTCGTGCTCCCAAGGGCCAAGATGGCCAACGCAGACCTGTCCAGGCTCATCAACTCTGACGAGGTCCAGTCTGTGGTGAAGCCCATCAACAAGGAGGTCAAGCGCAGGGAGTCTAGGAAGAACCCCCTCAAGAATGCCGCTGCTGTGCTCAAGCTCAACCCGTACTTCGGGACTGCGCGCAGGATGGCTGTTCTTGCTGAGGCGGCGCGTGTCAAGGCCAGGAAAGACAAGATCGACTCCAAGAGGACCAAGCTCAGCGCGGTATGCTACTCCTTCCCTTTGTGCCCTGTTTCATATCATCATATATTTACATATAGCACATACGTTACATGAGTGTGAGAATGCCCTCTATTGTCCATAGTGATTGCAGTTTATGATGCTAGCTATGCTATAGTGTCATGCTTGACTGCTTGTAGTGTTGTATGAGGCTGTATTTCTATATACTTTAGTTTACAGTCAGGTTTAATCTTGGATATTCGTATTGAAGCCACCTGGCTTAATTTCTTAATGTCCTTCTGTTATATGGTAGTTTGTCTAGTTTGAATCTTGTTAGCCTGTACATGTGTTTTATTCTGTTGCTTTCTCATACAATGCAGTGTAATAGAACACTTCCATCAGTACATTATAGAGTAACAGATGCATTACACAGTATCTGCAGCTGTTTGATATGTTATGCCCTTAATGTGCCATTATTGTTTTTGGCATGGTAAACTGCTTATTTGATGTGCTAGCACGAAATCTCTGTAGTAAGTTATTCAATCTGATTGTCTTTGCTAAGATGCGTGCCTAAAATTTGGCATAATCCTGTTGTGCCTTCTAACCATGACTGCAGTTTACCTGTCCTCTTATTCTTTAGCACTGAAACCTCAACAAGTATGTACACTGTTTGTTTTTGCTAGTTGCATGCCTAAAACCTGGTGTAATCTTGATTTGCCTTGTAAACGCTACTGCATTTTTACCGTCCTGATAGTTAGCTCTCAATCTTCCAGGCATGTTAAGGTGTTTGTTTTTGCGAGTTAGATGCATAAAATCTAGGGTGTTCTCCCACATCTGCTTTTGTTCTGTCCCGGTACATCAGGGTAGCTTTGTTTGCAAACATAAATTTGTTTTGAGGACACCAACTGAATGATATTAGCAGTATTTGTTGGTCGTTTATTTGTATGCGCCCTTTCATGTTTGGTTGCGTGACTAACTATTTGTTTTTGCGAAGTCGTTTTCTTCAGTTGTCTGATTTCAGATGATTCAGTATCTTATTATTGTTGATATTCTCATTATACTGAACAACTTCCCTATTGTTATTTTTATAGGAGGAGGCTTCTAAGATCAAGGCTGCTGGGAAGGCATGGTACCAGACGATGATCTCTGACAGCGACTACACGGAGTTTGACGTCTTCTCCAAGTGGCTTGGCGTTAGCCAGTGATCATCTTCTGGCCAAAGTAGTAGCAAGTTTATCATCTTACCTTAAGATCAGAAGAAACTATTATTTTCTGTTATTATTGTGACATGGCGTTTGCTATTCTGGAGTTTCAGGCACTGTATGCTGTTTTGGTAGTTCTTTATCTGGAGTGTTTTACCTGTGGACACATTTGGAGACATAGTATATCGCATGCTTTTTGCAGTCAAATTCGCTATTTTGTTGCGGTTTGCATTGGTTACCTTCTATTCTGATATCTAATCATATGGATGCAAGATAAACTAGGGATACTGAACTGTGAAGTTCAATCTGGTCATCATATTTTGCAGGGTAGCTTTGCAAAGGTGTAGACTTATATGCTGATTACTAAATGAATTTAAGTAGAATAGCAAAAAAATATAACATGAAGTGCTTATGGGAACCAAGGGACTAGTGTATTTTAGTATTTTAGGTCTCTTTGAGATCCTTCTGAGTTCAGAAAGATCTTAATCCTCGGGTGTAGGTAGCTTTGGTGAATCCGTTCTTCTGGATGAGGTTCTAGACTGGTAGCCCTTCTTTTTGGGAGAAAAACATCACAGAAATCTATAAGCATCTTACACATTGTTACCTGTATAGGACCGTCAGTTAACACCCTAGTTTCATACTCTGGAAGCATAAGCAAGGTCTTAATTTAGCAAATGAACTTGTAGTAGTAACCTTTGTTCACTTGAATCAAATGAGGCAGCTGATGAACTTGCGAGGCATGCGCACCAGACTACTTCATGCCTAGACCTCACTATTGTTGAGTAATAAAGGTTATTACTGCTGTAAAAAAAGGTTGTTACTTACTGCAGCAAGCTTCCATCTTCGTGGTTGGTTTCTTGTAGGCATTGTTTTGTAGAGCACCGAGTGTTTAACATGTATTATCGTCTAATTGTCAGAGTTTACTGGTTTCGTGCATACGGTCGCATTCTGCTTTTTTTGTCCTGCTTTGCTCATATGCACTTTCTACGAGAACAAGTTACTTTATGCACCTGTGATGTGGATATACATCTCTTATATCCTCTCTACCCGCGCAAGTGCCAATCAGCATGTCTTGCCACCGATCAAACATTATCTACACGTCTGCAAGTTTGTCATCTAGCTTTCCACTCAAGCCTTATCAAGATCCAACGTGCTTCTCAGTTGAAAACATGGTGCTCAAAAATTTGATCAGATGAGTCAATGGACAACACCCTCCTTGTTGTCCTGACATTTGGGACAGGGGAGGATGGGACTTTGCCACTTTGGGTAGTGGAGTTGCGAAGACGAACGAACCCCGGTTGATCTTAAGATCCGAATGCGATATTAATTTGTAGATTCTATTTTATGGACAGCTTCTACATGCTGCTAAAACAGGCTGGTATTCGCACAGCTAAGATTCACTTGTTGTCTTACCTTAAAATAAACCAAGGAGCAAGGAAGATACACTGAGAGACAGGAGGGGAGGGAGACAATGTTAGCATAAAACACACGAGGAAAGAGCTGGCGCACCGTTGTCACCACAGCATAAAACCCCTCGCGAACGGGACGCATTGTTCTCGTCGCCGATTCCACCTGGAGAACGTGAAAAAGAACCAGCGAATGGCACATAGTAGTAGCGTGCACACAAGCAGTTTATCTATGTCTCCAATCTTGGGAATTAGTTGGCACCTTTCGTAAGCAAAGCACGAGCTATTTGCCTATCTAGGTTAGTGTTTGTGGATTATCGCCTCTTTTATTGTGGATCAGGTTGACTTCATGGATGCAGGTGAAGATGGTGCGAGCGGCGTTGCTGATGGAGCAGGCTGGAGGCCTCTCGGGTTCGAGTTTCGAAGACTTCCCGTCCGCTTGGGGGCTGCTTCCGATCCAAGGTGTCAAGGAAGCTGTGGCGGCGGCGCGTCTACGATGCGGTTTCTTCGCCGGCGACGTCGATGCAGGAGGACCTTTGTGTAATTTCTATCTTCTGTTTGGTCGTTTCTGCCTACTTGCTGTAATCTTCACTTGTATTCTCGCAAAAAAAAAAAATGATGCAAAAGACAGTAGGGAAGAATCCTACCGAGTCATTTTCATTTATAAGTATGGATAAATAACCTCTTTTGAAAGCGGGACAATGTTTGTATGTAAGTTTCTCTTGTAAATAAGACCAATTATTTGGACACGGCGATTTGGCTCATTATATAATTTTTTTTAGTTTTTTTTTCAGAATGTCAAAAAATTCCGGAAAAAAATCCGGGTGTACATTACAACATGATGTGTTAGCACAAAAAAAGGCAGGGTGAATTTTTTTTTTTGTGATCTGTACAAAAAAGAGAAAAAACTGACGCGTATATATACGTTTCGGTGTGTCCGGATTTGTCTTTTTTGCACAGGTTGCAAAAAAAATTTTTCTTCACGTAACTTTTTGTGTCAACATGAAATGTCATGAACTGCATGCAAAATTTTTATTTGGAATTTTTTGACATTTCGAAAAATGTTTTCTGGGTAGTGGGTGCATCACTACCCGTATTGAATATCCGCAATTATTTGAGTTTCTTTACTGAATTGCATAACTTTTGAGTGAAGATGTTAGGCGTCTCGACTTGGAGCAACATCCTCACCCAACAGTTCCATTGGCGGCTCAGATAAAAAGCTTTTAATTACCAGTTGTCGCCGAGTCCTAAAATAAACTACTACTCCTAATCCATGGTGGCATTGTAAAATAAAACAAAATAACAAGTGCCAAGAACAACAACTGAAGGAAAGAACATCCCCTGTTTCATCTGAAGCAAAAGAGCACGCCACTTCCAAGCCAGGTCAGGGCCCTCCCCTCCAACTCCGTCCCGATCGCCCCGTAACCGCCTGATTCATCTTCCGCTCCTCCTCTCTCCCTCCCTCCCAGGTTGGTCGCCGATCAGTCTCCAATTTTCTCTCAGCTATTATTTTCCACGCATCCAGTTTCCACCTTCTATTCTTGGAGTTCGGCGGTGGTGATTTTTTTGCAGCTTGTTTTTTCATTTCCTTTTTACCAGAAGAACGAACTGCTGTCCTGTCTCCCCCGGCTTCCGCCTCGCGGCTTAATCCCAATTGGGTTGCTCCAACCCAATTGGGGATTAATTAGAGGATCGGTGAACTCCGAGGAGGCTTTGCTTCTCTCCGCGTCCTGTTCCGGGAATCGGTGAGGCGAAATCGATCGACTGCTCCGTCTTTCTGCCTGCCTGTCGCAGGTTGGTGACGAGTGGAAATCCACCTTCCCTCAGCTCTTTGTATTGTACTTTCGCTTTAATTCCTTGCATCTTAGTTTTCATATTGTGTGTCTGTGGTGAAGATCGGATCCTTTTGTAGTTCTTCGATCCCATTTCCAGCTGCTGCTCTCTGTTTCCAGCTCCACGCCTCAATCTGGTTTTCCCCTTTCCAAGTGTTGATGTTGTCGTTGGCATTTCTTTCTTCTTGCTGGATGTTAATGCCCAATGTCTCAAGTTTTGTTAGGCCGCAAGTGTTCAGAGTCCTATGGATTGCTCCGTTGCGCTTTGTTTTTTTAGCTGGAATTCTCGATCGAGTATTCGGGTAATGAGGACTGAAAACCAAGTCCAGTTGGTAACTGCTGAATGTTTCTCTGTCATGAAAAGTGATCCACTTTTTTGTTTCGACTTCGTTTATTGGGGGTATCTTCCGTCACAAAATTTCATTCTTGTACCCAACAGCATGGTCCAAGACGGATGGATCTCCTCTGTCCCTGATTGTGATGGGCTCATGGGTATGCATGTGGATCTTGATGGGGAGACTGGTTTATCCTGTACGAGATTTTATTTAATTCTGTTCTGTCCTTTGTGTTAAAAGGTGTTCTTATTTGGTTCTTTTCCTACGTCGAAACTTCTGAATTTTGAGAGCCTGCTCTTATTCTGAGCTCTTAAACAGAGACGGATCTGAATTCGTGTTTTCTCTTGAGGGATCTGAATTGGTGTTGACTATTTGTTTCAAGTCATTTTAACTGCACATGTCCAGAAACAACAAGTGTTGTTTTGTAGATTTTGCTGATCGTTTATTATGCTGAAATTGAATGACAGTTGACTAGTCCTCGTTTGCTAGGACATTCAGATAACATATTTGCGTATGACCAAGCACAACTTTTCTGTTTTTGGTAGGATCCAGTGTGTAGAAGAACAGTAGATTATGAAGATATTGTTATCAACTGTTTACATATTTTTCTTTCCAATGCTGCTGCTGCATATTTTGATGTTCTTACCATTTCCCTTGGTTCAGGAGTAGAATCATGAAGCTGAAAAACAGCGCATCGGGGATATATAGGGAGACCGGTCTGATTTCGGTGCAAAGGGACTACGGTGTCAGACCAAATAAACCAGATTTTGTTCAGACAAGATGCAGATGGATCATCGGAGATGTAACCGAGGTGTTGGATCGTAACACATGGAAGCTTGGCAAAATTGCAAAGATTGTAGAGAACAATTACTTCATCATCAGGCTCGCCGACTGCATCCAGCTGAAAGAGTTCCACATTTCTAGCTTGAGAGTTCCAGTTCAACAGGATCCTCCTACAACAACTGTTCACTGCAAGCAGTTTCCTGCAACTGACAAGGTAAACCACAACCAGTTCCTCCCGGAGCATGTAAATGGTGATTTTCATCTGTCCAGTCAAATGGATCACTCAACAATTGCTTCGTATAGACACTCAAAATTTCATAGCTTCATCTTCTTACATGATTGTTTGCGATTGACCTGGTCGAATTACTACTGATACATTGTTTATTTATTCATGATTTTTCTTGCTAAATTACTACCCATGAAGCAAACTTTGCATTGTTTGTGATTCAGTGAACATGATTTGGGTATTCTTAGAGCAGGAGTAGTAGTTGGTAAACATCAGTTTATAGCTTGGGCTGAAAATAGCCTATCCTACAATAGAAAACCACAGCAGAGTTCAGTGGTTTCCCTGAAAATGATTCGTATCCCGCATGCTTGATCAGCCTTCGTGGAACTACAGAAATGCTATTCTCTAGACTACATGAGTAATTTGGAACCAGGGAGGCCGAGATGAATCAATTTGTCCGGCATCAGAACTAAAAAAGTGTGCCATGTGATGCTATGCTTCAAGCTGTAGTGTTCGAATTTTAGTATTTTGAGTTGTGGAAGTGTTCTTAAGTACCGCTATTGCTATTTTCCAAAACGAATCTAGCTACAGATCATTTGAAGCATTTACCTTTTCTTAAGAAGAATACAAAAGTTCAGTTGAAGCATTCTCCTACTTATTGCTATTGAGCTTCCTGACATTCTGAGACAAAAATACACATGCTGAAGATGATTACAACATGATAGCACTACGAACTGTGTAATGTCATCATTTGTTCTTTTTTTTTTGGGTGCATAATTTTCTTGCCACCAATCTAATTATTTGGTCCACTGCAACAGACTTCAGTCTCTGACTGAAGCATTACACTGTCTTTTGACTCTTTTCTACAGCTGTGGAATTCTCAAACTTTTGCAAGCAAACGGTTTCATGATTTGATCATCGTTAATTTCCAGGTAAATCGAAGAGGCAAACAGCTACCTGCTGATCTGATCAGAAGATCAGGCAAGAAAAGGAAATCATCCGTAGTTCTTGATGCTCCTCCTCAGCCTAGGCATAGAAGATTCATGCCAGAGTCTCGTCAGAGGTATCAGGAGACAGGAGAAGAGACCGTGGAGTGCTCGGTGGCCAGCTGCAGCGCGAACGACGACGTCGCCCGGCACCCGTGCTGCCCCGTCGGGCGCGACGATGCCATGTCCGTCGTGGCCGCGCCGTGCACGTCGTCCTCGTCGTCTTCCGGGAAGAGGAGCGCGGACGACGACGGCGTGCTGAGCCTGAGCGACGGGCCGGCGATGGACGTGCACGAGCTGGAGCTGGAGGCGTACCGGTCGACGGTGCGGGCGCTCCACGCGTCCGGGCCGCTGACGTGGGAGCAGGAGTCGCTGCTCACTAACCTCCGCCTCTCCCTCAACATCTCCAACGAGGAGCATCTCCTCCAGCTCCGGCGCCTGCTCTCGTCTTGATTTCTGGTCCTCTTCTTGACTGTCGATTACTTGAGGTTCCCAGACACACATAGGGTGTTGCGAAATAATCAAAGGTGGCGCTCTCTTTTTTCCCCTCCTTTTTGGAAGAGATTATTTTGGTTATCCAGCTCGTGTAGTCGATGCAGCAGCAGCAGCAACTTGGTCGGGTTATCAGTGCCGACGTAGAGAGCTCTGCTACGCCTCTGTCTTCTTTGTCCACCCTTGCCTGTCCCCAATTACTGGTCATGTTTCTTCTATGTAAATGTAATTTCATCTGCTGATTATTTCCTCCTCGAGCAAAGGAAATCTACTGTATCATTGCAAATTTTGATCTTGCTGGATCTACAAATGAAATCGACCGACGGACTTGTGGGTCAAGTGTCATAGTTGGCTTGCCCCCGTCCTCTCACCATAGAGGCTGCCCCTCCCGAATGCGTGCAACGGCCTGTTGAACATCATGTATACGTACAATATGGGTATGGTGTAGTACACCAACACGTATTGTACCTTCTGTAATATGCCACGGTAGAGGCTCTTTCTACCTCTATATAACACGTACCCGATGCACTCCAACGAGGCATCGTTCACCCCTAAAACCATAGATTACAATATGGTATCAGAGCTCCTTCTCTTCGAGACCTAGCTGCTCCGAAAAACTGCCGCCGCCGCCGCTACTCTAGCCGCCGCCGCCGCCGCCGCCATGATCACGATCACGATCTGCCGCCGCCGCAGCCTTCCCTGCCGCCGCCGCCTCCAAAACACGACCAAAAACCAGCCGCTGCCGCCGCTCTCTAGCCGCCGTAGCCGCCACATCTACGATCTACAAAACCCTACAACCGCCGCTGTTCTGCCGCTGCCTTGCTCAGCCGCCACAGCCGCCACACTACGATACAACCAAAAACCCTAGATCCTTTGCCGCCGCCATGAGTTCCTCATCATCGAGCTCCTCCTTGGCCGCCGAGCTGGGTGCACCACCCACCCAACAACTTACCCGAGCCAACTTTCTCCTCTGGAAAGCCCTTGTGCTCCCGGCGTTTCGCGGTGCGAACGTTATGGGACTGCTCGATGGATCTGATCGGCCACCTTCCAAGACCGTTGAGGTTGAAGACAGCGAGAAGAAGAAGACCGTGGTGGAGAATCCCGCCTACCTGGCCTGGATCGCCCGTGACCAAAAGGTGCTGCGTTTCCTCCTGAATTCGCTCTCCCCAGACATCCTCTCCCATGTTCTCGGGATGGAATCCACTGCTGAGGCCTGAGCCACCATCACCAACATGTTCTCCTCGGCCTCCCGATCGAAGGTGCAGCACCTTCGGTCCCTCCTCAACGACGCCAAGAAGCTGAACCTCACCGCTGATCAGTACTTCACCAAGATGAAGACGCTCGCCTCCGAGCTTGCTGCTGCTGGCAAGCCGCTTGAAGACGACGAGCTCATTGGATACATCCTCCATGGACTGGACTCCTCCTACAACTCCCTCGTTGCCGCCGTGAACGGCAACCCTGGTACAACTCTTGATGACTCTTTGGCCAACTCTCCTCATATGATATGCGCAATGCCATGCTAGATGATCCAGCAGACAACTCCTTCTCGTCCTCGGCTAATGCTATGCAGCGGGGTCGTGACAACCGTACTCCCCGCCATGATGATCGTGACCGCTCGTACGACCGTGGTGATCGCGGCAACTATGGTTACCGTGGTCCTCGTGGAGACTCTCGTGACTACGGCTCTCGGGGTGACTCCCGTGGCTACCGTGGACGTCGTGATGGAGGAGGTGATCACCGTGGACGTGACCGCCGTGATGATAGGCGTGACCGTCGCCGTGGTCCGCGTCCAGATCGAGCTCCGACTCCCTACGTCAATGTGACGTGCCAAGTTTGTAAGATCCATGGCCACTCCGCCGCCGATTGATGGTGGCGTTACAAGAATGATGGGTCGGACAGTGACGGCGATCATGATGACAAGGCTGCAAACATGGCCTCCTATGGTGTCGATACCAACTGGTACTCCGACACGGGAGCCACCGACCACATCACCGGCGAGCTCAACAAGCTCTCCACACGTGAGAAGTACAATGGACATGAACGCGTCCATGCAGCCGATGGAAAAGGTATGGTTATAAGTCCTGTTGGTCATTCTACTTTGCATACCCCACACACATCTTTACACCTACGAAATATTCTTCATGTTCCCAATGCGTCTAAAAACTTGTTGTCTATTCATAAGCTTACACTTGATAATGATGTATTTCTTGAGTTTCACCCCTTCTTCTTTTTGATCAAGGATCAGGCAACAAGGAAAACTCTGTTTAAAGGTCCCTGTCATGGTGGTCTCTATCCCCTTGTGCCTGTCTCAACGGGGTCATCCAACATGCTTTTATCACAATAAAGCCATCATCCTCCACATGGCATCGTCGTCTAGGTCATCCTTCTTCGTTTGTGGTGCAACAAGTACTTAGGAAAAATGAGTTATCTTATTCCCCAGAAATAAACCCTTATGTTTGTGATTCTTGTCAACTAGCAAAAAGCCACCAATTGCCATATCCTGTTTCCACTAGTGTTTCCACTGTTCCTCTGGAACAAGTGTTTTCTGATGTATGGGGACCTGCTCCTGCTTCTGTTGGCAAGCACACTTATTATGTAAGCTTTATCGATGATTTTAGTAAATTTACATGGATCTATTTGCTTAAGAAACGTTCTGATGTTTATCAAGTTTTTCTTAACTTCCAACAACTTGTTGAGCGCAAGTTTGATAGAAAGATCATCACGATGCAAACTGATTGGGGTGGTGAGTATGAGAAACTCAATAGTTTTTTTCAAAAAGTTGGTATTACACATCATGTTTCTTGCCCACATGCTCATCAACAAAATGGTTCCGCTGAACGTAAACATCGCCATATTGTTGAGGTTGGTCTAGCCTTGCTTGCAAATGCATCTATGCCACTTAAATTTTGGGATGAGGCTTTTCTCACCGCCACCTTTCTCATTAACTTGCTCCCTAGCAAAGTTCTAAAATTTGAAACTCCCGTTGAACGTCTTCTTCATACAAAACCAAACTATGACTCCCTTCGTGTCTTTGGTTGTGCCTGTTGGCCTAACCTTCGTCCCTACAATACACGAAAGTTAGCTTTTCGTTCTACACGATGCGTCTTCCTTGGTTATAGCCCACGTCACAAAGGAGTCAAATGTTTAGATCCTAGCACTGATCGAGTTTACATTTCTAGAGACGTGGTGTTTGATGAGCAAGTTTTTCCCTTTGCTTCCTTGAATCCTAATGCAGGAAGACGCCTTAAACAAGACATTTTGCTTCTTCCTAAATCATCCACACATGGGGTTGCACAAGTTAATGATCACATGCCTTTACCATATGTACCTGTTACTAATCATACTCAGGACGCTGATGATTCCGCTGCTGAAAATTTGAGTCAAAACGGTGAAGAAATGAGCCAAAACGGTGAAGAAAATGGTGCACCCGATGGTGACACAGCGGATGCAGAAAACGACGCTTCCGGCACGGAATCTGATGAAGATTTGGCATCAGATCAGGAGCCCCCAGATTCCGGGGCCGCGTCCTCCGCGTCTGATTCGCTGGGTGGAGATCCCGGTGATGATTCGCCTGACGGTGCTGATGAAGCTGCCCGTGCACAGCACACGAACGGCGACATGCTCGACAGCGACACGCCCGACAGCGACAGCAGTCACCCGTCGCCTTCCGGTTCGCTGCAGACCGTGCATGCACATGATGAGGCCATGCATGCCAATGATGACGCCTCCGAGCTGTCGTTTCCTGGTTCGCCGTCGGGAGCAGATGGATCCAATGGTGCGGACAGTGCTGTTCCCTCCCCTGGCTCCGGATCTTCTGCAACCAACTCCCCTGTAGCTTCTGCTGCACCTGGGATTCGTACACGCCTCCAAAAAGGTATACAACAACCTAAGCAATACAAAGATGGTACTATTACATATGGTCGGCAACCAAAAATTTATAAGCAAGCAAATTCTGTTAGATATGGGCTACTAACATCTACAGGAGAGCCTTCCTCTCTTTCTGAGGCACTTGATCGTCCGGAGTGGAAGAAGGCAATGGAGGAAGAATATGATGCACTTCTCAAAAACAAGACTTGGCACCTTGTTCCCTCAAGCTCCAACAAAAACATAATTGACTGCAAATGGGTGTATCGTGTCAAGAAAAATTCAGATGGTTCTATTGACAGGTATAAAGCATGTTTGGTTGCAAAAGGTTTTAAACAGAGGTATGGAATCGATTATGAAGACACTTTCAGTCCTGTTGTTAAAGCTGCTACTATCAGGATTGTTCTAGCCATTTCAGTTACTCGAGGATGGAGTTTACGGCAGCTAGATGTCAAGAACGCGTTTTTACACGGTGTTCTGGAAGAGGAGGTATATATGAAACAACCCCCAGGTTTTGAGGATCCCAATGCTCCCCATCACATTTGTAGGCTTGATAAGGCTCTTTATGGATTAAAACAAGCTCCCAGGGCTTGGTACTCTCGACTTAGTTCCAAGCTTCATGATATTGGCTTCACACCATCCAAGGCTGACACCTCTCTATTCCTCTACCAAAGATCAGGTATCACGATATTTGTCTTGATATATGTTGATGACATTATTGTGGCCAGTTCTTCTGATGAGGCTATTTCGGTTTTGGTTAAGGATCTAAATAAACATTTTGCTATCAAAGATCTTGGTAACTTACATTTCTTTTTGGGCATTGAAGTTAAGAAAGTGCAGGATGAGTTGATGTTAACACAAGAGAAATATGCTATGGACCTCTTATGCCGAGTAGGAATGAAGAACTGCAAGCCAGCTCCTACACCCTTGTCAACCACTGAGCCATTGTCTCTTCATGAGGGTGTTCCTCTTGGTCCTGCTAATAGTTCACAATATAGGAGTATTGTTGGTGCTCTTCAATATTTGACTCTCACACGGCCTGACATATCGTTTTCAGTTAATAAAGTATGCCAATATCTCCATGCACCAACTACAGTTCATTGGACAGCCACCAAAAGGATATTAAGATACATTCAGAGTACATTGTCTCTTGGTCTAACATTTAGGAGCTCCTCTTACACACGCTTGAGTGCCTTTTCAGATGCTGATTGGGCCGGCTGTATTGATGATCGTCGGTCCACTGGAGGGTTTGCTATCTTTCTTGGACCGAACCTTGTTTCATGGAGCTCTCGCAAGCAAGCCACTGTTTCTCGATCAAGTACTGAAGCTGAGTATAAGGCTGTAGCCAATGCTACTGCTGAATTGATATGGGCAGAAGCACTTCTTCATGAGCTTGGTGTTACATTGAAAGAGAAGCCATGTTTGGGTTTTTGCCTTTTGAAACTAGTTTCCACCATTATGTGGATAATTCCAAATCAACAAAAAGAGAGAACCGGAGTAAAAAGATGCTCGATACTTTTAATATAATGAATAAACAAAAAGTTGCTTACATGCTACACGTGGTGAGAAATAACAAGATGAATGACACTAGAGGAGAGAGAGAGAATGGACATATTTTCTTCTTGCAGCGGATCCCATCTCCAAAATTTGGCAACCAAGCACGCTTTAGGAAACTAGCAATTTGGAATTGAAACCATACAATGGTAATGTGTCAGATTTGGTAATGACAACACTTTTTTTTTTTGCGAAACACAGTATAACGCAGACACTCATATACACGCGCATACACTCACCCCTATGAACGCACACACGCACACCCTACCCCTATGAGCAATTCCGAGAGACTGAGCCGGCGGATCAGGTCTTGAGATTGACGAAGTCACCACAGACGCCCCGCTGTCGACGGGAACGTCGCCTCCCACTGAAGAATATTCCGACTAAATGAGAAACGCCAGCGTCAAACCTGGGGTTTGAACTCTGGTGGGCTGAGTGTACAACCACCCTCCTAACCATCTTGCCACATGCAAGTTCTCGTAATGACAACACTCTTGGTTGCCCTTAGGCGCTCTGTGCGTCCCACATCCCGTAGCCGGACGTGTCAAGTTGAAAGTTGTTTTAAATACACCGATGATGCTTGCCGCTCGGTTCACTCGCACTTCCTACTTCGATAGATTATCATATCGGTGAGCCTCTAAGAATGTTTTTCCTTCATATCGCACGCAACCAAGTTTGCATGTCATGCAGCAGGTAGCATTTCCGTTGCTTTTTCTACCTTTAAAAATCACGGTATGCTACAGATAATATTTTATACTAAACATGCATGGTCATGCAACAATGCAGGTTGCCCATTCCCTTTTTTCTTTAAGAATTGCTTATACGTTATTTACTTGCAACACTTGGAGCTCTCTTCAGATTAATTAAGCTATTCTCATTATATGACATACATCCCTAGCAAATAGAGGATACAATAGGTACCCTTACGTCTGTGAGTAAGCGTACTTACACTGTGTTTGGATGTAGTAATTGGGGCCTGGAATCAGGGAATATGGAATTGGACAGCAATTCCGCCGTTTGAACTGGTCACGGAAATTGGGGTCGGAAACGCAGACCAATTCCCAGCGCACCCGCCGCAGGCATCCGCTCGGCCAAAATCTTTCCGAAACTGAGCGCGCGAGCGAGCTCGCGAAACGTTCCCCTCCTCGCGAAACAGAAAGCTCCACCTTCGTTCAGTCCCTGGCGAAACGGCGACGCCGCCGGCAGGTACCAACCTCCTACCCCCTCTCCTTCGAGCGCCGCCGTCCTCCCCTCGTCCTAACTGCTCCGTTCCCGGTCGGGGCCGCACCCTTCTCTCTCCCTCTGAGCCGCGCCGCCGCCGTAAACCCTAGATGGGGATGACGGTTAGATGCGGCTGGCGGCGGCATAGGGACGGCGGCGGGATGGGCACAGCGGCGGGAAGGGCCGCGCCCTCGTCTCTCCCTCCGGCGAGCCCGTCTCCCTCAGGAACCGCAGAAGGTGCCCCGTGCCGGCGGACGGATCAGCAAGCTCCAGCCCGGACAGCGCGGTGGACACTCTGACGATACCGTCGAGGTGGGCAGCGACGAGCGCGGCGTGGATGTTCAGCATCGCTGGGACCGTCGAGTAGGCCTCCCCGGGGGATAGTCAGGACGTCGCTGCCCGCCAGGACATGCGTGATCCTGGTCGCTGGCAGGAGAAGTCTGACGGAGAAGTGCCTGTCCATCACGAAATGCAGAAGTTAAAGTTCAGTTCAGTTTTCTTCTTTCTTTGCCGGGAACGTACAGTTCAGTAATTATTGTAGTTAAGCTGTAGTTCTTTCTTTTTTCTGAATTTAAGCTGTAGTTCTTCTTGTTAGTACACCAATTGTTATAATTTTCTGCAGTTGTCAACGTGTAGCTGTGATTGTGTAAGTGGGTAAAGGAAGCTTCTTGTTTGATTACTGTACATGATCTTAGAATCGTTTTCGTATTTTTTAATGTTATTATGTTTGCAAAATAATATATCAATATTCAAATATACACATATAAATGTTTTCATACATGTAACAAAATTTATATTGTCCAAACTCAACAAAATATTTAATTCCAAGATTCATATATCCAAACAGGAATTGGAATCATGTTCTACCCTCCGATTCCAGCCATAAATTTCAGTCACAACCAAACAGCGGAATTGGAATGGAGTCAATTTCCTTTCCATCTAGGAAATGGAATTGCTAGTCCAATTCAATTCTCAGCAAACTTTCCTACATCCAAACGCAGTGTTATAGATTTTTTTCTAAGTCAAAGTCTATTTTTTTACCAAATTTATAGAAAAAAGTAGTAACATATATGGCATTTCAAAACAGATTTAGTGATGCTAATTTAGTGTAACAAATGCTGCTATGTTTTTCTATAAAGTTGGTCAAAATATTAAATATTGACTTAAAACAAAATCTAGATGTACACTTATTCGCGGACAGAGAGAGTACGCATATATTTCAATTTGCATGCTGCATGCTATCTACTCATTAGAAGCTCCCCAATGTTTTTCCAGTAATACATTTTTGCAGGTTCTCCAATAATATATTGACCAGAGAAATAACAAACAAAAATCTTAATTTGATACTCCTCTACAAATAAAAAATGTCTTACTCTTCGGATCGTAAGTTACGTTATGATGCACCATATTTTATTTAACATTTACAAATACGTGTGTACGACCATGAAAATTTTGAGAGCGGTCAAGAAATATATGTACATGACGTTCTATTGATTACATTGTTTTATCCCACTGATCTCTTGATTAGTTTATTAGCTATAGGAACCCGAAGAACGTGCATATAACAAATATGGCTAAATGTGTTAGCACCAAGCTCTTCCACTAATCGCACCAACAAAGGTTCTAATTTTAGTCGTTAGTCGTGCGCTCATTGAGTTGTACGTACCACAAGAACTGACAAAGAGGTGCAGTGAGTCTCATCTACCAAGTTTATTTGCTTGGTCAAAAGTATACACCTAAGAGCATCTCCAACCATGGGCGGGCACAAACGTATTCATGGGTATTCAGTACCCATTATTTTCGGTAAAAAAATCATGTTGTATTCAGCCAACCAAATCTAGATGTCCTCCTGCTCCAGTAGCAGCAGTATTGCCTCCCGTACTAAGTACTCATGTGAGGCCTCCAGCAGTACCGCTCCAGGCTCGCTTCAGCGACACAATGATGCTGATGCAGCGATCGATTCAGTTGCCAAGGCGGCCGGCCCAGCGATGCCGTCGGCAGGGGGCAGCGAGAGGCGGGATTTGTTTACTAATCGGAACAATTTATCAATCTTTTCGTCACGTACTTCTGTGTTGAACAAATTGTGAACCTTCATGTTTTTTAATTGGATTTTTTTTTGGGTCCTGACTTTGAATACCCATATTCAGTATCCTGTGCCCGCCCATGTCTCCAACCATGATGGACAAATTTAGCCCCCAAACTGTCCGTGGACACGTCCGGACGTGTCCGCGGACAGTGACCGGACCGCCCCTAAAAGTGGTCTCCTCCAGCCGTGTCCCCCAAAGCCTCCCCAAATTGTGGGGTCATTTGCATGTGATTGGTGGAAAAGGAGAGAGAAAAATCAGTGAAGAATAAAAGAAAGGAAAACAAAGGAAAGCGGACGCGTCCGGTCGCCCCCAAACCCTCCCCACATATGGGGTGAGTTTGGGGTGTGCCGAACAACTCGGATGTATGGGGAGAGTTTGGGGGAGACGGTTGGATGCACAATTTTACTCTCTCTCTTGTCCGGATGGCTGTCCGGACGTCCATCCGGACGTTTGGAGAGGATTTGGCAACCGTGACTGGAGATGCTCTAAAACCACAAGAAAGCGGACGCACTATTAAGCTCTTCTCGCCACCGCACCCCCACTGCTCACCCCACGCTCGGGTTCACACTCCTTCCTCCCCCACTATTCCCTCGCCGGCCACCGCGGCCGGCTCGCTGGGCGGCGTGGCGGGCGATGGGGCACGGCGCCAGCTGCGGCCGCCCCAGCGAGGAGGTTGACTTCTTCGGCGCGGCGTAGTCCGGCGACCTTGCTCGCCTCGCCGCCGCCGTCAGCTCCCGCCCTTCCCTCCTCCGACGCACCACGCTCTTCGATCGCCTCTCCGCACTCCACATCGCCGCCGCCCACGACCACCTCCAAGTACGAGAGCGCCAACCGAACCGCCACATTATGCTGCCATGTGCTCGTCCGATTCCAATTTGCTCGCCGCCCCTGTGTATGCGCTCCGCGGTGTGCCGATTCCAATCAAAGAACTATCTTACAAAGACACTGCCAATGACATTGAGGATTGCCCTGAGATGGGGCAATATGACAACAAGATGTTGAACATGAAACCAGCAACACACGAGAATGGCGATTTGGTGCCCGAGCACACCTGCTCTTGAAATCTGGACCATGGAAGTAAAGTTGAGATGTGTGCCCAGTCTTTGTCCGCTTGTGCTTTGTTCATGGTAAAAACTGGTGGGTGCGGTAGATTGCATCGGCCACCATGGGTTGCGGGCCCCCCTCTATGACGGTAGACTTCTTGTCCCGTAGGGACATGACGGCAGGATTCCCTGGACGGTGGGAGTTGGAAAGGTCAAAAGGTTATTTTTTTTTCCAATATGACGGCAAGTGGAGGACGTCGGGCGGGTGGTCCCTGGGCAGGGCGTCGCCGGCGCCGGGCTGGACTTTGGCGAGGAGGAGGACGAGGTGCTCCCGTCCTCCAGCCGCCTCCAGGATGCCGTCCTCTACCTTGATGTCGTCCACGCCAACGCCGCCGAGGGGGTCAACGCCGCCGGAGCAGTGCGTCAGGAACCCGCCCACGGCGTCGTGCGTCAGAACGCTCACCTGGGGAACCCACCCCGTGGTCACCAGCCCCTGGCCGTCGGTGCGGTCCAAGAGACTGGGAGGGAGCATGTCTTCGTCGGCGGCGGCAGCGGTGGCGCCGCTGGGTTTGCTGAGAGCCCAGAGGAAGCGTGCCCCGGCGAGCTCCAGCCCGAGAGCCAGCTCATGCACCTGGTCCGTGCGCAGCGGCACTTCGCTCCCCAGCGCGACGTACAGCACCGAGCCCGGCGGCTGTGCGTCCAGCCACCGCACCGTGGCGTGCTCTCTGCTCGTACCAGCGGCGCGGCGGGCTCCGTCGGGTGGCGGGGCGGCGGCAGGAGGCCGAGACCGCCGAGTGGCACGACGGGCTTGCCGAGGAGCGGTGCCACCAGCGAGAACGACTCGGGCTCCCACTCGACGCAGCTCCGGATGGCCGCCACAGTGCACCCCTGCGCCGTCAGGACGCTGCGCTGGCGGCTGGACATGCCCGAGGACGCGCCGTCGTCGGCGAACACCAGCGCCATCCCCACCCGTTCGTAACGCGGCACGGCGCGCGCGGCCGCGGCCGCCCGCAGCTCGATATCAGAGGCGACGCGCCCCGGCGACGTCGGCGGGCGGGGCACGGCGGCGACCATGGCGGCGGTCGGGAGGAGCATCGCGAGCGGCACCCTGTGCTCTGCTGCGGCGGCCGCGGCCCAGTGGTGGAAGGAGTCGGCGACGATCCAGTGAGGCCTCGTGGCCTCGTCGGCGCACGCGGCGGCGAGGAACTCCGCGAAGGGCGCTGCGAGGCCGTCGAAGGCCTTCCAGTGGAGGTCGCGCTTGTCGTCGGTGACGTCGTTTGTGGACTCGGCGCCATCAGGGAGGCCGTCCACGCGCGGGAGCGGGAGCGCGCCGAGGTCCACCGTCCACGTCGGAGCGCAGCGGGAGCGGGAGGCGGGCAAGGTTGCGCGGAGTGGAGACGTAGGTCACGCGGTGGCCCCGCGACGCCAGCCGCTCGGCGAGCTCCAGGTACGGTAGCAGGTGACCGAACACAAGCCCGTCCTTGTCCGTCGCCGGTGGCTTCCCGAGGACCCGAGCTGGAAGCGCGGCCACCATCGACGGAACACCAGTCTCCTTGCTCCTGCTCTGAACTAGCTCGCGGAGAGTGACAAGATCGAAGCTTCTTCTCCACACTCTGCTATACTAGTGCTGGGGGCGGTTGTTGGAGCTGGTGAGTGCCGAGAGATGGGTGGGGATAAAGATCTGTTGGTCTTTTGCATTAAAAAAATGGGGGATGCAGCCGTGAAGACTCCGTTTGCATTTAATTGCACAACACATGTGGCATGTGGGACATGGGGTTGGATTTACTGCGGTAGAAAAGGCTGAAGGGAATCTAGCAGAATGATGCTACACGAATCTTAGCAAGTGCGAACGGACGGGATACAGGGAGCATCTACGCTCGGGCACCAAAGTGGATTTGGCGCAACACACGTACTACTCAAGAATGCAGCACCAAGACACTGAAGGTGGAGCAACCCACCTAAATACACCCCAGAGAGAGCTAGAAAATTGGCTTCATCTCTTCATGGAGTTCAATGAACATTGCAGGTTTACGCTTTAGCAGCCTTCAAGTCGACACTCAAGGCCTTCCTATCATCCAAAGGTTTCGATGCCGTTGTTCTTTGGGCGCCGAAAGGTTTTTTGCTTGGCCTTGATGGACTCTGTCAAACTCATGTAGTTTGGCCTTGCCCTGGCGCTGCCATCACTCTTCTCCGGAGTGAGCAAGGTGGAGAACGATACTGGAGGGGAGGCGAAGCTTGAAGATGACGATGCAGAACTCTCGTCATTGTGCAAGTCCGTGCTCAGAGCATCTCCAATCACGATGGGCAAATTTAGCCCCCAAACTGTCCGCGGACATGTCCGGACGTGTCCGCGGACAGTGACCGGACCGCCCCTAAAAGTGGTCTCCTCCAGCCGTGTTCCCCAAAGACTCCCCAAATTGTGGGGTCATTTGCATGTGATTGGTGGAGAAGCAGAGAGAAGAGTCAATGAAGGATAAAAGAAAGGAAAACAAAGGAAAGCGGACGCGACCAGACGCGTCCGGGCGCGTCCGGTCGCACACAAACCCTCCCCACATATGGGGTGAGTTTGGGGTGTGCCGGACAGCCCGGACGTATGGGGAGAGTTTGGAGGAGACGGTTGGGTGCACAATTTTACTCTCTCTCCTGTCCGGATGGCTGTCCGGACGTCCATCCGGACGTTTGGGGAGGATTTGGCAACCGTGACTGGAGATGCTCTAAGGATAACAATTACGCTTAATGTCAAGCTGCTACTTAAATATAAACTAAATGAACGATAGACAATTCCAACCTTCTAGAATATTTAGATAATACAATTGAGTTCTGTTAATTATATTCATCCCTTACATTTGTGATCGATATATGTGCGTACATATTTATATCTAATATTAGTGTGACTTTCACTTACAAAAATCTAATACTAGATGAGCCATATGTATCCATATTTGCTTCGATTGCTCCTTCAATCGACAATGATGAATGGCTAATTTTTCGAATATCAGTGCTAAGCTATAAACTCTAAACTGACTTTGTGTGTATTCATAAATGAGTACGCAAAAATCCAAACAAGGAGGTATTACTAACAGATAAGTAACAAAAAAAAGCACGGTAGCTAATAAAATTAAAATTAAAATAGATAAACATGTTTGGTAAAAAACTATTATAATTCCTTTTATTTTCTAATATTGATATTTCATTATTCATTAATTAAATAAAGTGCAATACATCATAACTGAAAATAACGAAGATCCATATATAACCTCAAATAAAGTTTCCCTACGATCTAACCGTAGAAGATATACGCAAAATCTTGGTGATCTCATGATTTTTGAAAAGCCACATGAGACACCCACTTAAGGACTGAGTCCCTAATATCATTGAACACATTCAAATTATGAAAGATGAGCCATGAGAACCACTTGCTCCATGCGGCAGACCATGACCGTTTTAACAGAGAGAAGATTAGGATATGGAAGATATTGAAAAAATCAAGGATTCAATTTTTAATTTATGACACAAATGTTTAAAAGTTCCACACTCAACTAAAAAACACAAATCCTTATGAACTCCAATTTCCAAATTATAATAATTAAACGTGTAATTGAATAATTTGTCCTTTTTTCATCCACTCAGCACATTAATTGTTCTTAGAGGATATGCACAAAATATAAAGAAAATCCGCACTATTTATTTAATCTGCATGTTATGCAGATTAGTTAGTTTATCTTGACTTCACTGAGAAATTTTATTTTGTTGTCCCGTCCAAAGATCATGTCAACACAATGTGACGAGCCTTTCCTCCCGGGTTGCAACCCCTTGTGCGGCTTCGGAGGCGCCCCTTCTCCCTACCAAAAAAAAACCCTAGATTGGATCCTCCCGCCGCTGCCGTCGCCGGCGCCCTGCCCTTCTAGGACGGAGGGCACGGTGGGCGCACCGACCGGATCCGACGTGAGTGGGGCATCGGAGCTGGATTGGGGCGTGAGGGCATGGAGATGGCGCTGGGCTCCCTGATCCGGGCGGACTTGCTGCGGCGGCGGCTGCGGATCTTGGGGCCGGCAGCGGTGCGCCTCCCGGCGGGGCGGCGTGGCGGAGGTGGTGGGGCGCCGCCGGTGTGGCCGCCCGTCAACTTGAGGTGCGGAAACGCGGGGCGTTCGGCCTCGGCTTGACTTGGCCCTTTGGGCTTCTCAGTCCAGTGAGGTCCGGCCAGGGCAGTGCGCTGGTTTACCCCTCCTGTACTCGTTCTTGCTGGGAGAGGTCTCACGGCGTCGGGGCCTGCGAGACTTGAGAATATTGGCGGTGGTCCTAGGGTTCCAAATCGAGAGAAGACGAAGATCTGCTTGACGCCGGTACCTTGATCTGGCAAGAGTGTCGAGTTTCGGAAGGCTCCGCCGGTGATCTTTCATGGGCTAATTCCTAGAGATTGCTGGATCGGAGGGATTCGGTCGCGCCGGAGGGAGCGGCGTGAAGCTCTGCTTCTGTGCCATCATGGGCAAATCCATGGTGTAGTCGGAGGCGGGGAAGGTCATGAAAGCTGAGATTAAAGGACTAGCAAATGGCGATTGGAGGCTTTGCGACGATGAGGAACTTGCTTGGAGTTGCAGGAGGCGGAGCAACGGTATGTTAGTGGGGGCAACATCACAGGTGAAGTTCAAAGTTCTACCTTTCAGGGTGAAAATCCAAGGTCTGACCTTAATTGGTTGTGCCTGGCAATGCTCTTGCTGAAGACATTGTTTTGAGAGCGGGGACTATTATCTTCAGGGTGAAAACCTAAGGTCTGGCCTTAATTGGTTGTGCCTGGCACTGTTCTTCTTGAAGACGTTGCTTTTGAAGATTTGGACATCAGGTGGTGTCTTGGTGGTGGTTGTGCGGCCGCTGCAATGACTGTAACTCTGTAGCGGGACTTTTCTTTTTATTTCTTCTTCTTATTGTCTTTCGGCTGTGTGCATCTGTAACAGCTTTGGTTGTTGCGTTGTTGCAGAGGCTGGGTGTAATTTGTATCTCCGCGATATTAATATACACTCTTTATCTAAAAAAAAATGTCAACACAATGTAGCCATTGCACGGGTGAATCTATATTGCGGCTCACATCATATGTATTTTTCAATTGTATATCTAATACCCAATGCAACTCACAAACTAAATGTGAACATCACATGATAACTATAAGTAAACACACAATTAGATCATTAGTTTGACAATATTGTATAAAATGCACATACTAGAAGTAAGATGGTGTTTTCATAAATTTCCTAAGGATAGTTCTATTATAAATTCTAAAATGATTAAAAATATGTCACACATTTGATAGTTCATTTAGGTTATAAAACTATATATTTTCTAACTCTTAATGTAAATATCCATGAAGAAATAAATGCACATCTCTCAGATATTTTAACACACTAAACAAGATGCCATCGCAAGCATGCTAGTTTAATTTAAATTCCACGTACAAGTTTTGGTCTGGTTCAAACCAACATTGCAGTACAACATAAAAAAATTGTACATATTTCCTTCTAGATAATATTCTTTGATTAGGTTATGCAAGTTTGTCTTCAACTGAGCTAGTTCCCGCACACGTGACTACGTGAGCAGTCGAAAATGGCACTGATTTTCTAAGTTATATCTTTTCCTACACATTGCCTACAGTAAATATATTTTACTTACTCAAGATGATAAAATCGTGTGACGGCACGCGGCCTGAGCCTTTCTAGTGTTTTCTAGACGTGACCCAAAACATTTTTTTCTAAGACGCAACGCCAAATCGAATCTGGGCCGGACTTGGTTTAGATTTTTGAGCTGTTACCGCCCGCCTCCACCGTCGTGCTCTCCGACGGCAGCCGATACCCCCACCCCGCCTTCGTGTAAAATCTGCGGCCGCGGCGATCTAGGCTCCCTTCGGCGACACAGGCCAAGGACGCGGTACGGTTCCTCCTCCTCCTCCTCGGCCGCCTCCTCCTCCCCCGACTCCTCATCGGCTTCTCGTACCCGTTGTAATTGAAATGGGGCATCACAGGAGGCGGCTAGGGAGAGATAGGAGAGGCTAGATCGGCTGCGCTTATCGAGGAGAAGCACCATGGATGCGGATGAATAAGCCCCCAACCCCAAGCGAGTAAGCCTTTCCCCACTGTTGGAGCCCTAGTTTCTGTACAGCTCTTCTAGTAATGATTTACATGGATCTATTACATGTGTGTTGCATTGTGTGCGGGACTCAACAACATTCTAAGTATAAATTTCTCTCTTTGATACCGACTAAATAACATTCTAAGTATAAACTTAATATACATTGAAATCAAATTCTGGACTCATGATACAACCCATGAAGATGTTAAGACTATTTCGAACTTAATTAAGATGCAACTTAATTATGACTATTTCAAACTCAACAGTCATGTGAATTTCACATGTTATAATCTCAGTTTTATTTGTATTTTCATCTTTTGTTAACATGGTAATTTGTTCCAGTTTAAACCCTCGAGTTGCTAGTCGTGCATATAACCATGTAAATGAATTAAGCATAGAACAAGCATTATGTAGATATCAATAGGCACTAACTTTTTCAGTAAAAATACAATCCTCATGTATGCCCCGTCTTTCTCTAGGAGGTTCTCTCTATTTGTTAATAGAGTGGGCATACATTATTTATTGCGTCTACATCGAGAAACTTGTAGAATGTATGAAGGAAATATCAATAGTTGTAACAAAATTTAATCTTACAAAGTCTTTTAGTTATATCAACGGTAGTAACTTATCTTGGGCATTCAATTCTTTACAAATTTAAACAGTCTCAAAAGAGGAAATCACATTAACTAACACATGTAGGTCACAATTCAAAGAATATAAATTTCTTCTAGAATCTGGCAAGTGTGGCTCAAATTTACCATGAGATTCTTCAAATCTCACCAACAACAAACATACATATATAGTGGGTGAACATATTTTCTTGCCTTACATGCTTGGTTTTACTATCCCCATATGTAACATGGTAGCAATCTACAGATTATTGCCTCCTCGGTCAAAGGAAATCTACGATATGGTATCATTCAACTTTTGGTTTTGTTGAACCAATAGCTGAATTCCCGAGTGTTAGAGTTGAGTTGCACCCGTCATCTCGTCATAGAATCTGCGAGCTCCCAAATGCGTTGCACATCCTTTTACACTCTCCATGCATCCCTGGTCCCGTGGCCGAACATATCAAGTCGAAAGAGTACGCCAACCGGGCCATGCCGTTGTCCACTCGCAGTTGCCACTTTGATAAGTATCATATCGGTGAGCCACATGAGGATGTCTTTGCGTTAGTGCCATGGCATCGGCGTACTCCACCCGCCGCATCGGCATCCGACGCAGTTCCATGAAGCCACCAAAGTCCTCCCCCCTACCCGCGCATATGTCGATCATCGATACACAGTTGGAAAATACATTTGGAAAATGAAAGTGCCACTGAAGATTAAGATCTTTATGTGGTTCCTTCACCGGAAAGTGCTTCTTACCAAGAATAATCTTGCTAAACGAAACTGGAATGGCTGTAAAAAATGTTGTTTTTGTGATCAAAATGAAGCAATACAACACTTATCTATAACATGTCCATTTGCAAAAAGGATTTGGCGTATTGTCCATATGGCTCTCAATTTAACACCTCCTAATAATATTTAAAATTTGTTTGAGAATTAGTTGAGGTGCGTATCAAAAAAGGATAAAGTACTGATCCGAGTTGGAGCTTGCGCTTTGCTTTGGGCCATATGGAACATAAGAAATGATTATATTTTTAACAAGGCAAAATTTTGTTCCTTCCTACAGGTTATACCAATGGCTACGCACTGGATCCATATGTGGTCTTACCTACAATTAACAGAGAAGCGTCCCGAGATGGTTTCTGGGTGCAACCGACTGGATATGGTTGCACGAGACTTGTACACCCAGTTCAGCTGGCGTTCTGATTTTAGGATAACATGTTAATGCAACGTCATTCATGTTTGTCTTTCCTTTTTAGATGGCTCATTCATGTTTCAACTTTGTGCGATCCATGAATTTTTGTAATGACTGGATTTTAATAAATTAATAAAAAGCCGTATGCATCAATTCGATGCGGAGGCTGGGACTTTCTCTTTTCGAAAAAAAATCAATCAACCTAGAGCAGCATGGCCCTCTTTCGACTCTGTTCGCCGAGGACAAAGACCAGATCTTATACTTCGAAGTATTTAAATAGTACTCCATCCATTTGTTAATATAAGATGTTTTACCGTTTATGCATATTTACATGTATACAAATGTATATAGACACGTTCTAGTATGAATATAGACAATATGTGGAACACCTAAAACATTTTATATTTAAAAACAAAGGAGGTAGTATTTAAAAAATTCACAAAAGTTGGTCTTCCAAAAAGGTTCATATATCTTGTCTGTGCCTGGCGCTTATGTTGATTTTGCACTATCCATTCTACATTGTGATAGTTTTTTTTATCAAGGTTTACTCTGTTTAGGACACGGCGATTTGGGTATGCACCCACTACCCAAAAAACATTTTTCCAAATGTCAAAAAATTCAAAATAAAAAATTTGTATGTAGTCCAACACATTTCAAGTCAGCACAAAAATTGGCATGGTGAAAAAACTTTTTTTGCAACCTGTACAAATTTCTAACGTACATCTGGATTTTTTTCTGAATTTTTTTGACAATCTGAAAAAAAAACAAAAAAAAATTAACTAATAGGTGCATCTAGACCCACCACCCGGTTTGAATATCCGGTTTTACTCTGCGAATGATACCAAATCTCGATCAGACCGACTTGTCACGAGGAGGTAGTATCAGGGTGTAAGCGGCAGCGGCCCGTCCGCGGCGCCGTAATTTCGGCCCATCTAGCAACTCATGCGATTATCCACGGGACTGGAAAAAATCTAAACGGCGTATACGGCAGGTCCGCGGCTGCCGCGGGTTAGCCGTGTCGAGGCTCGAGGGTCAACGAAGCCTCGCAGGGATAGGGCTCCGCGCCTCCGCGTCGCGCCTCCGGCCAGGCCACCGTCGAGCGCCGCCCAGGAGAGGGCTGCGGCCGCCGCTGCCATGGCCGCCCAGGAGAGGGCTCCTCTCGCGCCCGCTGCCATGGCCGCCCTTCCTTCTCCGCCTCCAGATCCGGCGGCTGCCCTTCCTCCTCCGCCTCCAAGTCCGGCGGCTGCCCGTCCTCCTCCACCTCCAGGTCCGGCGGCCGATGTTCCTCCTCCGCCTCCAGGTCCGGCGGCGGCTCTTCCTCCTCCGCCTCCGAGTCCCACTACCTTGGCGGTCGATGGCGGGGAACCACAAGACGGCACGAAACGCGGCGGCGGCGGCGGCGGGAAGCGCAAGAACGGCAGCTCCCTCGTCCACACAATCATCAAGGTATTTCGTTGGAGAAGCACCTAATTTTGAGTTGTAGATGATGTTGAAATCTGATAGTATGAATTCAAATGTCATCTCAAATTAAATTCAGACTGAATTTGCTATTGCTCGGATGCCAGAACAAATGAATATTGCATTGTTATATGCTTAGTACATGTCGAAATTGGATGATATCACAGTCAATTGTTGACTGACTTCTCTTCTTTGGGTGCAAATGATATACTGGATGTTAGGTTGCTTACAGATTGCACAATACTCTAATGTTGTGCACTTAAAATCGAGCCATAGTTTTAGAAGCTACTTAATGTAAATTTTGCTTGAATATTACATTAATGATGCTTAGCTTAGAAGGTACTCTAATGATGCTTAGCTTCTCTGGATGTGTTCCTTATGCAATTTTTCGTTTAACAGGCATCTAGGAAGTCGGCCAGTCCAGGATTACGATCTCCAATGCAACTGACGAGTTCACCCGGAGTTAATTTCCTTGGCAAGGCTGCAGCAGTGAAAAAGGAAGCGCTGAAAAGAGCCAATATGGCTGGTTCACCTAAGACGCCACAACCACAAAGGTGTTCTGAGTCAGCTTCCCCTTCAATGCAAGACCTTTCGCCACATACAAGAGCGACAAATTCACAAGGTATGACCAAGTTTTTATTCTTGTTTGTCTAATGTTTGGTTTGTGAACCACAACTTTTAGAGCTAACTATGCTTCTGCTCGTTAATGTAGCGCCACATACAAGAGCATCAAGACGAAAGCGTCGCAAGTTGACATCAAAAATATGGAGAGAAGCTGAACCAATCTATAAGGATGGGAAGCTTGTGGAAGGCAAATGCAATCACTGCTCTCAGATATTTGCAGCTAGCAGAGACAGTGGGACCAGCCACATGCAACGTCATTTGAAGGTATGTGAAGCAAAAACCGCTATGAATGACATGATAGAGAAGATGGGTCATCCTGATGGGATTGATCCTAACTGGAAGTTCGATCCCAAGCGGGCAAGAAAGATGTTGCTAAGGCTGATTGTTGTAAATGAACTGCCATTTTCCTTTGTTGAGTACACAGCATTTAGAGATTTCACAGCCTCTTTGAATCCATGGTTTGAAGATATATCTAGGACAACAATCAAGAATGATTGTATAGATGCATTCAAATATCATGGGGATATAATGAAAGAGGTTTTCAAAAACCATGCTTCACGCATATCACTCACAGGAGACATGTGGACCTCCAACCAGAAATTGGGTTACTTCTGTCTCACTTGCCATTTTGTTAGTGATTCTTGGGTGCTTCACAAATACATCATAAGGTTTTCTATGTTAGAGACACCGCACAACTCAGTGAATATATTCAATTTAGTTCTAAACAGCCTTCAAGAGTGGAATATAGAAGACAAGCTGTTTAGCTTTACTTTGGATAATGCATCTGTCAACACTGCCATGGTTAACTCATTGAGGAAAAACTTAAAGACAAAAGGATTTGTAGTTTTAGAAGGGAAGTTGCTACATTTCCGGTGTGCTACTCATGTGTTGAACTTAATTGTCCAAGATGGTCTTAAAGTGATAAAAAAAGTTGTCAACAACATTAGAGAAAGTGTCAAGTATGTGAGAAGCTCACAACCAAGAGTTGAGAAATTCGTTGGAATAATCATCCAAGAAGGATTGCCTGCAGTAAGTCCTTGCCCAGATGTGACCAGCCGTTGGAATTCAACATTCTTGATGCTTGAAGCAGCTCTACCCCTTCGGAATGCATTCCAGTCCCTAGAAAATCAAGACAAGGAGTACATATTTGCTCCTTTGAACTCTGAGTGGGAATTGGCGGCAGGTGTGATGAAAGTGTTGGAGGTATTCTACACGGCAACAAAAACACTTTCAGGATCAAAGTATCCAACATCACATCTTTACTTCTACCAGCTCTGGAACATCAAGAAATCACTGAATAAAGAAGGATCCTTTCTAATCAGAAAAATTGAGAAGGAGGAAGCATCTGATCAGGACATAATAATTGCAAATATGGTTGAACAGATGCAAAGCAAGTTTAATCAGTATTGGAAAGAAACATACATGTCTGCATGTATTCCTGTTATTCTTGATCCGAGATACAAATATGACCTCATGGAGTATCTACTGAAGGATTTTGGAACTGAAAAGGAGGCAGAAACAATCATGGTTGAAGTGAAGAAAAACATGGAGGAGCTCTTCAAGCATTACAGCAAAGAGGTTGCTGGAGAGTCACACACAGATGTTGCTACACAGGAGGTGCAAGATGATAATGACCCACTAGCAGATTGGGATAAGTACATGCTATCAAAAAGGCAGCAGTCAAGCACCGAGCTAGATCACTATTTGAAAGAGCAGTTGACACCTCGAAAGGAGGAGGTTGACATTCTACAATGGTGGAAAGCAAAATCTGACACATATCCTGTGCTGTCTAGAATTGCCCGTGATGTATTGGCAATCCCGGCTTCGACTGTGCCTTCCGAGTCGGCTTTTAGCACCGGAGGACGCGTCGTGAGCGATTATAGGAGCAGCCTCGCGCCCACTACCATTGAGGCTTTGATATGTCTGCAGGACTGGTATAAGGCAGCATGTATGCATTGTTTTCCCTTAAGTTTTCTTTTTTCTTTTTGGCTCATAATGTTTTCCTGTGTCTGATAAAATATCTCTTCAACTTTCAGATGCTAGGAAGAATGCTGGGATTCCATCTTGATGCTGAAGAAATAGGAGAGAAGGTGACAACAACTATACGTGCTTGATGTAATTTTAAAACTGCTGATTATGATGTTGCATGCCATTTAGTGTTTCTTAGTAGGTATGGCTGATGTGCGTGATGAACTAAAAATATAAAAAATGCATCATTTGACAACTAAGCAAATAGTAGTTATGGATCTACTACTAAGAAAATACTTATGGATCTACTACTCGGCATGGATGTTATGGATGTTGCTTCTGAATTTGTATAATTGTGTGTTTTACTTGTCCTAATTGCTAGCGGAACTGAAGGATTTTGCATACCATTATATGGATACTGTATTAGTCAATGGTGTCTATATATTCTGCATTTATTATGTGTCTATAATATGTGACGTCAATAAACCAACAGTCATTTCATGTTTCTGTTAATCTTTTGCAAGGCTGCAATTTCTCTCAATGTTTTTGTGGCAATCCACAATGTTGTTTAAGTTATTCTCACATGTAACGCGTGCATACTTGCCATTCCAGGCGACCTTGCAAAGTGGGCTGAGGATTCTCTTGGTGAAGCCAAGCATGAGGATTATCTATTCCTGGAGAACAAGCCTATTGAGTTTCATCTGAGGGATGAGTGGATGACCTGGATTGGATGAACTGAAGACATATATGTCCACCTGAAAACTCCAAAATTTGCTGTTGTCGCTGTCTTTGCAACACTGCTTGCTGACATATCTGTCTACCTACAAACTGCTTGCTCAGGAGCAGTATGTGATCTATATTGTTATGATCAACTGCTTTGATGATGAAATTGGTCATGAACCCAGTTGATTTCCTCATGCTTTAGTGATGAATTGATCTGATCGTTGTTTCTTCATGTGATTTAATTCTTGAAATTCAAGTTTCCATTTTGATTACAGCTGACGATCTGGTGTTATGGCAGTAGTGGAATTAATGTAGTACTAGTCGCCTTCACAGCTGACGATCTGTTGGCAAGTACACGGTGCGCGTGAGCGAGCGAGCGAGAGCACGCGAACGAAATTACACGGCGCGCGCGGCGCCGCAAACCGCCGCGGCCCAGAGACGGCCCACTCGCGGCATACCGCACAGCCGAAACGGCGAACGCGGCGTGCACGCGGGGGATCGCGTCGCGTCCCGCTTGCAGCCTGAGGTAGTACCGGAGCTGGCTCGAACGCGTACTGCCACGCCAGCACGTCTCGTAGGTGCCTGTCACCTCCAGGCGCAAGCACGTGTCGCCGAACGTGAAACTCGAAAGCCGCTTAAAGTGCGTCGTGCTCGGCGCCGCTCCGCACACGTCGTCACTTCGCTCTGCTCTAGTCCAAGTTCTGACAATGTTGGCTTTGTAGAGAGCAAAATCAGAGTGGGTGAGCGACGATGTCGGCGAGCCTCGCGAGGGCGTCTTCGCCGTGGTGCCGCGGCACGGGAGCGGCGGCGGTGGGGAATAGCCTGCGTTCTCGCCTGCGCCGGCCAGCGTGCTACGGCCAGCGCGTCGGCCTCCGGTGCAGTGCCACGGCGCCGCCTAGGTTCTCCATGGGCCCGTCGCCGGCCGACATACCGGAGCTGCCGAGCATCGACACGCCGCCGGATTTCGAGGCGCCCCCGGGCGTGGACGTGCCGATGCCGGGCACGCCGGTCCCGGGCACTCCTCCCAGCCCGGAGCAGCCGGGGCCGTCCATACCGTCGCCGCAGACGCCGGAGATCCCGGACGTGCCGCCGAACCTCGACATCCCGCCGTGGTCAACGCCGGAGATCGACCCGCCGCGCGCTCCCCCGCAGCCGTCCGATGTCCCGCCTGCCTTCGTGTGTAGTTGGCCACTTCGGAAAATCTCTCTGTAAAATATTGTACTCCATAGTATTTCGCGTGCAGCTCCTTGAATAAATAAAAGCGGAACGACCGCGTGCCTCGTTGTGTTCTTCCGATATAAGAACTGACACGTCGGTCACTTCATTCGCTCCTGTTCTGCTGGCCGTCGCCGCCGTGAGACTTGCATGGGCGGCGGATCCATGGCGTGCGTCACAGCTGCTGGTGTGTCCTGCGTATAGGCAAAAATGATGATCTGACATGCAATTAAAAAAGAAAGATAAAGAAAGATAAATGGAGTATCTAGCTACCGTAACATCACACTATTCAAAGCAATATGAGTCTACAATCTAATTAATGAAGAGTTACATGACACAACACACCAGTTATTACCCACTATAGATTATCCAAAGTAATATGAGTCTACAATCTAATTAATGAAGAGTTACATGACACAACACACCAGTTATTACCAACTATAGATGTGGTAACATAGCTTAGTAACATGTGTATGTTACTAGTCTAAATTACTCTCCACTATGATTAGCCTTTAGAAGCCGAGATACTTTTTCATGAGCTTCGGTTCAAGCGTGCGTCTTTCGTTGTCTGTTCTTGAGAGCACGTCCAGGTTCGCTTCTCAAGCTGCGGTCGTGGCACGGAGATCGTATTGTATGGCAATTTGGAAAGGTTCTACAGAATAAACTAACAGTTAATGTTAAAAAAATAACGAACAATTGTGGTCGTGGTCAGTACTGGGCTTACAGTTTACAGAGGACAAATAAAAATAGAACTTATATATATTCGAGGCAGGACTTAGACCCATGACTAGATTTTTTTTTAGCCGTTATGATTTTCTTTATTCTGCACACCTATCCTACTCTCGATGGCAGTCCGCGGACGACCTCTGGCCAATCCGCCTCCCTCTACTCCTCTTGAGATGAAATCAACTGCGAATTGTCTCTTTGGGGACCTCAGCTCTCTCCGGCGATATCAGCCCCGTGAGCCGGTTCTATGCGGTGTCTTACCCTCCACCTCCTCTACGCTATAACGACGTCGACCTAGTGACTTATATCCGTCTCCTCCTCTGGTTTTTCCCTTCTTCCTACTCCTTCTCCTCCCATTAGAATGGGGCTTGTTATAATATGAGATTTTATCTCGTAATCTATACTTACTTCTATCATCTTAGATACCTTGCAAACAACATTCTAAGTGTAAACATAATATACTTGGAAATCAACTTCTATACTCATGATACAACCCATGAAGATGTTAAGACTACTTCAAACTTAATTAAGATCAAACATGGAACTGAATTTCACATGTTATAATCTCAATTTTATTTTGTAGTTTATTTCCAATGATAATGATCTTTTGTTAACATGGTAATTTCTTCCAGTTTAAATCCTCGAGTTGCTAGTTGTATCACATAGCCATGTAAATGAATTAAGCATAGAACAAGGTTACATAGGAATCAATAGGTACTAACTTTTTCAGTAGTAATACTATCCTCATGTATGCTTTGTCTTTCTCTACAAGGTTCTCTCTAATTTATAATAGAGTGGGCATACATTAGTTATTGTGTCTACATCGAGAAACTTGTAGAATTTACGAAGGAAATATCTACGGTTCTAACAAAAATTTCCCTTACCGAGTCTTCTTGTTATATGAACGATAGTTCCTTATCTTGGCCATTCAATTCTATGCAAATTTAAACAATATCAAAAGAGGCAATTTTTTTGGCTTACATGTTTGGTTTTACTATACCCATATGTAACATGGTAGCGATCTTCAGATTATTTCCTCCTTGATCAAAGGAAATCTACGCCATGGTATCGTTGCAACTTTTGTTTTTGTTGAACCTATAGCTGAATAACCGACTTATGGGTGAAGCAGTGTCAGAGTTGGCTTGCACCCGTGCTCTCGTCATAGAGGCTGCCGGCTCCCGAATGCGTGCCACGTCCTTTTACACGCTCCTGTTCTGCTGGCCGCTGCCGCCGCCGCCGTGAGACTTGCACGGGCGGCGGATCCATGGCGTGCGTGAGAGCTGCCGGTGTGTCCTACTAATCTACTATGCGAAGCCAACTAGTATTCCTGTAAGAAAACAGAGAACGAAATGCATCTGTTGTTAAAAACCGAGATACTTTTTCATGAGCTTCGGTTCAAGTGCGTATCCTACATTGTTCGATGTTCTTGAGAGCACGTTCAGGTTCGCTTCTCAAGCTGCGGTCGTGCCACGGAGACCGTATGGCAATTCGTTTTTTCTTTGTAATAACAGGGAAAGGTCGTACTGAACTGATGACAGTTGTGATCAGTACTGGGCTTACAATTAACAAGGGAAAAAAGAGAAATTATATATTATAATATAGTCCGAAAGGACCCTAAATCTATGATGAAGATTGTCACTGGGTCCTCTCACCGAGCTCGAACAAGGGGCTTCCGAGCAGGGCCACCCGCTCCGTCGTTGGGTACAGAACCACTTGGTGCCAAACAAGGCTTTAGGCGGTTGATTGTTAGAAATAATAATAATCAGGTTGATTGTTACAAATAGTAATAATCAGTGTAGACGTTGTGTCCGAGTAGGTCTCGCTCTGTAATCCGATTAGCTAGGACCCGGTAGTCTTGCCTATGCGGGTATATACACAGAGCAGAGCGTTTGCGCCTCGATCGTTCCAAGAAGCGAGTCTCGGTCGAGCAAGGAAAGTCTTCAGAAACTAAATGGAACAACATGAACACCGGTCAGCAGCGGCGCTGCAGCTTCCAGAAGACCTGCTCGCGGACGTCCTCGGCCGGCTTCCGCCCCGCCGACTCGCCATGTCCCGCGGCGTCTGCAAGGCGTGGCGTGACGCCGTCGACGCGCGCCGCCTGCTACGGCTAGACCTCCCGCACTCGGTCGACAGCATCATCCTCAACCTCTACAGCCTCAAATCGTCGCGGTTCCTCTCCCGTCCATCCATCAGAAGCCCCGCGACCTCCGCCGACAAGCTGGACAGCACGGTCTCCGGCGAGCTCGACCACCTCCACGACCCGGACCCGTCCGCCTACGTCAGCGATCACTGCAACGGGCTTCTTCTGATCCATGACTGCGTGGTTAACCCCGCGACGGGACAGTTAGCTCGCCTGCCCAAGTGTCCAGATGCATCCATGGGATCCTTCGTCTATACCAACAAGTACCTTGCGTTCGACCCCGTGGTGTCACCCTTCTACGAGGTCTTCGCAGTCCCTCGTGTCCGTTATGTCCATATAGTTTTGTCAAGCCCAAGCCAGCGATAGAGACTTTGGAGTGGCCGCCATCGCCATGCGTCCTCCACGTCTTCTCGTCTCGCACGGGGCGATGGGAGGAGAAGTCCTTTCATCGCGAAGGGGAGCCTGCGGGGACTGTTGCGGACCTCCGGGCAGACTCACGACCAAGAAAGCGCTACGCCGCCTACTGGCAAGGAGCTCTCTACGTGCATTGCGAAAATAATTTTGTGATGAGGTAAGCTACTTACTCCTTCCTCGAACACCATCACTTCATTTTATTACTCCCTCCGATCCGAATAAAGCGTCGCAACCCATATATACCAGTTGTACTAGCCAGGTTATTTTCCTCGACAGTTTTAACGGATCGGAGGTAGTACAAGTTATCCTTAAAATTTTAATGATGTAATTACTTAGCTGCTTGCATAATGTACCATTTTGCCTATCTAACGAAGTGACTTCTCTCTCTAGAATATCATTGTCAGATGGCAAGCACTGCATGATTAATCCAGTTCAAGATATGAAATCGGGTAAATATCCAAATATTTATCTAGGAAGATCAGAACATGGGGTGTATTGTGCATGTGTCAAGCTAAAGATCCTTCGAGTTTGGTTGCTTAGCCAATCGCACGGTCGAATGGAGTGGGTGTTGAAGCATACCAGTGACCTGCGTCATGTCCTGCCACGTCTAAAATATGATTTCAGCGGTGCTGACCTTCCTTGTGTGCTGCCACCTCTGAAGTACGATGGCAATGGACCCTGGACCTTACATCATGCAAACTCTTATGAAGATCACATCGTCGAATCGATGTGGGATTGCAACGACAACATTGATCGAGACCCCGATAGCGGTACTACCATCGATCTTAAAGACAGGGCTGAAAAACACTACCAGGATTACACAACTCTTATGGTATTCCATCCATATGAAGAGGTTATATTCCTCGGCGCAAGATACAGAAGAGGACTAGCCTACAATTTGAATGACCTCACAACACAAGAGCTGGGGGACTTGTGCCCACCGTGTTATGAACATACCAGCAAGAAGCCATATGCCTCTTTTGTGTATACACCTTGTCTCATGGGAAACTTCCCTCGGAACTGTTAGATGATTAGAAGGCCTCGGTTGAATGGAATAAATAGAATGCAAGTCGTGTTCGAAATAATATTACATCACTTGTACCAATCTTGAATTATGTGGCAAATTGCTAAGCTTACGCTGCTCGCTGGATGACGTGCCAAACTTCTCATCCAGTTTCGTTTCTTTTATGGTGCTTGTGGAAATGACTAGGAGAGTTTCTAATCTTAACTGCATGGCCTGATGAAGCATGAAACAAGGAGAGGCATGTGGTATACTGGGACAGGGCAAAAGAATTCAGCAAATTTAGAAATCGATGGCCTATCTTGTACATTATATCCTTGCACACAAGGGAAGTTGATGCTTGCTATTGCACATATAACAGTTAACAAAAGCAAGATAGTTATCGTGATGCAGATTTGACTGAAAGTAACTGTGTCCCAATGGTTGCACACTTTCAATGTGGAGAGAAGATGACTTGGGTGTATACATGGCTTCTCTGCCTGCTCCACAACCAGAGTCACATTCCTATTGCACGCTGAGAGCTGACTTATTTTGGAATTCACTAGATGCATATTTAATTTCCTGGCATGCGTTCAAAATAACTTAGACATCCATCTAGGGTTCTTCAGATGGAAAATAGACATTTTATGGCATGCTTGATACTTTCTCATTTACATTGGTAGAACACCAATGATTTTTCTTTTGAAATTAGGAAAAACCTTTGCCTTTTATATTGATATAGGAGAAGCAAACATGATACGGCTGAAGCTAAAAGAAAAAGACATACAGGCCAGGGCCTACTTAAACACCACGTGAAATTGTTCATTAATTAAAGTATATAAAGAAATAACCTCCTCTATTTGTTAACAGCGAGGATTCATATGTTCATGTTTTACCGAAATATTTTATGCTTATGATTCATTCTTGACACTTAAAAAAAAATTAAACTTTTACCATCCAAACGTTATTGTTTTTTCAGATTGTATCTTTGGGAGTTGAAGGGTAGTAGCAGAGACTAAATATAGCCACCGCGTCACACAAGATTCGTTCATTAAGCTTGGAGTACTTTGTCATATGTTATGCTTCAGTGTTCAAACAGAAATTTTATACAGCCATAAATTACCTATTTTTTGGGCCACATCAATTTGAGACTGTGTTGTAGTTTGTTTGTATCAGGTGTTCATATTCAACGTTTAAGAAGACAATTTTTCATCTTTCTTCAATCTCCAGCAAGCATACAGGGGAATATTTTATTTTCATTCATCATGTTTTCTTGTAGTTTAAAATCGGAGTGGCGATTCTAGAGTTACCATAGTCGGCTAAACTTCATCTTCCACCATTTTGAGGTTATCCATATGTAGTGATTTCTTTTCCCCAAAGAAAACTTGAGTATGATGTCAGGCTATTCCCATAATACTATCATGTTTCATACACTAGCCAATGCAAGCAAAAATAAAAAGGTCTAAGCAATTCACATATACATTTCAACACCCCTTCTTACGAGTGACATGGAAAATCAACATATGCAAACTAGAAGAGAGAGATAATGTGCGAGTCTTAGAGGTATGTCTCAAGAGGCCTATGCGCGAACAAAGAGGGGACAATAGCAATTTTTGGATAAATTGCCAAAAGTACGACTCGAACTCGATACACTGGCTTTGATCATACCATGTCAATTTTCATGTAATGCAATCAAAAGTCTGAACTCGTGTAAACAACTAGTGCAATCTACATATATATATTTCAACACCCCCTCTCGTGACTCGGAGAGGCCAACATGTTTAAACCAGAGGAGAGCGATGGCGCATGAATCTCTCGTGTGAGTCAACATGTTTATACGTGGACAAAGAGGGGGGGGGGGGGGGGGGGGGCAACAACAATATTTAGATAAATTACAAAAAATCAGGACTTGAACTTGAGACATTAGGCTCTGGTACTATGTCATGTTTCATGCATTCAAAAGACGGAGTGCATTACAAGTATTGCAAAAGAGGTTGGACCCTGTATGGTCAATTGGCGGGATGAAAAAAAAATCTTTTGTGCATTAGGTTTTGTACAGCTGAACAAATTATTGCGTTTGCTTGTTGCCCTGAGACAAGAGAGGTGATATCGTCTTTGTCCATTTATTATAGACTGCTGTCTTTGATACCGACTAAACAACATCCTAAGTATAAACTTAATATACATTGAAATCAAATTCTAGACTCATGATACAACCCATGAAGATGTTAAGATTATTTCAAACTTACTTTAGACGAAACTTAATTATGACTATTTCAAACTCGAGGGTTATTTGAATTCCCCATGTTATGATCTCAGTTTTATTTGTATTTTCTTTCCACTGATAATGATCTTTTGTTAACATGATAATTTATTCCAGTTGAAACCCTCGAGTTGCTAGTTATATCACGAAAACCATGTTAGTGAATTAATATAGAACAATGTTACGTAGCAATCAATAGGCACTAATTTCTCCAACCATACTATCCTCATGTATGCTCTGTCTTTCTTTAGGAGGTTCTCTCTATTTCATAATAGAGTGGGTACATTAGTTATCGCGTTTACATCGAGAAACTTGTAGAGTGTGTAAAGGAAATATCAATAGTTGTAACAAAATTTAGCCTCACAGAGTATTCTAGTCATATCAAAGATACTAACTTATCTTGGGCATTCAATTCTTTGCAAAACTAAACAATGTCAAGAAAGGAAATCAAAATAACGAACACATGTAGATCATAATTCAAAGAATATAATTATTTCTAGAATCTGACAGGTGTGACACAAATATACCATGAGATTTTCTTGCCTTACATGTTTGGTTTTACAACGGAAAGTCATTTTTACTCCCGAGTTCCAGTGATCTAGCCTTTTTTCAAAAAATCCAAAAGTGTATTTAAAAATTTCAAACAAGTCTGAAAATAATTATGCTTGCTCTCGATGATATATCCTACAAACACGCAAATCTCCATGTAAAATACAATACGTTCTAAGCTAAACAAAAAGACAAAAGTTGGAAATTTTTGAAACTACATATTATTTACTGTACATGTGTTATTTTTGTGGAGCTTAAACCGTAAAATATTTTTGTATTGGGATTTCGCACGCTGTCATATAATATATTATTGAGAACATGCATTGGTACTTTTCAAATTTGTCAGAAACTTTAAAAAAATATTTTTATTCTTTGAAAAAGGCGAGATCACTAGAGCTCGGGAGACTTAAATCTCGACTCGGTTTTACTATCCCTATATGTAACATGGTAGCGGCTTAAAAATTATTTCCTTGTTGATAAAAGGAAATGTACGCCATGGTATCGTCGCAACTTTTGTTTTTGTTGAACCTATAGCTGAATAGCCGACTTGTGGGTGAAGCGGTGTCAGAGTTGGGTTGCACCCATACTCTCGTCATAGAGGCTGCCGACTCCCGAATGCGCGGCCGGGTGTACCTTGCGTTTGATCTCGTGGTGTCACCCTACTACGAGGTCCCTAATCCCTCGTATCCATTACCGATACTAGATTTAGGGGTGCGCCTTGGCGCACGACAACCCGAACCCTATGTTAACGACACGTCATACACTATGCTAATAAGTAGCGATAAGAAATAATAATATCCATGTATGACATGTGCTAACCCAAACGCTCGGGTATGCAGATCAAGCAAACCTAACTATAAACATCACTAACGATCTATGTAAAATAACAAACAATATTCCACATTTCAAGCCCACTGATACAATTAAAACTAAGAAACATAATACAAATAACCTAATAACAAATCATCAATATGAATGATTGTAAACCAACACACAAGTGTTCGACATGGTATTCAATTATTTACTCTGAACTATCCCATGAAGCAGGAGTCCCATGTACTATTCAATTAATTACTATTAACGATAAGTAATATGCTAATGCGAGTATACATGCAGTTTGTCATTTCTTCCTTGCATTACGAAACTGGAAAGGATCAAAGAGCTCATAACAAATAAAAATATAAAAGTTCATGTTCCAATACCGAAGTAGCAACCGCGAGCTTTTTCCCTTTGGTTATCTCTTATAATCATCTCATCCGAGTTCACAACAGAGTTGTTCATTACATATTATAGAGCGGATTTTTGGTCGCCCGTTGGCTATACCACCCCTTTGGCTGCTAGATCAAACATTGAGATTCAGTCTGGAGTGTCAGGCTTGTGTGAAAGTACTCCGGGAAACACGTAAGACCACTACTCAGTTGCTAATTATCCGTCGTTATTGCAGGTGGTTTTGTGAGTGCGGGCAGTCGGGCTCAGCAGCGTAGCCAGACCCATCTGACACTTACTATTCGTAAGCAGCGTTGAGCAGCGGTCTCGATGACGTGCATGCCAGCAGAACAACACGGTGCCAACAAGCTGGACAGTGATTTAGGGCATCGCCTACACGAATTGAATGTGAGTACTGACGGAATCCAGCTGTCTGAATACTCGCATTTGTGAACTCGTACCCCATCTCTTGGCTCTCATCTCTTCGTCTCCTCTGATCTCCTCTCATCTGCTTTCAATCTCATCCCGTACGCGCAGGGCCAGGACGGCGACATGCACGAGCTCGACGACAGCGGCTTCAATCAGGACGGCGGCTTGCATACAGAAGGCGGATCCATCCGGACGCCGGCATGTTCGTGGAAGACAACATCCACTCGATGATGGCGTTCTCGCGGACGGCGGCGTCCACCCGGACAACGGCGGCGTGTCCAAGCGCTTGACCAAATCCTCCGCGCGCTGGTCGACACGGTGCGCACGCTAGCTGACACGGTTCACCGGCTCGCCGACCTGGTGCACGCGCGCGGACATCACGATGGACCAGCACGTCGGCGCGCTAGTCGCTACCTGTTGCCGCTTCCGCCTGAGTCGTCGGCGCCATGCATAGGGCCGTTGCAGTCACGTCAGTCATTGTTCTGCTCTGCGCACCTTGATCTTCCATGGTTTATTTGCACGTCGAGAAGCAATCAAACACAACACAGAGAAAATGAGAGAGTAGGAGAACAAGTTCGTACCGCCATCGCTCTCCTCGAGTAGTGCATGGCCGGTGTACTGATCATCCACCACCTCGTCTCAGGTAATCGCATAATTAAGGTCTAGACTTTCCATTGCATTCTCGTGGTGAGGGAGAGAAGAGCAAAGAGAGAGAAGAGAAGTGGAGGTTGTTCTGTTCATTAATGGCCGGTGTACTGTTCTATAGCGGGCAGATCAATTTAGGAGGGAACTGGAAATTTTGACGCAAAAATTTCTTCAGGGAGAGATACTTTAAATGAGGCCTTTGACAAAGATTTGTGAACTTTGGAAATTATGCTCAAATATGAGTATTTCAAAAGTTCGTGTGAACGTGGAGCTGATTTAAATGAGGTCCTTGACCAAGAGTACTGTTAAGTCATCCCACCGTACTGTCCCATTCCGGGTATGGCGGATGTACAAGCAAAAGTACCCGATGTCAGAATGGTCAGGTGATTTGCGGCTAGTAGCTCTAATTAGATTGGGGAGCTGCGTGGGCAGTGCGAATCTATATGCTCAATCGTACGTCTATTGGTGGGTGGGTATAGCCAACCGGTGGCTTGGGCACATTTTGCTACATATTACATAGTCTAAGAAGGAAACTGCAAACACAAACCACACGATGATTACAGAGATCACTCGGAAGGGAACACCAGAGGTAGATAGAATAAGAGGACGATCTTCAGCTAACCCATGGAAGTACTCATCTTCGGCTCCTCTGACGTATGGGTGCTTTCTTAAACCAGCAGGGAACAACTCCCGACAAGCAATGCTTCGTGGCACTGGCAAGAGGTGAAAACAAAAATATATCTATAAGATGTAAAATACTTCAAAATTAAATTTATGTTTTTAGGACCAAGAAGTAAACATGGAACTCAGTATTTTATATGGCAAATTTTGTGTTCCATAGTTTAAGCACTAAGCAGAAGCACCAAACCTAGATAAGAAGTGAAGCTAAACTAAAACTCAGCTGGGAAAGAACCATTCAAGACACACAATTCATTCAAGACACCATTTATTCAGGACACCTCAATAACAATACCATAACACTCTTCAAGCAAGATTCAGTTAAGCATAGAGCATTTAGATGGTATGTTAGAAGGAAATACCAACACAATGTCTTATTAGCCTGCGACATGAAAAACAATCTAAATGGATACCTTTTCATCCTTGAACAACAACCATAGTAATGCAGTTAACTGAGCCTTCAAGACTTCGTCACTATCACCATGTACATACAAAAATAGTGAATCGCTACACCAAATAGTTGATTCATAGACTGCATCCAACATAAAAATTAGTGCCAAAAATTGGATGAGTGACAATAGGACAACATTTAGATTTCACAGATTGCAGCACCAAGCAGCAGGGAAATTTTGCATGCCAAAATAACTTTTTTACACATAAAACCAAACACACTGTGCTAGAAATATGTGCACAAGATAAGGCATTGGCATGGCTAAAGCAAACTGTATACCTGATTCAAACTTGGTTGAATACAACCTATGTATTTATCACAACCAGTATGTGAGTATGGATCTGTTGAATTATTGATATGTGTGGCAATGCTCAGAAATGATCTGTGCGCCCAGCCCATCCGATACCTGATTCAGCTAGGTTTTTTTTTTGTGCTTCTGGAAATATCTAGGAGAGTTTCTAACCCTTAATTGCATGGCCGGATGAAGCATGAAACAAGGAGAGGCGTGTGGTATGTTGGGACAGGGCAAAAGAATTCAGCAAATTTAGAAATTGGTGGCACTATATTGGACATTATATCATTGCACACAAGGGAAGTTGATGCTTGCTATTGCACATAATGCAGTTAACCATTGCAAGATAGTTATCGTGATGCAGATTTTGACTGAAAGTAATGGTTGCACACGTTCAGTGTGGAGAGAAGATGACTCTGGGTGTATGCATGGCCTCTCTGCCTACTCGAAAACAAGAGTCACATTCCTATATTGCATGCTGAGAGCTGACTTATTTTGGAATTCACTATATGCAAATATTTAAGTTCCTCGCATGTGTCAAAATGATTGAGAAAACCATCTAAGGCTCTTGAGATAGAAATAGACATTTTATGGCCTGCTTGAGACTTTCCCATTTATATTGGTAGAACACCGTGTATGAAATTGTTCATTAATCACTACAGGAAAAAATCATAGCTGCCGATGGCTTCTTCATTGTAGACAACACTTTATCGGGCCCTTGCATATGTGCCATATGCCGAGGGCATTTAGAGACCGTCCGCGTATAAAAAGCCGTCGGCAACAAAAAAATTGCCGACGGTTTTCTTTGGCCGGTAGTCGGCATACACAAAGCGGTCGGCAAGGGCTTTTGCCAAGGGTAGCCGCCGGCATGTTGACCTGCCGTGTGATTTCCTTTGAACGGCGCTAGCAGTATGCGGACGGCTATGACAGGGCCATCGGCATATACCTTTTCTTCAATGCTCCTGCCCAATCAACAAAATTAAAAAAAAAGTAAAACATTTTTAAAAAAATCAACTCTAATCTTAGTGATCAAGGAAATTCCGTCCCATTAAGAAAAATTGGTAACATTAGTGAAATTCTTCACAGCCTAAAAATACTAATACAATAACCTGTATATATATTTGATATTTAACCTTATTTGTTTAACTATATACAATGTCCCGAGACATGATTTAGGTACTAGCATGCGGTATTTAATTTCCTTATAAAGTATGCACAAACTTTGGAAAACTTCAAGAAACGAGTCTACATATATACTATATACAATCTATCACTACGTCATGGTCTACATATAAGGGCACTTTATAATGCCCCGAAATGTCATCCATGTGCCCCAAAAACCTTTTAGGGCATTTAAACAAAATGCCCTAATCATTTAAACAAAATGCCCAATATTAAACAAAATGCCCAATATACTAGTGATTGGAAAGGTTATTAGGGCATTTTGTTTAAATGCCCCCAAAAAGTTACAATTTGGGGCAGTTCTAGAAATGCCCTAAAAGGTTTTTGGGGCATTATTGTGAAATGCCCTAAAAGCTTTTTGAGGCATTATTGTGAAATGCCCCCAAAAACCTTTTAGGGCACTTTGGAGAAGTGCCCCAAAAACCTTTTAGGGCATTTCACAATAATGCCCATGCCTCAAAAACCTTTTAGGGCATTTCACAATAATGCCTCGAAAAGCTTTTAGGGCATTTCGCAGTACTGCCTCAAAAAGCTTTTATGGCATTTCACAATAATGCCCCACAAACTATTCCAGGCATCTGATAAGCTAAACTACAGTGCATCAGTAGAACATTTAGTTGTAGCAACATCAGTTCAAGGTTCCGAACATTCAGTAGATCATTACAAGGTTCATAACATCTATACCCGAATCAGTTTTAACATGCAGAAAGTATACATGAAGGTTCAGAGTATAGGACAGTAGTTTCAGAACAATCTACACCATGAAAAAAAAGATAGGACAGTAGTTTCAGAACAATCTACGACAGTGCATCAAATCCTGTCAAAATGAGGACAGTAGAGTGGCAGCATCAGCATCAAGTCCTGTACATTCATCTGTAGCATCTGGCATCAAATCCTGGGCAGTGGCTTCATCAACACCTGGGAGTGTCACCTGCCAAGTGGAATAAAAGTACATATAAACAAACAGGACATGATAAAAGTACATATGGCAAGTAGAGTAAGAACAACTACAGTTAGTACCATCTTGTGTGTTCATCACGTCAGTAATGCTTCTCTGTAGCAAAGAGAAATGGTTTTCCTGCATAGAGAAAAGTTCCACTCATGAAATTCTTAAGCAAAAACATCAGGTCAGACTGAAATGGCAACTGTAAGTTGTACGATGTTTAGCTATTACTCCCTCCGTTCACAATTATAAGATGTTATAGCTTTTTTTCTGAAACATGTGTATCTAGACATGTTTTAGTGTGTAGATTCACTCATTGTTTGAACACAGCTCCATAGAGAAATAAGTGCATGAGAAAGGTTCAACAAAACGGAAGCTACAGATGCCAACAGATGGAAAAAGTATGCACGACCTGCAATCAATGCGAATATAGTGCACATAAAATGTATTGCATTGCCATAAATGATCTATAATTAAATATATACTGCTCAGTCCAACTATTATGCCGTATTCCTGCTCTAGAGAATACTAGTAAGTATACCCAACAGGTTAGCACTGAGTCCGAGTCAACCAAAAACAACATGCATTAAAACCAGGGTAGCGTAATTGAAGTGAGTTACTGCCTTTTGGTCAAGTCCTTATGACACGCACACATGTTTCTACAATGTTGAGCATTACCATTGCAAGCATTGTACGAAGCAAAACAAAACTGAAACTCAATAAGCCACAGAGCAGTATCATCTACGTGCCACTTATATAAGCTTTCTTTCTTTCAATCTACTAACTAACATATCCAACACCGTGGTGAAGATGGAAACATCACATAATATTGTTTAGATAAGCTCCAAGGAGTGACTTATTAGCCGAATGAGAGTTCATGAGTTCAGTGGAGTCTTTCGTCTCGCGATACTGATAATTAGCCGAATGAGAAGCAAAACCAAACTTCCAGAAATACCGCAAATTTGATTATTTGAATACCAAATGGAACAAATGCAGGTTGCTAAACTTTGGCTAAAGAATAAAGATAAAAGATCTTTATATTGTGTTGACTGGTTGTTAGACATCTGAGAGCATTTGCAAGTCCAAATAAAACTTTCCTAGAAAATAAATAATGATGAGAACCAAATTATTCTTCCGCGTGGCAACAATAGTTATAGCGTGTGAATACAGGTTCTCTATGGTAAGAGCGAGAAAAACCTAGTTATCTCACTTGAAAACAGAAGGTATAATGTACAAATGATAGCAGCCTACAAAAGATTTAGCACATGAAACAAATAAATATAGAAAGTACAAGGGAAGACATGAAACTAGCCAACATTTTTAGATTACATACGTGTACAACACGGGGACTCCAGATAATATTTTAAGAGCAATGCAAATTATTAAATCACTGTAACTATGATTAAAAGACTAAAATGGTTAGGCATTGGAGCAACAGTGATCCCGACCCTTAATTGCATTTGGAGCCAGCTATTTGCACAAACTAATGGCTTAAAAGACAAATGAGGGCTACTTCTTCCCAAGTACCATTAGGCAACACAAAATGGTGTAGTGCAGAATAAGGTAAGTAGAACTTGTAAAAGCTATCTGATCAAGTTCAACAAAAGGGAAACAACAGTCATGAGAACCATAGCTGCTGAAACATCAGTGATCATCCAAATTCACAGACAAATAGCTTATAAGCCCAATGGGGGCAACTTCTTCCCAAGTACCAACAGGCAATCACAAAATGGAGTAATGCAGAATACCAGAGAAACAATGGTAAGTAAAACGTGCACACGCTATCTGATGAAGCTAAACAAAACAGAAGCAACAGTCATATGAACAATAGCTGCTAGAGCGTCAGTGACCATCAAATTCAGAACGGCCAAACAGTTTGCTTTAAACAATACCTGCAGGCTCTGCACTCGCGACTTCAAACAATACTTGCTTCAAACAAAACATGCAACGGTGATCCCAACCCTTAAGCACATTCCCACCCAGCAATTTCCACAAACCAGTAGCTTACTGCATGAGCCAAATGGGGGCTACTCTTCCCAAGTACCAACAGGCAATCATAAAATGGAGTAATGCAGAATAGACCAGAGAAGCAATGGTGAGTAGAGCTCGTAGGAGCTATCTGATCAAGCCCAAGAAAAACGCAGCAACAGTCTGAAGAACAGTAGCTGCATGAAACGTCATTGACCATCCAATCCACATTGCCCTAAGTCAGAGTAGTTTGGTTGGTTCCAACAAAATACCTGCGAGCTGTGCACTTGCGCCTTGAACTTGGAGATGTTGGCCTCCTGCAGCATCTCACTCTGCAAACCAGGAAACAGATGAATAACCTATCCATCTATCCGAAGCAGAGCGAGAACGGAGTGGGGAGGTGTCAGTTACCTTCTGCATCTCGGCCTTGGAGACGAAGGACTCGGAGATGCTCTCGAGGCTGTCGTTGAGGACCTCGGTGATGGCGGAGGTGATCGCCTCCGCGTGCTTGGTCGGGACGCCCTGCGACTCCAGCTTCCTCACCTGCGAGCAACGAGATCACCGCGCACACACGCATCTCAACATCCCATTTCATCGAGCACCTCTCGTGCTCGAACTCCCACTCCCAGGGAGGGACGCAGGAAGGCAAATACTGGTACTAGAAGTAAAGTAGCGGGGGCGGATTACCAGTGCGAGGGTGTCGACGAGGAAGGCGCGGCGGCCGTTGGTCTTGACGAGCTGCGAGATGGTGCGGGCGGGGCCGGCACAGCGCGTGGGCCACTGGTGGTGGTGGGGGTGGTGCAGGAGCAGGCCGCGCCTGCACGCCGCAGCGGCCATCCGCTGCGGCCCTCCCACGCGAGGCGGCGACCGGAGGAGGCGGGGGCACGTGCGCCGAGGAGGACGGGGCGGGGTCGGTGGGGGGCGGGCAGGTTGAGGCTATAAGCGGGTGGGGCGGTGGCCGATTCGGGCGGCTCAGCTTGGTTTGAGGGAGGGTGGCGGTGGTGGTATTGGGGGCGGTGCTAATTTGGGAAACGCGAGGGAGGGAGACGGTGGGAGGCGGAGGAGGAGGATGGTGAGGCGTGGAGAAGAAGAAGACGCCAAGGGAGGGGGAAAAGGGGAAGAGGAGAACGTGTCCTCTCATCAGTTAATTTTCTGCATTTTTCCTCTCTCGTTTGTGCGTTTGTTTGGAAAAAATCCGCAAGGATCGTAAATTATCCCCGCGTACGCTCGACGTGACACGGGAGGCACTTTGAACAACCGAAATCTGGAGCGATGCTAGCAGTTCCGAGGATGGTGGAATTGTTTTGGGCGGTTTTTCGAGAATTCCTTTTGCTTTTGGATGGAGAAAGATAAAGGAAGAAGATAGTTGCTGCGGTTCGGCATTATTGTCATGCAGAAAGTATACATGAAGGTTCAGAGTATAGGACAGTAGTTTCAGAACAATCTACACCATGAAAAAAAAGACATGCTGCCATGCATATGCTTGTATCAGTTGCATGTGTTTGTATGGTTGCAGACTCTGCATTTTTACTAGCTTCAGACGGTGCATCTCTGCTCTTGCATATGCTGACATGCTGCCTGATTATGTCTGACATGCTTGCAATGTTACTTCTGATCATGTCTGACATGCTTGCAATTATATGATGCATATTTCTATATTAAGCATGTATTGAGTTTTAGGGGCAACTTGATAAATGTCCCTAAAGACCCCATCTTTTGGGGCACTTTGATAAATGCCCCAAAAGACCCCGCCTATTGGGGAATAGTCTTATTACAAGTCAATATCGCGCGTGCATGCTATCTGCCACCGTCCAAACCATCAATGGATCAGTGCCCCCGGGCCTACCTCCGATAGGCTTTTGACCCCTACGTCTGACACTCCTGCTGCCTACCGAAGCTAGCCATGCATGTCCCCTCCGTCCTCCTTTCTATTTCTCTCTCTTGCATGCGGGCATGGGACCGTGGACCGGTCACGATGCACATGCGTCTCTCTCTTGCCGCTAATCCATACATGCATGCTTAGCTATGCCTAATCCAATGCTGTGGCTGCTCCTCCGGTTCCACTTTTCCCTTTTTCTCTCTCCTTTTTTCATCAAGCGCATGCAAACAAATACGTAGTATAATTTTTATATTTTTTTTACTATTTCCTATACGCGCTAAAACTAAAATGTTTAATTTTTGTCGTTAAAACTACCAGGTATAATTTTTAATTCCCTTTTTGGAAGGTGTTTTCTAGGATAAATAAAAATAGGTGGGAAATAGAGAAAGTCCACTTTCTATTAGTACAAAAATTAGAATAAGAGTTATCCATAGTACACCGTAGGGATATGTCCTTCATATTTATGAAGGTACCCGCAGTACCGGTTGGGAATATCTTTGTCGATTTTTAACATCCTCTTTACGACATTTAAGGGTTAACAGCCACCGGTTGTCTATATTCTCACTTGTAGATACCTTTGACCACTTATGGGTTGTCCGTTTAGATAACCGCGTCAAATATGAAAGTATCCAAATATTACAAAACGATGGTTATCCATTGTACCGATTGAATCTATTCGGTTATCCATAGTACATCGTAGGGATATGTTCGTCATATCAGGATCCCCATGTTCCCACTTGGGGATATCTGCACATGTGGATACCTTCATGCCTGAATCGATACTCTTTCTCGATATCACCCGATATCAATAATCCCTTTTGGGGATATCTTCACCAACGATTGAAGACTATTGCAATTTCACCGAGATCTCCATGATACGAGTGGGGATACTTTCGTAGAAACTTGTGGATATCTTCATGGCAAACCGAGGATGTCTGCAACGAAAAATTACAACATGAAAGTTGTGCAAAACGTTGAGATGAACCTGCTTGTCAAAATATATATCAAATGGTCAACCAAGTGCGACGAATTTGACAAAATTTGTCTAAAAATAAGAGTTATCCATAGTACACCGTAGGGATATGTCCTTCATATTTGTGAAGGTACCCGCAGTACCGGTTGGGAATATCTTTGTCGATTTTCAACATCCTCTTTATGATATTTAAGGGTTAACAGCCACCGGTTGTCCATATTCTCACTTGTAGATACCTTCGACCACTTATGGGTTGCCCGTTTAGATAACCGCGTCAAATATGAAAGTATCCAAATATTACAAAACGATGATTATCCATTGTACCGATTGAATCTATTCGGTTATCCATAGTACATCGTAGGGATATGTTCGTCATATCAGGATCCCCATGTTCCCACTTGGGGATATCTACACATGTGGATACCTTCATGCCTGAATCGATACTCTTTCTCGATATCACCCGATATCAATAATCCCTTTTGGGGATATCTTCACCAACGATTGAAGACTATTGCAATTTCACCGAGATCTCCATGATACGAGTGGGGATACTTTCGTAGAAACTTGTGGATATCTTCATGGCAAACCGAGGATGTCTGCAACGAAAAATTACAACATGAAAGTTGTGCAAAACGTTGAGATGAACCTGCTTGTCAAAATATATATCAAATGGTCAACCGAGTGCGACGAATTTGACAAAATTTGTCTAAAAAAGTTGTAAACATCGGTTTAAAATTGAGAACTTTCACTCGACGAAAGTTGAAACCGAATACGGGAATGGAACCTACTTGTCGATGCGCACATTTTTGTGTACATTTTATAGTGAATGGAAGTATGGTTATATAATTAGAGACTAAGTTGTGTTGGTGTTTAAACATATCCGGAGGGATTTCACGTTAAAGATGCTCTCCAAAGTTTAACGCTAAAGATGCTCTCCAAAGTTTAATGCTTAAAAAGCCCGGCCCGCTCGGATTCCACATGCTGGAGAGGACTGAGCAGGCACGGGTTGGTGCGTACGGGAGTATCTACGCCTGACAGTATGCAGAAATTGCAGAGATGGTGATTATGGTCAACATGCACGGGCTCGAATCCACAAGGAAAAAGCGAGGGAGATAGCAGCAGCGCGCGCTATTGACTCGGCGAAATCCGCGTTCACCTATTGGGCCCTTAAAACCCCATGCATATTGGGGCATTTCGGAAAAATATCTTTATAAGTTAAGTTTTTAGGACACTTTGATCAAATGCCCTCTTTTAAATACAATTTGGGGCATTTTAAAAAATGCCCCTAACAAAGTGCCCCAATATCCATGCCGTCCACTAGTGTATCATAGATTTAGGTACTAGAGGATTTGCTACGAGCACACCTAAAATTTTACCCACCTCCGTCGGTCCGTAATTTCCTGCTGCGATCCGTCGTTTTTTAACGGGGGAGTAATTAAACGGGGAACCAAGCGGGGCCCTAGGGCTCTTAATTTACACGCGCGTGGATCTCCTTTTCTTCACGGAGCAGCAGATCGATCGAGCTACTCTGGCACCCTTCGGCGCTTCCTCGAATCGATCTCCAAACATGTCCGCGCGGCCACGCTGGACCGATCTGCCGCCGGATCTTCTCGCCGTCGTCTCCGGCCGCCTGCACGACCCCGCCGAATACGTCCGATTCCACGCCGTCTGCAAACCATGGCGGGAGTCTCTGCCCACGCTCCGCCCTACCATGTTTCCCTGGCTCGTCGCCCCGCCATCCGCGCCCAGCTACGGCTCCTCGGAGTTGGACATGAAGTTGAAGCTCCGCTGCGTCTTCTCCAAGACAAGCTACCTGGCGGAGGCGCCGGCGAGGCACAATTGGGTGGCGCGCGCCGACGGCACGGCCGCCTGGTTCTCCGCTTTCTCCCAGCCGCCTACGCTCGTCGATGCTTTCACCGGAGACGTCACAGCCCTGCCGCCGTTGGTGGGCGATGACGGCAAGATCGAGTGGAGGATGGAGAACTTCCGAGGCGTCGTGTACGGCGACGGCACCGTCTTCCTCTATAAGTTCTTCTATAACTCGAAATTCACACACTGGGCTCTCGACGACAGGGGCGAAGAAACTGAGGAGGAGGTCGGTTTTGTGTCCATGTCCTGCAGAGCGGCCATACTTCGTCCCGGCGACACCGCGTGGAACTTCGTGGACGTACCGTTTGAAATTGACATCAACGATCAGTTTCAAGGCAACAATTTCTTGGCCGCCTACCGCGTCTACGATGGCAAGACCTTGGTTCGCGTGGAGGGGTCCGATTACAGCGACGGCTCGTACTTCCTGCCACCGCCACCGCCACCGCCACCGCCGGTCGGGGATCACGCTAGTGTCCAGAGCAAAGACAACTGCAAGATGACGAGGAAAATAGCGGAAGGCGACGTCTTCACCACAGGCTCGTACATCCTGGAGTCTAGCCACTTTCTTGAGTCCCGCGGCGAGCTGCTCCGGGTGTCCGTACTGACCCGAGGCTACGCACAGCAGCGCGCGCCATACGAGGTGACGGTGCACGCGCTGGAGGAAGAGGTGGACGCAGACGGCAGCCATACGGTACGTTGGGTGAGGAGGGACGGCCGGAGCTTCGCCGACCGCGTAATGTTCTTGGGGTTCCCGACCAGCTTCGCCATGGAAGCGTCGAGGTTTCGCGGTGGGGTGGACGACGTCAGCGGCGGGTGGGTCTTCTTCCTACTGCGGAGGTTAGACTCAGAGATAAGCGGGCAGTCACTTCACTGCGTGTTCAGATACAGCCTCATCGACGAAAAGGCCAAGTTCATGGCGCGCCTGCCTTCGGAACTGGAACTGAACAAATACCGTAACTACGATGAAGCGTTAATGTGGCTCATGCCCCAGCCTGTCATTGCTCCCATCCAGGTTCTCACCGAGACCTAGCTTTCATATCGTTCTGCTATCTGAAGCCATATTCTGCTCATGCATGTTCATTCAGTGTCATATGCCATGGTCATTTGAACGTTGCTACTACTTCCTAGTGTATTTTTTAATTCACTACTCGCAGCTTATACTTCAGAAACCATGACGTTTAATTCAACACGAATTTTAATTTCACCACAAGTTTTGGTGATCATGTGTTGTTGGCATCGTCACAATTGACATGGTACGTATATAACCTACCTTGTTTTTTGGCCAGGTAATTCGCGAAAGGCTAGAGTCGCCAAACACAGGTGATCCCACTCTGAAAGTTAGCATCTTCCGCACGGAGAAACCGAAATATTCCAAAGAGCCTTCTATCAGTTTCAACGTGCGGAACCTGCCTCCGGGCGTGGATAGCTCTCGGCTACGCCATTTCTTTAACAAACATGGCAAAGTTTCCAATGTCGAGGTGACTTCAGAAGGAAAGTGGTGTGTAACCATGACCATGGCAGCATTATATAAACCGTATGAAGTCGAGGATGCCCTTGATGAGCTGGTATTAGATGGCTACATCCTGAAAGTTTGTGAAGCGACGATGGCGACGGAGGAGCTGTCTGTGGCTTCCTCCAATGGGGCATTCGCAACCTCGTAAATATCAAGGGTCATGTCAATGAGTAGATTTATTGTTGATCGAAGACTTGTCTAAATATACATCCGGCTTCGTGCTGGCGGCCTGTCGCGTCTTGTCCTCCCTTGCATCGCCCCATGCGCCCTTTGGAGCTCGGGTACGTCGAGATGGGGTGGGATGGCGGCCCTCTTTTCCTGCTCGTGGAAGATCAAGTCAGTTGCGGGTTCGCGTCTTGGACGGACCTTGTTGTTCTGTCGACTCCTGTCGGCGGTGCGAGAATGGGGAGGCGCGAGTGCCGGTGAAAACCGAGCCGACCTCAGGTCATGGCGGACGATGAAGGCGTCTTATGCATCGTTCCCTTGTCGAAGGCATCGTCGGTGCAATTCTCGTCTTCTCTCTCGGGTTGCTCCAGGGAAAACCCTAGATCTAGATCTCCCAGATGCTTCACACCGTTCTAGCTCCTGAGGTCATCGTTTTGGAGCACGTACTAGCTGGAGGGACCAGACATTGAGCGGTGTTGGATCTACTGCGTCGACGATGACGGTTCTTGACATTGTGGTTGTCTTCTATATGAAGTGTGAATTTTGATCTCCGTTGTGTCTACATGTGAAAGCGAAAAGAATTAAAAGTGTGTGGCAACACACGGGCAATAAGATGACATGTATCAATGCACGCGTATATATATTTGCTATTTAACGTTATTTTGTTGAACTATATACTATGTCCACAGACATGGTTAAACCATCTAGGTTTATTTTCGGCAATTTGCATGCGGTATTTTAATTTCCTCATAAAGTATGCACAAACTACAACCTTTCCTAGTAATGGACGTGACCGGCCATGGAGTAGGCACATGCATCTAGGGCTAGGGCTCTTAATTTATAATACGCTCCTGAATCTCCTTTTCTCACGGAGCAGCAGATCGCGATCGACCTACGTACGTAACCTGCTCTCTAATACCGCTTCTCGAATCGATCTCCAAACATGTCCGCGCGGCGACGGTGGATCGATCTCCCGCCGGATCTTCTCGCCGTCGTCTCCGGCCGCCTGCACGACGCCGCCGAGTACGTCCGCTTCCACGCCGTCTGTAAACCATGGCGCGAGTCTCTACCCGCGTCAACCGTGCTCCGCCCTACCTTCTTTCCCTGGCTGGTCGCCCCGCCATCCACCCGCCGCTCCTTGGACATGAAGCTCCGCTGCATCTTTTCCGACACAACCTACCGCGCGGTGGCGCCGGCGAGATACAACTGGGTAGCTCGCCCCGACGGGACGGCTGTCTGGTTCTTCTCCGCTTCCCTCGAGAATAAGCTCGTCGATCCTTTCACCGGAGATGTCACAGCCCTACCGCCGTTCGTAGGCGGTTATGGCAAGACCGAGCAGGAGATGGAGAACTCTGGAGGCGTCCAGTACGGCGACGGCACCGTCTTCCTCTATAATTTCGTATATAACTTCGTCTATGGAGAAGAAGGATTGGTTGACGAGGACGGAGACATATTGGAGTCTATGGAGATGGTCGTGGAAGAAGCGTCCACGTCCTTCGGAGCGGCCATCCTTCGTCCCGGTGATACCGCGTGGAAGTTCGTGGATAGACTGTTTCATTTGCAAATGTATGATGAAGAGTCCCCAAGGAAGCAGTCATTCTTCGCCGCCTACTGCGTCTACAATGGCAAGACCTTGGTTCGCCTGGACGACTACAATGGCACCTGCTGGAACCTCCTGCCACCGCCAGTTGAGGATCACGACGCAAGCCAAGCCAAGTGCGACATCACGGTGAAAATAATGGATGATGAGGTCGCTGTCACAAGCGACTGGTGCCTCGAGTCTAGCCACGTCCTTGAGTCCCGCGGCGAGCTGCTCCAGGTGTCCGTACAGATCATCCAGAGCTTCACAACGCTGCCCGCAGCACACGAGGTGAGTGTGTCGGTGCACGCGCTGGAGGAAGAGGTGGACGCACACGGCAGACACACGGTACGTTGGGCGAGGAAGGAGGGTCAGAGCTTCGCCAACCGCGTAATGTTCCTAGGGTGCCCGACGAGCTTCGCCGTGGAAGCATCGAGGTTCCACGGCGACGTGGGGGGCGGGTGGGTCTACTTCCTGCAGCAGTGGTCAGATGCATACGGGCAATCACTTACCCGACCCCGTGTGTTCAGATACAGCCTCATTGACGAAAAGGCCGAGTTCATGGAGCGCCTGCCTCTAGAACTGGTCGACCACCGTGAAAACGAAACGTTCATGTGGCTCATGCCCCAGCCTGCCATTGCTCCGATCCAGGTATTACTCACTGAACTCGCCTTCCCTGAATTCTAAATTTTCAACACAGGCTAGAATTTCACTACTCGCAGCTTATTCTTGGAACATGATGACACACTTTTTACCCATTAGTGATCATGTATTTTTATTTTTAGTATCGTCACAAATGGCATGGTAAATATATAACCTAGCTTGTTTCCTGGACAGGTAATTCAAGAAAGGGTGGAGTCGCCAAAGACAGGTGATCCAACTCTAAAAATTAGCATCTTCCGCATGGAGAAACCAAAACATTCTGATGAGCCTTTTATCAGTTTCAACGTGTGGAACCTGCCTCTGGGAGTGGACAGCTCTCGGCTACGCAGCTTCTTTAACAAACATGGTAAAGTTTCCAATGCCGAGGTGACTTCGCAAGGCAAGGGGTGTGTAACTATGGCCATGGCAACATTATATAAATAACCGTATGAAGTCGAGGATGCCCTTGATGAGCTGATATTAGATGGCTACACCCTGACAGTTCATGAAGCGGCGATGGCGGCGGGCGAGTTATGTGTGGCTTCCTCTCGTGGAGCAGTAGCAATCTCGTAACTATATATCAAGGGAATATATAATGGTTTACAGGGCAGCATTTGTTCAACACCTCGCCATGTCATCTTGACATGAAAAAAAACATGGTATGCCATGGATTATCTCCTTGGTGTCATCTCTATCAGTAGAGAGATTATTGGTCGAAGACTTGTCTAAACATGCATTTTGAAACGGAGATAGTATGTCTTAGCCTTCATTTGGTATTTGTGGTGCTTGTATATTTTGGAAGTAAAGTAAGTTTGCTGAACAAATGGGAACGAATTTTGTGTTGATATCTTTAGAAGAATAACGAATACTTAGGTATTGAATTACATTTGATCGAGGCCTAAAGGCTTCAGCGTTACCTAGCTGGGGGTGCACTACACTCAAGTTGCGGTGGCCACTACTTCTCCAATTCCAGTTATTGAAGAAAACGACAAACGAAGTGCCTTCCGGGCTCAGTTCCCTAGTTGCGTGGGATACTCCTGTAGGGGAAGTTTTAAAACAATTGTAAGAAATATAGCAATGTTGAAGCAGCAACAGATAAAAGGTATCCCGAAATCTCAACAGTTTAGGACATTCTAAATAAGTTCCTTTAAGAGCTAAAGAAAATGCGGAATATGGTCGAATACAAAATGTAGGGAGCCAACTGCCAAGTTGTTAATTCAAGTTGATATTTCAAGGCCTAAGAACACTAATCGATATAAAGCCGAGTGTCCAACTTTGTACAAATTGAGGATAAAACTAGTGACGTACCGCATAGCCTCCTGCAGATTTTTTGCTTCACAGTTATTTGCGAAGTGCTCACGTACAGGCTTCAAATAACAGAAATTGGTACAATCAGAAAATTTGTTTCCAATACGAAATTGGTCAAAGCCGTCTCGAGTGAATTAGCACAATGTTCAAAGCAAAAAAAGGTTGCAAAATACCAATGCACAAAACATGAAAATTATATCCTACGAACCTGCTATCTACAACCATTTGATAAAACGCGAAGAAGAGAGAAACAGACGCACTTATAACACAGATGGGTGCTATCTTTTGCCTGTCTGTACAAATTTCAACACCCAATTTTATGTGCGCGCATAAGAGATAACATGTAAAAGTTCCCTGGTTTGCTTCAGCATGTTCTGGAATGTACATATGTGCCAGTGAGCATCATGGTTGTACAGCCCATTGGTACGAGCTTAACAGAACAAGATCCAATTAAACATTGACAATGCGTCAGATTAGTTCATCAACTGTGCCTACCTAGGCGACTTACTGCAATGATAAAACAAAAAAGGGCTAGAATTCGGGTTATCAAGCACTAGAATTCACATTTTTGCCGAGTTATTTCTACTAGAAGGATAGGTCTAGTGCTTCCTTGGAGGAAATTAGGGATGGATGTAGCACGAAAATATTACCTTCAGAATCTTATTTAGTGCTTCTGTCAGGGCCAGCTTCACCTCAGCAGCATGCAGAGCACCACTTTCATAATCAGTGATAAGCTCTTCCATGTTGTGAAACGTCCTACACATAGATAAAACAAGTGGCATCAAGATGAATTATAGCAATCCTTTTGCACTGCCCAGCCGCTGACCAGAACTTTTTTGGCACATAATTATCTCATGCTTGATTATTTATTTAGTTTCGCTTGCTTGGCTACCAAATGCAGAATGACTCAGGCGTATAATTGTTTTTTTTGTATAGATGAATTGGTTCAGGAGGAAACATGTAAAAGTGCTACCACCTCCATCTCAAATTATAAGATGTTGGAGCTTTGTCATAAGCCAAACTTTCTTAAGTTTGACTAAGTTTATAAGAAAGGTAACAACATCTACAAAACCATATTAGTGTAATTAAATCCACCATGAAGTATAGTTTCATAATATACTTATCTGCTATCGTAGATATTGGTATCTACTTCTACAAATTTGGCGAAACATAAGGAAAATTACTTAGGACAAAGCTACAACATCTTATAATTTGAAAAAGGGGGTACTTTGTAACCACGTCAAAGGAAGAACAAACCCCTCATTCTAACAAATTTGTACTAACTGCATACTGAGTTACTGACAAATGATCCAAGTCCTTCATACTCGCACATACTTCATCACATCTATGACGTATATATGTACCCTTTCAAAACGTTGTAAACGTATAGTGACGGGTAACATTATTCAGAGACAAATATTACCTGCTACCACCGTTCTCTTCCTTCCTGAGTACCTCAAAGTATCCAAACCACGGAAACACAATATATTTGATGTACTCTAGACATGGGTTGCCTTCTGCAACTTTCGCAGGACAGAAAGCTTTGCTTATTTTGTCACATAAATTAACCTGAAACAGAGAGATCTTAGATGGAGAACTCACAACTGCCCCAAAAAATGCTCCAAATATCAAAGGTCCATAAAGTACAGCATATGTCATATCTCTAGTATAACAAAGTCCACTTTCAGGACTCGTCAATTGCTTAACATAGTCAAACAACGTCAAGACTCCTGTAGGCTAACTATTCAACTGGCATGTTGGGCTTAATTAAATGAAGCAAAAAACGTAATGGTCATAATCTTGAGAAAAAAAGAGACTCCTATTTTGGATGATTTATTTCACTCAAGCCCCTCTTTTCAACTGAAATGGGTCAACAGTAGGGTCATCCATTTTTTCTGTTTCAGTAGAGGAAAAGGAGTGGCAGGATGTGCAATGCTTTGGCGATTTAATTAAAAAAGAAGGTGGGCGTACTTGATCCGATATATTGTGCTTAAGTGACATCCAACGTTGTTTATGTGTTTCAGTTTTTATTATTCTGTATGGTGTGTTGTTGACGTAGCATGGTTCTTGGTTGTTGACGGACAGCTTTACTTTTCACTTTTCAAAATTTTCAGCACTGAAGTTCCAGTAAAATCATTTGACAAAAAAGTGAATTCTAGGATAAAATGACCCAATTTGACAGGAAAGTCAAGACACTGATAATAATAAAAAGTCTATTAGCATAGCTTCAGAATCTAATTTACCTACAGTGTTCTTCATTTTTGAAATTTCGATATCCTAATTAAATTTTGATTCGGTCTGACAAATAGCCTGGGAGGAATTACAGTGGTTTTTCTTCACTTTTGTTCTTTTTCGTATTAAATAAGTTTACAACATAAAACGACTTATCGAATAGCACTCTGTAGTCTTGAAAGAATAAACTTGACCATATATTTTTGACTGTGATACCGTAGTAATTATTTATGTTGCATAACAAAAAAGTATCTCTAGTGACACTGTCAATTCTAAACATTTACAGGTATAGAAGATAATGTCGAACATCAGAAAAATCTGTATATTTTTCATATGGGTTGCCCGGGACTCGAACCCGGAACTAGTCGGATGGAGTAGATAATTCTTCCTTCTTACAATAGAGAAAAACCCCTCCCCAAATAGTGCTTGCATTTTTCATTGCACAAGCTAAACAGGTAGCTTGATAGGACCTTTGACAGTTTGTGGTATCATATTCCATTCATTGAAAGGCTTGGGATAAATAGTTTGAGAATGCAAAATTGTACTCAGGACAAATAAAACTCGAATAAGCACAACAGGAAGCATCTGGATGGCAGAAGAGTACCTCCTGATCTTCCATGAAGATAGCCCAAGCTGGATCTCCATTCTTAGCAAATTCAGGGTGTTCTACTAAATTGGGGAGCTTATCTGTACACCAAGTCAAGGATATATGTGCGTGTTTCAACGTAAAAAAAGATTTAGTACATGCACATGCAAACGGAAACTAAAGGCTGAGTAAGGATACTATGGGACAGAATAATAGGTTTATTTTCCAGCTCCATGCCTTTGCAGTACTGTCTAATTAGCTTGTTGTGAAGATCCTCTTCATGATCCATGGACAATAGCCATATGTCTGCCTGAAATATTTATAGAAATGTTCTATTACAGGCATAACAGAAATATCCTTCATTGCACTACCAAAGGCATCCTTCCTATTTGGGTAGTGATCCCGACAAAATATCTTTCTTGGTTCTAAAGCAAAGCCTGGTTTATCCATGACAACTTTGTTAAAACAAAGTTGATTACGGAGCATGGGAATATAAGAAAACTAAAACTTACACAAGGTGAAAATTTAATCCCTTCGAAAAAATAAGAGGAAAATGAATAACAGCTAATGTATTACGAGTTTAGGTCTGCTTAACCCCTTTTTGGCCTATAAAATGGTTATAAAACGAGTAAAAGTGATGCAGTAAGCGTCTACGAACTTGGCATGTGTCTGCAGAATAAAAGCACATATTTAGGTACATTATGCTGTTTAAGTCAGACAATCTAGTGCAAACCCTACCACCTAAGAAGCTTACTGCAACCTTGGCGTAAATGGCTGCCCAAACAATATAACATAAAATGAGCTATACAACTTGCACCAGTGCCAAGTTCCAAGACCAGTAGCACATTTACTCTTACTGAAACACTTGGGGTTCAAGTTTGAATGATTGATGGAGAAAATAAATGAACTTTCAGTCTTTTAGATCCTCTGGATAAGTGTTCGACACATGAAATCCCTAATTAGTGGGCACTTTAACTCCGAACTATGGGTAGTCTGGTAAATGCGGTGCTGTGCTGTGTAGCCTGGCACGCCAAAGCTGCCACCTAAAAGCAGTTACGAAGAATCTAGTATCTCATTGTCAAAACATATCAAGATTTAACGAATTATCGTTTCAAAAAAAAGATTTAACAAATTATCTTTTCATATTCTAACTACTCCCATATCTCTTTCCAATTTCCAATCACCAATTAGACATAAGTATATAAGATTACAATTCATAAAACAACTATAACTTGGCAGATTGTATGCCTCATAACTTGTATCCCCTAGCGAAACCAACCTCAGACCACATTCCATATGTGGTTAACATTGATACTTATATACCTAAGGCGAAAGTGTTTCGATTTGAAAATTACTGGGCTGACCAACCTGGATTTCTGGAGTGTGTGAAACAGTCCTGGGAGAAAGATTTTGCTGGTACTTATGCTTCTTCAGTTTTGTCTGGTAAACTAAAGAGGCTACGGTATGATCTTAAAAAATGGCACACCAGTATCTCGCGGCTCAAGGGGCTCATCTATAGATGCAATATGGTAATTCTTTTTCTGGATAATCTTGAAGATGAAAGGCCCCTGTATACAGCTGAAATGAACTTTAGGAAAATTGTGAAGCTGCAGTATGAAAAACTGTTGATGGCTCAGTGCAAATATTGGAAGAAGAGGTGTACAATGAGATGGATGAAGCTGGGGGAAGAAAATACTAGGTTTTTTCATGCTATGGCCACAGAAAGGTTTAGGCGAAATTCAATCTCACAGCTGCTGACAGACGATGGTAGAATAGTCACAAACCATGATGAGATGGCTGCGGTGGCATGGACTTGCTACAGAGCTAGAATGGGAACTACTACTGGTATTAACATGCGGTTTGATCTCGCACAGCTTTTGCAGCCTGTAGATGAGCTGGACTTCCTCACTGAACCATTTACTGTGAAGGAAATGGACAATATAATCGCCAAGATGCCTTGTGACAAAGCCCCTGGCCCTGACGGATTTAATGGGCTGTTCCTTAAGAAGTGCTGGCACATCGTTAAGCACAACTTCTATAAGCTGGCGCATCAATTCATGGATGGTGGAATTGACCTGAAGTGCATCAATACTTCTCTGGTTACACTTGTCCCTAAGAAGCAAGCACCTGAGCACATGAACGATTACAGACCTATTTCTCTAACAAATTGCTGCTTGAAATTTCTTACTAAGCTGGCTGCTGACAGGTTGTAGAGTGTTATCCTGACGTGTATACACAAAAATCAATATGGTTTCATTAAGGGTAGAACAATACACGATTGTATTGCCTGGACGTTTGAATACATACATCAGTGCAAGGCTTCTGGGAGAAAGGCAGTAATCTTGAAATTGGATTTTGAGAAAGCGTTTGACACTCTGGAGCATGAGGCTCTGTTTCAAATTCTGAAATTTAAGGGTTTTAGTGACAAATGGATTGCCTTGGTTAGAAATGTCCTAGGATCTGGTTCATCATCAGTGTTACTAAATGGTGTACCTGGAAAGCAATTCTTTTGCAAGAGAGGGGTTAGGCAGGGAGACCCTCTTTCCCCTTTGCTGTTTGTTCATGGTGGGGACCTTTTACAGTCTGCGGTCAATGAGCTTCTTTCTAGAGGAGAAATTGCACTTCCCATCGAAACAGAGGACCCTGACTTCCCCATCGTCCAATATGCGGACGACACATTGCTGATTGTCCCTGCAGAAACTAGTCAGTTGCAAAACCTCAAAGGATTGCTTCAGAAGTTCAGTGATTCAACTGGGTTACGTGTTAATTATCACAAGTCTTGTATGCTGCCCATTAATCTAAATGATGATGATCTCGCAGCCCTAGCACAAGATTTCGGTTGCAAGGTTGGAACCTTTCCTTTTCCATACCTAGGTCTCCCGTTGGGCACGACTAGGCCCAGAATACAGGATCTCACGCCTCTGGTGGATCGATTAGAACGCCGACTCACTGCTACATCTACTTTTCTGGCTTATGGTGGAAGATTGCAGCTCATACAGTCCTGCCTTTCCTCCATGCCGATATTCTTCATGTGCTCTCTCGAGCTGCCGGCTGGTATTATTCAGGCCATAGACAGGATCTTGAGGCATTGTCTATGGAGAGGAAATAACCCGGATTCCACAAAACAATCACTAGCTAGATGGGAAATGGTGTGTAGACCAAAGAGCAGTGGTGGGCTGGGCATCCTGGACTTGAAACTTCAGAACAAAGCATTACTGATGAAGCACCTTCATAAGTTCTATAACAAGGTGGATGTGCCGTGGGTACAACTAGTTTGGAAATACTATGAGAATGAAGTCCCGCATGCTGCTAGATTATGTGGATCCTTTTGGTGGCGGGATATCATGAAGCCCAGTGATGATTACAGAAATATTAGTAAAGTTATAGTGGGCAAGGGTGATTCGGTCATGCTATGGTCTGATAATTGGAGGCATACACACCTGTCTGATGAATTTGCTAGACTGTACTCATTTGCCTTGGACAGGCAGTTTCTCTAGAGCAGGTGATGCAATTGGAGGATATTACTCAATTGTTCTATCTGCCTCTTTCTAGCCAGGCTTATTTGGAGATGATACAGCTACAAGGGGAGTTGAATTCTCTAGTCATGCATCCCTCTGGTAAAGATTGTTGGCAGACGATCTGGACAGATGGAAAGTACACCTCTAGTCTGTATTACCATTACACCTTCAGAAATCAGGTGGCGAGCGGTCTGTTCTCTTGTATATGGAAGAGTAAATGTATCCTGAGAATAAAAGTTTTTGCCTGGCTGCTGCTTAGTGACCGACTTAATACCAGAGACATGCTGCGCCGCAGAGGCTGCAATGTTACTGATATATTGCACTGTGAATTGTGTCCGTCTGGGCATGTGGAGAATTGGCAGCATTTGTTCTTCGAGTGTAACTTTAGTGCCAGAATATGGACATACTTACAGATTGAGTGGGGTCAGACTGATGTTTTAGATGATGTGTACAGTACGCAAGAAAGGAGTTCAATAAGCCATTCTTTTTTGAGGTAGTTATAATTGCTTGCTGGCATATATGGAAGCAAAGAAATGCAGCTATTTTTGAAGGTCTTTTGCCATCTTTTCGGTCCTGGAAAGCAGCCTTTGTACATGATATTACCTGCATGTCTGTCGGGTGAAGAAGAAGCATACCCCAATATTGACACAATGGATTGATGAACTTCTGTAAATAGTCTAAACTCTTTTTTCTGGCCAATTGGCTGTGTAATTTTGTAATTATGCGGGTGCAAGGTTAATAAAATACTGCAGGGCTTTTGCTCTACAGTCTTAAGGTTAAAAAAAAAGGATAATCAATTTCACTCCCAGAGTTTTGGGGCCCAATTTGTTCGGGGTTAATTGGTAGGTTAGAAACTTAACCTGCTAAACGCCCTTAGGTTAGACAGGGTTAAATTAACACAGTCAGAATCCTGTAAACATCATTGACTAGGTTTACAATAATAAATAGAAGGGTAAGGCAGTACATTTATTTCTACTAAACTTTTTTGTTCTTGATCCCCCTAATCTAACCAAGTAGTAATTTTGGCTAATCGGGATTGTGGCCAAACACATTATCAGGGTTAAGCTAACCACGCCAGGTTAAGATTGCTAACCTAGCCATCTAGGCTATATTGAATCTTGCAAACAGTACTTTTGAAATTTATGGCCCTCTTGCTGCATTTGTATTGGAAACATATTTTGTTGCTACAACATCGCCTCATTTTTATAACTTTTTTCTTAACTGTGAAAAGAAAAGTTCAAAAATGCTGATATAGTGCAAATGTTAATGAAATTAACGACATACAGTTAGCATGTTAGTATACTATAACCAACCTTTTGGAATAATACACAAGCACAGTGCACGCAAGGGTTAAAGAGCGTTGAAGCCGCCACATCTTTGGCATCACATGAACCAACAAGATCTTCGTTAAGAATGTATGGATCCACCATTCCACAACACCTGCTCCTTAAACAACTTAACTTCTTTTTCCCAACAAATGATCTGATAACGTAATACTCATAGGGTTTGTAAATGAAATGAAACTTGGAAAAGTCTAACCATAGGAATACCTTATTATCGTCCTCAAAGTATTATTTCTCGAAATATCCATCACAAGTGCCCAGTATTCATCTGAATGATTAGTTATTTCATCCGACAACCATATGAACTCTACCCCGTTAAGTTCCAAGCCAACTGCTTTCCACATCTCAATCATGTAAAATCCAATAGTCCGAATTTTAGTTAGATCACCATCGAATTTGTTCTGTATACGCGCAAACCAATCTGCTATCAAGATTTTAACTCTGCAACCAGCTTTAATCATCTTCCTAACATTCATCACCGTCATGATCCCCTGCAAGACGATAACAGATAAATGTAAATCATTGCGTAAATATGATTTGCATGTGAACAGTAAACACCCCCACTCCAAACTGCTATTACAAGTGAAGCGAAATATCAAGCATAACGACAGTCCGGACTATGTATAAATGCCAGGTAGAGAATTATATAGCACTGCATTAACATATACCTTATGGCAAGAATCTATAATTACAAATAATACAACGCCTCCTCCTCTCCCCAGGAAAATGACAATCCTCCTCTCCCCAGGAAAATGACAATACTCTAAACTAGGCACTGACAAACATGTTGCTAGTGCCTCAGTCACTTACCCAAAATAAAGTTTCTACAAAGTAATTCTCTTATAGCACAGCACATGTTCCCTTCGAACACCTTCGGCTTCATTCATTTAAATCGACGTGATTACAGAAGACTCCTACCTTATGCTTATCTGAATTATTCTGACACACATTTGTTTACTTATCTGATAATTACAATTGAGAAGACAAGGAAATTAAGGACAAGATGTAATGCCATGTAGGCAAAACTACGTAAAATTATCCAAATTGTGCAACATAATAACTCTGATATCCTTTTTTTTTTCCTCAAACAGGCACCCAAGTGTTGTCATTTTGTATTAAGAAGAGAGTGGCAAGATACCACAAAGCGACCATCGTTTACAAGATCTACGATACAATTATTCTAATATCATTTCTTACAAAAACCGCACCAAATATTTTGAGAATTTTTTAATTGCTACATGGAAGATAAAGTAAATCTTCTGTTACCATACCTGGGCAATATGTACGCATGGGGAGGGATCACACCAAACATAGCAAACAGGAGCAACCTGCTTGTCCAGTATCCTCTTAACATCATCCTCGTCAATGTTCTCCAAGCCGATGCTCCTCATTATTCCAAGCCTCTCATCCAAACTCATCCCGACAATATTCCTACACACAAATTCAAATCCATAGACCATTCGCCCAAATTTTTAGTCCAACATTAGTTCTTTGAAATTACGCTCTTACCATTCGGTGCAGATTGTCACATCTTCCATGGGAACAAAACCGGGTTGCAAACGCAGTCCACTTCGTATATAAAATATGTATACAACAGCAAATACACTGCAATAGTAAAATATATACCATTATAATCACTAAATCAGAAAGACCATGACTTCCTCCCAAATAAAACAAAGACCTTTCTTTTTTGTTTAAATCATGGCGTTGTATAATACTTGATCGTAGTTTATTATTTATCACGTTCATGTGCTTTAACTTGATAATAAAGACAAAAAAGGTCTTTTGGAATGGTCAATTACATCGCTGTTAGCGTCTAACTAGTCGGAAAATTGACCTTGTTATGGTCCAATTAGTTGAAATTAGTTGTCTGATGCAGTTTACATTTATCGTAAATAAGGAAAATCATATGTTGCCGAGCCTGTCACTAGCGCAACATTAACTGAAACACACAGCAAACAAAAGAAGACAGTAAGATAAATCAATCGAGCTCTGTACTTGTATTGTCTACGGAGTACTACTGTACTATTTAGAGTCACAAAGGGCGTGATTTAGAAACACAAGGGAATAAGGGATACTTCAGACGTAGGGAATAGGCCTTACAGCAAGGGGGGTCGATCTAGGGCTGATGGGAACTTGAGGTGCTGACCTGTGGTACACGGTTTGGTTCCCTGGCAGGAGGAAGAAGGTGGTACGTCCTTGGCGGCCGCCGGAGCAGCGATGGTCGCCGGAACCCCGTCGGCTGGGTGATAGCCGCCGAACCCGCCGCCCCCCTTCTGGCTCCGCTGCGCAGCTACCAATTTTTTTGGCGCACGATTTCGCCGCCGTCGTTTCGCCCGCACAACTTGGCAAAAGTTAGACGGGCCGCGCCCAGGTAGGGCCGGGAGACCCAAATCAACCTCTAAGGCCCGCTGGGCTTCACCATTATTCGGTTTGTCTATCATGTATAGAACATCTCAAGAACACAAACTTATCTAAACCCCCAACGGGTTTAGCGCTACTAGATTTCTCATAAAGACAAGTTCCAAGTAGCATCAGATTGCCTTCAGGTTATCTCCAGTTTATCATCCAACAATCTAGGAAGGTTCAGCACCATTCTGCAGGAGATCAAAGCAAGTGTCAACGAGTTTGTTTCAGCTCGTTTTGTGCATGAGAGTAGAGAATCAAATACTGAAGCCCATGCTCTCGCTCGTAGTTCAGCTTATCTGAACCCTGGTCGCCACATCTGGCTTCTTCAAACGCCAGACCCATTTTGTATTCCCCTTTATGTTAATGTTCAATAAAGTGGCAACAGGTTAATCTCAAAAAAAAAAATCTAAACCCCCAACGGGTTTAGCACTACTAGATTTCTCATAAAAACCTATGCGGTACCGATACGGATACGAGTGTCGGTATCAGGCCAATACGGATACAAAAAATACAACATTTTGAAAATTGCGCCAATATGAGGAATTGAGGATACGTTTTAATATTTTTGAAAATCAGTAAATTTAGTAGCTAGAGAGGTCAGAATATCAACCGTGAACTTCTCACATGGATGGATTTGATTATGTGATGTTTACCCGCCGCCAGCAGACATGCCCGGTGCCCGAAGCCGAGGGAGGTCGTCGGGATCTTGTCGGTCATGCCGCTGCTTGCGACTGAGGAAGACGGTGACCCCAAAAATGCCACTAAGTTTGGAGTCTCACCTTAGAAAACGCCAATGCGGTTGACGCATCTCACAAACTGGTGTAATTACCCAACGGCCATAGGTGCGTGAAAAAATTTCGGGAGGCCAGATTTGGCTAAGTGTTTAGCTAAGGGCCATTTAGTACAAACCATACTCTTTCGTGTCTCCATGCCTTCGCTCATGACGTGTGAAAGTCGGGCAACCTACGGAAGAAAACAGAGCGGATACAGACGGAATTGGGTGGGTGTCACATTTATTTTCATATTTTTGGAAGCGAAAGCGAAAATATAGACCAAATACGGTGTAGACGCAAAACACAAAGCAGACTAATTGTCAGAACCAAAGGCTAATTAAATAATGCAGGAAATCTCAAACAAACCAAAAAAAACTTGTCAAGTTTCTAAAATGAAATAAAATATAGGGATATATCATAAGTATATAATATAGTGTGCATAAGTTATCAATTCTAGAAAAAACAAAATTTTCTACTATCGTCTCTAAACCTTGGGCAGCAGTGAAATGGTGACTTCAAACAACTCGAGAGGGAGATGATATACGAATCTTGGCTTGTGTGTCTAAATGCTCCCGCTAGAATTTTTTAGTCCCGATGAATTGAGATAGCAACACGTAAAATAATAGAAAGATCTGTATTGTTGGAAATGGAAATTCCATTTTCGTGGTCGTTTCACCAAAATACACCGTATCGTTTCCCTTTCGCAAAATTATGTTCCCATATTTCATATTTCTATTCAGTTTTCCGTGGAAAAATCTAAAAAAAAAATCGTTCTGTTTTTATCCCTAGTCCGAGCCATGACGATGTCACAGCCGGCGACCTTGACTTCCTTTCCTCCATCTCAACCCTAACCATCTTCTTACCCTGGAAAAGAAAACGAATACCCAGATTGTAATCGAGTTACTCCAAGATCGTGTCTCAGTAAAAATCTCCCTCGTAATTTCTGAATCAAGGTTTACTCTTCCAGAGATGCTAATCTCGTGGACGCGACATGTGCAGGAGGAGGTAGTATCGGAGTTGGCTGGAGCTTGCACTGCAACGCCAGCACGTGTCTCGTAGGTCCTCCTTTCCTCCGGGCACAACCACGTGTCAACTCCAAAGCCGCTTAAAGTGCGTCGTCGCTGCGCCGCTCCATACACACACTTGCCGCTTCGATCTGTAGGCAAAAGCTCCGAGCTTCGGCTTGTTCAGAGCACGCAAAGTAGACACGCGACAATGTCGGCAAGCCTCGTGAGGGCGACGTCGCCTTGGTGCTGCGGCACCGGCACGGCTGCCGCTGTAGGGTGTAGCCTGCGTCCGTTCATGCACCGGCCGGCGTACACCGCTCGGCGTGCCGGCGTCCGGTGCAGCGCCACGACGCCGCCGGGGTTCCCCCCGGGCCCGTCGCCGGAGGAGGTGCCGGGCACGGCCCGCCCGCCCGAGGAGATGCCAGGCACGGCCCGCCCGCCGGAGGAGATGCCGAGCATCGAGACGCCGCCGGAGTTCGAGCCGCCCCGGTCGTGAACGTGCCGACGCCGGACACTCCTCCCGGCCCGGGGCCGTCGATACCGCCGCCGCAGACGCCGGAGATCCCCAACGTGCCGCCCAACACCGAGGTCCCGCCGTGGTCGGCCCCGGAGATCGACCCGCCCCGCGCGCCGCCGGAGGTGGCGCCCCCGCAGCCGTCCGACGTCCCGCCTCCCTTCGTGTAGTGTTCGTCGTTGGCTCTTCCGGCCTAGGAAAATCTCGCTGTAAAATATACTACAGTAGTATTTAAGCGTGCAACTCCTTGGGATGATGAATGAATAAAATCGGAACGGCCGCGTGTGCCGTCGTGTTAAAAAGCCATCTCCACGCCATGGAGCAATCACCGTGGAGAAACAGAGAACGAAATGCATCTGAGTGTTCGTTGCGTATGATAGAAGTCGAGATATTGAGCTTCGGTGTCCATTGTTGCTGCTCTTGAAAGCAAGATCAGGTTCGCTTCTGAAGATGCCTGTGCGCGCGCCACGCGCCACGGAGACCGTGCGACGTTTCGCTTTGGTCCCGCCGTTGTCGGTCGCGGCCACCCGTGGACCCGCACGCGGCGCGGTTCTTGGCCATTCGGCCTGGGTAGGCAGAGTCATTCCGGGCATTTCACCGTTTTATTTTCGGTGTATTGTGGACCTTTTTCTGGGCTGAGCCGTGTAGCCTGATATTGCTTGTCAGCCTGCTCAACGTTTTACCCCCCGGCCTAGCCACACTGTCCCGCCATGCGGCGGCCTTTCCTTCGGGATACTCCGATCTACTTCCTCCATTCACAGATATACTTGACTAACTAGTGTATCTAGACAAAGAAACACATTCACTCATTTTAGAGTCAAGTTTTTGAGAACTCATTTTAAGTCAAGTATTTTAGAACGGAGCGAGTATCTTCTTAGCGGAGCAGCATGCGCTAGCACGGCCTAGCCCACTGCCCCGCCATGCAACCGCCAGGGCTTCCATTCAGCCGACCTACACGTCCAACATGCTTGCCAATGGAAGCCACCACCAGTCGGCGCCGACCGGCAATCCGTTGCGTAGGTTAGCGGCAAAACGCGAACGCATTCCTCTTCTGTCGCTCGCTTTCTGGGCCTGGCCCATTTCAGTCCGTGGCAACTCTTCGAGGAAGAAAACAGTCGACCGAAGAGAGACATATTCGCCAGAGACGGGGCCAGCAACGTCCCCAGAGAGGCGAGACTTGGACCTCAACAAAGATGGGCTGGCCGCGGCGTCGCCGGCGGAGGCGAGTAAGTGACTTAACTTGGGGGTCACGTGCGGGTGCGGCGGTGTCCGACAAGTTAGGGTTCTGGCTGGTGGTGCGAGGGTCTCGCCGGGACGAGAGAAGATGGATGGGGTTAGAGGGAAGGCCAGGCGGCAGTGGCCGTGGCTCGATCAAGGCGGGGCGACGAGGTAGGAGCGGGCGGTTGCCGCCGTCGGTGGGGGCTAGGGAAAACATCAGCTAAGGCGGCAGAGGAGGAGATCAAGGAAGGCTCGCTGAGAACGATCACAAGATAGACGAAGGAGTGAAGCCACGTTGATAGGTCTGGCCTAGCATCTCCTCATTCGAGCGTCCCACGCTCCTCCCTGACGCAAAACGCGTAGAATAGGAGCTCCCGCGTCGGCTGGCTGGCTCGACGGAGAATCCACCACCACCATCGTATTGTACATGTAAGAGCATCTCCAAGCGGAAACCCCAAATTTGGCCCCCAAACTGTCCACGGACACGTCCGGACGTGTCCGCGGACAGCGACGGACAGTCCCCAAAAGAGGTGCTCTACAACCACAATGTTCAAAAATTGACACTCAATACATGCAAGCCATGCACGTCGATCATACAACTAGTTTCGAGTCTAAATAAATAGTTCAAATCAACTTATTACAACCATTAATTGTACCTAAACGAATAAAAGTAGCTGGAAATAACAATAGTTCACATTATTCGGAGCACAAAATAAGTGCAAATGGGGAATTCACTGATTTCCCATAAAGACATACATATGCTCCATCAGATCTTTAAGTAGTTGGGTGTGCACTTGTTCATCTCGAAGTTGTCGATGCATCTCAAGGAAGTGCATGACATACTCCGCTTCTTGTTCAGGCAGGTGGACATGTTCTCCAGGCTTCTCAAAATCCGTGCGAGCTGCCCCTTCTCCTTCATCCTCCACAATCATGTTGTGCAAAATTACACAACAAGTCATGACCTGCCATAGTACCTCCGGATCCCACATCATGGCGCCTCCACGGACTATACCCCAACGAGCTAAAAGCAGCACACCAAACGCCCTCTCGACATCTTTCCTAACAGCCTCCTGTGCAGCTGCAAATGCACATTGTTTCGGACCAAATGGGTTGCTGATAGTCTTGACAAATGCCGCCCACTGAGGATAGATACCATCTGCAAGATAGTATCCCATGGTGTAGTCGTGTCCGTTGACGGTGAAGTTGCATGGTGGAGCATCCCCATCACAGAGCCTCTTGAACAGGGGAGAGCGCTGAAGCACATTGATGTCGTTGTGAGAGCCGGGCATGCCACAAAACGCATGCCAAATCCACAAATCTTGAGATGTCACTGCTTCAAGTACGATGGTGGCCTTTTTGCTGTGATCTTGGTACTGCCTGATACGTCTCAAACGTATCTATAATTTTTGATGTTTCATGCTGATATTATACCAATTGTTACATGTTTTGCATCCACTTTATGTCACTTTTATACATTTTTTGGGACTAACCTATTAACAAGATGCCACAGTGTTAGTTCCTGTTTTCTGCTGTTTTTGTATTCCAGAAAAGCTAGTAAGAAAATATTCTCGGAATTGGACGAAAATTTACAGAGGCACCTATTTTATCAGAAGACACATGGAGTCCAAAGGAGGGACGAAGAGGAACCAGGAGGGCCCCACACGCACCCTGGGCGCGGGTCCCATGCCTGCCGCGCCCTAGGGGCGTGTGGGCCCCTCGGGGCTCTCCAGCGCCGCCCTTTCGCCTACTTATTCCACTCGATGCGAAAACCCTAAGTACCCGAGTCATATTCCACGAAAAGTTCCAGAGGCGCCGCCGTCGTCAACCCTAGCTCGGGAGGGTCCAGAACCTCTTCCCGGCACCCTGTCGGAGAGGGGAATCATCACCGGAGGGCTCTACATCACCATGCCCGCCTCCGGAGTGATGCGTGAGTAGTTCATCCTTGGACTACGGGTCCATAGCAGTAGCTAGATGGTTGTCTCTCCACTTTGTGCCATCATGTTTAGATCTTGTGAGCTGCCTAACATGATCAAGATCATCTTATTGTAATGCTGCATGTTGTGTTTGCTGGGATCCGATGAATATTGAATACTATGATCAAGTTGTTTATTAATCTATGATACATGTTATTTATGATCTTGCATGCTTTCCGTTGCTAGTAGATGATCTGTCCAAGTAGATGCTTGTAACTCCAAGAGGGAGTATTTATGCTAGATAGTGGGTTTAGTCTCCAGTAATCTGGGCGAGTGACATCAATGCCTAAGGTTGTGGATGTGCAGTTGCTACTAGGGGTAATCTAACAATGCTATGTCCACGGTCATATCATGGTAGCCAACTTGCCATTTATGTATGCTTTGTCATGCGCTCAATATTTTGTCAATTGCCCAGCTGTAATTTGTTTACCCAGCATGTCGTTTATCTTTATGGAGAGACACCACTAGTGAACTGTGGACCCCGGTCCATTCTTTTACACTGATAATACAACCAACTGCAAACATTGTTCCTTTTCATTCTCTGCAATTTACTACTGTTTTCCACACCATACGTTTAATCCTTTGTTTTCAGCAAGCCGGTGAGATTGACAACCTCACTGTTTCGTTGGGGCAAAGTAGTTTGATTGTGTTGTGTGCAGGTTCCACGTCAGCGCCGGATTCCCTAGTGTTGCGCTGCATCATATTTCGCCGTTGACAACCTTCTGAAGTGCTACTGCTCCTACTGGTTCGATAAACCTTGGTGATACCCGATGAGCAAGTCTTGATGCCTGCACAAATAAACGGGATTAGGTTGAGACTCCAAGTGCAGAGTGTATAGTAAGTGGAAGACAGTTTTCCCCACGAGGGGTGACTCGAGGGTTTAATATCGAACTCTCGGGGAATCTGAAGTGGTAGATTTATCTTCTTATCCTTCTTTTGGTTACCTACAAAACAAGGTTAGATGTTTTGGTCCTCAACCTCACCTGTGGTTGTCAAGCACAAGGTGTAAGAATGATATCAGGATAGTTATGCAATGCAAACAAGAAATAAATATGCAATGATGGTGGATGCAATGATAAATGATATTTTTGGGTTTTTGAATGATGTATGCAAGATGAAAAGTATTTTTGTATTTTCGGATTTAATGATGGCTGAAAATAGAAAAGTGGTATATGGTGTTGGAAAGGTGTTTCTTATGATTAAAAATGGACTGGGGTTCATGGTTTCACAAATGCACTCTCTCTTTATAAAGTGGTAGACAATGGAAACACACAGTTAACATATGAGATTGCAACACAGGGTTTGATAACAAGTTACTTAGATATATGGGCATCACGTCCTAACATAGAGATCTTTTGGTTATTAACCTCTCTTATACTCCACCAAGATGCGAACTAAATCATAACACCTCAGTAATTAAGATAACTCAGAGTATAGCATTAAGTATCATGACATGAAGTGAAAATAAGAACATGCTAGATCTAGTCATGGAGTAGTGGCAATGGTCACGCCCACATCCCCGGTAGCATGGTATTTTAGTTTATCCCTAGTGAGGTAACAAAGTAAGGTAAAGATACCAAAGTGGATCGCAGAACTTTCTCTCACGTTCACTGCACTAGCCACCCCCGTTACTCCAACTAATGCACACGTTCCCCCACACACGCTCTCATAAACATGCTTGATCAAAACAAGTAGACAAGAACGGGGTACATAATATGCATCTATACTCATAACTGAAACAAACATTGCAATCTCAAACATATATTAACTCATAAAGATCCACCACAAAGGTATTACAACGGTGACCGTAATCATGTTCAGCAGCTCATACGGTGCTAATTAGTGAAGCTCAAGAGAGGAGAGATACATAAGTTACTTCCACAAACCCATAGTCCAGAGGTGGACTACTCCCTCTTCATCATGGAGACGGTGGAGAAGTCGATGGAGAAGATGGAGACCACGCCGGCAGCGCCCCGCCGGAGTTTTCCCCCTCCAATCTGCAGCTCCTGATCTCCGTTTCGGTGTTTCTGTGTTTGTGCGGCGCTCCTTCCAGAGAACGTCGGGGGACCTTTTTTATAGGCGTTTTTAGGTCAAGACGAAGGCGGTGGAGCGAAGATCGACGGCAACGGAGCCACGAGGCCCAAACGGGTGGGTCCCACGCGGCCACACTGGCCGCGTGGGCCACCCGTTTGGCCCTCGGGCCTCCGTTTGCTTGCTTCCTTTTTCCGTAGTCCTTCTTCCTTCCAAATATTGACGCCCGTAAATTTCCAGGTGATTTCGTTGACGTTTGGGTCCCTGAAACATTAAAATACAAAACTAGGGTTTTCTGCCTGTGCAGGGTTAATTCCAAAAAATGGGAAAATATGAAGTATTCCCAAAATCATGATAAAACATTGATATAACCCTTATATGATGCAAATATGATTGGAATATAAGCAATTAAAGTGCAAAGTTCATGTATGCATTTTACATGCATCAACATCCCCAAGCTTAATCCATGCTCGTCCTCGAGTATGAAGATGATAAAACTAACATGGACTTTGCAATTTAATACTTAACAATGGATATCAAAGATGATTACTATTGCTACATATAGTCAAATGATTCATTCTTCAAAGGAGTAGCAATATGCAAATAGTTTATGAAGTGATATCAAGTATTCAAGACAAGGATGTTCATTGATAGTTCACAAAGTGTAACATGTAGCAAGTAATATGGAACACATGTATGCATAATGATAAGTAGAACATCCTACAATGGTCATAGAGTGTAGATGAAAATCTGAATATGATAGGTGTACACTTTGGAAAGATGTATATGTGAGTAGAGGTAAAGCATGCATAAGTTTCATCCAACTTCCAAACTCTTCTACTTAAGTTAATGATTGCAATAAGGTATTCATTGGTGTCAAGCTCTCATTGCCCCTATCATAGCATCTTGAATGATTAAGGTTAAAGTGAAAGCAAATATGAGTAGTGTGCTTGATAAAGTAAAGGTTGATGTCTCATGCCCCTTGAATACAAGTACTACACCATGTTACTCAACTTAGGAAACAAAGCAAGTTCAATTATATCATTGTAAGTAATAATAGTATCATCAAGAGCGTCAACTGGGGTACCTCTTGTCCCAGATATGGAACAAGCCCATATCAAAATGACAAGACAAACAAACAAAATGAACAATCTCAACACCCTTTTTATTTACCATTTGGAATAGTTTTTTATTGCAAGGTGTCACAGAAGGTTCACCATAGTATGTAAGTAAATTTCCACCATGAATGATGCATGGCTTAGATTAGCGGCCCAGGCGTCTCTCTAACCATTTATACAAACTCATTTAAACTACTTCATTTCCACTCATTTCACATGATAGCATCCATAACAAAAGTACATGATATCAACTAAATGAGATGAAGAGCATGTTGAAAGCTTGCATGTGACAGCACATATGGGCTAACTCCAACCCGAACATTTATCAAGCCACTAGCATCATAATCTTAATCACAATGGGTCATGTTTTATTATGCAAATAGAAATTGTGCATCAAGTTCGTGAGAGCTATATAACCAATTTTTTCCATTGCAATCAATAACATAAACATTTTCATTCAGAGGTAAGATAACACAAACAACATGTTAAACATACTCGGAATAGCATAAAGCCAATAGGTAGATATGGTGGACTCACTGGAATAACTTTGGTTGAAGGTGTTGGAAACAAGTTTTTGCTTGTTGGAGTTTTTGGGCTAGCAAAAGGGAGAAAGTTGACCATCTAGATGCATGCATGAGTGTCCATAGAACTAACTAATCCATGTTAAACCAAGTAAATAACAATCAGCACCAAAACATGAATAAGTGATAGCTCTACAAAAAGAATTTGCAAACTATTACTCATAAACAAGCTCATGAATCATGCAACTATATGTATCATTAAAAATCAAGTCAAACATCCCTTTTCCCAATCTTATAAAAGCATCCAACATATTTCAACCCATATTTCCAGTAGCTCTCTCATATATAATTGATAGTGTGGTGGTCTCTCAAGACTCAAACAAAAACAAAAACGACGCTCCAAGTTTATGCGATAAAGTGTTTCGATCGAAAAACAGAAGTTGGACGTGTGCAAACCGAGAGTGTGTAGGTCCAGCGGGGTTGTCTTCACATCCCCAAGCTTATGGTCTTCACCATCCTTGGATAGCTCTTGGTGCATCTCCTCCAATCCCTGTGAAAAAACTTCAAAACACCGTTTCTCCCATCTCTTTTCTGTGGGGTGCATTAATAGTGATAAACAAATAGGTTCCTTGCTGCATATAATCCTTGAACAAAAATTCATATGACATGTCCAGAAAGTATAATGTTGTATGCCTACTCATAAACTCAATTGGATCAAAAAGATTCAACTTAAAAGCTCAAAGCATGCATCAAACAAAATGGGACAGAATCTGTCCAGAAAAACAGCAGCAGCAAAACGTATTTTTCTACCCTACCAAACTTTCTCGAAAAATTCCGAAAAAATTCATGCATACAGAGGATGAAAAGTTGCAACTACAGTTCAAATATGAGCTCATTCGGAGTTACAGAATAAGAATTAAAAATCATACCGTGCACTGACTCGTGCAGGAATAAAATCTCCGAACGCTATAAGCAACTTTTCAAACCAAAAAGGGTAAAACTTGGCACTTTATTAAAAACTCCAGAACCTAACTAGACACAAAATCTCTTGTTACAGCAAGAGGACACAAAGAAAAATCACACACAAAAATAACCGGGTTGCCTCCCGCAAAGCGCTTTCTTTATAGCCATATAGCTAGGCTTCTTACTTGTTGTTTTATTGTGGACGAAGCTCATGAGGGAGCTTGAACTTTGGTGGTTCCCTCTTCCTTGGAAAGTGTTCCATGCACTTCTTGTGTGGAAACTGAAACTTTACATTCCCTTCCTTTGAATCAATGATAGCACCTGTGGTACGAAGAAAAGGTCTTCCAAGAATAATAGGACTAGAGGTTTTATTCCCCATATCCATGATTAGAAAATCCACAGGCACAAAAGTCATATGTAACTCTACCATAACATCACTTACTTTTCCCAAAGCATGTTTAATAGAGTCATCAGCAAGTGCTAGTTCAATAGAGCATTTTTCAAGATTTTTCAATTCAAGCACTTCATATAGTTCTTTAGATAAAACAGAGACACTAGATCCTAGATCAAGTATGGCATGGTGTGTCTCTTTTCCAATAGTTACTAGTACCTTAGGTATCCACATATCCCCAAGCTTAGGTGGTATCATAGCCTCTTGGTTGTACCTAGCAATCTTTTCTTTCAAGACATGATTAGCAATATAAGAACCAAAACCTGCTTGGTTAGTGTTGATGGAAGGATCACTTGCAAATTTTTGTAAGATAGATATTAATTCATGCAAGCTACAATTTTCTAAGTCAAGCAAAGGATCCTTGACTTCATTAAGCATTTTAACTTCCTCAACTTCTTCCCAAGCAAGATTCTCATTCCTTTTCTTTAAAGCAAGATTCAAGGCTATTAGGAGGTCATCCTCCCTTCAACATGATTCTTAATATCCCTATCTAAAGGTTCCAGCATAGAAGATATTCTTTCATTCAATTCCCTAGTCAACTTCTTTTTAGACTTGGCATAGTTCAATATTGTTTCCATTTTCAAAGAGATTCCAGAAAGAGTGTTATTTGTCTTTTTCATCCTAGACTTGGTATGAAGGATAAATGAATGCAAATCATTTTTAGTAGGATAGTCCTCCACATAAGTTTGTAGACATAAAGTTGACCTATCCATAGAAGCTTTTAGTTGTTTGATCCCAGTTTCATATTTGGATTCTATAGAATTCCCAAATAAATTTTCCATCAAATTATTAGCATGTGAGGGATTTCCAGAAGCAAATTTTCCACTAGTCAATGAGTCTAGAAAACATTTAGACCAGCCATCTATACCTTTATAGAAGTTTCTTATCACAGTGGCAGGAGTATATTTAATGACACCATTTTTACTAGTGTCCTTAATTCTATACCAAGCATCCATCAATGACTCTCCATAGTATTGACCAAAGTTGTTCATTTCAGCACTAGGATTCATTTTAGCAAGTTTTTTTTTGGTATTTTTAATTTTTTATGCAAAACTGAAATAAATATGATATGATATGCAATGACACTAACAAAACAAATAAATTGCTTTGTAAGTAAAGATGGATAAGATGGTGCTCACGTAGGTGCAACCTCCCCAAGCTTAGGTGTTAGCACAAGTTGGTGACGTTGACTTTGTTGTGAGATGAATGCGATGATGCACACCCTTGGATAAATCTCTCAGCTACGATTCCCCGGCAACGGCGCCAGAAAACGTCTTGATGATCCCGAAGAGCAAGTCTTGATGCCTGCACAAATAAACGGGATTAGGTTGAGACTCCAAGTGCAGAGTGTATAGTAAGTGGAAGACAGTTTTCCCCACGAGGGGTGACTCGAGGGTTTAATATCGAACTCTCGGGGAATCTGAAGTGGTAGATTTATCTTCTTATCCTTCTTTTGGTTACCTACAAAACAAGGTTAGATGTTTTGGTCCTCAACCTCACCTGTGGTTGTCAAGCACAAGGTGTAAGAATGATATCAGGATAGTTATGCAATGCAAACAAGAAATAAATATGCAATGATGGTGGATGCAATGATAAATGATATTTTTGGGTTTTTGAATGATGTATGCAAGATGAAAAGTATTTTTGTATTTTCGGATTTAATGATGGCTGAAAATAGAAAAGTGGTATATGGTGTTGGAAAGGTGTTTCTTATGATTAAAAATGGACTGGGGTTCATGGTTTCACAAATGCACTCTCTCTTTATAAAGTGGTAGACAATGGAACACACAGTTAACATATGAGATTGCAACACAGGGTTTGATAACAAGTTACTTAGATATATGGGCATCACGTCCTAACATAGAGATCTTTTGGTTATTAACCTCTCTTATACTCCACCAAGATGCGAACTAAATCATAACACCTCAGTAATTAAGATAACTCAGAGTATAGCATTAAGTATCATGACATGAAGTGAAAATAAGAACATGCTAGATCTAGTCATGGAGTAGTGGCAATGGTCACGCCCACATCCCCGGTAGCATGGTATTTTAGTTTATCCCTAGTGAGGTAACAAAGTAAGGTAAAGATACCAAAGTGGATCGCAGAACTTTCTCTCACGTTCACTGCACTAGCCACCCCCGTTACTCCAACTAATGCACACGTTCCCCCACACACGCTCTCATAAACATGCTTGATCAAAACAAGTAGACAAGAACGGGGTACATAATATGCATCTATACTCATAACTGAAACAAACATTGCAATCTCAAACATATATTAACTCATAAAGATCCACCACAAAGGTATTACAACGGTGACCGTAATCATGTTCAGCAGCTCATACGGTGCTAATTAGTGAAGCTCAAGAGAGGAGAGATACATAAGTTACTTCCACAAACCCATAGTCCAGAGGTGGACTACTCCCTCTTCATCATGGAGACGGTGGAGAAGTCGATGGAGAAGATGGAGACCACGCCGGCAGCGCCCCGCCGGAGTTTTCCCCCTCCAATCTGCAGCTCCTGATCTCCGTTTCGGTGTTTCTGTGTTTGTGCGGCGCTCCTTCCAGAGAACGTCGGGGGACCTTTTTTATAGGCGTTTTTAGGTCAAGACGAAGGCGGTGGAGCGAAGATCGACGGCAACGGAGCCACGAGGCCCAAACGGGTGGGTCCCACGCGGCCTGGTACTGGCCGCGTGGGCCATGCCCGTTTGGCCCTCGGGCCTCCGTTTGCTTGCTTCCTTTTTCCGTAGTCCTTCTTCCTTCCAAATATTGACGCCCGTAAATTTCCAGGTGATTTCGTTGACGTTTGGGTCCCTGAAACATTAAAATACAAAACTAGGGTTTTCTGCCTGTGCAGGGTTAATTCCAAATAAATGGGAAAACTATGAAGTATTCCCAAAATCATGATAAAACATTGATATAACCCTTATATGATGCAAATATGATTGGAATATAAGCAATTAAAGTGCAAAGTTCATGTATTCATTTTACATGCATCACTTGGTTTCATACTGAGGGAAAACTTGTTGCTGGACTACATCATACCTTCCTCTTGGGGTCTCCCAACGAACGTGTGCTGCACGTCATCAAGCTACTTTTCTGGCGCCGATGCCGGGGAGACAGCGGGCTTCTGCAAGGGGAGTTTCACGCTTCCAATCTCTTTACTTTATTTTTGTCTTGCTTAGTTTATTTTATTTTGTCTTGTTCGCTTTTAATTATCAAAAACACAAAAAAAATAGTTACTTGCATCTAGTTTATTTTCGAGTTATTTTCTGTCCTGTTTTTAATTTTGCTAAAATGAGTACTCCTGAGAACACTAAGTTGTGTGATTTCACTAGCACGAACAACAATGATTTCATATGCACGCCTATTGCTCCACCTGCTGCTTCAGCAGAGTTTTATGAAATTAAACCTGCACTTTTAAATCTTGTTATGAAAGAGCAATTTTCTGGTGTTAGTACTGATGATGCTGCTGTTCACCTCAATAACTTTGTTGAACTTTGTGAAATGAAAAAGCTTAAGGAAGTAGATGGTGATATTATTAAACTGAAACTTTTTTCCTTTCTCCCTTAGAGGACGTGCTAAAGAATGGTTGCTATCTTTGCCTAGAAATGGTATTGATTCATGGACTAAATGCAAAGATGCTTTCATTGGAAAATATTATCCTCCTGCTAAGATTATTTCTTTGAGAAGTAGCATAATGAATTTTAAGCAATTTGATAATGAATATGTTTCTCAAGCATGGGAGAGAATGAAATCATTGGTTAAGAATTGCCCCACTCACGGACTGACTACTTGGATGATCATCCAAACCTTCTATGCAGGATTAAATTTTTCTTCAAGGAATTTATTGGATTTGGCCGCTGAAGGTACCTTTATGTCCATCACTTTGGGTGCTGCAACAAAGCTTCTGGATGATATGATGATAAATTATTCTGAGTGGCACGCCGAGAGGGCTCCAACAGGTAAAAAGGTAAATTCTGTTGAAGAAACCTCTTCCTTGAGTGCTAAAATTGATACTATTATGTCTATGCTTGCAAATGGTCAAACGCATGTTGATCCAAATAATGTTCCTTTAGCTTATTTGGTTGCTCAAGAAGAGCATGTTGATGTGAACTTCATTAAAAATAATAACTTCAATAACAACGCTTATAGGAATAATTTTGGTAATAGCAATTATAGGCCTTATCCTTCTAATAGTGGCAATGGTTATGGTAATTCCTATGGTAGTTACTATAACAATAATAAAAGTGTACCCTCTGATTTTGAAGTCATGCTTAAATATTTTATTAGTACACAAACTGCTTTCAATAAAACTGTTGAGGAGAAACTAGGGAAAATTGATGTTCTTGCCTCTAAGGTTGATAGTCTTGCTCTTGATGTTGACTTGTTGAAAATAAAGAACATGCCTCATGATGTTAAAGAGAGCAAAACTCTCAATGCTATACAAGTTAAAATTGATAACAATCTGAGGATGTTAGCCGAATTGCATGCTAGATGGGAAAGAGAGGATGAAATTGCTAGAAAGAATAATATTGCTAGAGTTTGTACTATTTCTACTACTAAAAATGCTTTAAACTCAAGTGTTAGCAAACCTCCTACCATTAATGGCAAGATAATTGGTGTCGGTAATGTTTCCACTTCTATTGCAAAACGTCCTAAATTGCCTGATAACTCTGAAACTGTACTTGATAAAGATGCTGAAATTTCTAGTAATAAAGAAGACAATAGCTCCATCACCTTTGATGATAATGATTTTGATGGTTGTAATCTTTCTGAAGTAATTACGTTCTTGCAAAAGCTAGCTAGAAGTCCTAAGGCAAGTGAGATAAACATGGCTTTTACTAAACATATTACTAATGCCCTTATACAAGTGAGGGAAGAAAAATTGAAACGTGAAGTATCCATTCCTAGGAAGTTAGAAGATGGTTGGGAGCCCATCATTAAAATGAAATTGAATGACTTTGATTGCAATGCTTTGTGTGACCTTGGTGCTAGTATTTCTGTTATGCCTAAAAGACTTTATGATATGCTTGATTTAGCACCTTTGGAAAATTGCTATTTGGATGTTCACCTTGCTGATGCTACTATTAAGAAATGTAACATCCCAAATTTCAAAATTCAAAAGCACTGCACCCATTCATCTTCATCTTGTCACAATTGCATTTAAATAACCAATTCTAGATTTATTTTCAAATTATATTTTGAAATTGTTTTAAAAGGGGCCTATATATACCCTATACAATATTTTAATTTTGCTAAATTATTGTAGAGGCCATTCTATGACTAAAATGTTACATTGTAGACAAATTATGCAAATATATTTTTAATAAATTTTTCTACAAATGTTTGGTTCAAGTTGGAGGTCTATTGAAATCAAATGATTTGATACAGAAAAAGAAAAAGAAGTAGAACAAAAAAAAGAAAACGGACCGCCACTGGGCCGAGCCCAGCAACAGCCAGAGCCGCGCGCCATCGTCAACCTCCTCTCCGCACGTCCCGCGACACAACCGCAATGCCGACGCGCACGTCGCGCACGCGCCCACGCTCCCCACTCCCCGAACCTCGCAACGGCGCCCTCACCTCGCCCTTAAATCCTCCTCCTTCCCGCATTTCTTCCCCAGCAAGCGCGCCCCAGATACGCCGCCAGGCTGCTGTTTTCTGGAGCTCGAAAACCGCACGGCCGCCACCGTCCACCGGCGATTCCGACGACATCGTTTCGTGCTCGTAGGTGGGCGGAATCGACGACACCGTCCGCAACCCGCACTCTGTGACCACCGCCGTACGTCGCCGTTCCCGGTGAGCCAAATTCTTTCCTCACCCTCTCCTCTGTACCATAGAGTTACCATCTTCACGGCGTTCATCTTTGACAATATTTTCTTCACTCTCATCCTCCAGAACGTCCGCATCGTCACCGCTGGATCTCGCCGCCCACTGCCTCGTTTCTGGCGAGCAACTGCCGGCGCAGGAGCACACCCATGACGCCCTTGGCCACACCATCGCCCACGCCTCGAACTCCTTCATCTCCAGGTATCGACACCGTAGCCCTACCCCTCCATACTGTCGCGTCCGTGCCCGGCAACCATGGCGCCACGCGCGCCGCTGCTCACTGCCCCTTTAGATCTAGGACGTTAGATCGGGATCTGGCGGCCCACGTTAGGTCACTTAACCGAACCGGTACGGGCCAATCAGGTCGTGCCACGTCGCCTCGGTTTTAATTAAAACGTTTAAAACTTTGTTAAATAGACAGAAAACATTATAAACTTAGAAAATTCATAACTTTTAAACCATAAGTCCAAATTGAACAAACTTTATATCGTTGGAAAGCTATGAACATGTAGTTTATTTTGGCATCATTAGTTTTCCTCTTTGCATCAGTTAAAATTGATCAAAATCCAGAAAAGCATTTCGGCCATTTATATCATAACTTGATTTTTAAAAACTATTTTAAAATAAAACCTTTGGTTAAATGTCAAGAATTTCATCGTCTGTCCAGAGGAACTAAAACCCAATTTAATTGATCAATAAATTACAGAAGTATTAATTTAGCTTGTTAAACCCTCTAGTGCTACCAAAAATGTTTTTAAATAATCTAAATGCATTAAAACTTGCCCATGTCATCATACATCATTTTAGCAACCAGAGAGCTAATAAAATGATTTAACACAATTTAACAATGTTTGCATTCATACATGCATATCATGTTTTCCTTGTTTGAGCATTTGTTAAATTGTGTGTATGTTTTGTTTGTGTTATTTATAGATTGTACAGAGTGTATTGCGTGTTGTGAAGAGTGTGACTACAACTCTTCAGTTGGCCAAGGCAAGTGACACCCCATAAAAGTCCTACTATTTCTACTATTCTGCATTTAGTGTTTTCAGTAGTATGCATGATAGGTTTATTCTTGGGTATTATACTATGCTATGCTATAAATCATATGTAGTGTGTAGCCACCCTTATATCCTGTAGATAGCAACCATTAAACTTGGTAGACTTGCTTAGCTATGCAATGGATGAAGGTTTTACTAGTAGTTGAGTAAGGATAAACATTTTACTAAGTTTAATGAAATACCTGGGTGGATAGATAAATTGCTTGGTTGGTATAAAGTTGAGTGGCACCTCAGGGCCATGTCCATGGTGGTTATCACCTAAGGTAGTTTCTACTATACTTGGGGCCATGGTATGTGGTGGTTTTCACCTGAGGTAGTACACTTGTGGACGGCCACCCAAGAACAAAGAGGTTTCAAAGTCACTCCATGTTTAGATTAGCTTCCAGTGCAGCCACTAGCTAATATGGGCTCTGGCTAGATTAAGTATGTTGTATGAAACCGGCCTGGCGGACAGTTGGAGGATTCTGGGAACGAGTCCGTTAGAAAGGGAGATTACTTCTGAAATATCTCGTCTCAATCTTCTTCTTTCCTTGGCACTAAATGAGTGCCTAGGAAGTTTGGGTTGATTGAGTCTAGTGGGGAAAGTGCACACACTCTCGAGAGTTCACAAAAACTAAGATCTTAGCCGTGTCCCCGGTCATGGACATTTTGAGCAGCTGGACAAGGAATTGATGGAGTTACCTCATCATGCCAATTTTCTTTAATAAAAATTTTGAAGGCAGAACATGGGAAAAAGGGGCACTGATTTCTATCAGTGGTACCGAACCGTTTTCAAAAATGAGAAAATGTTTTTCAAAATATAGGATAAAATCAGCTTTGTGCAAATTGGCCATAACACCACCTAGCCAAAATATCATGTAGTTAATAGATTGCCAGTCATATCCACATAAGTGTCATTTGCCATCACAAATCAATTGTGCTGACCAGTATAGTTCTGGCTGTAACTCACCGTTGCAGGCACTTCAGACGACGAGTAAGGAACGAGTAGGGTCGCGAGTCTCCAACCAACATGCATTGCCTGTGGCGCATGAAGAAGATGGAGCTCTCTGTATCAATTTGCTTTCCGCTGTGTGTTTATTTCGGTTTGAGCTAGCTTCGAGCTATGCACCTTGTATCGAACTTCTTTATTTCTGGATCATCATGTAATGACTTGACGCTTTGTTATGATAATCATCTTAAAACTGTGTGTGCTAGCAAGTCGATCCAGGGACTAGCACTATACACGGGGGTTGCCACCTTATTATAAAAGGGGGACCTTTACAAGAAACCTTTGGGTAGAATTGATGATATTCTTATCATGGTTAACAACAACTTTGTCCCTGTTGATTTTATTGTTTTGGATATTGAATGCAATCCATCTTGCCCTATTGTGTTTGGAAGACCTTTTCTTAGAACTGTAGGTGCTATTATTGATATGAAAGAAGGGAATATAAAATACCAATTTCCTCTTAAGAAAGGTATAGAACACTTTCCTAGGAAGAAGATTAAGCCACCATATGATTCTATTATTCGAAAAAATTACAATGTTGATGCTTCTATATTTGATAATACTTGATGCATGCTTTGTGCCTAGCTAAAAGGCGTTAAAGAAAAGCGCTTATGGGAGGCAACCCATTATTTTTATTTTCTGCAATTTTTCTTTATTTGAGTCAAGGTGTTGTTTACTTCTGTAGAAACTCCTTTGTATCTTTACTTTTTCGCATTGTTGTGCCAAGAGTAGCCTCTAATGTTAAGATGATGCTAAATATTGATTGGTGCGCAGAAACAGATTTATGTTGTTCACTGTACGAAATTTCTAAAATCACCAGATTGTTAATTAAATCTGAAAAATTTTGTGCGTAATCCTTATGTATGTCTGAATCTTTCGTTAGTTCAAAGTTTTTCGATCTGAGCGTCGTAAGTGCCTCGAATTTTTTTGTCTTTGCGGACTGTTCTGTTTTAGACAGATTATGCCTTTTTATTTTGCATTCTCTCTTTTACTAGTGTTGAGTGAAATTCTTTTTTGGGTGGAAGAGCTTCACATAACATCAGTGGCAGTAGCTAATGTTTAAAGTAACAAGTCATATTGCATCTTTATAAAACATGTGAGTTTTTGATTATGCACTAACCCTCTAATGAGATTTACTTTGAGTTTGGTGTGACGGAAATTTTCAAGGGTCAAGAGTGAAGGATGATATAATAGGATCAAGAAGAGTGAAGAGCTTAAGCTTGGGGACGCTCCCATGGATCTCCCCAGCATATTTCAAGAAGACTCAAGCGTCTAAGCTTGGGGATGCCCAAGGCATCCCCTTCTTCATCGGCAAAATTATCAGGTCATCTCTAGTGAAACTATATTTTTATTCTTTCACATCATATGTGCTGTTCTTGGAGCGTCTGTGTGCTTTTATTTTCAGTATTTTTATTTTGTAATCAACTTGATTGGACCCTAGCATTCTTGATTGGGAGAGAGACACGCTCCGCTTTTTCATGAGAATACTCCTATTCTTCACTTATATTTGTTGAGTATTCATATCTAGCGATGTTCAGCTTTTAGCTCTTGTTTTCATGTATCTCTTGTCAGAGCTATTAGTTTTCTTTTAAAGAAAGTACTCTCTTGCTTCACTTATACTTGTTTGGAGAGTTATTGAAATAAATTGATTGGTGTTTGGTTGGAACAGAAAATGTTGCATGTGGTAAATGGTATAATGGAAAAAATTGCATATTCTTGTAGATCACTAATTTGGATAATTTGATACTTGTCAATTGTTTTGAGTTAACAAGTAGATCATGATTAAACTTTTGCATCATGTAAGTTAAGCCCATTAGTGAAGAACTACCGTAAAGCTTGTTGAAATTTGGTTTGCATGAGTGGTATCTCTAAGGTCTAGATATTTTCTAATAAAAGGGTTTGGTTAACAAGGAAGACGGTGTGAAGTCTTATAATGTTTGCAATATGTTTGTCATATAAAACTTGGTGTACTGGTTGATATTCTTGTTTGCTTACATAACCTTGCTAGCCTAAACTCTGTACTGAGAGGGAATGCTTCTCGTGCATCCAAATCCTTGAGCCAAAATCCATGCCATTTGTGTCCACCATAACTACCTATATGTGGTATTTCCTTGCCACTCCAAGTAAATTTTTCATGTGCTACCTTTAAATTATTCAAAACTGTTATTATTCCTTTTTGTGTCAATGTTTACTAGCTCATGAGGAAGTAGTGGGTTATTCTTTATTCGACTTGTCAAACAGACTTTACACCTAGACTAGTGGCATATACATCCGCTTATCAATAATTTTGCAAAAAGAGCTGGCAACGGGGTGCCCAGTCCCAATTAATTACAACTTTAACCGCTTAATTCTCTTCACATTTTTGCCCTGATTTATCAGTCAAGCAATGACAAACAGTGAAATACCTGCATGTGTAAACAAAAGAGAAAGAGGGATGATCTGCCTTGCTGGTAGAAATAACGTCCTTCATGGGAGCCGCTCTTAAAAGTCTGTTTGATAGGGAGAATACTGTTTTCATCCGCTACCATTCGTTGACAATTAACAAACACCTCTCAAAATTTAATTTTTACTCTCTATATGATTTCAAAAACTAAAAAGCTCTAGCACATGATTTAATCCCTGCTTCCCTCTGCGAAGGGCCTTTCTTTTACTTTTATGTTGAGTCAGTTTTCCTATTCTTTCTATCTTCCACAAGCAAACACTAGTGTCAACTTTGTTACAACATTTGTTATATGCTACATATTGGACTTATTATATTGCTTTGTGTTGACAATATCCATGAGATAAATATGTTGAAAGTTGAAGCAAATGCTGAAACTTAAATCTTCCTTGTGTTGATTAAATACCTTTTGTTAGAATCTATTGCTTTATGAGTTAACTCTTATGTGAACCTGTGGATGCATTGTCTCCAAAGTACTATTCATGAAAAGTTTAGCTTGTGTGATTCATTGTTTACTCATTATCTATTTGGTAGCAAACTATAGACCATTGACTTGGATCACTTCATTCATTTACATGTGCCTTACAATATTATATGATCAAGATTATGATGGTAGCATGTCACCTCAAAAATTATATTGTTTTATCGTTTACCTACTCGAGGACGAGCAGGAACTAAGCTTGGGGATGCTGATACGTCTCAAACGTATCTATAATTTTTGATGTTCCATGTGATATTATACCAATTGTTACATGTTTTGCATCCACTTTATGTCACTTTTATACATTTTTTGGGACTAACCTATTAACAAGATGCCACAGTGCCAGTTCCTGTTTTCTGCTGTTTTTGTATTCCAGAAAAGCTAGTCAGGAAATATTCTCGGAATTGGACGAAAATTTACGGAGGCACCTATTTTATCAGAAGACACATGGAGTCCAAAGGAGGGACGAAGAGGAGACAGGAGGGCCCCACACGCACCCTGGGCACGGGTCCCATGCCTGCCGCGCCCTAGGGGGTGTGGGCCCCTCGGGGCTCTCCAGCCGCCGCCCTTTCGCCTACTTATTCCCCCGATGCGAAAACCCTAAGTACCCGAGTCATATTCCACGAAAAGTTCCAGAGGCGCCGCCGTCGTCAACCCTAGCTCGGGAGGGTCCAGAACCTCTTCCCGGCACCCTGCCGGAGAGGGGAATCATCACCGGAGGGCTCTACATCACCATGCCTGCCTCCGGAGTGATGCGTGAGTAGTTCATCCTTGGACTACGGGTCCATAGCAGTAGCTAGATGGTTGTCTCTCCACTTTGTGCCATCATGTTTAGATCTTGTGAGCTGCCTAACATGATCAAGATCATCTTATTGTAATGCTGCATGTTGTGTTTGCTGGGATCCGATGAATATTGAATACTATGATCAAGTTGTTTATTAATCTATGATACATGTTATTTATGATCTTGCATGCTTTCCGTTACTAGTAGATGCTTTGGCCAAGTAGATGCTTGTAACTCCAAGAGGGAGTATTTATGCTAGATAGTGGGTTCAGTCTCCAGTAATCTGGGCGAGTGACAGCAACGCCTAAGGTTGTGGATGTGCTGTTGCTACTAGGGGTAACCTAACAATGCTATGTCCACGGTCATATGTATTTGTTTACTTTACGCATATTGCTTAATGCGATTATCCGTTGCTTGCAACTTAATACCGACGGGGAACACGGATGTCAACCTGAAGTTGGATTATTAGTCATAGATGCTGTTGGATAACGGTCTATGTATTTTGTCATAATGCCCAATGATACGTCTCAAACGTATCTATAATTTTTGATGTTCCATGCTGATATTATACCAATTGTTACATGTTTTGCATTAACTTTATATCACTTTTATACATTTTTTGGGACTAACCTATTAACAAGATGCCGCAGTGCCAGTTCCTGTTTTCTGCTGTTTTTGTATTCCAGAAAAGCTAGTCAGGAAATATTCTCGGAATTGGACGAAAATTTACGGAGGGCCCTATTTTATCAGAATACACCTGGAGTCCGAAGGAGCAACGAAGAGGAGCCAGGAGGGCCCCACACGCACCCAGGGCGCGGGTCCCCCCTGGCGCGCCCTGGCCACGTGTGGGCCCCTCGGGGCTCTCCAGCCGCCGCTCTTTCGCCTACTTATTCCCCCCGATGCAAAAACCCTAAGTACCCGAGCCATTATCCACGAAAAGTTCTAGAGGCGCCGCCGTCGTCAACCCTAGCTCGGGAGGGTCCAGAACCTCTTCCTGGCACCCTGCCGGAGGGGAATCATCACCGGAGGGCTTTACATCACCATGCCTGCCTCCGGAGTGATGCGTGAGTAGTTCATCCTTGGACTACGGGTCCATAGCAGTAGCTAGATGGTTGTCTCTCCACTTTGTGCCATCATGTTTAGATCTTGTGAGCTGCCTAACATGATCAAGATCATCTTATTGTAATGCTACATGTTGTGTTTGCTGGGATCCGATGAATATTGAATATTATGTCAAGTTGATTATCAATCTATCTCCTATGTTATATATGATCTTGCATGCTTTCCGTTACTAGTAGATGTTTTGGCCAAGTAGATGCTTGTAACTCCAAGAGGGAGTATTTATGCTAGATAGTGGGTTCAGTCTCCAATAATCTGGGCGAGTGACAGCAACGCCTAAGTTTGTGGATGTGCTGTTGCTACTAGGGATAACCTAACGATGCTATGTCCACGGTCATATGTATTTGTTTACATTACGCACATTACTTAATGCAATTATCCGTTGCTTGCAACCTAATACCAACGGGGGACTCGGATGACAACCTGGCGGTGGATTATTAGTCATAGATGCTGTTGGATAACGGTCTATGTATTTTGTCATAATGCCCAATTAAATATCATAGTAATCATCATGTCATATATATGCATTGTGATGCGCTCAATATTTGTCAATTGCCCAGCTGTAATTTGTTCACCCATCATGTTAGTTATCTTTTATGGAGAGACAGCTCTAGTGAACTGTGGACTCCGGTCCATTCTTTTACATTGATTAAACCACCAACTGCAAACAATTGTTCTCTTTTACCTTCTGCAATTTACTACTGTTTTCCACACCATACGTTTAATCCTTTGTTTTCAGCAAGCCGGGGAGATTGACAACCTTCCTGTTTCGTTGGGACAAATTAGTTTGATTGTGTTGTGTGCAGATTCCACGTCAACAATCCAGACTCCCTGCAACAGCTATTTTTCTGGTGCCGTTGACAACCTTCTGAAGTGCTACTGCTCCTACTGGTTCGATAACCTTGGTTTCATATTGAGGGAAAATTTGCTGCTGAACTGCATCATACCTTCCTCTTGGGGTCTCCCAACGAACGTGTGTTTCACGTCATCACCCAATTAAATATCATGGTAGCCAACTTGTCATATATGTATGCTTTGTCATGCGCTCAATATTTTGTCAATTGCTGATGACCCTTCAATGGGTTAGGTTGAGACTCCAAGTGCAGAGTTTATAGTATATGGAAGATTTGTTTTCCCCACGAGGGGTGACTCGAGGGTTTATATCGAACTCTCGGGGAATTAGTAGTGAAAGCTTTATCTTCTTATCCATCTCTTGGAAACCTGCAAACAAAGTAAATTGTTTTGTGCCCTCAACCTCACCAAGTGTTTGTCAAGCACAAGGTGTGAGAATGATATGAAAATAAAATGAATGCAAAACAGTAAATAAGTATGCAATGATGGTGGAAACAATGATAACTGATATTTTTGGGTTTTATATTGTAAATGCAAGATGCAAAAGTATTTTTTTATTTTCGGATTTTTAAATGGCTGAAAATAAAAGGTGGATGAAAGTTGTTGGAAAGGTGTTTCTTATGATTAAAAATGGACCGGGGTTCATGGTTTCACAAATGCACTCTCTCTTTAATAAAGTGGTAGACAATGGAACACTAGAGTTAACATATGAGATTGCAACAAAGGTTTCATGACAAGTTATTAATCATATGGGCATCACGTCCTAACATAGAGATCTTTTGGTTATTAATCTCTCTTATACTCCACTTAGATGCGAACTAAATCATAACACCTTAGTATTAAGATAAATCAGAGCATAGCATTAAGTTTCTTGACATGAAGTTAAAATAAGAACATGCTAGATCTAGTCATGGAGTAGTGGCATGGTCACACCCACATCTCCGGTAGCAAGGTATTTTTGTTTATCCCTAGTGATGTAACAAAGTAAGGTAAAGTACCCAAGTGGATCGCGGAACTTTCTGTCCTTTCACCGCACTAGCCACCCCCCGTTACTCCATCTAATGCACACGTTCCCCCACACACGCTCTCATACACATGCTTGATCAAAACAAGTAAACAAGAACGGGGTACATAATATGCATCTACTTTCATAACTGAAACAAAACAATTGCAATCTCAAACATATATTAACTCATAAAAAGATCCACCACAAAGGTATTACATAGATGACCGTAATCATGTTCGGCAGCTCATACGGTGCTAATTAGTGAAGCTCAAGAGAGAGAGAGATACATAAGTTACTTCCACAAACCCATAGTCCAGGGGTGGACTACTCCCTTTTCATCATGGATACGGTGGAGAAGTCGTTGGAGAAGGTGGAGACCTCTCCGGCAGCGCCCCGCCGGAGTTTCCCCCCCCCCCTCCAATCTGCAACTCCAGATCTCTGTTTCGTGATTTCTGTGTTTCTGCGGCGCTCCTTTTCGACGGGCGTCGGGGACTATTTTTATAGTCGGTTTTAGGTCAAGACGAAGCTTCTGGAAGAAAGATCGACGACAACGGAGGCTCGAGGCCCAAGATGGGGGGTCCCACGTGGCCAAGGAATCTGGCCGCGTGGGCCCACCTCTTTTGGTCCTCGGGTCTCCGTTTGTTCGCTTCCTTCGCTCCTACGCTTTGTTCCTTCCAAAAACTGATGCTCGTAAATTTTCAGGTCATTTGGACGTCGTTTGGGTCCCTGAAATATCAAAATATAGAAAATAGGGTTTTCTGCCAGTGCAGGGTTAATTACAGAAAAATGGGGAAACAATGAAATATTCCCAAAATCAATATAAAACAATGATATAACCCTTATATGATGCAAATATGATTGAAATATAAGTAATATAATGCAAAGTTCATGTATGCATTTTACATGCATCAATTACCTAGCTGTAATTTGTTTACCGAGCATGTCGTTTATCTTTATGTAGAGACACCACTAGTGAACTGTGGACCCCGGTCCATTCTTTTACACTGATAATACAACCAACTGCAAACATTGTTCCTTTTCATTTTCTGCAATTTACTACTGTTTTCCACACCATACGTTTAATCCTTTGTTTTCAGCAAGCCGGTGAGATTGACAACCTCACTGTTTCGTTGGGGCAAAGTAGTTTGATTGTGTTGTGTGCAGGTTCCACGTCAGCACCGGATACCCTGGTGTTGCGCCGTATCATATTTCGCCGTTGACAACCTTCTGAAGTGCTACTGCTCCTACTGGTTCGATAAACCTTGGTTTCATACTGAGGGAAAACTTGCTGCTGGACTAAATCATACCTTCCTCTTGGGGTCTCCCAACGAACGTGTGATGCACGTCATCACTGCCCACGCAACCCTGTTGGGTAGTTCTTCCATTGCCAATGCATGCAATCAACTGACCCCAGCATACCTGGAAATCCTCTTGCTTCTCCAAGGGCCAGTAGCCTTTCAGTATCCTCCGCATTTGGTTCTCTAAGATATTTGTCGCCAAACACCTTTACCACGGCGTACGCAAAATGCTCCATAGCCTCAATGCAGGTACTCTCTCCCATTCGGACATACTCGTCGATGGCATCCGCAGCCTTTCCATAGGCTAGCATTCTCAAAGCAGCGGTACATTTCTGCAATGGAGAGAAAGAAAGTTTTTCGCAGCAATCATGCTTCAACTTGAAGTAATCATCATACTTAGTCACTGCTTTCATTATGCGGCGGAAAAGGGTCGAGCTCATGCGAAACCGACGCCGAAAGAACCCCTCGTGAAAGACCGGATCTGGTTTGAAATAGTCGTCGTATAGGTCTCGACAGCCTTTGATCCTATCACGGGCCACGGTAATCCGCCCCTTGATCGATCCCCGGAAGTTGAGAACGTGCTCCGCCTTCTCCAATTCTTCTTGAATGCTAATCATCGACATGGCCTCCTCGTCTCCCTCCTGCAACATGTCATCGTCGCTAGACCCATCGATGAACTCGTTGTACATGAACTCATCTACGCTGGTCTGATCGTACTCTTCGTCGGATGATGAATCCATGGCTACAAATATAAAAAGGTCATCACAACCCGGCTCCGGCATTTCAACAAACACTTTGAGAGCGAGGTTGATGGAGAGCAATGTAGAACGTACCGGAAACGGAGACTACAGGCCTAGTTTCTGCGGAGGCGGGGCACCGGCGAGCGTCTAGAACTGCGGGGAGGTGGCGGAGGTTCGGGGAGGCGGCGGATATACGACGGGAACGGCGGCGGATCGGAGAATGTGAGCAGCGCCGAGAAAGGGGAGGTGGTTCCGATCGAATTGAGAGGATAATTGCGTAGGTCCGCTATTTCTGGGTCGACATGGCGGACGCGTCCGGGCCTCCCCAAACCCTCCCCACATATGGGCTGGCTTTGGGGTTTGCCGGACCGCCCGGTCGTTTGGGCTAGGTTTGGGGGCCTCCGTTGGGTCGTATATTTCAGCCCAAAGGTTGTCCGGGTGGACCGCCCGGTCGTTTGGGGGAGCTTTCGGGGCCATGCTTGGAGATGCTCTAACGTCTTTGATTATATTTTTTTGGCTCACCTAAAACAAGATACTCACTCCTTCCGCAAATAAGTGTATGTTTAGCTTTTGTTAAAGGTCGACAAACTTTAGAGAAAACTAAATTGTATCAGTAGATTCGTTTTGAAATAAAGTTTCAAAATATATCAATTTTATGTCATATATATTGCTACTTTTTCTGTAAAGTTAGTCAATTATTAAAATTTTAAACCAGCCCATCGATGCGCGGAAGGGTCCGCCGCCCAGGCCGTGCATGCGCGGCCGACCGGCTGCATGCAAGCGCAGCTAGTAGCCTCAGCCTCGAATCCGGCCGGCCGTATAGCTAAGCTAGTCGTAGCCGCAGGGACCGCGCACGCCGGCCGCGACCACAGGGTCATCTCACGCGCGCCGTCGCACGCCGGCGGCGAATATACATGTAGCCATGCATAGGCATCTGCGCGGCATGCAGTACGTACGCACGCACGGCACCGCCTCCAATCAAAAGGTTACTTGGTTTTCTACTGTTCCCAAAGGAGAGGCACCAAGAAAAGTCTCCGCGCTCGCGCTCGCGCACGCTTGCCCTGTACGCAGAGCAGCTACGAATACAGTGTAGACAAAGTTATCTTTTGTAAGTATTTTGTACCAGTCCAGTAGAGTATAGTACAAATTACAAAGGACGTACTGGAAGTAGACGTCGTAGGCACTGCATCTTGGAGCAGTAGTTGTCTACTCCCTCCGTTCCACAATGTAACATGTCTTAGGCGTTACATATGCATGTGTAGATTCATACTAAAAAGAATGGATACATGCATTTAAACGTGTCTAGATACGTGTGTGTGCATGTGCATGTAGAAAAGGCTAAAACATCTTATATTGTGGAACGATGGGAGTACATGAATAGCTAGCGTACTGCATCTTGCATGTTTTGGTCATGTCCAACACACCACACACATGTGTTCTTCGACCACATCAAATTTCTCATACTTCCAAAGGCAATCAAGTGAAATGACATGGCGAAAGTCCAACGCACATATAGGAGATCGGGTTGAGTAGTACTAGTCCAGCAGTATAGTACAGATCTCTTTATTTGCATCGATCGAGTTTAGGCTTTGGATGTGACTATGTGAGAGGTGAGGAGCACAAGTACGCGTGCATGCAATGGCGTTGCATGCCTGCCGATGAGGAGAGGACCACGTACCTGGCCTAAGCTCCTAGTCTAAGCATGCATCTCTGCCTAGGCCTGTAAAGAAATCGAGATCGATGGCTGCATCTCGACGCGACGCTGCTTCGCTTTCTTTTTCTTGGACATATGGACATAGATCTACTACTCAAGTTTTTTTTTGTGTGCGTGTGCACAAGATCTACCCCTCCGTACACCAAAAGATATCTCAACCTCATGTGTAGATATATACTCCATCCATTTTTTTAATATAAGATGTTTTAGCATTTGTCCACATACACTACTTGTACATAAATGTATGTAGACATATATTAGTATGCATGTTCACCCACTTTAGTATGTATTTAGACAACATGTGAACACCTAAAACATGTTATATTAAAAAACGAAGGGAGTACGAATTTAAGCTAGATTAAGACATCCTTTTATGGACGGAGTGAGTACTATAGAAGTTCACTCATAACTCCAAACCACCCCCGAACATAACAAAAATTACATGGACGCATTTGGACCACCTAACGACCCCGCCACATCGGTGCCCATTGTGAGTCATCATCACTGAACATTTGAATCGATCCGAATCTTGTAACACCAAACATGTTACACATGTAGACAACACAAAATTCACCACTCAAAGAGAGCAGCAACCAGAAGAATCCTCGCCCTCGTCAACGTCACGAGCGAGATCGTGCTGACGATCGAGATGAACGAGGAAACGGGAAAATCTTATTCTCGTTCCGCAAAACGTCACCATGATCAACATACATTTAGGGATCTAACTATAATATCTTACGCATGTCCAAAATCACCCCTTCCACCACCAGAGCGGCCACCGGAACAGGCGTCGACTATCACGCTAAGACAGAAGAGCCGTTGTTGTTTTATTGTGATCCAAATTCAATTAAGATAAAGACCAACTTATGCTTGAGCGAAGGGAGGCTCGTCGACGGTAGGCTTGGGTCGTGCGACATGGATTAGGTCATCACCACCATAAATATTTTCTGCAAGCTGTCGATTGGGGATAAGTCCAGCAATTATAAATCCCCGACATTTGTAACCTCTCCCGAAAGATGATTTTTTGCAAACTATCACCCGTAGTTTTTTCCCTTCTCTTAGAGTGTTTTTCCACGTTAACATCTCGTGTCCCGTGTGTTGATCTTGCTTTTTATTCATCATTTATTGCTTGTCGAGTATAACAGACGGTGACAGCTAGGGTTTGTTTATTTTTATTTGCAGAATCAACTTTGTCTTAGCCAGGCTGCTTTGATTTGTCCTCATTTTCAATCTCTCAATATAAATTTTAATTCCAAAAGTTCAAAAAATGATTACTAGCTAGTGGCACTACTCCATAAATACTTAGTAAAGGAAAAATGAGGTGGGTGCTAGCTACTCCATAGTTTGTACAGGTTCTCGACAGTATTACTTATTTGGACCACAGACAGGCAGGCATGCAAGTTTTAAATCTTAGATCAGAGAAAGCAGATTCAAAGTGCATGTGATATGCATGCCTAATCAAGCTAGCAGCATGGCTGCGTTCATCTACACTCTCTCTGGCCCTGTAGATCGACTAGCCGGCCTGTGTGCATATGTCAGCTACAAAAAAAATGCTGCATGCCTGCTGCTTGTTGCTCTCTTTGATGCATGGAAACAAATTAATATAGCAACCACAGAGATACAACAAAACCTCTCACCATAGTATATTGGTAATTTTTGCACAACTGGATGGATCGTGTCAGATCTTGTCTTTGCTTTGGCGTCAAATATTTTGCATTAGTTAGCCGGTCTCCTCATAAGAGCATGTCGTTATTGCCGATGTACCACTGCCACCTACTACTAGGAAACATCTGATTTTATGTAATTCAATGCCTCTTTTCTTTGTCCTGGTACATTTATGAGTACATCTACAAAGCATTCACCAATTCTAAGCAGATTCAGTTTGACTAGTAATCCTTGATATCTTGTCATGGCATATTTAATTTACATGATTCTATAACTTCCACATTATTAGGATAGAAATGTGTATGCATCAAAGAACTGAAAGTGTTTGATTAATAGGATTATTTTCTCTATGATCCCCGCGGGAAATTCTTCAAAACAAATAACAAATATGACGTAAGAAAAAAGTTAACAGTAAAAAAATATACGAAATAGATTGTGGTAAAAAATTAGATCCCTCACAAAGTTCGTTTCACCTCACTGAAATGATGCAACATTCATATATATCATCGCAAGAATGTATCAGGATTGTAATCACGGAAGAAGTATTTGAACCCAAGAGTCCCAAAGCACCGGAGCAAGCTATCACAATTTGAGGTTCAACCATGCTAATGTAAACGTTTACATTATCTCCACTAAAACTTCAATGAACGGTCTCGAGGATTCTACATCCTGGGCATTTTTGGTTAGCAGGATTGTAAAACCACGATAACAGGAAAACATCATGTTCAAAGTACATAGCATATTGAATCCTACATAAATTAGAAATGCATAGATTTTGTAATAGAAGTTATGTTTGTTGCACCATGGAAATATAGAAAATCTTTTCGAAAGTATTGCATAGTTCTTAAAGAATGAAATGAGATTCCATTAGGTTGGTCTAAAAAATATCTTTGGAATTGCATGTGCAGTAGATCATACAAAAGAAACAATCCATATAGGAAAACTTTCTAATTAATTAATAGAATCCTCAAAAGTGAAATTCCTACAAAGCAATGGTTGTATTTGTTCATACATGCATCTTTAATCACTAGTTATGCTAGCCTACTCCATGTGCCCAAATACAGTATACTATTCGCTCCATGGAGAATTAAAAGGCGCATTTGAAACTAATTTATATGGAAACCATCACCTAAGTGTGTTTAGTGTACTCCTACTTATGCCATGGAAAGCACTCAGTTATTATGCTAATGCAATTCTCCATACCAAACGTCTCCATTTGGATGACCACGCAGGAAAAGCGATTTGTTAAGATCATGGACCAAAACGTGCCATGCAGTAGTTCGAAAGCAAATGGATATTTGATTTGATTATACAAAACATGTATGAGATCTAGAAAAAGGTTGGCTTTGCTTGCATGCATGACTTGCCATCCTCTCCGTAGAGAAAACAAAGTTCTTTTGAAATAGGACCTGTGCCAGATTTCCGGCTGAGCCAAGGTACAGTCAATCACTTGGCCTTGACCGCCGTCGCCCTCTCATTTCACATCACACGATCTGGTCTACCCCTGCATCGTTGTCAAGGAATGGACTTCCGGCTATAGATACCTAGCTAGGCCCTAGACATATCTAACAAGACGAAGTGTTGTCACATCGTGAACAAGACTCGCAATATTTTAGACTTATCTTGTGTTTCTATACACAGAAAGCGTGAGGTATCTTTGACTTTATGAAAAACTAAAGAAAAGAATACGATAAGCATAATTCTGCATATTAATCATAGATTCAAAAACATATGGTCATGTGGATATTGCAAAATAAAGAGCCTCTTGTTCGAGAGGAGATTCAAAAAAATCGAAAAACAATATTGGGAGTTTTAAAAAATTGAAAAAAATCGGATATAGCTGATGATTTATCCCAAAAACTTGCAAAAAACAACTTAAAATACTTTGTATTTTGGGTTACGCAAAAATGACAAAAGTGTTGATCTGAATATGTATATTTTATCAGATTTTGTCATTTTTGTGTAGCACATGATACTAAGTATTTGAAGTCGATATTTTACAAATTTGTGATATACATTATTGATTAATTGGCAACATCCGAGATGTGTTTCAGATTTTTTGAAACTCGTAAATAGTTTTTTGATATTTTAAAACACCAGGATCACTCGTGCTCAAGAGACAAAAACACATTCCACTCTTGTTCGCAGGATTCTAGAAACGTGGAAATCGGAAGATATATAATTGAGACGTCACCCATATTGTACAGGATATGTAATGAACTTTGTTTGGTGGAGACACACGGAAAACACAATATTCTTCCCGTCCGAAAAGTATTAGGGCGTGTTCGGTAACTCTCTGGCAGCCAGCTTCACAGAAACTGAGCGAGAAGCTGCCCCGAACGCTCTAAATCTGAGAAGCTAGCTTCGAGAAGCTTGCCTGATATCACGTACAAAATGCGGAGCTCACATTTCGGTCCGCTGCCGATTTGGAGAAGCTGGCGTTTCCCAATATTTACAAACTCATGCCACCGCCAAGTGATAAGCTGGATCGAACCGTTTTGTTCTATTTCTCCCCACGCGTAGTCTCTCTCCCATTTCCCTGGCATCTCTTTGTTTTTGCCGATATTCCCGTCGTTCCCTATGACGGCACGCTGCCGCCACCTCGGCGCCGCCGTACTGCCCCCGGCTCCGTCGACCCTGTTTCCAGGACATCCACCGGAGCTCCTCCTAGGCCTCTGCTTCCCCGACCTCCGGTGGCCGTCATGTTCCGCGGCGTCGTCCCGGAGCTCCGCCGCCTAGGCCCCTGCTTCCCCGACCTCCGGTGGCCGTCGTCCCGGATCTCCGCCGCCTAGGCCCCTGCTTCCGCGGCGTCGTCCTCAAGCTCCGCTAGTCGTCGTGCCCCGCATCGACCATTCGACCTGGAGCACCTTCGGTCGTTGGCAGCAGCTCGTACAGCCAGCCTGTTGTGCTTCCTCCAGATTTGGGCCAATTCTGTTTTTATTGGGCTTTCAACCCAGCTAGCGAGGAGAAGCTGCAACGAACGTTTTCAGCTCCTCCTAGCAATTTTCAGGATCCTGGCGGTGGAGTTGAGAGCGAGAATTTGAGGATTTAGAGAAGCTGGGACGTTACCGAACACGCCCTTAGGGTTCACGGGATAGTTTTCATATGAACAAGGCAAAAACAAATGAGCTAGCCTCAATAAAACAAATCTAAGAAAATATATCATACATAATTCCTAGGGAAGTTCTTCAACCAAAAAGGTCCTCAATGTTGGATTCATAAGGGTTAGAGATTTACAAAAACCCTAAAAACAAATTTAAATATAGTTCTTTTATTATGCATAATAACACCATTGAGGTACTGCGCCAGACACATCCACGGATGTTCATAAATATGTAACAAGTTCCTCGACAAAAACAAGTAGGTGATCAAAGTTGCAAAATGAAGATGGTGGTTGTGATAACATATATATTTTATAATTAACGGTATAAACCAAAATATATTATTTTATAATTAAATAAAAAGAGAATACAATGTGTACAGGAGTGGTTAGTTTTACTGATCATTATCGCACGAATTAAGCCTGAAGCCTCCTGAGTGCTGACATCATGAGATGGGAGTAACTAACGCAATAAAAAGTCATCTTAGGTCTGTTTTTTTTTTAAATTTTTCCATATCTATTAAACCAACAAAGAGTACACGATTACATCGATTACAATAACAATACTAAAATTGACGAGCAAATCTATGAGATCTTCAAGCTCTTTCTTCTTCCATGACACAATCTTGTACTTTTCTGAAGGCAGCCGTAGAACAACGCCGAAAACACCAAACCACAGACCTGTGAATACCAACGAAGGTTCTCCCCTTTGAATTTTGAGCCGCAATGCCAAGGCTTTGTGCACGCATGTAGCCATTAAATTAATCAAGCAACATCGGCAAGAGCACCACCACTGATATTCCAGGGACAAATAACCGAGCCACTTTGTCGACATCGTTGGGAGCCGAGAGAACGAATCACCATTGCCGAAGACGTAGTAGCCGGGATAGATAATGCGAGGACAAACCTCCTCGCGGCAACTATGAGAAACAATCCAAGATTGATCTGGCGAAGCAAGATCTGAAGAACCATACCTAGACAAATTTAATCTTCCAAAGCCACCATTGACGCCGAGAAGGAGATCTCGCCGACAAACGAAGCGCGGAAGATCACTTATTGCAGACGATGCCATCTCCATTGAAGAAGAAGACAACAACCAAAACAAGTTCTAACATTAAGGACATTTGTATAGCGCCCTGCGCAGGTCCGAGGTCCCCACCCCTCCTAGTGCCAGAGCGGCACCTAGAGGAGGTGAGGACCCGTCAATTCTTAGACGAATGCGACGATGAAGGTCCAGATGGCGCCGGCGGCGACGGCTAGGGTTGATAAAACCCTAGGCCGCCGCCTCTCAGAGATACACGGATGAGTGTTGATGTACATGGTAGACAAACTTTTTAGGATATCAAATATTTTTGTAATAAATAATATTTATTATAAAATAATAGATTTTAATTACCAATGTGATTAATCTAATGTGTAAACCATCGGGCCAGTCTCTCTCTCCCGGTCCAATAGGAAATAGCCATATATGTGGCGATAAGGTCAAGCTCAAACAGTGCCAGAGCACCGGAGGTACAGTATAGAACTGTTGCAACCGCTGTATCTCAATCTACATTCCTCCGGTCTCTTTCATCGCTTTATAACAGCACAACAAGGCGATCTGAGCCTATTAGTTCTTGCAGGAACTCAGCTCATAGCAACCTCTCTTGTCCAATATTAGCTGCTCTCTCCGATCTAAGCTTGTTGGGCTATGTAATTCTCAATGTACTTTGCTTCTGAGCTGAATGGAAATCGGGCACTTTGTGCCCTCTTATGTTCAAAAAAAAAAAATAACAGCACAACTACTATTCTGACATGAAAGTTACAGGTAAAACTGAAGACGCCGTTACTAACCACCTGCGCCTGCACACCAAATCACTCCTTAGTTGGCTAGTTTGCAACTACAAGTTAAACGTTTCAACATTTTTTTTTTGAGAAACCTCACGACGAAAAGAACTTCCCAAGTAATGTGAGAGTATAACACCATCTGTGTGGTATAAATCTTTGTCCCAATATTTTGCGTGCACGTGACGCGTCGTCGCACATGTTTGGTAAGACTTTTTTGTTTTGAGGAAACAACAATACTCTTATGTGTTTTCTATTATTACTGGGTAAACGAATTTAGATAAAGAATGAATATAAACTAAACCAACTAAAACAGGTTTTAGCTAAATCTGAAGCTTTGCAGCCAAGCTATGAAGGAAGCAATTTCTTTTTGTTGGTCGTGAGAATAATCTAGTATAGTTCCTCTTTGAATTTCTTCTTGCATCGAGGAAGGGGTATTTTTTAGATTTATATTCTTATTTCTAATTTCAGCGTGTGATTGGAGCACATACTCGGGCGTGTGCGCGCGCATATATGGTGGTGTACATCCCCTTAAGTGTCTTCCTTGTAGTCATCACAAAAAAGTTTCACTAAAATTCCCTCGTTTTTTCCTTTGAAATCAAGATCTTACAGTCCACATGTACATCTTTGGGATGATTATTTTTGTTTCAATACATTCTGATCCTTGAGATGAAATACTTGGAATGATAAGATTTGCAATAAAGATGGATGTATACATCACTTTTTTAGGGGGGGGGGGGGGGGGGGGAGGAGGGGGGGAGAGAACCTGTTGACTGGCCCTTTTGGAATGTCTCTTGAGGGTTAAGGAAGATATCTTAAACAAAGGAGCCTTTGATTTTGCAAAGGAGTCTATGACTAAAGTTTTTTAGAATGTCTATGGCTCGCTTTTGAGAGGACACTTGGCTTGGAAATTACACACCCGCTCACCATATGCTTGACCATACAACATTGTTAAGAGCAAACATGCTACATTAGCGGAGGTGTTAGCATCATTTCCCTTAAATATTGAATTCAGAATATTGCCAATCTGAGTCAAATGGGATTCCTGGTTACAACTAGTGCAATGACCGATGTCGGTCAAACTATCGAATGAGCCTAAATAGCTTTCATGGAAGAATCATGCCTCGAGAGTTTTCACAATCAAATCCATGTATATTGATATCATGATATGACGAATGATGATTATAACTTCATTTCACAATAAGTTTATTTAGAAAGTAAAAGTAGCACTGAACATAAAAACCGTCCGTGGTTCCTTAGCAAAGGGGTGATTCTAAATAAGGAAAATGTACCGAAACATCGATGAAATTGAAATAATCCTTTGTGACAAAGATGAATGATGACAACATTTATTTTTCTCATTTCTGTTAGCACAATTATTTCCCCCTTTTCCAAAACAAATAATGCTGAGTGCACCACTTTTCGAAAAGAAGAAGATGAGATTTTAAGTTTAAGCAAATCGGTTACGGCCGGGCCTGTTTGTCCAGCAGCGGTCTCACGATTGTATGGGTGGTTGATATATTAATATAGCAGGCCGCAAGCCTGTTTGGAGGTCTTGCTCTTTCGCCTGCATCTACTACCTTAACCCTGTCCATCGATTATGCAGGAACCAGATCGACGCGACGCGACCCGAAATCTGTCACCCCTCCTCCTCTTTTTCCTGCCCCCCTTCTGCACCCTGTCCTGACATCTCTGCCGCAGCGGTGGCTGTCTAGGTCCCTTGGCTACTCTAGAACCCTAGTCCCTCTAGGCATCACTAGCTCCCCTTGGCCTCTTCTGCCATGCCTCTAATCTCTCTCTACTTTACTGCCCATTCAACCACTATTCTGAACAGCTGATGAGAGTTGCAGTATTGTTTACTCTGTGGAATCTGGATCTCATCTCCCCACCATACACACTCAAACACAACCCCCCCCTCTATAAAATCTTGCTCATCGCCTCCATCCATCTCACTCACCCCTTCTTCTCCTTTGTTCTTGATCGATGATGGTTACTCACCCCTACATGCCACACCGTTGTTGCGTCCTCTCATCTTTCTCGAGCTCTTGCAGCACACCTCGTAGCAGCAGCTGGCTTCTTCTCCACATCTAATTCTTCTTCGCTTCTTATGCTCCATCCATGGCTTCTCCACCCCCCCTCCTCCAAATGTTCTTTTGCCGTATTTCTAGGATTTCTCTTCGCTGCAATTGCTTGCGGCTACTCCTTGTATTTCATGCGGTCTTGATCTTGGAGAGATCGATCGACGGGCTGCCCAAGGGAACGAGTGAAGCTGCCAGCATGATCTAGCTCCGAGTGATCGATCAAGCAAGCTCTCGGTCTCGAGCTCTTGTGGTCACGCCTTGCTAGGTCATGCTGCGGCAGCCTCACTTCTTCCCGCCGTTGGGCACACAGTTCCTATATCTTCTGGTGACCGATTCTGCAGTATGCGCAAAGAGGTAGGTATACTGTTAATCCGTTTTCACTGATTGCAGTGGATAAATATCCCTTTCTCCGATTTTTTAAGGATTGAAAAAAATGAAGTATATTAGATTAATTGAACAAGTGCAGATAATAGTCAATTTGCTAGAGATGTAGGTAGCTGTTTGGGCCTTTCATGGTTTCGTTTTTTTTTGTGTGGTGCATAACATGTTACTAGAATGCTACTTGCTTACTGTGCTTAACTTTGACATGTAATGGGTTCTTCGTCAGTAGTTTGTGTAGCGTCTAGTTAGTATGCATATGTCAATGGTGACATCAGTTGGCTCTTACAACGGTTTTGCATTAGTGATCTAGTCTAGTGTTTGTTTACAGCTGAGTCCATTTCACAGGCATTTTTGTCCGGGTGTAAACACTAATTATGGTTTACTACTTAGTTCATGGTATCAGTAAGTTTCAGAAGTACGTGACATTGTTCCTTCATCTGCCGAGCCCTGGGGTAGCGATTAGGCCATATCTGCCGTGTCCTCCAGTATGATCTGAAACATATGCTGGTAGTTTATGCTGCAGCTTGTGATATATATGATGGCTAGACACATCTAAAGCATATCATCATGGTCAGTTGTACAAGCATTTTGTTGTTTTTTCAGGAAATGGAATAACATGTTACCTGAATTGGCATATTTTTAATCACATTGTGGATAACTATTTTTTTCTAGATCAGCCGTGAAAGCGACAGTTCAGTAATCACCAAATTCGGAGTAATAAACAGCCTATATGTGTTTGTCATCAGTTGTTCCTATGTGCAGGCCCTGTTTATCGCAATAGCTTTTAAGGAAATTACTATGTTTGTTTTGGTATCTCCTGTTTGGGTCTGTAGTTGCATATTGGGCAAGGCTTGCCATAATTGCATGGTAACATCTGTTGAAATGTTTTACCAAAGTTGGTAATTTTTTTTTTGTTCTTGATGAATACCTGAAATTGCATGTTCAAATAGTACTTTGATTGGTCAGGACATGTTTTGACCAACAATTGCTAATTTGAATGGCATATGATCCTAACAATGATGAAATACTTCTGAATGTGAATCAATTTGCTTATTTGCTGTCACATTATTAAATAAACTACCTTTAAAGCATGGAGTTTTAATTCCGCTTTTGCACATATATATGAATTGTAGATCAGCGCATTATTAGGACAACGTACAACAAAACAGAGTGATCGCATTGCGTGTTATCTAACAGCGCTGTCGCCGAACAAGTGTAATTCTTGTCTCATTTTCCCCGGTCATGCTCCCGCCTTGACGTACGGTTAATTGCTCTATACCTGTTAATTAGGTTGTCTGTTCCTGCGATCCAAGAGATATAATTTCAGAGTATTATGGACTGGGGACAGGCCAACCATAGCCCAGAAGCTACATATGTGGTTTTGTAAGATATATGCTGTATATACCATATTGACATCACTCATGTTGAGTAAAGTTTGTTTCAAACCTTGAATTTTTGGACCTCATCCCGAACGAACCCTGTACCAAAATGAGTTCCAATTGTTAACATCATAAATGCAATGGGCATAGAGGGAAGCTTTACCGGAGGCCAATTATGGCACACATATTTTTTTATAATGAGTAATGCTATAGCTAATACTCCCTATGTTTTTATTTAGTCCGCGTTCTGGGTTTAGTCAGTCAAACTTTGTTGAGTTTGACCAAAAAATTTAGAAAAAATATTAACATGTACAATATAAAATCTACATTATTAGAATTATCATAAAGTATACTTTCATACTATATGCATTCAGTATTATGGATGTTCATATTTTTTCTTATATTCTTGGTCAAACTTGACAAAGTTTGACTTTGACTAAACCCAAAACGCGAGGGAGTACTAAGTCTTGGCTGATTCTTCAATAATATACCGTCAAAAGTTAGCTGAGACATCAAGAATGTATTCAATCAATTCATTAACTTAATGGTGATAATCAAGGATGACAACAAAGGAGGATGGCTGGAAAAGAGAAGGATGGCTGACCGACTTGCAGAAGTGGACTAATATACACACATTTTTTTCTGTGGGAAAGGAGATATATTGTCGTCCTACGAAAGCCCCGACGCCATGTGAGTTTCCTAGATTTTTATCATCGATTTTGGGAGATTATTTATAGAAGATTTGATGGCTACATCAAACTAGTAGAAAGCTTGATGGGTTTATTTTCAAAGTTGACTCTGAAAAATCAGGTAAGGTCAAATTGTCATTCTTGCAACAAACTCTAGCATGAAAGGACTTGCACCACCGTGGTTGTGTCACTGGATCGCGCAGTTTGTGCAGAGAAGTTAAAGTGTTGGAACTAAAAATAATGATGACTTTTTTAGGTTCAGTGTTGAGTATGGACCTATGTCTATTCAACATAGTTGATGATATTATTTTCAAACAAGAAAAAGATTAACTCAGTTGATTCTAAATATGATTAATATGTGTAATCATGCTCTCCCTACATTCCAAAAGAGTATCCTTAACTACAAAAGCATCGCGAGATCTATGATACTCCGCACATGAGAAGCATGCCCACCGCCATCATCCTAAAGTTCTTTGCGACAATAACAAATGATCTATGCCTCTTTGTTATGTGGGGTTAAAAAGTGGCCGAATAAGACATTTACTTATACATGATTGTAAAAAAAGTTCCAAACAGATGAATTTCAAAAAAATAAGTTGTATAAAAAGGAAATCATCATGGTGGTCATGTATTTTATAAATAAAAATACCAAAAAACCCTGGCTCAAAGTAGGCATTGTTTTTTTTTTCGATTTTTGATCTTCATATTTGTCTTTTAGTGTACATGGAATATGAAGACATAATATAATTAAACTTCATGCAAAAATGGTAGACATCCACATGAATGTAATCATATATTTGTTTTCATTTTTTTCTAAGTGAAGAAAATGAAGTTGTTGATTTTTTTTTAAAAAAATAGGCTTCACGGTGGTTGGCTCCATTTGGAATTTTCTTCCTTAGTGTACACAAATGTAACTAAAAGAATATAAATCCACACCCATATGACTTAAGCACATGTGGTAGGATTTTTTATTGAAACGAGGCAAAATGTTTGACTTTTATACTGATATAGGAGAAGCAAACATGGTACGACCTAGGTCGAAGTAAAAACAATCACACAAAGCAAACTAAGAGATAAGTTGTGCCAAATGTTTAGCACCAGCGTAGATCCAATTTTTGCTCTCGTCTTTGATCTTCAGAAAGAGCACTGAGGGCATTGTTGATTTGTTGTTGAAGACACAAGCGTTTCTTTATTTCCATATTTCCAAGGAAATCAGGGTGATGGCCGAATGGACCCCTTTGGGTGGGCAGTTGAGTCTTGCAAATGGCATGCCAGTATTTGAGTGGCCCATTCCGAAGTACTACACATCAGGCAAGGGCAACCTAGCCAAGAAGTCACGGCTCGCCAAATGCGCAGGGAGTATCGACATTTGAACAAGTTATGTCTAGCAGTTACACATCGGCTATCCCAACTAACTTTACGTAAATACAATTAATGCCTATTTTGATTGCAGAAATTTAGATTCGTGGGAATAGAAAAACGTATAATTGAGATGTCACGCATGGTGAATTCAATTCCTATGTAATTTGAAAACGTGGAAATTACTTGAGATGCGTTTTTGCATTGGTTCACATGAATCAAACACCGAACTACACATGACTGATGAAAAAGAGTAGAGTGCATGCGTGTTGGACTATTCAAAGGAAAACTATAATGAGGTTTGAGGTCCCCTGTGATGAAGGGTATAGGAATATACTCCCTCCGTATCAAAATATAAGATTTTTTTAGTCTTTTTGGATTTGTCTACATTCGAAATGAGTGAATCTACACATTAAAACATGTCTACATGTATACGAATCAGGACAAATCCAAAAAGTTTATAAAGTCTTACATTCTGATACAGAGTGAGTATTTCATAAAATTTGGTGATCCAAAAGACCTCCATAGAAAAAAAAAACTATGATTAGAATGCTCAAAGATTCTCATTTAATTACTCCATTCCCAAAAGACCCTTATTAGAACCGAACCTTAATCCCTAATGAAACTTTTCCATACGGATGAAACCTAAAACTCTGCAACTCTGAAGAAGATGAGGACCCGGACAGGTACCTTGCTTAACTGTGCGTGCACGTACGGACGAGCAAGACAAGAACTGAATGTAAAGAGCTGTATGCATGCGAGATGTGACCGGCCGGCGCAATAACTTGTCTCGTCAGTGACCAGCTTGCGTCGTTTCTTTCGTCCATTTCTCTGGTCAGACTTGAACGTAATTGTTTACGCGTCAGAGCTTGCTTCCGGCTCCATCGATCGATCGCCTTCCTTGGTTTTACCGCTTCCTGATGCAGGAGGCCGTACCGCCCATGTTCAATCAGGTTTTGTTTGTATATACCGGCTCTGTCCAATTTCTTATGATAATCTTTCAATCTAAAAAGGCCCTTATAGTTGAGAAGATTAGCAACACCACACTGATCTACAGTAGAAGCGCCCATAACATCCACTTCACTTTCAGACCCAACACATCTTCCAAGGAGATGAGCAAAAATTTACGGTTTTGTTTCTATACTTAAGCCATCTTCTTATAGATTTTCACTGCCTTAGATTTTTATTTTGTCGTGTTCCTACAATTCTACAAACATATCCATGTTTAGTTATGGTCACTGAATTGTACGCATGTATGTAAGCTGCCACACAAAAAGCATCTTGTCCCCGTTTTTGTTGATTATCTTCTTTCTGAATAATGATTATTTATGATCTTTCTCAATGTGTCTTGATGATATAAAATGTGTGTTTAAAGCTCCCGGCGTCTGAATAGGAGCATCAGATCGGCTCCTGCAATTATACACGCTCTCCATCGACCATGCTGTACTGTGCATTTTGCCAGGAAGAACAGTAAGCAAATTTGACCAAGTAGATATGTTCCCTGCATCATGAGATTCAGCCAGTCCAGCCACTCGTATTTCAACAGCACAGACTTCGCAAATTATTGGTGACATCAGGGGGAATGTATGCAGCATCTACAGAAAATGCCTGACAGTCGGTTGCATCTAACACAGTGTCAGCACAGCACAGTAGTATGCCCCTGCCTGCGGGCAAATTTGACACATTTGACCCTTGTAATCATTTAACAAAATGATTACAAATTCAAATTATTTCACGATCTGACCCTTTCTTACGGCGCCAGCCCCCGGGGCGCCGTGCTCAGCTGTACAACGCCCCGATCCAAGGCGCCATTGATTCTGCCACGTCAGATTAGGTGGGACCCATCTTAATAGCACGACGCCCCGGATCAGGACGTCATGGCTACAAGCACGGCGCCTTTAGCCCAAGGTGTCATGCTCTTTTTTTTTTGCACGTTGGGTAAAAATTGAAAACAGAACAAAATAGGCCCATGTATGTACTAAGTGCACGTATCGAGGACTAGCCTAGTGGTTTGTGGTATGCTTTATACTCATTAGGTTAGGCCCATGTATGTACTAAGTGCACGTATCGAGGACTAGCCTAGTGGTTTGTGGTGTGCTTTATACTCATTAGGTCGCGAGTTCAAATCCTTGTGCTGCACAATATTGTGAATAAACAAAAAACAACAAAAAATTCGGAAAAAAAGTCAGTGCAGGACAAGGATTTGAACTCGCGACCTAATGAAAATGAAGCACACCAGAGACCACTGAGCTAGACCATAGTACGTGTATCTAGTACATACATGGTCCTTTTTGTTCTGTTTTCAATTTTACCCAACGAGGAAAAAAAGAAGAGCCCGGCGCCTTGGCTAAAGGCGCCATGCTTGTAGTCACGACTCCCTGGTCTGGGGCGCCGTGCTATTAAGATGGGTCATGTGGGGACCCCGGACTAGCTGTCCGAAATACCCGATTATGCTTAACACAACGATCCCATGATCAGTCTGTCGTTGCACATAATCCGAACTGAGTACCATAGTTTACATCCATTACAATACCGAATTTAAAGTCTTACAGATACGGTCATACAGACCAAGTCTTACATAGGTGCCTTCATGGGCCACACCAATTTATTCAGCGGAAACTAAGGCGTAGTAGATCGATACATCCTAGCGGCAACAACCCGACATGCAGCTGACTTATGAAAATCCTTAGGTCGCGTAGTCGGCGCCATACTCCTCCTCCACATAGGCCTCCTCGAAATCTGGCTAAGACAATAGCCAGGGACGAAGCCAATATGAGTACAATTTGGAATTGTACCCGCAAACTACCCCAACATGAACATGCACCAATTTTAATTTTATTTTCTCAACTTTTATTTATTAACAACATCTCTATATCTTTGTTGAAGAAGATAAGAAGAGTTTTAAAACTTTTCCTCAGCAAAACCACCTTGTCGATATTTCTCCAAACCTCCTCCATTTCTCCGACCATAGCCCTTCATGGTCAAACATCTTTAACAACCTCATACCGATCCGTTGGTATAGTTGTATAAAACACTTCCCACTTCATTTTCTTTTTAAAACAAAAACTTTGTAAAACTTGCACATGGTCTTAGGACAGCCTCCCAACTGTCCATATCCGAGGACTCGGCTATTCGAATAGTTTTACACTCTGCAGAGGTAGCACGCTTTTCCCACATCCATCCGGCAACTCATCGTGTCAGCCACGTCCCGCCATACCAGGTGTATGCGGAGTTGAGTCACCGGCCATAGCCTGTCCTTTGCTCATGCTAGTATAGGATCCTGCCCTTATGACACTTTCCATCAACACTTAACCCAGCCCGTCGGAATCTAAGTGTGAGGACTCATAGTTTTGGCCGGCGGTTTATGGTGGAACCTTCTATCATCCACACCATCGTGTGAGGATCCAGGTCAGGGGTAGGTCACCGAACCATCCCCTCATGCATAACGGAGTCATCTCCGTCGATGAGGCATCCCATACTAATATGAGCAAATTATATGACTAAGCCCCGTTCCCATATGGGGGTAAATGTGGTCGCACAGGGTAGGGTTGGTCGTCATAGTACTAGGACACAATGTGCATTTTTCATAAAACCACCACTCTCCACTTTTCCACTTCAGCACCGACATCTCGGCACACCACAATCCATCCAAGGATTTTCAAATAAGTTTTGAATAAACCATGAGTTTTCCATCCTATAATTTTGGGCACCAACTGTCCCATACTTCTACATAGGTGGCAAAATAGCTTTTCATAATTTTTGAAAAGATGTTTATGAAAGGGCATGGCGCCCCCATGTGTGGTTTTGGTAATTAATGACAATCCCTATGGACTAATGGTTGCATTGAGTTATACTTGTAGTGTTTGTCCATAGACCATGCTTGAACTCCATATGTTGGATTCAAGGTTGATGCCATGAATATATTGATATAATGAAGTATCTGGCATCAAGATCATCGAGGTGTATGGATATAATGAAGTATCTGGCATCAAGATCCCTATGGACTAATGGTTGCATTGAGTTATACTTGTAGTGTTTGTCCATAGACCATGCTTGAACTCCATATGTTGGATTCAAGGTTGATGCCATGAATATATTGATATAATGAAGTATCTGGCATCAAGATCATCGAGGTGTATGGATATATACTTGATATGATCACGATATTGTTCAACACATAAAGCTACAGGATGTACCAAGTGGGATCATGTATCTCTTGGTATGGTAAGCAATTGTCCATATAGCTTTGTGAACTAACCCATGATATATGTGTGGCATTTCTATGTGTGGTTAGGTATCTTTCTATGGGTTTGCATCAAATGAAGATTTCACATAGCCCATGAAGGATGACGTCAAGTGGTGATCGTCATCAAGGTTGAGATGTGCAAGTTCAAGATGGACATCTAGAAGATATCATATGCTTGAAGCTTGCAACCCTTTTGGGGTATCGGATTATCCGGTCCCAGCTGACTCGGATTATCCGATAATGGTCAAGTAAAGATGTGCCAATAAGGGTCTCTCCCATAGTGGAGTATGGGGGAGAAATATGTGGACCTTCACCAAGCGAAGCGCAATCAGGAAAGGTGATCCACTTGAGAAGATCAAGATCGCCATCATCCTAGTCAAGTGGAATGCGCAAGGCAAAGGTATGATCTTGTTAGGGTTTCTATTTTACCGGTCTCATGTTAGTCGGGAGACCGGGTTATTGGATAGACACCGTACTATCAAGAGGGGCTCTCGATTGAGTTTTAGCGTATCAGTTGGAGAGAGCTCAAACCTTTGCATACTTGCCTTCATCATCTTTCTTGGTTCGTATTTGGCTTTTATCTATGTGAGAACTTAGAGCTTGTGTTCATCCCTATACCAAGCTCTAGTTCATCAAAAACGGATTTCATATGAATATCTTGTTGTGTTTTTTATGTTGGAGGTTTTACCGGTTCGTCTTTTATAAGAGAGGCCAAACTCTCTTCTTGTGGTTTCCTCCTCACATGATGGCCTATGATGTTTTTCTGCATAATCTTGGAGAGCTCTTCGTTGCGATTCCAACGAGCCCAAGATCATCGAAATCGGAGTCCGGATGAAAAAGATATTGCGGTTTTCGTTTTGCTGTTTCTGTCAGTTTTCAGACAGTCGGATATTCCGACCCAAACTTGGATCGGAATATCCGACCCGGATATTTGCTGGACGTGAAAACGGCTAAGGACTTGTTTGGTTGCTCTCTGGAGTTTTTCGGAATATCCGACCCAAACTTGGATCGGAATATCCGACCCGGATATTTGCTGGACGCGAAAACGGCTAAGGACTTGTTTGGTTGCGCACTGGAGTTTATCGGATTATCCTATCTAACTGGAATCGGATAATCCTATACAGTCGGATTATCCTGTCTAAACTTGAATCGGATAATCCTATACAGTCGGATTATCCTGTCTAACTTGAATCGGATAATCCTATACAGTCGGATTATCCTATCCAAACTTGAATCGGATAATCCTATGTTTTCTGGACAGCAACGGCTCTTTTTCGTGGGGACCTATAAAAGGCCCCCCCTTCTTCCCCAAAGGGACTAACTCTTGCAGCTCATGTTCTTCCCCATTGTTGACCTTCTTGAGCTTTGCTAACTCTCTATCCCTCCATGATTCTTGCCTCCATTTAGTGGGAAAAGAGAGCGGAGATCTAGATCTACCATTCCACCAATCAATCTCTCCTCTAAGTGAGGGGAAGCTTTTTGGATCTAGATCTTGGAGAATTTGGTGTTCTTCTTTGCTCTTCCTCTCTTCTCCCCCAATAGCATTAGTTGCTTTGGTGGGATTGGAGAGTGAAGGATTTTGAGCACTTCTTGTATTCTTGCCCATTGCATCGGTTTGAGTTCTCCACGGTGATACGTGGAAGTTGAAGTTGAGAAGCTTGTTACTCTTGGGTACTTGGGGTGCCCTAGAGCTTGTCCTCTTGGGTACTTGGAGTGCCCTAGACGGTCCTTGTTGGTCTCGGAGTTTTGGTGGCTCGCGGGATAGTTGGGAGCCTCCAATTAAGTTGTGGAGTCGCGCCCCAACCTTGTGATTCTTGTGGCTTTGGGAGCCGCGGGAATTCGGTGAGAGCCTCCAATTAAGTTGTGGAGTGTGCCTCATCCTTGTACGGGTTCGGTGACCACCCTCAAGTGTCCCATAGTGGATCGTGGCACTCCGCATTGGTGGAGGCACGAAGGAGATTACGGTGTGCCATTTGACGGCTATTCGGGGATCACTTTGTGACTCCGCACCGCTCCAACGGAGACTAGTTTCCATTGGAAAGTGAACTTCGGGATAAATCATCGTCTCCAAGTGCCTCGGTATTTCTATACCCGAGCTTTTTACTTATGCAATTTACTTGGTGATAGCCATCGAGCTTGAAGTAATATATCTTGCTATCACTTAGTTGCTTATCTTGCATAGCATAAGTTGTTGGTGCACATAGGTAAACCTAGCTTGTTTAGGTTTTGTGCTTGATAAATTAAACGCTAGTTTTATTCCGCATTTATTCAAGCCTAAACCGTAAAGAATTTTAAATCGCCTATTCACCCCCTCCCCCTCTAGGCGACATCCGTGTCCTTTCAGTTTAAACCATAGTTGCTCCTGAGTAAAACATGTGGATTAAATAGATGTTCATAATTATGTGCATGATCAGAGAGTAGCTTGCCTTGCTCAGCGAAGTGACCTAGGTCTTGATCTTCAGGTTCAACAAATTCCCCTTCCTCGATAAATCCGACAACGTTCTCGTCTAATTAATAAACAAACAAATACAAACAATCACTAAAACTACTCAATCAACATCACAACACTACATTCATAAGTGCTCTAAATATCCACTGCACACATCAAACAACACACCTTGGTTTCAAATTAATTGAATTAAACATTATTTATTTATGTCTTAAACATGGCAGAAACTGGTTGAACATGTTTAATTGCACAACTCAAGTTCTGTTGGTCACAAAAATACAAACTAAATTTCTACAGAGAGCTACTGATGTGTAGAAGACAACACAATTTAGTTTAGATTAATTGGGGTTACCAAACTCCCTACATAATTGTTTTAATCCAGTAACTTAATAATCAAGTTTTAGCTACAAATCAAGTTCTGTTGATCCAAAAATTAAATACTTTTAGGGGTGACTAACCATGACCAAATGTGATCCAACAAAATTGATCCTAATTTATTTGGGTTAAACATTAAACATCTTTAATTGTTTTAGTGCAGAAGGGTTTTCTAACTTCAATTTATACTAAACAATTACCATTGCATAATTAATTATACCAAAATTAGGGAAGCTAATAGATCACAGTACCAAGCTAACAAAATTGGTTTGGAATTTTTTGGCTTGACAGAGTATCAGAAACAAACAAGTTTAGATTTTAAGCCTTCTGTGGTATTTTTAATAATACATTTTTATTATTTATCTAAATGAAACAAAACCACTTGGGTTGGTTAAACAATTTCATAAGCTTTCCAGAACATTTGGATTTGATTTATTTGGATTTGTAAATCTCGAGATATTGAATTTCTAATTTATGTCCAGTACTGAAATTCCAGAGAGATTTAAATTAGAAAAACATGCTGTTCTGGATAATGTTGAAATCCCTGACGGGTGGGACCTACCCGTCAGCGACTCAGCAGAGAACCGTCTCCCGCGCGTTTTAAGTTTAAAACGCTGACAGCGGGCCCCGCATGTCAGCGTCTGCTTCTACCGCGAAGCGGTAAGCAGCCGTAGATCCAAGATCTAACGGCCCAGATTCAAAGGCGACGACGGCGACCTCATTTGGGTGGCGCCGCCGTGCCCGCGATAGCTACGATGGTCGGAATCTCACTTAGAGTGGCCTGGGGACGGTGGAAACGATGCAGATCGACGGCGGAGGCTAGGGGAAGCGTCTGGGATGGGCTGTGCGTGCTGCGGGCGGCCCGAACGTCGGCAACGTCCAGCTCCGGTTCCTCCGCCGTGCTCCAACTCCGGCGAGCTCCTGGCGCTTCTGCTGTGCGTCAATCAGAGGGGAAATGGGTGCGGGTCAGTGCGGTGGTAATGGTGAGGAGCGCACGGTGCAGAGAAGAGGGAAAAGATGAGCGGCACGGCCCGGCCGTGGTCGACATCCACCTTCTCCTCCGGCAGCTCCTGGCCGTGCTTGACCAGAGCAGCAAAGGCTGCAATGGCGTGGCCGCCCTCCTGGCGGTGCACGAGAGGGTGTGGGGTGAGTGCGAGAGCAGTGGATTGGGGTGAGGAGCTGAGGGATGTCGTGGGGGTTTATAACGTCGAACTCCGGCGCGTCGTGGACAGGGTGCAGGAGGGGTCTAGGGTGGTGGGAGAGCACGCCATTGGTGGCGGTGTTGTGCACAGACGAAGTGGGGAGGTGGCAGTTAGGGTTAGAGGGAGAGAGGTGCAGTGGAGCGAGCTGTGGCCAGCTCGGGCGGACAGCGTCCATGGCGAGCGCCCGTGAGAAGTGACGGCGTCCAGGCGTCGCCGTGAACCACCAGGGACGGCGTGAGAGTGTCGGCGGGGTCATGAGGGTGCCAGTGAGCGTCTGTGCGGTGGTGCGCTGGCGAGGGGAGCAGGGGTGACCGCGTTCTCCGTCGATGGCCACGCGCGGCCATGGACGCGGCGCGGCCGGGTTCGACCGCACGGGCACGGGCGTGCAGAGCCTCTGAGGTGCTCTCCCCCTTGCCACTCGAGCGCGGCGAAGCAGAAGGGAGGGAAGGCATGGCTCAGGGCCAGCGACGCGCTCTCCTCCGTCTAGCTCCCATAGGTGGCCACGGGTGCCGTACGGCGGCGAGCGTGCTCCAATGGCTACGCGCCAAAACGTCGCTCTCGCGCGTTTTCTTTGCTCCCAGAAGTGAGAGGAAGATCAGGGAGGTGAGAGGGATTGAGAGAGGTGACGAATTCGTCGAATTGCACTCGAATTCGAGCAAATTGAGCTCGGATTTGAGCAAGGTTCAACTGTGCTCACAAGGTGTTCGACAGAACACCTGAACCAAATTCAAATTTGAATTTCAGTGAATTATTTTCATAATTTGCTTCCCCTGGATTTATCAAAGTTTGGGGTCTGGTTTTGGGTATTTAATTTGTAGGATCACCTTGGTTCATTTGGTGTTTTGAATATATAAAGAAGGAAATCAAAATTTGAATTTAGGATTTTGAAATTAATTATTTGAGGGAGAAAAGTAGTAGGGACAAATTGAGAGTGATTAAATCGTCACTTCTCTGAATTTGTGTGAGAGAAATAATTATTTCTATTTTTGGTTGATTTGTTGTCTCAAAACAATGGGAGTGGTGTTTTTCCCATTTTATTTTATTTGTTTTGTTTTCCAAGTTTTTAATTAAATCAAACAAGCAAGACAATCAACAAGAAACAATCAGCACTAATTAACAAAGAAAGTTTTTATTGATCCCAAATTTTTGATTATTACATTTGTTACAATTTTGGGATGTGACAGGTCCCGCCTAATCTGACGTGGCAAAATCGATGGCGCCTTGGACCGGGACGTTGTACAGCTGAGCATGGCGCCCCGTGGGCGGGCGTCGTGAGAAAGGGTCAGATCGTGAAATAATTTGAATTTGGGTCCATTTTGTGAAATGAATTCAAAAAATGGTCAAATTCGTTAAATTTGCCCTGCCTGCGTGCCTGCTAGCTAGGTACTCCAAGAATTCTACATCCCCATATGTATTTATTTTTCCAACGGAAAGAGGGAACAGACAAGACAAGTACGCCAGTGTATCATTCAGTTGGAATGCTAATGGTGTATCTGGATAGTTTTAATATACAGATGTATATTCAAGCAGCATGTCAAGTGTTTGTACAAGACACCATTGCATAAGCACATATGGTAGATGGACTTGCCGAGGAAGCAGAAAAAAACCAAGTTAAATAATGTGATATATTATCATCGGCTCATGCACTGTACAGAACATTTACATTCACATATATGTCCAGGCTTTCTGCCACTTTATTTTGGATACATGTACAACCCCTGATGCTAAACCTTTCTTTACTAATTTGTACAAAGAACTGTTGCCCAAGATATTTCATACAGACAGCCGTAGTCGTATTTGACACTGGCACAAGACTGATCCTGCAGACAACACATTGTACATGGCAAAGGCCACACCTGCGCATAGGCATCCCACTAAGTCCAATTACAACCATGTAATAGTTCACTAGTTGCATAAGGGATCTATGACGATAGCTACAAATTTAGTATTGTGAAGACCAATCTGCAGCACTGCCAGTTCTAGGAATGCTGGCAACATCCTTCTTGGCCTGCTCATCGACGGTGTACGTCGTGCCGCATACCTCCCCTTTGCTGTCAACCCTCGGCACCGGCTTGACCTCGTTCAGGGGATGCTCGTAGTTCTGCAGTCCCCCGGACGTTGTGAAGAAGAAACCTGATAACCAAATAATCGAGTGCCGGTGATCAGAGGGGGAGAAACAATTATCAGGATACTTCTGATGACTTTGGCTGGTTGATTATGATCTGTTCATACCTTTGGGGAATGGTGCAAAAGATTTTCCACAAGCATTCCTCACAATTTCAGCATCATCGGAGACGATAAGATGATCATCGGAGTCAACTCCCCAGTAAAATGGAACGCCACCATCAGCATCCTGTAAGAAGATGCAGTTAAGGACCAACTGATGAACACGGCATAATTTTGTCTGTCGCATTGATGCAAAATGCTAGCCATGCACAATGAGGATTTAGTTCAGATATAGCAGAGGGAATTGGCAGCGTCTAGTGGACGGTTGAGTGACGATCTTACAGAACTATGGAGTATGATCTAACATCATCTGTCATCTGAAGGCATTTTGGGCCGGGGAGGCAAACACAAGATAAGATTGAACATTTTGATGAGTATTGTTTGCTACATAACCCCCAAAACTTCAGTAAATATATATGGGCCAAAGTGGGACATCCATTTAACACAACTACTGAACCACTACAGGCAGGTAACTCTGAATTGAGATTATCACTGAATCGGCAGATAGTAGCGGTATATAAGAACTCACATTTCAGGATCTTTGAAAAGAAACACACATTGTACTGCGATATGAGATGACTATTCGAAGTAGCCACAAAATTACTATCTCAAAAGTTGATTATTATGGTTCTACATCGTGTCAGCAAGGTTTACTGTAGCCTGTGCATTACTGAACTGAATTTAGTAGATAGATAACGGCAGAATGGAAATCCAAGTAGTAATATGCACTTACAGCAGCCATGAAAACCGAACTGGTGGAGCGATCATACAGCACAAACGCGAATTTCCCATTCAGATCTCTGACGACCTTGTCTGCAGGGTAAGGTCCCCTGTCCCTCAGGGTTTTGTAGGCCTCGATGACGAGGTTGATCTCGGTCGCACCTTTGCTCAGCCCGTACTGCTGCTTCAGCGCAGCGATGTTCTCGATCGCGCCTTGGAACAGGCAGAATATGTCGTCGACGACACCAAACAGCCTACGGACATACGCGATTTAGTCGAAGAAAGTTCTCAGCAGAGACCTTAGATTACAACAAACACGCCCGAGGTGCAGCTTGGTGACAGTAGTAACTTAGGAGGATTCAGGGGAGAGTCCTCTTTGTATGGCGCTGGTGCAGTGCAGGGTGCAACAGTTCTTATCAACAAACTAGTGCAAAAGGAGAATTCCCTGACCTGGGGTGGAAGGGGCTCTGGCCGTGGGACGAGTACGCCATGGCCGCGGCGCCGCCGAAGCTGACGGTGACCGCGCCGGGGCGCGCCTCACGGAACCGGTCGGCGAGCCCCTCCGCGCCGCCCCCGGCCTCGCCCGGCTGCCGCAGCCCCTCGGGGCTTGGCGCCACCTCCCTGCCGAACACCGCGAGCATCTCGCTCGATCCCGATGCCGGAGCCTCGTCGGCGCGTGGGCGTACTGTGCGATGCTTCCAGTGTGCTCGCTCTCAGTCGGGCAGGTGTTTCGTGTCGTGGCAAGGACAGGGACGCCGGACGCCGGACGCGTAGCTGTCTTTATACTGCAGCGGCGGCGGGACGTGGCCGCCGCTGATGGGCGCGTCGGGTGCGCGCGCGACGAAGGCGGGAGAAGGGTCGAGAGAACTGGCCGATCTGCAGCGCTTGGAGGGACCGGACTGGTCCGGGTATCGTAAGGACAGACCTGACTGGGCCGGCCGAACCAAAGCGCCTGGTGGCGGGAAAAAAAATTACAGCCTAACTTTTTTTCCTTTCTTTGACAAAAGACAACGTTTTTTCTTGGTAATTTTTCGAACTCAAATATTGTATACTTTCTCTGTTTCAAATTATAAAATATGTTGGATATTTCAGTATGGAATACATATGGATTGAAATGAGTTAACACACACACATTGAAACACGTCAAAATACATGCGATTGAGAAAAATAATAGAACATCTTATAATTAGGAACCGAGGGAATACAAGAGAAAATATGATTTATAAACCGTGCTTAAGAAAAATATATCACATTTCCCAAAAATAAATTCACATAAATGAATTTTAAATGTATTTCGTTTATTTATTAATATTCACTTTTGTCAATAAAATGCTCGCCCAACTTCAAAATTTTATCTCAACGAGTAAACTATCATATTTTTCATAAAAGTGTTGAATCTATTGGAATATTTATGTATTCAACATGAAAAATATTCATGCAACTTCTAAATAAACTCTTTTCGGAGTATTATTCTAAAAAGTTTTATCATTCCTACCACTTTGACCGACCCCATACTAAGAAATACCATTTGACCAACAAAATTCATAAACACCACTGCTCCTAGCTTGACGGTCAGTTTTTTTTTTTTTTTGCCATTCTGTCATTTCCCCACCGTGAGTATATGATCAGTTTTGCTATTTGAGAGTTGTCCGGGTTAAATTTTGTTATGATGTATGCTAAAAAAATTTCATGATGCGGTGGGAAGCTCATTAAGGGTCTGTTCGGTTTGGGAATTAGATGGAATGGAATGGAACGGTGACATTCCATTTTCGAGGAATGTCACGGTTCCATTCCGTTCGGGTGTTCGGTTAGAAAAAACTGAGATGGAATGGAATGGGAGGCCTAATTTAGGATTAGCAATTAAATTTCGTCTAATTTATGATTAGCAATTAATTAGCACTAATTTAAGACTAGCAATTAATTAGCACTAATTTAGGGATCAAATCGGAGAAGGAAAGGGGCCAAATTGGAGAACGAAAGGGGCCAAATCCCGGCCGCCGCGTGATTCCCGCCGCCGCTCTCGAGCGTCGGCCATGGCCGAGTTGGAGCTGGGCGGCTTGGCCGTCGCGCCGTCGTGCCGTGCCTGGCCGTCGTGCCGCCGTTCCGGGCCGCCGCCTTCCCTGCTCCGCCCGGCCCCGCCCTCGTCGCGCATGGTCGCCGCCGCCTGAATCCCGCGCCTGGCCGAGGCCGCCGCCGCGGGCCGCGCCTGGCCGAGGCCGCCGCCACCTCGGGTCGCGCCTAGCCGCCTCTGCTGACCTCCCTGCGCCGCCGAGGGCCGCAGCCGCTGGTCGACCCACGGCGCTGCTCCGGCCTCGACACTCGACAGGGACGCGTGCTCTGGAACGGCATCCGCACGGCTTGCTTGTCCGCGGAGGAGGGCGGCCGGCGAGCACGGATTCGGCCGGACGGCGGCGTTGACCGTGAAGGAGAGGGACCGGGGGAGGCGAGAGCCACGGGAGAGAGAGGGGGTTACGCGCGCGAGAGAGATTAGCGCGAGCCGTTCCACCTCGTCCGGCCGATTCGGCCGGATGGGTGCGTTCCGCATCTACACGGAATATTCCGTTCTGAGGAATCACTTCGTTCCATCCCTTTGTCTAACCGAACACGAGAACGGATTCTAGGTGCGGAACCGTTCCATTCCATTCCACCTCGTTCTGGAACCGAACACACCCTAAGCTGTCAACATCCACACTCAATTTCCAATTTCATGAAAATCTTGTAAAACATAGGAGTGGCATCCCCTCTTCTCCCATTTGACAGTGCTCGAGCCTTTTGGTTTTAGAGACACGATGTTTGGTGAATTCTTTCATTAATAAAAAAGGATTACAAAATAAAAGATTTATTACAAAATATACTTAAGTTTCAAGTGGCAAAAAAAGCATTTTATCAGACTCCCCGTCCCCGTCTAGAAAATGATGTAAACCTGCGCGAGATCCCTTACCAAGCCAGTACTCTCACCCCACCACACCCACGGGCCACGACCAAGCACGCAGCAATGGGCATCGTCTCTGCGGTGGCGGACGCGGTGGTCGTCCTGTTCTCCCTCACCATCGTGGTGGCGGCCCCGCTGATCGACGGGCAGTCCGTCCTTCCGCACACCCTCTTCCCGGCGCCGTTGCGGGACCTCAAGCGGTGGTACGCCGCGGAGTTCGACGACTACCTCATGGCCCAGCCGCCGGCCTTCCTCCGCGGCCTCTTCCTGCTCGAGCTCGCCTTCCTCTGGCCGCTCGCCGTCGCCACCCTCTACGGCATCCTCGCCAAACGCCGCTGGGCCGCCACCACCTCCCTCATGGCCGGCGTCACCACCCTCACCTCCATGGTAACTCGCTCGATCTCTCGCGCTCTCCCTGTTTTGAGAACGTGTTGGTCTGGGATCAAATGCGGCGGCCTCTGCTTCGGATCTGCGAGACGCAGGGGCCGTCTCCATGGATCCATCGGTGCGTGGCTCCCGGGCCGATGCCAAGTTAAGAATGTTGGGACGAATCAAATGAACAGATCTCGTTGATGGGTCTAGTTCTTGCTAGTTCATTTCGATTTGCATTGCATAGAGCTGTTTCTAGATGCATGTTAATGTCTACTCCTATTTGTTTAGTCTGAATGACTTATCAGATGCAACTATAGATTTCGATCCAAAATAGATAAGCAACCAGTTCGAACTGAGAAAGTTTAATTTCGACCTACCTTGACCGGGTTGCCTACCATACTTAGAAATTGAATACAAGCATATTTAACCTTTCAACCAATTATCTCGATTTGTTTCTAATAGTGACTGCAATTGTTTCAGTCCGCGATACTGGGTGAGATATTGGGCTCAGGAAGGGCAACACCGAAGCTGCTTCAGATGTACCTTCCATTCGTCGCGTTTGCTGTAACTGCAATTTTGCGCGGTCTCTGCTCATGCTCGGCGTCGCCATCCACCGCCGCGCCTTCTGCTCGGAAGAAGAGGGTTTAGATCAGATACGTGTTTCTGATATTTCAGGAGAAATGTATTCAAGTGTCACTCGATGTAAGATGACTTGTTCTGAAATTTGTTTAACATTTGTACTTTCGACCAGTAAAAACTAACAACCACTGGAATGTAAGTTATTCACACTTTGAAATGATTATACTGCACCAGTTCTAAGGCAGATGATGTCTCAAAAAGTATGCAGTCAAAGTTCTGTAGCTCTGACAATCGATATACACGAACATATTGATCGTGTGGGAATAATAGCAGAGTGTCCACGGGATTGCAAAGGATATACTTAATTTAACATATATCAACTCTTCATTAGCTAAATTGCTAGTACAATATAAACGGTTAGATTTGCGAAATAATAATTTGTAACTTAAGTTTCTGAAAATAAGAAAACTGTTTGGTTCTTTTCTAATAAAACCTGGCAAAGAAAATAAAAAATGGCGATGTACAAGGAGAGTTAAACTGCCATAAAATATGCGAGTAGATTTCTGATATATAAGTTAAATCCAACGACTAATACAATTTATGATGAAGTGGCCTAATTCGAGAGAAGCTTTAGACATCCATTAGTAATTCTCAGTGTGGGAATATATGATACAATACGAAGCCTCCGAATGGACAACAAGTGCAGTTACCAGATAAAAAAGAGTACATTATACATACACGAAAGAAATACTGCACAGTGCACACATACATGTTACATATACAATCTTCTAACAAATCACAAGGGCAGACCATACTACTGCACTAGATACTTCTCCTGTCGTCTCATACCAACATGCCAATTGACACTAACTAACAGAAACACTGAAGCTACAAGGATGGACACAGCCCCGGCCTGATCATAATCTTTGCAGAGAAAGACAGGTAGATGGTATTGACGATATTATAGCGTCACCAGGATAATGTGATAGAAGCAGCGATCTACTGGACTGATCATGCACAAGACGGATATGCCATATATACATACATAATAACAGGCGTGGCGGCAAGGAATGTCGGAGCAGCCAGGGTGGGGGTGATAGAAATGTGATGCGCTGCTGTACGGACTTGTGTTGTTTGAGTCGAGGTAGTCCATCTTCTAAGCCAACAAGTTCATGTCGTCCGGAACCACAGGGTTGCCAGCTTCCTCACCGAGCCCCCTTCATGCAGAAGGTCCTCCCAGAAATCATCATTCAGCTCCCCACTGGGCTTGCCTCTCAGTCGCTCAGAGCTGCTGGAAGCGACACCATGTTGCACATCGGCTCCTTTCGTCCCATCGGACGAACTTTCAAGATCGGGTGCAACGCCATTGACAAGTGAATCCACCGGCTCATGTGGCTCAAACATTACCTGTGACCCTTGCTCTAGGCTAGAGCCGGTGCCCATGCTATCAACAACTTCAGGTCCCTGATCGATCCGGCGCCTTCTTTTGTTAGAGATGGCATATTCAAGCTCCTTCCTCATCTCGCTTTGGGTGATCAGCTGGCGTATGAACTCAGGATTCTGCATGACTCGTGACAAGAACGACATCATCTGCTGTTGCTTCTGCTCAGTTCCTTGCAGCCTCTTTTCCATGGCTTGCAGACCTGACCTTGTGTTCTGTTGCTCCTGCCTGAGCTTCACCACTTCAGCCATCAACAGCTGCTTGTCCCTTTTCAACCGATCTATCTCCCCATCATGTCCAAAGTGCCCTACCTCAAGGTAGGAGCCAAGAGATTGCTGATTTGGTGGCCCGTGCGTAGGTTTGCGACGCTTAATATTTTTTAGAAGGTGCCTCTGCCCTCTCAAGAACCCCTCATTTGCAAATTCCCACTTGTCAGGATCCACCTTTCTGAAGCCCTGCCAAAGGCGATAACGACCATATCAGAAATTGAATAGGCCATTCAATTAAACAAGGCAAATAGGGTTTATCCAACACAACATTTACCATTCAAATAATTTTACATAAACAGTGACAAAGAGATAGGATGTGGAGAGATGGAACTGTGAGAACACCTGCAATTTACCTCTTTGTGGCAGGTTTCAGTTCACTTGATACATTTTTCAGTTTGCTGATTTCAGTTCTTCACTTTATTTGTCAACTTTCGTCTTCATCTTCACCCTTAAATATTGTATGAACTGGAAGTTTACTCAAGGCAAAATGAAGCATCAATTGGAAGATTTTACTCAAGGCAATCAAATGAAGTATCAACTGGAAGATTTTAATAGAAAGTTGGAGGTGGTAGCCTAACTAGAACGTGTGACACCTAATCCGAGCTAACAACATCATGAAAGCATTGAGTTGGTGACTGCACACATGCCCTCAAACACTTAATAAGGTCAAGAAAATTGAACACGGAGGTTAACTCATAGCCAAATCTCCCCAGAAGTAAAATCTTAAGCTTATCCTAGAAAGTGCAACAATCATCCTGAAAAAAGTCTTCCAACACCCACAAGTTTGTTGGATAAAAGAACAATCCACAGTATCCGCAGTGCTGTTACAGGCAACACAGACACTAGTATACTCAAGGCAAAAGAAGCATCAATTGGAAAATTTAACTCAACGCAAACAAATGAAATGCCATCTGGAAGATTTTACTCAAAAGATGGAGGTGATAGCCTAACTAGAACGTGTGACACCTAACCGAAGCTAATAACATCATGAACGAGTTGGTGACCGCACACATGCCCTCAAAGACTTAACAAGGTCAAGAAAATTGAACACAGCTAAAATTCTTAGCCCAAATCACCCCAAAAGTAAAACCTCAAGATTCTCCTAGAAATGCAACAAACATCATGAAAAATTAGTCTTCCAACGGCCGCAAGTTTCTCGAATAAAAGAACATTTCACGGTATCATCAGTGCTGCTACAGGCAACACATATGCCAGTATAACAAACTTTCTCTGTTAGTTTTTACTGTTTTTCCCAGAATAAATATAAATTAGGTTCGCTGGTTCAGACACTTTAAATTTTGTTTTCTTTGATTTTAAAACATAACTACTTTAGGCTTTTAGCTTGTTTTAAGGTCATCTTCTGTAGATTAAGGATTTTACTCAAGCATTTGCAACTTTGGTTACTTCAAGGATTTTTCTGAACATCCACATAAAAATAAAACAGCACGCAAACTACCAGCTGGCTTTGAGATTATTGTGTGCTTGTACATTCCAAATGCTGTAATATGTTGCAGCATAGCTTGAGTTAAATTAACTGGATTCTATGGGTACTTTGATATTAAGCTTTTAGATCTGCATCAGAACTCCTCATCACCCTCAAAGGCCCCCTAGCTGCAATGGCAGCCTCTCAATTCTCAAACTATAGACCCGAAGGCACCGACACCCGTCTGAGCAACAGCTGAGATCCGATGGCGTCAGAGCCGCCCGGATGGTGAACTCGAGGCAAAATTCGATATATGGAAACTTTGGTAATCCCATGTTGAGAAAAGATTTGAGTACTTGTTAGTCATCGACATGAAAACGAAGACCAATTTAACCAAATTGTTCAAGTACCATAAATACACATTATAATCACAAGTTAACTCATCCAATTGTTCTACTTCCAATTTAACATGGCCAAGAAACTTCTGAAGGAATTAAATCCTTACTACAAGTGCCTACCCATTCCTAACTCTTCTGCCATAGTGATCAGCACCAATTTATTAGCATACAAAGGGACAGAGCAGCAAGGAGGAGGAGGGGAAACCAACTTACGTAGGTGTTGAGCTGGCGGACGAAGCTGGAGAAGTTGTTGTGCTTGAAGTACCTCGGCAGCAGCACGGTCCCGAACAGGTGCGGGTCCCAGACGACGAAGCTGTTGTTGGTGGCGCTCCAGGACACGACGGCGTCCGTGGTGGGGTCGTCCACCATGTCGTACGTCTTGGCGAGGAACGGCGTCGGGCCCGCGTGGTCCGCGAGCCCGTCCATCGGCCTCGGCGCGCCGTTGGCCGCCGCGGGAGCGCCCAAGGAGGACGGGCTGGTCTCCACCTTCACCGGATTCATCATCCGGTGGTTCATCGCAGGGTCGTGACGGCGTGGGCGTGATCACCTAGAGAGAGGGAGAGAGAGAGCAGCTGAGAAGGATGGGACTGAGGGCAGACGCTGCGACAGGTAGATGGTAGGTAGCGGGAGCAGCCGCTTTGGGAATGGAAGGTTCTGGAAGTCCGCGCGTGCGTGCGCGATCTTGTGGAAGCGGTGGTGGGGATTATCCTCCTCGGCCTGACCGATCAGAGAAGACGGGGACGCGTGGCCGACAGATGTGCCGGGCCGAGACGTTCATATGGGCCTTATGTCTCCCAAGGGCCCATTCGTGTCATTCCCGTCCATGGACCTATTACGCGGGCCAGACTGGATCTCAGGCCCACGAAAGACGCGTGGACTTGCACGGTAACCTTAAGCCCGAAGGAACCGACCGACGACCGACCTTCCAAGCAGTTGGTCTTCTTCAATCTTCCGCATCCATCCAGCCAGCCAACAGTTTCCTTTTTGTGGAGTGTCCCTACCCTACACCGTTTCTTATCCTCTCCCAGTTACTGTTTGAGAGAGGCGACTTTCGTGTCCCTGTTCCTCGCCGGCGAAACCGCTGCTCCTCTTCGCCTCCGGCCGCCGTTTGGGCGCCGTGAGGTGGAGGGGAGCTCCGGGTTTTCGTCGCGCGTGTATATAGTTAGGTGTAGTTTAGGTTTCTTTCTCCAGGCGACGACATCGAAGACGGGGATGGTGGCGTTGCTGTGTCGGAGTTTGTCCTCTCCCTCCTTTCTCCGTTCCGGTGGCGACGCCGGGGAGGCCGTGGAGGTGGTGTGTCGAGGTCTGCCGTCTCCGGCCGGCCGTGGTGGCGTGGGGAGATGTGCTCCTCTCTGGGTGCGTTGGCTTCAGATCTGGTGGCGTCTGGCTGCTGTCGTCCCTCTGGCCGGCCGTGGAGGCGAGGGGAGGGCGTGGGCTGCTGGCTTCTGCTCTCGATCTGGAGGAAGCGCTGCTGATCGTGTGGGGTTCTTGGCGTCAGAGCCTGCGAGCGGTTCCTGGCGCGCGGCGGTGGAGACGAGCTGGGCTGTCAAGCTCCAGTGGAAGGAGGCGATGGACGGCCTCGTTTCTGCGGCGACCTCGACGATCCTTTTGGTAATAAAGCTCGATTTTTTTCTGCTTCTCGGTTTCCTTCCTTGCTACCGTGGTGGAAGAAGAAGGAGATTGGAGGAGTGGTTGGGCCTGTGGCGGCAATTATTGCTGTTTTTGCTGTTCCTGGAGCTGTGTTCTTGCGGGTCTGCTTGCTGGAGTTCGCCGGCGACCCGACGGTCAGCTTGGTTCGAAGCGTCGCTCCCGCCGATGTACCTTCTCGCAGTCTGCAAGATCCTGGTGTTCGCGCTGGGTGATTACTGCGGCGACCTTAACGAGGTGGAATCCTCTATAGTTCCATGCTGGCTACTTGGCTGTTGCGAGTCTTCTTCTCTTCCGGCGGCCTGGTCGTGGAGATGTGAGCAGCGGCGGATGGCTCTGTTCAGAGATGCTCTCGAGGACCTAGTTTTAATTTATATCTTTGTAAAGGTTCTTTTTGTAATTTGGGGACAGCTGCCCCGTATTGGATGTATTTTGTTTGTATTTTGATCTCTGAGTAATATATCCAGGTATGTGCCCTTAAAAAAAAAAGTTTCCTTTTCCTCCCCGTCTCCTCCGACGACCTCCCTCCGACCGAAACTCTAGAGACTCCCTCCCTCCGCCGCGATGTTCGCGCACCGGAAGACGCCGGACCTCGAGGCCGGAGATGGATCCGCGCTGCTCTACCCGGGGATGGAGGAGAGCGTGGACCTGCGCTGGGCGCTCATCAGGAAGATCTACGTCATCCTCTCCGTCCAGCTCGCCATGACCGCCGCCGTCGCGGGATTCGTCGTCAAGGTTCCCGCCGTATCCGAGTTCTTCGTCTCCTCCAACGCGGGCCTCGGGTGCTACATCGCGCTCATCATCCTGCCCTTCATTGGTCAGCCCTCACTCCTTCCCCTCGCGCCCCTCTCTCCGTTTTATAATTGGGTTCGTCGTGTGTTGAAGCGTGGTTCGTTTTCTGTTGCAGTGCTGTTCCCTCTGCATTACTACCACCAGAAGCACCCGGTCAACCTCATTCTGCTCGGCATCTTCACCGTCTCCATCAGCTTCGCCGTCGGGATGACTTGCGCCTTCACCAGCGGTAATAATACACCCGTGTCCCTTACTCTCAAATCATGCCTTATTGTTCCTATGTGAATTGAAGTTAGGTGTATATGGTTTAATTGATTCAGCATATAGGCTTGTGTAATAGTAGTTCTGTGTTAATTGAGATCAATGGCCTTTTTTTCATCAGGAATCCTTTGCTTTATTGCATTGTTCACTAAAATCATTGTTAGATTTCTGCTTGTTGGTTGTTTTTCTAGTCAGCATGCGGATCAGCTGTGTAAGGTAATGCACAACACTACAACAGTCCTCAAAAGGAAGCCACTATTGACACTGGGATTCTGTTCGAGCAGTTATAGGGCTCAATAGTTTTGTTCGCTTGCATCTGTCCTTAAACTGTCGCTAGAAATGTTGGTGTGGAGGGATTTTTCGTTTGGTCGTGTGCTCTTGTTTGAGCATCCACGACAGTTATGCAAGATTATGCATGATAGCAATGAATGGGAACTACTTTTAACAGTGGCAATCAGTTCTATGATTTACAGCACAAGCATATAGAACATATTACTGGTGTTTTGATACGTTGAACATCTCATGCATTAAATTCTTGGATTGCTACATAGAATACAGATCAAAAACATATTTATGCGGATAATTCTTCGGTAACCAAAACCTTGCTGCAATAATAGGATGCAACATGTTTTTGTTGGTTGAAGGTTTTTACATATTTCATTTCTCTATTGTTCTATAATTATGCCAGCCCAATTTTTCCTGTACTTATGACAGGTCAGCAGAACTTAAAAAATGTAGCAAATGTCGTTCTAGCTGCCCCTTCCCATTATGTTATGAAATGGCTAATGTTTGTAACTTTTTGCTATCATTAGGGGCCAAGGTTAAGTGTCAGAACTTTCCGAACTTTCCGTATACTCATTCAAAATCATTTTCCATATCACCACCTCTTTAGAATCAATCTTTCTTCAACCTCTTGTTTTTCCCTTGTGGAAAGGTTGTCTAGTAGTGGATTCATTTTTCTTTCCCTTCATATATTTATCCCTGCTGCAGCTCTAATTTTTTGGATCTTACAAGGCTCAAGATCTTCGATCATGTAGAAATTTTTGCCTTTTTTTCTTACCATGAGCTACATAGTGACCTATGCTCTTTTCGTGCCTCCATATGTTTTAACGGTGATGCAATAAATATCCCTATCATCAATATATACTTCTGATGTACAATCACTTTAGGTCTGTATATAAGATTTAGAAGAACTAGATAAAATACTCTGAACTTCTGGTGAACTGCACCCTCGTGTTAAATTGTTTATCCAGGCCTAGGGGCTGGAAGTGCTCTGGATGACATATTTCAGGGCTTTGCAATGAATCTATTCTCATTAGTTATAAAATACTTAGATTACGCTCTGATTTCGAGCAAGTTTCTGTTGGGCATTATCCAGTAAGCACTTGAGATATCACTGCATGTTAGGATTTTGCAAGTCCCACCTTTTTGGATTTGATGCTGAGACATACCTGATGGTTGTTGGGAGTGAGGGATGTGGTATCCTTCCCTCCTTCCATTATTGTATTATATGCTTTTGATTGCGGATGTTCCAATTATTTTGTAAAGTTTGCTCTGAAGATCACAAAAATATTCTCAGTTATGTTCCCTGCCTTGTTTTTATGTGGCCTAGGACATCAATTGTTCATACTCTTCAATAGGAGTTGTCCACATCGACTCCGTATAGGTCATCTGCCGTGAATTGATTGTAGTATGCTGTGTGAACAGGAAAAGTCATCTTGGAAGCTGCAATTCTTACAGCAGTGGTGGTGATCAGCTTGACTGCTTACACTTTCTGGGCTGCAAAGAGAGGCCATGACTTCAACTTCCTTGGCCCCTTCCTGTTTGCAGCTCTTATGGTGCTGATGGTGTTCTCACTAATCCAGGTAGGACAACTGTACCTTCTCACTAATTCTTGTTATCTTTCATCTACTACTCTCTTGAGGTGGAATTGCAGAACTTGCTTTGATTATGTTTGTTTTTGTGTGATACTAATAACACTTCCTGTGGCAGATCTTTTTCCCACTGGGCAAGCTCCGGTCATGATATACGGTGGCATCGCATCGCTTATCTTCGCTGGCTACATCATCTACGACACGGATAATATCATCAAGCGCTACTCATACGATGAGTACATCTGGGCTGCTGTCTCGCTCTACCTGGACATCATCAATCTGTTCCTGTCCCTGCTGCAACTGCTACGGGCGGCTGATAGCTAAGCTCATCCAAGCCTCCTACGCTTGATTTAGTACCCTAGCTTGTGCATATCAGAAATTCTTGAATTCCCCCAGAATCCCAGATCCATGTAGTTGTTATCAGTACATCCTGTCCACTATCAAATCAATATCGGAGTATTGCTCTAGCTGCTGCTGAATTAACCTGCTGGAGACACAATATCTCGTTTACCCACTTCCATCTGTTTACTTCCTGGTATGATGAAAGTATGAGTACTGGTGGGTTGAAGTTGTAAGACGTTGAACTTGATACAGAATATTTCATTTTACTGCTCCTTGCAAAATCTAGGTGCTTTCTTATATATATCAACACTTTTGTTTCAAAAAATATATATATCAACATTAAATTTAGCGATGGCTCCAAAGGGGAAATGAGAAAATCGTTTGGAGAGATGACGCACGATCTTCCAGGGAATGGGAGTTTTAACACCAATTCCCTATCACCCATCTCAATTGCCAGCCTCCCCTCAGATAATAGATTTGTGGGAATTTAACCCGTGAACTACCCTTGTCATTCGCTCCTTACAGTCCAATTTCATGCAACCAATCAGGGGATCTAAGTCTCAGAGTTCTCAAATTCATTTGCAGTTCCAATTTTCTCCAAACAAACGAGCTGTAAAATTCAACAAGTATAAGAAATCTCATGTGGCCATGTTGCTTGGAACAGCCATGTTCTCCCAAGTGATACTTCTTTAATCAAGGTAATTAAGAAGAAGAAATGAGACTTTCTAGACCCGGAAGAGTCGTTTGAAATGTGCAAGTACACGTTGACCTTCTGAATGTGGAAGAGCCATGTTCTCCCAAGTGATATTTCTATAATCAAGGTAGTTAAGAAGAAGAAATGAGACTTTCTAGACCCGGCTGAGTCGTTTGAAATGTGCAAGTACACGTTAACCTTCTGAATGTGTATAGGCCCTAAACTACCCTTGTCATTCCCTCCTTTAAGTCCAATTTCATGCAACCAATTAGGGGATCGTAAGTTTCCAATTCCCAAATTCCCATTTCCAGACCCAACCTTTGGTGACCAGAGTCTGGTCACAACAGCTTAACGATTCTCAAAAGAAGGCCCGATCAGAAAAGTTTCCACTCTTAGGTTGTTCAATATGCGAAGACTTCTTTTTCTACCCAGACTTTGCAACATTTCGAAATCTGGGAATTGCTACAATTCCCTCGAAACAAATGAGCTGTAAAAGTCAACAAGTATAAGAAATCCCATGTGGCCATGTTGCCTGGAACAGCCATGTTCTCCCATATACATGGACAGATCAGAGGCATCTAATCAAGTACCCAACGCTAATTTTGGTTACATCTTCTCACGTCACGATAGTCGTCCCTCCCTTCTGTAATCAAGGTAATTAAGAAGAAGAAATGAGACTGTCAAGACCCGGCCGAGTCGTTTGAAATGTGCAAGTACACATTAACTTTCTGAATGTGTATAATGCCTGGAACAGGCATGTTCTCGATCCCATGTGATATTTCTGTTGAAGGCAATTAAGAAGAAGAAATGAGATAGTCTAGACCCGGCGGAGTCGTTTGAAACGTGCAAGACACATTGACCTTCTGAATGTGTATAAGAGACAGAGAGAGGCAGTTATAACTTATAACCGACCCAAAGATAATATCCATCCCTATTTTTCTGCCTGCGTCTGGAACTCTCTCTGCCTAAGCACCATCCCGTTTAAATTACATAACGTTATTCCATGACGCAGACTTGACTTTTTTTAATGAAAATCATGCACGGCAAGTTAACAAGGTTTATTACAAGTTTACAACACAGGGGGAACAAGCCATCTTGGCCTCTTCTTGTATGAAACGATGCGTCATTTTATGACGTATCCTTGAAAAATAATAATGAAACTGCGCATGGCAAGTCAACAAGGTTTATTACAACACGGGGCAGCAGCTCTAAGACCCACGGAAGTTCCAAACAAGCAGTCCAAAAACTGCTACAAGCACGGGCCGCCCCAAGGGGCTAACGAACTAGAAAGCGAACAAACGAGGATAAAGCAGGAAGAGGGTCACTCAGGGACTGCTACAAGCACGGGCCGCCCCAAGGGGCTAACGAACTAGAAAGCGAACAAACGAGGATAAAGCAGGAAGAGGGTCACTCAGGATCCTCCTGAACCGACGAGTAAAAGTGAGCGAATCGTGCCAATGTTCACTTGAATCAACTTCTGGTCCTGTCTCCTAGCCACTGACTTTTACACCTACAAGTACATAGAGAGTTTGTATTGTCCGTCAGCGGGGTGCAGTCGTGAACTTATTACTAGTAGTCCACATTGAAGGTTCAAGGTGCCAGCTAATGCAATCAGGCTGAGAGAGGTGTGTTTCTGAAATTTCACGCATCAAGTTAGACCACTCGACCCTCTCAGGAGGCCCCAATTCAAGACGAAAGGGGATGTGCCAACCCTTTCACTCGACCCTCTCAGGAGGCCCCAATTCAAGACGAAAGGGGATGTGCCAACCCTCTGGCCCCCGAGCTCAAGCAATTGGCACCTCGGTGATAGCAAAAAGAGCTAGATACCTATCCCGTAGGGGGCTTATTTATTAACTACCCTTGTAGTGTGTTTGGGAACCTTTTAGGAGAGGAATGGGAGTTTAACACCAATTCTCTATTCCCAAACTCAATTACCAGCGTCCCCTTGGATAAGAGATTTGGCGGATTCAACCATGTGAACTACCCTTCTCCTTCGCTCCGTAAGTCCAATTCCATCCAACCAATCAGGGGATCATAGGTCTTAATTAAACGTCAAAGTTGTAAACTAGTATGTGAATTCATTTCCGGTGCAGATTTTTATCACGCGCCTAATGTATACATGGTAGATTTACTTAGAGCATCTCCACTCGCGGCGTCCAAATGGCCGTCCAAAGGCTTTCTGGACAGGCCATTTGGGCGCCGTCCAGACTAGTCGATGGCTTTGGGCCCTCGCCGCTCCCCAGTCGCGGCGCCCAAATCGGCCTCCCATATTGGGTTTTCTATCTAAATTCAAATATTTTGTCAAGTAAAAATAAAACATACATAATGTTTCATAGTTCAAACACATAAAATAAAGTTTCACATCAACTAAAAAGAAAATTACAACTCAAACATCTTGCTCTTCCGGGTTTGCCGCTGCCATGTCCCGGCGCGCCCACAAATGTTTCACTAGATCAGTTTGGAGTTCATGATGAGTATTTTCATCACGAATCTACATATGCATTGAGAGAAAATCAACGAAATCTGCCGGCACGTCGTGATCAATTTCTGCGAGAGGACCCTGAAAGTCAAATAGCATAAGATCATGCACCGATTGGCGCGCTCACTCTCGATGATCATGTTGTGCAGGATCACACACGCATTCATCACCTCCCACATCTGTTCATTCGACCATGTCAGAGCAGGGTACCGAACGATAACAAACCTTTGCTGGAGCACTCCAAATGTCCTCTCCACATCCTTCTTGGCACTCTCTTGTTCGTCGGCAGAATGACAAAGTTTGTTGCCGCGAGGGTTGGGGATGCTCTTCACAAACGTTGCCCACCTTGGATTGATGCCATCGGCTAGGTAGTACCCCTTTGTTGTACTGGTGGCCATTGATCCCATAGTTGACAGTTGGAGCATGGCCTTCAACGAGCTTCGCAAACACAGGAGAGCGCTGCAACACGTTGATGTCATTGTGTGATCCTGCCATGCCCGAAGAAAGCGTGCCAAATCCATAGTTCATGATCGGCCACAGCTTCAGGTACCACACTCAATATCCTTTGTGACCTCCTTTGTACAATCCTTGCCAACCAAATGGACAGTTTTTCCAGCTCCAATGCATGCAGTCTATGCTTCCAAGCATCCCCGAAAATCCTCTTCATGCATTCTCTTCCATGACCCGAGATGTTTCTTCTTTATTTGGTCCTCTCAAATAGTGCGGGCCAAACACAGCAACCACCGCCCTGCAGAACCTGTACATTGACTTGATAGCTGTGGACTCTGACATGTATAGGTAGTCATCTACAACATGCACGATGTCGTTGAACAATCCACGGTTCATCCGAAAGCGTCAGCGAAAATCCTTGGCGGTGCATACAGGAACATCGACAAATTAATCGGTGACTAGCATGCAATGACCTTCCATTCTCTGCCTCGGCTTGGTCTTCTTCCACCCATACGACGAGCCTCCTCGTTTTGGTGCAGCAGCGGCTGCCTCGTCGGCTTGAAGTTGTAGAAGAAAGGCAAGGATCCCCACATTCTCATCTTCCTCCTCGGCGATGGCGGCTTTTTCTTCCAACAGCATCGCGGCCATCAACTCATCGTCGCTATCCATTTGCAGTGCAAACGGGATCGATCAATCGCCCGATTGGCGACGTAGCAGCAATTCTGTTGAAAACCAGGCGTATCAGCAATTCCGTCGAACACCCTTGCATGCAAGGTGGGTTGCGGAAGTCGCCGATACAGCTGTGCCAGAGTCATCGATAGCCAGCCGGCCGGAAGCGGCACAGTGAACTACGATGGCGGTGCAGCGCCATCCAACGGGAGCGAATCGGGGGAGGAGGCGGTGGTGTTCCAGAGCGTGGCGACGAATAAAGGAGGATAGAATAATAAATCAGGTGAGAAGACAATGAGATATATATTCCTTGTCTCAATGACAGGCGTGACCCGCGCGTCGGAGGCCGGCGTGGCGACGCGCTCTGTTTCGTCCGGCGCAGCCCAAAAACTCCCCAAGCGGAGGGCGTGGGCTGGGCGTGTCGGACAAAAAATGAGCCGCGCCGGACCGAAAACGCATTTGGGCGCCCCGAGTGGGAGCTGATCTCTGTCCGGCATGCCCCGAAAGCCTGGGCGACCGTTTGTGCGCCAAGAGTGGAGATGCTCTTACCCTCCAAATGAACCACTGGTTGTTATTTGGCCGTGCTGTTTTTTCCGTTTGCCATCGCAAGGTTAAACAAGCATCAAGATTTTCTATCACGCCCCTAATCTGTACATGATAGGTTTACTTACCCTCTAAATGAACCCACTGGTTGTCAGTTGGCCATCCTGTTTTTGTCGTTTGCCAGGCATCGCAAGATCAAACAACTATCAAGGAATCCAATGTTACCTGGGTACGTGGGACAGCCATGTTCTCCCATGCCTCTATATATAAAAGTACGTCTGATTCTCGCCCTGTCCGCTGCCCACGTCATCGCGACACTGTAGCTGGCAAGTTTCTACCAATCACAGGCCGCGCACGATCTTTGGCGCAGCATTTTTGCAGAAAACCGCCCGCAAAGGACCTGATCGTAATTTGCAAAGAATCCGGGGACTTCCTTGCAAAATTGCCAGCGAGCCCCCCTCCCTCTCCTTCTCTCTCGCGACCGCCGGCGACCGGTCGGCCCTCATCCTTCTCCACCTCCACCCCCAACTACCTGCTCCCCCGCCTCCACCTCGCGTCCCGCGCGTCCCCATGACGGTCGCAACCTCCACCACCGGGCTCGCCGCGCCCGGCCTCCACACCCAAATCTCCGCCTCCACCTCCCACATCTGGCACGACTCTGATGGCGGCCGCCTCCTCCACCACCAGCCTCGCCGCGCCCGGCCTCCACACCCAAATCCCCGCCTCCACCTCCCGCATCCGGCGTGGCTCTGATGGAGGCCGCGACCTCAACCACGAGACCCGCCTCCCTCGCCTCACCAGGGCGTGGCGGTGGGCGGGTCGTCCGCCGAGCTCCGGGAGCGCCTCAAACGAGCTCGGCCAGGTCCGCCACCGCGGCAGCCGAACCTCCCCGCGCCCTCCGCGAAGCTCCAGGCGGCGATGCGGAAGCAGTGCGCGCAGGTTCTGCCCAGGCTGCAGAAGGACAAGCGGAGCGTCTGGTTCAACGCCCCCGTGGAGGTCGAGGAGCTGGGGCTCCACGACTACCACGCCGTCATCAGGCGCCCCATGGACCTCGGCACCGTCAAGGCTGGTCTCGCCAAAGGACGCGCAATCTTGAAGGACAGCCACTCTCGCCAAAGGACGCGCAATCTTGAAGGACAGCCACTGCGATCCCGTCGTCATGGCCACAAGATCCGATCTGGCCGTTCTCAGTGCCCTCGCCCATGCTGCTGCGCCTTTCTCCTACTCTGCCCTACCTTCATTCATGCAGCCGTTGTCCTTCAATGTCGCCTTGAACCTCCCTTTGTTTCAATTTCTAACTGCCCGCATGTGAGGTACTGTGCACTGTCGGCAGGTGTATACACCGCTCACACTGCTCGATGAAAGTCCCAACCAAGAAGACGAAAACAGGTTAGCACATCCTTTTGGTTTTTCATAGGGTCATTCCGCTCCATGTTTGGATGCAGAGCAATCTGCAGCTCAAATTTTCAAAAACGTGTCACTACTTTGAAGTTAAGTTTCGTCACTCATGTAACATGTACCCTGATTATTTAGCAATATATGGCAGCTTAGTCGTTGGTGATTAGACGTTTAGCTTTCATATAACAATGTCCTGGCTGACTATATTTCAGAGATGCATATTTCATACTTGCACAAACCACAAAGTACTAATGGCTGTCAATCTGTTACCTTGGTCATGGCTCCACTCCTCCCCTCTGTCAAAATTTGCAGTCAGCTGCATGTCAATGGAATCACTACGTTGACGGCGAGGTCCTGAAGCCGGCGGGTGAAAGTGATACAGAGCAGTTTAACTATTTGTGAATTAGTTGTCTATTTAACCGGCCTATCAATTATGGGGTATTCTCTGGACATCGGGAAGGAGCATGTTAATTTGGTCGATGAACAATAAGAAAAGTTGATACACAGTGGCCAGCTTGATCAGAAGGGGTTGGACAGGTTGTGTTTTGGCCTCTCCAACCATGTTCAGTTTTCTTGAGTGTATCACTGTACCTGCAGCTAAGAACTTACTGACTATAAACCTCTATTTGTGAATTAGTTGCCTATTTAACCGGCCTACCAATTCTGGGGTATTTTCTGGACATCAGGAAGGAGCATGTTAATTTGGTCAATGAACAATTAGAGAAGTTGATATACAGTGGCCAGCTTGATCAGAATGGGCTGGAAAGGTTGTGTTTTGGCCTCTCCCACCATGTTCACTTTTCTTGCACACTCATGTTTATTCTGCATTCGGTTCAGTTGCTGCATCAGACTGTTGACTGCAATTTAACCTGATTATTACACTGCTACTGTATTTCTTAAAAAACATTTATAACATAAGGTACTGACTGACATGTACAAGATGTCACCAGGTTAGCTGTGATCTCAATGGCCGGACTGGCTGCTGAAGGTCTGGAGTGCGACAAGGTTATCGGCCAGTCCGCCGACCTCTTCACCCTTCAGGTCATCTACTAATTCACCAGCTCCTTTTAGGTTCTATATTTCACAATTCCATTCTAAAATCTCATCAAACGTTGTCTCTCTGTAGAGATTCCTGGACAGGACTAAGCCGCCGCTAACAAAAGAGCAGCAACAAAACCTTACCAGATGGGCAGTGGGTGTTACCCATCATCATCTCATTCTGAACTATCTGATGTGAAAGCTTCTTACATACATGATGGACTGATACAGTGTCGATGTATTATTTGATTTCGCAGGTCCTGGTTGCTGCGTCACTTTTGAAGAACAATACAGCGGCGCATGATGCTCTCGTGTCCGCCATGTCGCAAAGGTGAAAGGCCATAGTGCTGGGCTGCATCGAAGCGATCGAGAATGTCTCCTGATTGCGATGTAAACTTACTTGAATTTCCTAACATTATTGAGGTAGTTGTTGTTGGAAAGAAAAGGGAAGATATATAGTGAAGCAACGAAGAAATGGATTTTTCTTCTTTTTGAATGGCAATCTGAAATACATCATTATGTGCCTCACTGCCTATTTGCCTAACATGAACATTTTTATGTTACCTTATACTGCTGCGGGAGAGAGATCGGTATACAAACATGGAAAACATAAGCAACATAATCTGGATGGGAACATGTGGCATTTCAGTGGCGCGAGCCATCATTTCAGTGGCGCGAGCCGCTTATCATCCCATCAGTCTTCATCACTCGGCAAATCTAGCCATCACTGTTGCCGATGACCATCATCGGCAGATCAGTTCGAGTAACATCCAGGATTCCGATCGGGAGCAGAGGCGACGCCTCAATCATCGGCTTGCTCCCTCTCTTGAGGGTACCCTTGATCATAAGTTCCTAAGTTTCTTTTGCACCGCGAGGAGATTACGTCTACACCAGTATTTTTAACTCTTCTTTCTTCATTTCTCGCCATATTTCCTAAACGTATTTCTCTATGGTAAATTTAATGTCCATTTCTCAACACTCTTAACGTCTACGACAATATTATTGTTAGCTCTTCCTTGATTTCATGGTAAGAAGTGATTTTTCGACTTCCTCGACTAATTTCCAACCGAGGATTTTCAACCTCGACAGTGATAATTCAGAATAATCCTTCGTCGGTAATTGTTCGACATAGCTCTTCAGTTCAACCATGATTTCCCGACGATGGTTGTTTTAAAATAATATTCCACGAATTTTTTGGCGGTAATTCTCACAGGTATTTTTCAACGAACAGTGATCTTTAACTGATAATTTAACGCCAAGGGCGCGCGAAATATTATTTAAATAATTTCGGAAAAAAATGCTAAATGCTGTAAACTAATAATTTTAAATATATCCACCAAAAAATATGACAAATATGTCAAAGTGGTCACATAAAAAATAAATGATGACTTTTTTTTTGGAAAAATGACCCAACTTATTTAAATAATTTCGAAAAAAAATGATAAATGCTGTAAACTAATAATATTAAATATATCCACCAAAAAAATATGACAAATATGTCGAAGTGGTCACATAAAAATAAATGATGACTAATTATGACGTACGATCAAAATTTAAATTTTAAATTCTCATGTGCCTTCCAAATTTATTCATTTCGTAGACGTTAAAATAAATTCAAAAACGTTAGAAATTATTCAAAACTGGATGAATTCCCAATTTGAACGATTTTCGAAATGTGGACAATCTTAAAACGTAAGCCCTATTCGCATTTCAATAATTTTCGAATATGCACAATTTTTAAATGCGGACACTTTCAAAATTAAATTTAGCGGGCGGACAAAATATGACAAATATGTCAACATGAACACAAAAAAGCCGCCTACTTACAACATATGATCAAATTCCACGTTTGAATAATTCAAAATTTTAAATGCTTTTCAAATCTGCGCATTTAACAAACGCAAAAAGAATTCAAATACAATAAACGTGCCAACATAACCACACAAAAAAAACATTCTTAAAATATAAAACCAACTACTTATGTAAAAGAAAACAAACACGTTTGAGAAATTCAAATTTGCTAACATTTGTAAAAAAATAAGAAGAAAAAAATAACCATGTTAGAGTATTTCAACCCAAATTTCAAATTGAATCCCTCCAAAAAATCTAAAATTCTTTCAAATCCGATCATTTTATGAACGTGACAAAAATTCATACCTTTATAGTTTCCACTGTAACCAATTTTTAAAATCTAAACGTTTTTTAAAACATAAACTTTTTTCAAATGCAGCAAATTTCAAATTTGAGCAACCTGTAAAATCCGACCATTCTAAAAACGAAAGCATTTTTGAATTTCAATGATCTCCAAACTTACACAACTTTAGAACTCCGTCATTTTCAAATTCAAATTCAAAAATACGCGCGCGGCGTTTGCCGCGCCCAGATGTCTAGTGTGATACAATAAATGGACCGACGATCCAGTTGACCACCACTGAACAATGTCCACATGATATTAAAGAAACATAAGAGACATCTAATCAAGTACCTAACGCTAATAAGTTTGGTTCCATCTTTCTGAGTTCTCACGTAATCATTGTAGTCGTCCCTCCCTGATCCAATCAATGTAATAATAAAGAAGAAGAAATGAGACCGGTCTAAACCCGGCCGAGTCGTTTAAAAAGTGCAAGTACACATCGCTCTTCTGAATATGTAAGAGAGAAAGGCAGCAACTAGCTAGTAACCAACCCGAGATGCTATCGATCCCCATTTTTCTGCCTGCGGCTGGAACTCTCTCTGCCTAAGCACAATCTCGTTTTCAGATCTAGGCGTTCTGGTGGAAGAAGATAGCTCAAGTGGCTGCAGAGAGCTCAACACAGCGCCCCGCCGAGGATGAGTCAAAACGCGGTACGCACCTTCATCTAAAATAGCAATCCAAATTCCTTCTGCTTTTGTCTCTTGTACTCGTGCTGTTGGGGAAAGTTAATTGTTGTCCTTTTGTGTTTGAATCTGGAGCCTGTGAACTTAAGTAGGTACGTACATAAGAGTTTTAAACTCAGTTCAAGAGTTCCTGAACCAAGAGATATATAAACTCTGTTCAGTTGAATCCAGAGATCGATCTGGACATCTTCAACGGATTGTGCTCTATTTGGGTCTTTAGCTTGTTGTAACGTTGTAGAACACCTGCTCTGAAGAGAATAGCACTTACTCCCTCCGATCCTAAAAGAGCTTCGCGAGTCGTACGTATAACTTGTGCATGATCAGGTCGTTTCCTACGAAACTTATATCGGATCGGAGGGAGTATGTGATCTGGCAAGTTAGACCATTTAAATAAATCGGCATCTAATTTTGCTTCAGGCTCACTTCTGCGATCTTAATTCGAGCTATGAACTTTGGTGGTTTAGGTATCTATGGCACTCTGACCGGCTGAACAGAGTTTAGCGTATCGAACCTCTATAGGCCAGTAGAACCTCCTCGAAAATAATTAGCATCATTGACTATTTACGGTCTCCAAAGTCAAGCTCTGACCTTTCATTTCATCCTCATATAGTCATCCGTCGCTATGGAAATGCCACAATTATGTAACAAAATTTGCTTTCTCACATCAAACAGCACCACCGAAGTACAACCACCGTGAACATTAGAAGATGTAATTCATACTAGAATGGGTAGGCGCGCTTTGCCGCGCCCGTTTGTACAGTGCATAAACAATTAATGTAGAAAAACCAATTGATATACATACCCGAAATTGTCTCAAATGCAATAAATTCTTATCAAGTGAACGTTCAACCACATTTTCTACCATAATCAAGTCAATGAATCAGATATCCCATTTGACAACCTAGAGGTTTGCTCATGTATACTCAATCTTGCCCACCTTTCTTAGGGATCACCCAGAATGTTGCTTGAAACTCTCCTAAGTTCAAGTCTCCATACGTCACATTCTAAGTACCTCACCCTCCTCTAAGAAACTTTCAGGTTTCTCCTCTGCTGGGCGCTGGCAAGTTAATAGTTTTGAGCAAAGGCATTTTACAACATATTTTTTGAGTAAAGAAATGATCACAATTCTTATCTACATCATAAAAATCTCATACCTACCATGATGTTTGTACTTCCATTCTTGTGTTCCACGTCATTCTTTGTATCATGAGCTTGTTCTAAGATCTATCTCCAAGCTAAGTTTCAACCCCGAGACTCGGCACCAAAAAATTTCGCGCGTGGGAAGGCAACGAAGTTCAGTTCAAAAGACCACAGCGATTCGATGATTTTTTTTTATCGATAAACATAACATGATGCAAACGGTTTCGCTGTGACATTGCGAAAACTGACGTGTTTTCTAGACCGTGTGTGCGCAGCATGGGTGTGCGTTTGTAGTCGAGGGGTTGTTTCATTTTTCTCTTATAGTGTTTAAAGGAAAGAAAACAAACTCTGCCACGCTGGTGACAACAGTCTTAATGTTAGTTTTTGGGACGCCAAACTGTAGTGTAGCCCTACATTACTTACTGTTGCGTCTGAATCATGCATCGCGCTCGGCGTGGCAATACAAATTAAACATTGCAGCACTTTTGCTCTCTGATATACATATTTTTACACCCAAAAATCTTAATCAACACAAGACATTGTCCACAATACCAATGACTTTATGTCAAGCGTTCAATAAGCAGTCACAATAATCACACAAATGAGCTAACAGTTTTAAGAAGAATTTCATCAGCTGTGAAATATAATCCTGAAATTAGGCTCAACATGTTCATCTTGTGCAAGTTTTTCCACCAAGTAATCAAATTCAAACTTTGAACATTACATTGTTGATCTACTACTGCAGTGTAGACCCAATGAGTCACCCATCCTAAACCTGAACCTGAGATAAGTATGAGAGGCCATAAAGGGGGGAGAATTTCTAAAATTATTCTCGTATGAACAGTATGAAAACTATGCTGAGAGCAAGCTTGATGTAAGATTAATTAAATTAGGCTCCAAGGTCGAATAAGAGAGGAAAAGGGAGTACTTCTAGAATAATGCAGATATGCATTTCTGACATTTATGCTACGAAACCAGATTAACATACACACTTTTCCGGATAATTTTGCAATATGTAGTTATCCAAAATCTTACTGTAACGTCACACTTCTACAAAGAGGATCATAATATTATTTGCCTCTCAACTATATTCCAGAAAATATAGATCAGTTCAACTTAATATTTCATCAAGTGCAATTAGTACATATTTTGTACCAATATGTTCTATGGTGCGGGTCAGATTGAAGATGAAAAAACTGTATGAGGAAAATAGAGGATCATGTATATCACATAACAAAATGAACCTGAAGAGTTGGAAGACTCGAAGAGATGACAGCCATTTCCCTTACGTGGATTCAACCTTCAGGATTTTTTCAGCGTCCGTCATCTTCTTGATACACCTAGCAAGTTGTTTTTTCTTCTCATGCACAAATCTGAAAGAACAAAACCTATTGACACACTTCCAGTAAAATGGTTACTTCAAACTTTCCATTACCAAATCAATTAAGAGCAAAAGTGGAGAAAACTACAGATAGCTAACAATGATCTTGGAAACAAAGCAAATGACATTTCCAGTGGTTATAAGTAGTGTAGCATTATCAAATCTTCATATATAGAAGAATAATCGATTCAGAAATGTGATAAGCGTGCACTAAATGATCTTTGAATTCAATGAAACTACCATTCGAAGTGCTTGTGAAATAGTTACACAAAGTTTATGTCCCCATATCCGCTTGTCCACGAATAAAAATGCAAGAACTTAGCTCCATATAGTAGAAAATTTATGCGGCTACAGTCCACAAGAGAATAAAAAATGGACAGAAAGAATAAAAAAATGGACAGAAAGACTACGAGAGAACAAATATCCTGAAATCACAGCAAATCGATTTAGAACAGAACGCTCGCTTTGTGTTGATGACTTTGTCCCTACGGGCGCCTCCACTGTTGGGATGCTCCAGTACAACAATACTCACGTAATCATCTGTTTTTCTTCTCTGTGAATGTCCATGTAGTAGAAAAGTTATGAAACTACAGTCCACAATGGAATAATAAATGGACATAAAGACTGTAAGAGAACAAATATTGAAATACGCAAGAAACACAAGATATTGGTATCATGTGTTAGACATGTATAGTCTAGTTTCCTGTATATCCCATTGTATAAGGGGTTTCTTGCATATTGCACATATGTACATGTAATGGCCTTTGGCCCCCTGTGAATGATAGTTGCTCATTCTCCAACATGGTATCAGAGCCCAGGTTTGGGTCTCTCCTGCACGCTGCAACTCCGTGCTTGCTCCACCACCGCCTTGCTAGTTCTGGCCGAATTCCTCTTCCTCCTTGCTCGGAATTGAGTTGCACGGCCGCTGGCCTGTTTCTGCTGCCCTTCTTCTTCTTCCTTGCACTCTGTTGTGCTTGAAATCGGAGTCCTCCGTGGTCTGTTGCCGCTGCTCTAGCCGGCATGCAGTCCGGCCGCCGCTCCTCCATGGCCTGCCGCCATCACCCGGGTCTCCTCTGCCTGGCCGCCGCCGCCTCCGTGGCTTGCCGCCGCTGCCCCGGCCGCTCTCTGTCCGGCCGCCACCGTCGCCTCGGGTCGCCGCCTCGGCCGTCCTGCCGGCTCCCCGGCCGCCGGCGCTCCGGCCATCTCCGCCCCGGCCCCTGCTGCCCCGGCGACCACCGGATCAGGGCGTCCCTGCGCCCGACCTGCCCAGCGTCTTCCTTGCTGGTTCGATCCCGATCTAGTCGGGAGCTGTGAGTTGACTTTGAAAAAAAAAAACAGAGAGCCTGCGATGTCTTCTTCGGCTATGTTGCTGTCCCTCGGTGCTCCGTGATATTTGATGGCACCAACTATGCAGGGTTTGTGGGCTTTATGCGCATCCACATGCGCGGCCTCCTGCGGTGGGGCGTTCTCTCTGGCGAGGTCTCTTGTCCGCCGTGCCCCGTTGCTCTTGTGGCTCCTACACCACCCGTGCCACCCGTTCTTGCTGCTGATGCCTCTCAGGCTGATCAGGATGCTGCCGAGACTGTTGATGAGTCTGCGCTTGAGGTTTATGACAAGCAGGTATCGGATTACTCGGAGTCTCTCTCCCTTTATCGAGATGCTCTCTCGGATTATACTCAGTGGTGCAATGATGATGCTCATGCTGCTGCTTTCCTCACTGCTAGTGTTCTGCCTCAGTTTGATTCTGAGTTTATGGGATTGGGCACCGCTGCTGCGATGTGGACTTATCTTTGTCGGCGCTATCAGCCCTCTGGTGATGCTCTCTACCTATCTGTAGTGCGTTAGGAGCATGAGCTTCAGCATGGAGACTCTACTGTTGATGAGTTCTACACACAGTGTTCTGCCATCTGGCGTCAGCTTGACTCTCTGAGAACTGTTGTTTGTGGTGCTTGTCGTTGTTGTCAGACAGCGAGGTCAGATTTGGAGTTTCAGCGTGTTCATGAGTTCTTGTCTCGCCTCCGCCCTGAGTTTGAGCCTCGGCGTGCTCACTTGCTTGCCCGTGGTCGTGTTCCTATATCAGAGGTGCTTGCAGAGGTTCGAGCTGAGGAGACACGCCTCCGTTATGCTCGTTTGCTTGCGACTCCCACTGTGTTAGCTGCCCGGACTCCTATGTCGTCTGCTCCCCCGCTGCTACCCACTCCTTCAGGGGGGTGGGGCGCCCTCCTTTTACAGGAGCGGGACGTTGCTCTCACACCTTCTGTGGCTACTGCAAGAAGACCGGTCACCCAGAGTCTGACTGTCACAAGAAGCAGCGCGACCTGAGTCGCGCCTCTACTGCAGCTTGTGGACCTTCCTCGACGGAGAAGCTCACTGATCAGGATATTGTGAGGCTCAAGCGCATATTGGCTTCCTCGGGCTCTTCCTCTACGGGCACCGTTGCCTCGCTGACTGCTGCCTCGACTACTGCTACTCCGCCACCACCGCCTATACAGTCAGGTACATCTCCGTGGGTTCCGGATTCTGGAGCTTCCTTTCATATGTCTTCTGATTCTTCTGCTATGTCTTCTCTTCGACCTCTTGATTCCCCTATCAATGTCCTCACTGCTGATGACACACCTCTTCCTGTTGCTAGTCGTGGCACCCTTTCTACTCCTTCTTTCTCTGTTCCTAGTGTTTCTCATGTTCCCCGTCTTACCATGAATCTTTTTTCCGCTGCCCAACTTACTGATTCTGGTTGTCGTGTCATTCTTGATACCGACTCTTGCTCTGTTCAGGATCGTTGCACCAAGGCTCTAGTTGGAGCTGGCCCACGGCGCCGTGATGCTCAGGGCCTTTGGGAGGTTGACTGGCTTCGTGTTCCTTCCGCTGCCCACACCCGCCAGTTCACATGCTCTTGCTGTATCCTCTTCTGCGTCCTTCCAGCAGTGGCATCATCGCCCTTGGTCATATCTGTGGATCTCGCTTTCTTCGTTAGTGTGTCAAGGTGTCTTAGGGTCTGTCTCTGGCGATGTTTCTTTACATTGTAATGGTTGTAGACTTGGCAAACAGACTCAGTTACCTTATCCTACGAGTGAGTCAGTCTCTCATCGTCCTTTCGACTTAGTTCATGATGTATGGGGTCCTGCTCCCTTCGATTCAAAAGGGGGCCATCGCTACTACGTTCTATTCATAGATGATTACTCTCGCTACACTTGGCTCTATTTTATGAAATCTCACAACGAGGTTCTCTCTATATACAAGCGATTTGCTGCCATGGTTCACACCCAGTTTTCCACGCCCATTCGTGTTTTTCGTGCTGACTCACTGGTGAGTACATCTCCCAGATGTTGCATGGTTTTCTTGCCGAGCAGGGTACCCTTGCCCAGTTCTCTTATCCTGGTGCCTACGCTCAGAATGGCGTTGCTGAGCGCAAGCATTGCCACCTCCTTGAGACGGCTTGTGGATGATGATTGCTGCCTCTCTTCCTCCCCATTTTTGGGCTGAGGCTGTTTCCGCATGCACCTATCTTATCAACATCCAGCCTTCTGCTGCCTTGCAGGGTGGTATCCCTATGGAGCGTCTTTCCGGTCGTTCTCCTGACTACTCCGCTCTTCGTATGTTTGGGTGTGTGTGCTATGTTCCTCTTGCTCCACGAGAACGCACCAAACTGACTGCTCAGTCGGTCGAATGTGTCTTTCTTGGATACAGTGATGAGCACAAGGGTTACCGGTGTTGGGATCCTGTTAGTCGTCGGCTGCGTATTTCACGCGATGTGACTTTTGATGAGTCTCATTCATACTTCCCGCGTCCTAGCTCCTCGACCTTTTCAGTTGAGGATATCTCCTTTCTTATCCTTCCCGACACATCTCCCTTTGCGCCTCATGTTCCTCCTCCTCCACCTCCACCCCAGTGAGTCCTCATGTTCCTGATACACCGCCGACGCCACCTTCCTCCCTCCTCCTTCGTCCCCCACCGCTACGGTGCCTCCTCCTCTTTCTCCCTTTCCTCTCCACTACACTCGTCGCCCTCGTGTTGACGATGATCCCTCTGACATGCCCTCTACTTCCGGAGCGCCACCTTCCCCGTGTACACCAGTTCATAACCTTCGTTCTCGGCCCTCGTTACGGTCTCCTGATTGCTATTATCCTTCCCAGTACGGTCTTTCTGCTGTTGCGAGCCCACTTCCTACCGGGAAGCCATGGCTTAGTCTGAATGGCAGCTTGCGATGGCTGAGGAGATTGCTGCCCTTGAGCGCACTGGCACGTGGGATCTGGTTTCCCCTCCTCCTTGTGTTCGTCCCATCACATGCAAGTGGATCTATAAGATCAAGACTCGCTCCGATGGTTCTCTTGAGCGTTACAAAGCTCGTCTTGTGGCTCGTGGTTTTCAACAGGAGCAGGGACGCGATTATGATGAGACGTTCGCCCCTGTAGCCCACATGACCACTGTTCGCACTCTTCTCGCCGTGGCTTCTGTTCATCATGGTCTGTGTCTCAGCTTGACATCCAGAATGCTTTTCTCAATGGTGAGTTGCGTGAGGAGGTTTACATGCAGCCACCGCCGGGTACTCTGTTCCTGATGGTATGGTCGGCCGTCTTCGGCGCTCCCTCTATGGCCTTAAACAAGCCCCTCGCGCCTGGTTTGAGCGTTTCGCCTCTGTGGTGACTGCTGCTGGTTTCTCGCCTAGCGACCATGACCCCGCGTTGTTTGTCCACACTTCACCTCGTGGTCGACGCTTCTCCTCTTATATGTTGATGACATGATCATTTTTGGCGACGACTCTGAGTACATTGCCTTTGTTAAGGCCCGTCTCCGTGAGCAGTTCCTGATGTCTGATCTTGGTCCACTTCGCTATTTTCTCGGGATTGAGGTTTTTTGGACCTCTGATGGCTTCTTTATCTCCCAAGAAAAATATATTCAGGATCTTCTTGCTCGTGCCGCTCTTGGTGATGAGCGCACTGCTGAGACTCCTATGGAGCTCAATGTTCAGCTTCGTGCTACTGATGGTGATCCTCTCACAGATCCCACTCGCTATCGCCATCTCGTTGGGAGTCTTGTCTATCTAGCTGTCACTCGTCCTGATATATCACATCATGTCCACATTCTGAGTCAGTTCGTTTTAGCTCCCAGCTCTGTCCACTATAGTCACCTCCTCCGTGTTCTACGATATCTTCGTGGCACAATCTCTCGCCGCCTTTTTTTTCCTCGCTCCAGCTCTCTCCAGCTCTAGGCCTACTCTGATGCTACATGGGCCAGTGATCCTTCTGATCGCCGCTCGCTGTCTGCCTATTGTGTCTTTCTTGGACGTTCTCTCATTGCCTGGAAGACGAAGAAACAGACTGCAGTTTCCCGCTCGAGTGCTGAGGCTGAGTTGCGAGCGATGGCTATGTTGACGGCTGAGGTGACCTGATTACGATGGTGGTTACTAGAGGACTTTAGTGTTTCTGCTTCTGCACCGACTCCCCTATTGTCAGACAGTACAGGTGCTATCAGTATTGCCCGTGATCCGGTGAAGCATGAGCTCACCAAGCACATTGGTGTGGATGCCTCCTTTGTGCGTGCTGCTGTGCTAGATCAGATTCTCGCTCTTCAGTATGTGCCCTCTGAGTCACAGTTGACAGATTTCTTCACCAAGTCACAGACTAGAGCGCAGCATGGTTTCCTTCTCTCCAAACTCAGTGCTGTTGATCCACCATGAGTTTGACGAGGGGGGGTGGGGGGGGGGGGGGGGGGTGTGTTAGACATGTATAGTCTAGTTTCCTGTATATCCCCATTGTATAAGGGGTTTCCTTCATATTGCACACATGTACATGTAATGACCTTTTGCCCCCTGTGAATGATAGTTGCTCATTCTCCAACATCATGAACCAAAGAATACTTACGTTTGGGAAATGAAAGACCATACACTTAATCGAGTAAATCTTGAGCATGCCAGCATTCCCAATATTTGGAACATCTTTAAGCATTCCCTATATCCCCAAAAATATTGGCTGTCCTCTAAATCAAATCCAAAATATGTAAAAAATGGAGTAAGTTTCAGTAAGATCTGACACTAAACTTTCTAAGATTTAAGATTTCTAGTCTAAATTTATCTTAACTTCCACAAATCTCCATCACAAGTTTTATATATCAGTGACGCCCTTTTGTATCACCAAGATAATTAGTCTACGGAATTTTTGTTTTACAAAATTCTTATATGATTCATCCCTACGAATCAAGCACTGCACCTCAGCTCAGAGAATGCACCATGAACTCACGAACCAAAGCACATGCCAAAGGATCAAAATAGCTAATTCGACAACTCAGCTGAAAATGACATCAATAAATTTTGCCGAGAACTCCCAATGTGAGTCGTCCTTCACGATGGTCCAACACAATCAGCATTTAAGCTCCTTGTTGAGACCTCCCTGTGGCAGCTCCTCTTCTTAAACTCAACAGAACAAAACTGTAAAACAAACACAGGCCAATCAGTCGACCTCCCTGTCGAGACATCCCTTTGGCAGCTCCCTATTCTGAAACTCAGTACACACAAGCCAATCAGTCAACACAGACGTCAAAATAACACGTAAAAAAGGCGAAAAAAATAAACAAAAATAAGCAGACACCTGTACGTGTAGGTCCAAATGGGCCACCATCCTTCACCTCATCAAGCTTCAAACTTAAAAACCCTTGAAACAATATCCGCAGTGCATCATGTGTCGATCTGAAGTTAGTATGCTGGAGTCCTTGTTACCCTGTTGGAGATGGATAAAAAATAGCTAGCTCAGAACACATAACAGCTTGACTGAACCAATGATATATATGGCAACCGATAGCCTCAACACATGAACAAGCTTAAACAAACTATTCTTTTCCTCATTCACGGCTAGTTTTATTAAACATATGCATGTAATTCAGTCAAACCTAGTTAGACAAAGATAGGGCAATCTGTGACCTGTGGTCTGCACTCCAAACAAGTCTGCAGGTAAGAAGAACTTTCATGAACCATCGGGAAAGTGCGGAATAACCCGGCAAAGTAGTCAAAGATCTAGTAGTACTAAAAAGTCTAACATGATGAGCACAACCAATTGCCATGTCCGGGGTTTTGGAAAGAAAAACCGGCCAAATCTATTGGATATCCACAAGAATACATGTACATATGTTGGTTCAAGTTGAATGAAAACATTTTATGAAAGCTCTGGTAGAAAAATAAGAAAATATAAACTTCACTAGTATTGACAAAATGGGTGCTTTTGGACCTTGGGCAAAAGATTATCTAGCCTGGCTTGGCTAGGCTGGCTATTTGTATAAAAACGCAATATGTCATACCAACATGACCTCATAAATCTTTACTCGTCTCTGACTACATTTGAACTGAAAACAGTTATAGTTAAGATCAGTAGAACAAACAGACTTTCCTTGACCCCAGCATGATCCAAAGCCTACATAAACAGACAATATAGGTACGATCAATACAACTACAAATACCTATCGTGCAGTAGGTCAGGTAATTCATGCAAGGGATCACCTTGAGTAGTTTGTTTGGCCCGTGCGAGTAGGATAAAACTGACATTTTCCCACAAGCTACCATAAGATACCCTGACAAGCTACAAAAGGCAGCAGCAATAAGAGCACATCATGGTAATCATGCATTGACAAGCCGACAATCAGTCTAAGATAGTCACTATCAACTGCCTAAGACAGATATGTACTTTTTAAGCAAACTATAAATAACAAGGCACCGGGACAGCACAAGTAAGAAATAGGATCCATTTCAAAAAGTACAGTACATTGCTAAAGGTAAAGGCAACAAACCTGCCACCGCAAGAATTTCGCCCTTCGTCCAGCACACCTCCCGACCCAGCTGTAGCTGGGTTTCTTCGTGTTCATCCATGGCACGACGATGTGTTCCAGATTTGGCCGGTGATGGAGTGATTCGGCTTGATATCGGCAAAAATGGATTCGTCCGCACACTTTTCCCCACTTCCGTATTTGCTAAAACTTACGCCATTAAACTCCGATATCCTATTGGTATGTCGCTAGCAAAGCTGTCTTCTGCTTCATCAAATTTCTGGATCGCCATAGCACATCTCCTGTAGAGAAAACACAAATCAAACAAAAATCCAGCCCAAATTAGAAACCCTTACCAAAATCAAGCCCCAAATCACAAATCCGATCAAAACCGAGCCAAATCGGCCAATAATTTCCTGGAGGCGGACAGCAGCATGGGATTAGGCTGGAGGGGGAAGCCCGAGGCAGCGGCAGGATGCGCACCTGTGGAAGACGGCGTTGCTCCACTTATTCCTCTGCTTCCTCATGGGCTTCTTCGCCGGCTTCGCGCCCTTCTTCTGGAGGTCCGACGGCGGCGGCAGAGACCCAGCACCGTCGCACCGCGTGGGCGACCAGCTCGCCGCCTCCCGCGTTGCCGTCACCGGCAACCAGCGCCTCAACCTGCTGCCGTCCCCGCCGGCCGGCGCCACGGCGGCGCGTTCGTGGGCCGTGGGCGCGACGAAGACAACGGCGAGGGCGCCGGGCCGCGATGCATGGTGATAGTGGTTCTCACAACCTAAAGCCGCCACCACATTCGCCGTACAGAATCCCCGAGAAACCCAAGGCAGAGGAGACAGAAAGAATAGGAGGAAGAAAAATACAACTCCCCAACAACGAACCGACCTCTTTTCTCAAAAAAAAAAAAAAAAAAAAAAACGAACCGACCGGGCTACCGCGTGCCCAGTAGAAAAGCGACACATAAACAACAACTGAGGAACCTGTGCCACTGATTTGTGGGCCCATGACGTGGATTGAACCGGAGGCCAGCAATTATAGGGTGATTGTATGTTGTAGTGATTAGCATGCATTCTGTAACATACAATACATGCGTACGTAGTATGAGCATTCAAACGGATTCTTCTTAGATCTTAACCTGTTAGTATGCTAAAATATTTTATGTCTTACAATAGTCGTACTCACTGAAGGTTAATGGTGACCGTGAGCCGGGGACGGGGCAGCAACTCGGGAATTCTACAGTAACGAACCTGTTATGGAAGAGCCCAAGGGCAACAATGATCCGCATCGAGGTACTTGTATCATTGCTGGCTGGTGTCCTAATCCTCCTCGCCATCTTTGGGTCACACCGTCGCCGAAGCAGAAACTGGTTCGTCCAGAAAGGTATCTTTGTGGCGTATACGCTGTCCTTCTCAGTGGCAACGTACATACTCGGTTCTATGCAATCCTCTGGGGTGAAGAGCAGCATGTACCCCATTTGGGCCATATCTCTCATCATGCTTCATGGCTCCGCCGACTCTATCACAGCTTATAGTCTTGATGACAACAAACAACTAACAAAACTCAAGTACGAGGCTCTAATGTACTTGGCATATGCAACGTTGCTTTTGTCGACCGTGCAAACAAACTACAAAATGGCACTTGCTTATATTGCTTTTCTCACTTCCATGAGATATGTAATGAAACTGACAGCATGTTGGAATGCAAGCAACTCATGGTACCCGAGCAAAGTAGTTTCTGATTACATGTATGATCAACAAAACAAGAGTGTTCCTGCCACGATGGAAGGCTGCGATTACTTGATTGATTGGCCTCGCAGAATATCTAAGTTTGCTTCTCCAGCATATGCAACACAAGTAGCAGCAGATGAAGTAATTGACATAGGGAAGATATGGAGGTGCACGGACATGTCACTAGGCCCACTAGGCCCAGAGCTGAAGGATGCTTGCATTTCCTATTCTCTTTTTCATCAGTTGAGACGGCGCTTCTTTGGGTTTGCCTGTGACGAATCCAAAGTCAGGGCACATAATTTTGTCTTCAGCGTACTGCTAGCAGAGAAAGACGGCACCACAGACTACAAGAGGGTTTTCAAGCTGATTGAGATTGAGCTAGCCTTTATGTACGATTTCTTCTTCACCAAGAATGCTCTCTTTTTCAATGCAGCATCGTTTGTAACTTTTTGGTCGATATTTTCAACCATCGGCATATCTATCATGGCATATGTTACATTGAGGACTCCGGTGAAGATCACTCAGGATAATTCCCCTATCGTGAGCACCGTAACAGATGATATTGTTATCACCTTAGTGATACTTGCTTCCACTGCTTTGCTTGAGGTACTACAAGTGCTGCTTTTCTGGACAGGAATCTGGGGCAGAGTATACTTTGTTTGTCAATCTCTCAGACTACATGAAATATCGAACAGAGGGGCCTCAAAAAATAATAAATGTTTACTAGGAAGTTGTTACATTATCATTATGGTGAAGGGGTTTCTTGCCAAGATTGGTTTGCGCTGTGCACCAAACAAACACTACTGGCAACACGAGCTTGGGCAGTTCTCATTACTTGATTCAATCAGCTATAACCCTAATGGATCAGTGTCGTCTACAGTTTCTCCCTTGAGCCTTGCAATGGCCATCTTGATGGATTATCAGGAATCCGGAGTTCGAAGGAAAGCTGGGAAATCTGTCAAGTTGCCAGATCAAGTAAAGGAGGCGCTTATCAGCTCCCTTGTACTTACTAATGGTGTACTAAGTAATGGGAAAACATTTTTAGTGTCCAATGGAGCAGCACACCTATCATGGGCTTGTACGTGGATAATGCACCCAGATGATCTAAGCAGCTCACAGAGAAATCAGAATCAGACACACATAATTTTGACTTGGCACATTGCAACATGTTACTGTGAGATGGCAGCACTTTCTCGAGATGGAGTACTAGCACAAGGCTTGGATGTTGGCAACGCCACGAAACTGTCGAAGTACTGTGCACACTTGGTGGCCTTTGCACCGAAGCTTCTTCCTGGGCACCATTTTGATACTTCACAGAAGTTCGATGCAGTCGCACTAGAAGCAGTTAAGTGCCTGCAAGCGGCTACGAACAAGTACGAGATTATGAAGGAGTTAACAGTACCAGAGGAGACGAAGTCGATCTTCCAGAGCGGCGTGAAACTCGGAAAGCAACTAGAGGAAATGGCAGAGGGCGTCCGCTGGAAGGTCATGGCTGATTTCTGGGCTGAGATGATTCTCTACCTCGCGCCGTCAGATAATGTCCAGGAGCACATCGAGCAGCTCGCAAAGGGCGGCGAGTTCATCACCCACCTCTGGGCTTTGCTCTCTCATGCGGGCATCCTTGAGAGGGACCAGGAGCCTCCGGCTGGACATGTGTAACACAACATAGAAGCTGCAGGGACTAATCATGGATATTTTATCTGCACTGTTTTTTAAATTCTGTGACTCTTGCACCTGCTGTGTACGTTTTATTGCTTAAAGTTTGTGATTGGTTCAGTTTGGGCATGGGTTGTTTGTAAGTCTGAACTTAAGTTGTGTGTTTGGTGATTAAAACATCACATGTATTACATGTATACAATACTCTTTGTTTTATGCTACTTTTTAAGTATTACAGGTGAACTGATGGCAGAATATCGTGATTTGTTGGCCCAACCAATTACCACTGTAAATTGTCTCCACTTTGCTCCTAGTGGAATATATACTGAGCGTTGTATCTCATCCATGTGGAGCGGACGGGGTAGCTTCCTTTTTTTTTGGATAAAGAGAGTTTTTATTAACTATTAAAGCGATACAACCAAATAGTCACACCCAGTCTCTGCATAGCAAAAATGTACGCAGTCCAAACGAAAATGAAAATTCGACATAAGCTCTTAATCATGTCACAACATTGGAAAAGAAGGCTAAGGCGAGGTAGGACCAATACGAAGATTGCGCCACCAAGTGTGCTGTGTAAAGACATCTTTGGCGGCCTTCTCCACCTGATAACATGCCATCAAGAAGAGCTCTTTTATCTTTATGCTCTGTGGGTTGCTGGAAGTGCCACCGGAGCCGGCAAGCCTGCGCAAATCGTGCGAGGTCGGTCACACGCAATCAATTATCTTTGGAGCGTAGACCGCCTTCCAATTGACAAGAGAGTGGCGCACATTAGCATTTTCAGATCTCACTTCCAAATTGAACCTCTGGAAAACTTTATCATGCTATATGTAGTGAAATTCATATTTAGCTATACTTCTTTTGTCTCTCGATGGCGAAGAAGATGATGCTGGAGACTCGAAAGGAGACACGAGGAAATCGTTGTTTCGGGCCAAGAATAGGCGAAGGCATAGCCGACAATCTGCCATGACATCTAAAAGACTTGCCGTCCATGGCTCGCGCAACCTTTCTACCATTCCAGGACAGGACGTACGAGCGACCCGCCGAAGGCACGTAGCCGGAGATGGGAAAGCACGAGAAGCACCATCACCACCACTACCACGACGTGGAGGCGGGCTACCCGCCGGAGCACGGCGGCTACATGATCGAGACCCGGGAGCTCCGGTGGGCCTTCATCCGCAAGGTGTACGTCATCGTTTCGCTGCAGATGCTCGTCACAGTGGCGGTCGCCGGCGCGATGTACCTCACCGACCCCGTCAGGAACTTCTTCCTCTCCCGCACCCCCGCCGCGCTCGTCGCCTTCATCGTCATCCTCATCTCACCCCTCCTCGGTAAGTACCATCGCGTTTCCGATCCATGCTGCATGCCTTCTCTCCGTTAACGTCGTTGCCATGCGTGCGTGCTCGTGTGCAGTGATGCTGCCGATGGTGTACTTCCGGCAGCGGCACCCGATCAACCTGGTGTTCCTGTTCATCTTCACGTTGTGCATCAGCGCCTCCGTGGGGCTGGGCTGCCTCACGAAGCGAGGGCCCATCATCTTCGAGGCGGCGGCCATGACGCTCGTCGTCGTCGCCGGCCTCACCGCCTACACCTTCTGGGCGGCCAAGCGGGGCCACGACTTCGAGTTCCTGGGCCCCTTCCTCTTCGCCGCCGTCCTCATCCTCTTCCTCTACGGGCTCGTCACGGTGCTGTTCCCCATGGGCAAGACGGCGACGCTGGTGTACGGCTGCATCGCGTCGCTCGTCTTCTCGGCCTTCATCATCTACGACACCGACAACCTCATCAAGCGCTACACCTACGACGAGTATGTCGCCGCCTCCATCACCCTCTACCTCGACATCATCAACCTCTTCCAGGCCATCCTCATGGCGCTCGACGCTGCAGACTGATCGATCCGCCATATGTACATGATGCGTCATTCTTTTGTTACTTCCTTTCTGCCAGACGCCTGATGCTAAACTAGATTTTGATCATACGTAGGTTCTTATGTACTTACGTGCTCTCTGATTAACATAAAGTATTGCCAATCCAGTTTGAAATCATCTCGCGTCATCAAGGCCACATGAAAACAGACATAATCGAAACCGACGAAATCCCAGGAGATGAATATGATCGATAAGCAGCAAGACACAATCGCCATTTCTTCCACGTGTTAGCTAAACTTGATTGATCATATGTAGATTTCCATGTAACAGAGAAACATCGCCAATCCAGTTATGGTCTCGCACACATTTTCATCCAAAGGAAATATGAACTAAACACAGACGAACCAGATTTTAAGCAAGAAATTCCCCCAGAAAAAAAGAAAATGAATATGAATTTTCTGAAGAGGGAACATCATTTGGTTTGTGACATAAGCAGAACAGGCAATCATTCTAGCGTCTCCTCCAGAGACTGAACTTGAGGCTCTTAAATACCACACGTATAATGCTGGGCACAAAGTTGCCAGGGTCAACCACAAATTCTTCAACAGTTAATTGTTTACACCCATTGGAACACACTAACTTAGATGGGTCTGCTTAATGGGAGTGCTCTTCTATCTTCTTCAGGTCCTTCATATTTGTCGTGTCCACGCTGCAAAATGGAATCCAAACATTTAGCTGATCAATCACAAGTAATGATGAATTGATGGTATTCATCTATTTAGGAGAGAAGATTCCAGTCTGCAATATCTATGAAGTGAATATTTTGATATAAATCAGAGCAGACTTCGTTGTTTTCTGAACCCAATAATAAATTTTTGCACCTTAAGTTCACATTTGATAAGATGATTCCCTTTATAAAAACATAGCCTGTTACGAAAAATATACTAATATAGATCGATTCTTATGCAGCTTCAATGTTAGGAAGCTACGGATGCTGGTTGCATAGCTAGGATCTATTGTCTTAACGGAGCAGAACCAACATAAGCATAGCTATGTTCAATAGCAAGGAATTGCACTGTCACTAAATTACGTTATCTGTCATCAAGCCCAAAAGTCTATTCCTTGTTCCAAATCCAATTCATACGATTATGGTCCAACACTAATCGCACAAATCACCCAACCTGAAAATTTCGGTGAATAGGTAATTTAACTCTCTTCTGGCATTTCTAAATTTAATGTCACACCATGATGTTCTATATCTATAGTAACTTCTATCCATCCGTTCTAAATTAGATGACTTCCATTTGTCCAAATGTGGATGTATCTATACTTGTAACATGTCTAGATATATCCACATGTGGGCAAATGAAAGTCATCTAATTTGGAACGGAGGGAGTACATTAGACAAGACCGCGCCTATTTCTATCTTTATTCTAACAGAAGTTGACTAGATCACAAACCTCCCATAATCCGAGCAATCCAACAAAAAGGGCAAATACAATATGTGCACTGACTGCAAATTAGGAAACAAGTGCTGATATAACTTACGTTGTTCCATAAAGTGCAATCTTCTGAATTTGCGTGATGTCAGCTCCACTTTGATTGTCTTCGATAAATATAGTCAGGCTGGAATGACAAAGAAAATGGGTTATAAGAATAGGATAGCACTCACAAAATGCCTGTTGCGCGCGTGCTAGAGGGAGGGGGTACCTGCGAACATTCTGGAATTTCACATACTTTAGCGTCACAGGCTTGCTCTGTAGAAAAGAATGGCCAAGGCTTATCAATTTGATGTTAGACATAAGCTAAAACAGGAATAACTGATGAAGCTACATGGCAATAAACGAAAATATATTATGAAAATGCAAGAATGGATTTTTAGGAACATACTTCTAGTAAATGGCTGGAGGATAGGTCAACAGTGTCACTTGGTGGAAAGTCATTGACGTTGCTGCCATCAAGTAAAGAAGTTTATGTCAGGCTAAAGGGAAAAGCCAAAAACGTTTTGAAGAATCAGTAATCAAAGAGATTCAGTTGAAACTAAAAGGAAGTATACCTGAAACCCATATGCTCTCTGTTGGAGAAGAGTTTAACTGTTTTTGGGCCTGAGTTGACAGAAGGTGTTGGTGCGTTAATTATTTGAGAAAGTATCAAGACCAAACAAAAATACTGAAACTGGTTTAAGAAAGGGGCTACTACTATAAACTATATCTCATTCTGAGGTAGAGAAAAAGAAGCATGAACAAAAAAAAAGTGGTAACAAAGAAGCAACATGCAGTTTAGTGTGCGAAGCAAGCAATTATTGCCAATATCAAGCTCTGCATTGCTGTAAAGCGTTGAGAGAACTTTTTAGCTTAACAGAAATTAAGCAGATAAAAACGTATATATAGCCCATGAGAGCGCTTAATGTTTCAAGTAGTGTGAGCATCATAGAACAAATGGAATAAAGACCTCCAGCAAGTGAGTGACATATATGCATATACGAACTAATATGACAAAGAAGCAATGCAATTCAACAATCTCGAATTCGAACTAGCGAACACCAATGGTGTATACATGTGAACAACCAACATTTTGTACCCACGCAGTAGCACCATAAAATAACCATCTCTTATATGTAGCATGAATGAATACTAGACGGTAGCTCAGACGTTCACCGCTTAGGTCATAACTACCAAATAGGTAATGATCATGAATTAACAAAATCCAAGTGAGATTCCACCATCTATTACTAAGCATTAGCAGACCTAACAGACTAAATCCAGCACTCTAGTTCCGACAGCAACAAGTCCTCCTTGAACTTAGAACACGGTCTTATCAAATTAGGCTGCAGCCTAGCACTCTCATGTACAGTTGCAGAGTTACAAATCTCACCTTCCTCCTCGGGGCCTTTGAAGAGCGCGGAATGCAGCTTGATGACCTGCATGAAGGGGATGTAGATGAGCAGCTGCTCGTCCGAGTCGCTGGCGAGGTGCAGCCCTTCGTCCTCCCTGTAGCCCTGAAAACCAACCCATCGTCAGAAGTGAACGCAATCGCATCTAAACGACCTGTCACAGCGCTTCATACATACTAATCCAGGAAACCCTAGAGACACCGCCCCACCGAAAATCAGGATGCGCCTGTCCCAAATCCGCCGGATCGGAACGGAAATCTCGGGAACGGCGGGGGTACCTGCTTGAGGGCGTTGGCGATGCCGTGGGCGGGGTCCTGGTTGAGGCACTCGACGCCGGTCCAGTCGATGAAGTCGATCAGATCCACCTGCCCGCGCGGCACCGAGGCCGACGGGACGGCCGCGGCGGGGGCCGGAGGGGCGGTGGTCGGCGCGGGGGCGGTCGCCATGGCTTCCCGGACGCTTCTGGAAGGTCGGAGCAGGGTCGAGAGGGGGACGCTGTGCTGCTGCGGGCTAGTACTCGTGAGATGACTTGCTAGCACAGCAGACGAGACGCCTTGTCTTCTCGAGCCAGCCGCGCGGTCGGCCCACTGGGCCTGCCGAAACTGAAGCCCAGTTGGTTCGACGCCCCTGACCGAACCTGCACAGCCCTGCCATGCGAGGAGCGGCTATTGTTTTTAGCCCCACGTCGGCCAGCGAAGGAGGATGCGCAGCGCGGCGACGCTATAAGAAGGAGGGGCTGGCCGGACAAGGAGATTTGGCTCATGGGTGCACCCATTATGTAATTTTTTTTTAGTTTTTTTCAGAATGTCAAAAATTCCGGAAAAAAAATCCGGGTGTAGATTACAACATGATGTGTTAGCACAAAAAAATGCAGGGTGAAAAAACTTTTTTTGTGATCTGTACAAAAAAGAGAAAAAACTGACGCGTATATATACGTTTCGGTGTGTCCGGATTTTTCTTTTTTTCACAGGTTGCAAAAAAACTTTTTTCTTCACGAAATTTTGTGTGTCAACATGAAATGTCATGAACTGCATGCAAATTTTTTTTTGGAATTTTTTGACATTTCAAAAAATATTTTCCGGGTGCACCCACTACCCGTATTGAATTTCCGGGGCTGGCCACGCTAGCAACTCATACCTTTCTCGGTCTTTTGCTAAGATCAAGTGTAGTATCAGTTTAATATCTGATATGTGGACCATTGGTTCACAACGATATTAAATTTCTTTTTTCTGGGGGAGGCAGTGGCTTGTCACTGGGGACCTGGGGTCCTCGGGTGTTTACCGGGCGTTGCACTACAGCCCGGGTGTGGCGCACCCCAACCAAAACAATTTAAAATGAGTCATTTGACTACCCGTGTTAGCTGCAGGTTATATACGTGTGCAGCACACTGCGGAAGTAAGAAAAAAGAGACATCTGCCCACAAAAGAAAATCACACTCCATGCAAAATGTATTGCACGACTCATCCGTGTGGATGGTTTTCACGTTGCCTCTAGACTTTAACAACCTACATTTAATCATAGGATCTTAATATTTTCATAAAGATTCTTTTTTTTTTAGACCAAAGGCCTAAAAGACCCGGCGTTAAATTAATAACGCCACAAACGGCGAGAGGATACAAAGTGCTGAACCCAGAATACAACGCAACCCCGCACACACACAAGGAACAGAAACTACTAGGCGAAAACAGATGAACGCCGAAGAACACCGCCACCGTCCACACAGGTAGACAGGCTCACCAAACCCCTCAACGGGCCGCCGAGGAGACTAGGACGAAAAACATCGCCACTGACCACAAAGCTGCAGCCAGGCTCAACAAGGGGGCCACAGAGAGACGCCGGTGAGAAAAGGTGAGCGCCGACGAGCACCGCCACTGAACACAGAAGCTGCAGACACGTAAACACCGAAGCTCACCGCCACCGTCCACACAGGTAGACAGGCTCACCAAACCCCTCTACGGGCCGCCGAGGAGACTAGGGCGAAAGCATCGCCACTGACCACAAAGCTGCAGCCAGGCTCAACAAGGGAGCCACAGAGAGACGCCGGTGAGAAAAGGTGAGCGCCGACGAGCACCGCCACTGACCACAGCAGCTGCAGACAGGCACCAGGTAGCTCCAAACAGGAAACGTCGATGTGCACAGGGAGTTGTAGACCTTGCCAGAGGTAGCTCGGCGAGAGGAAGCACCGCCGCCAACACCTCCCAACCTCCGGGAAGCAACCAATCGTGTGCTCCAAAGCGGCGTCTTCAAGAAGAGCACGACACCAAAGCGCCGCCACCGCCCGATCCGAGGATCTCAGGTTTTCACCCGGAGCAAGCACAGAGGACCGAGATAGTCGCAACAGCGCCTTCAGGAAGGAAACGGCGTCCAAGGACGTCGCCGCCGCGGTCCGGGAGGATCTCGGACAAAGGTTTCCCTTCGACCTGACTCAGTACCTCTCACCCAGGGTTTGGAGCACCGTCGAGGACGACCTCCGCACCACTGTCACAAGTAGTCGCCTGACCGTCACCACGCCGCCCGCACGGCCGCGGTCACCGACCAGCACCAGAACCACCGGCACGCCCGCCAACCGAGTGATTCCCACCGTCCAGGGCCGCCGCCCCGGCATCCTAGCTCCACGCACCGCAGAAGGGATCGAAGCGAGGAGGAAGTCCTCAGCCTCCAAGTCAACCACCAGCCTCCCCCATGGCTGCCGGCGGCAACAGACTTGGCACGGGGCCGTAGAGCTCGAGGGTCGGGGCCCCTGCCCCTTCCAGTCGAGGCGGCCGGAACCGACCGGGCCGCACCACCCTAACAGCCACTCCCGGAGAACTTCAGGCAGACCAGAGGATCGGAGCACCACCGCGCCGGCCCACCAGAACCAGGCTGAGCAACCACACACAAACGCCCATGGCGGCCCGCTCTGCCCAGATCGGGCCCAGAAGGGCCCAGATCGGGCCCGAACCGCCGCCGCCATCGCGCCTCCTTCGGCCGCTCCGGGCGCCGCCACCACCACAGAGCCACCGCGTAGCTAGCCCAGCACGCCGCCGTCACCTCGCTGCTCCGCCCAGCCGCGCGCTTCGCCGTCTCTTGTACCACCGGCGCCGCCCGATGTCGCCTCGCCTCCGCGCGAAGGGAGCCCGACGAGGCGCGCCCTCTGCACCCGCCTCCTTAGTCGGCCGAGCGCGGCCGCCACCGCCGGCGCCGGCGGCGGCAGCGGCCAGGGAGAGCCGCCGCGGGGGCCTCTTTTTTCTCTAGGGTTGGGGTCCTCCGGAGCTGCTCGCGCGAGCAGCCCGGGAGGAAAGTCCATAAAGATTCTCCTTCACATGAACTATGATTTTGTTTGTATCTCGGTGCAAAAAATCAAAACGTGCGTCCATCCATCGTGATCTATATGTTGGAGTTAAGTTACCTGTAAGAGGCCTAGGCATGCTTTAGATGAGATCTTGTTTGGCAATTGCCGGGTTGTATCTATTGACACATGACACGCAGACTATGTTTGTTATACTATTTGAGTTGGATCTGGTTACCTCCTCCCTGAGATGGTGAGAATACCACACCAATTATTTAATGTGATGAAAATAAAATTGGGGCACAATTGTATGATATATCAAACCAAAACAATAGTTCCACAATATGTGAAACTGAAAAAAGCATTTCTACATGGGCCTTTTTTTCTACAACATTAATTTAAGCCCTAGTTTACATAAGCTATAGTCCCTAAAATCAAGAACATTTTTTAGATACAGTAAAACAAACGTGATGAGCTATTAATTGAATCATTATGAAACATGATGAATTCACAACCTGCATGACAAACACCACTAATTTGGTAGCATGTACATGATGAACATCAAGTCCGACACATATAAAGTTCAGCGAATTCATCAATACAATGAAACCTATTGTTGAACTCTATTCATCACACATCACACTAAAAACAATACGATTCAACCTACCTCTACTGCCTGCTTCTCGCAAGCTAATTCAACAAAACAATAGCTAATTTAGGTGTTAATTATTGAGCATGAGGAGACTGTGGCGGAGCTAGACAATATTCTAGGAAGGAGGGGGGGGCGGTGGCCCCCTCACTCGTGTGTAGCTCCGCCAATGCGGGAAATAAAACAACATGGTGATCCATCGACTGGTTTTGTTGTCTACTGCTTGTGCCTACAAATTTAGAGGAAACAAAATAAGGACGTTTGTGCCTACTAATCCATCCGCTGACACTAGCTTGTCCTGCACAATCAACATCCACTAAGAGCACACCCCTTCACCGTACGCCACCGTCGGTTACTTCTCTTCCACAGTCTTCACACATGGCCAGAATGAGTTTCAAGTTGCACAGAGGGGGACGCCGACCAGAGGGGTAGGGGATAAGAAGGATGGAGGTTCTTGGAGACAACTCAGAGGTGGATGTTGCTCGAAGAAGCTTGGCTACGATGTTCTGGAGACCATCGGCCCGACGAGTTGGGAACCAGTGGCGGCGATGTGAGCATGTGGGGGATGAATCCCAATGAGCAGCGTGTGCAATGACCTGCGCTTTCACGACAAGAGAATGATGGCCATTGTCAGGGCTTTTTAGGGAGAGAGGGGGAAGGCCACACATCTCGAGGGTGCACTTCTATTGTGAATGCAAAGCGGGCAGAGACACACCATGGGTACGAAGGGTGTTGCTCGGGGCAGAGGAGTAAAAGAGATAAAGTGGTGCGTGGCTTATGGATAGCACGGTGAATAATTTTTGTCATCTTCTGTGGCTATTTCACTGACAGACCAAAAAAGACAAGAAACCTTCCTCCCTCTAATGTGGAAGATAGATTGAAAATAGAATTGCTAATTTAATCTAGAACACGGATCTATCATGTGACATACTCCCTCCGTTCGTATTTAGTCTACATCCTGAAAAATTTCAGACAAATTAGGCTAGCATTTATTAGTACTAGTTTTGCACATCCCACCATGCATCACAATTATGGTCTCACAAGATACAAAACACCCATTGGTTAAACCAAGCTTAATTAATGCAATCAATGCATGGGAAATATCAAACCGCTGCATGCATTGGGTGTGGACTCTCTCCCTCTTAATTAATAAGGTTGGACCCACCCAGAATGTAGACTAATTCTGAACAAATTTTGGACCCAGGATGTAGACTAAATCCGAACGGAGGGAGTAGGCATAGTGGTGCCGCGGTGGACATAAGATCTGTCGAGTCCCTGAAATCACCACCCAGGAACTTTTAAGATTGCCTTACCTGCTTCAATTGGAAGTTCTAACTTAGTACAGACATACTATAACAGAACACACAGTTCACACAAGAGACAAGCGAACAACACTCTTCATTCTCCAGGACAGCCATCGTGCTCGAGTGCCCATGGCTTCTGACATCCATAGCAGAACTCAAAGCCACACCTGCATCAAAGTCAACAAATGCACGTAGTTAATCACTGCAGAAACCAAGTGTACGTTCTTCTGAACTGTAAATCTTCTAAGTACTCGTACCATCGATATTGCACATCCGAAGTCACTGGTCGATCGATGGCTCTAAACTAAAGAAGCAGATCGCAAATTCATCTACACGTACGTACCGGCAAGTGATGTGCAGGCAGCCATGGGACTTCTCGACGTAGAACCGGCACCGCGGGCAGCGCTTCCACTTGGACTCCCTGGCGGCCTCCACGAGCAACAGATCCTCCCTGCCGCGCTCCCCGGCGCCGAGCTGCGTGAACTCTGCGCAGCTCACGCCGGCGTGCCATGGCACCAGGCAGCTCGCGCAGAACAGCCGCCGACACACCTGGCACTCCGACTGCGTCACGCGCCCCTCGGCCTCGGACGCACAACCGTCGTCGTCGGCCACCATCATCTCAGAGCAGTCGGGGAAAGGGCAGTAGGTCCGCCGCGCCCCCACGAACATGGACTCGCACAACTTGCCGCACCACCGCACAAACAGGTCGTCCGGGAGCGCGGCGCAGCACAGCTCCGGGTCGAGCGCGCCGGCGCAGGACGCGTCGGGGCACCGCACGGTGGCGGCGCCGGCCTCGACCTTGGCGCGGACGTGGCCCGCCAGGCACGCCCGGCAGAAGGCGTGCGCGCACCGCTCCCGCCGCGGTACGCCTCCGAGGGCGCCATGGGCTCCATGCAGATGCTGCAGGGTTCCGCCATTGCTGACTGTGGCGCGACTGCGTGAGCTTTGGTTGGAACGTAGATTATGTAGTTATGATTTTGGAGTATTGATCTAAGACTAGTTACAATGGGGAGTAACTTAGACTAGTAACATGCATATGTTACTACTCTAAGTTACTACCTCCATAGTGGGGAGTAACATGTATGTAGTGTCATATTTAATAGGTTATACACTCATCTTGTCTTGAAATGTGTGATGTTATGGTAACATAGCTAGTTACCACACCCATCTCTCTCCTCATTAATTACTCGCCACATCAGATTTTTTGCCTATGTAGCACTGATGTTACTCCTATGTTACTCCCCATTGTGACTAGTCTAAACCAGTAACAATCCCCTTCTTCTCCGGATGGTAAATGGGTGTGATTCTTTGGTTTTTAGTTGGGATTTAAAAAGGCTTCTTTTATGTGCGCCGGAATGTAAAGGGTCTTTACGCAGACGTGTTTAACGCTGTAGGTTAGGTGCGACTTGGGAATTGGAAGGGCCTGCTAGTGTACATAGTCTTCTGTGCCCAAGCTGAGCGAAATTATGACTAGACCGTGGTAGATCACACATACTAAACCATGTACTGCTAAACCATGTTTTTGGAGGAGTTTGAGCTTTGGCAAATCCAATAAATTATGCCATGTTTTGGAGGAGTTTGAGCTTTGGCAAATCCAATAAATTATGCTTGGAACAGCATTCAAGCAATGGCAAGAGTACGTGTAGAGTATATACAATTGTGATGCAGTCCATTTATTAAACCCGGAAGAATATGGAACGATATTTGAGCACTAAAAATCAATAAACTAACAATGAAAAAGACTAAGAGAAACCCAAATAGACAATCATACATTCTAGAAACCTCTGTCAATTTTTTTTGTTAGCTTTAGAGACCCTTATAAAGATCTGAGACTGCTAAAATGGATCCAATCATATGTATTCACTAAGTCATCGAAGTTACACAAACTAACCCGTATGGATGCACTTCTTTCTTCGGGGTTAAGCGATTTGGCGCAATGAAAGTTTATCTTTACGACAAAGTTGATAAAACGAATGACATAATTGTTTTGCAAAAAGGGATTAAATTAATGAAAAATGTGATTTTCAATTCTAAACATTATATTTGTATAAGAAACTATAGAGTATCTTAATGATATTAGAAACACAATTATATTTATCTTAGTGTAATAGAAAACTATACTATTTAAAATGTAGAGGCATGCTGCGGTGCCGGACCTAGCGCTGGTCCGCCACAACGGACCGGGGCGGTGCTTTCTTGGTCGCTTATCTTCGTTGAGGCCTACTACGACGCCATACTTGGCATTTGTAGTCGAAGCCGACTTGGGCACGCCCGCTCGTGCGTCGTCGCCTCACACAGGGTGCAACCCAGAGCCACTCACCGGAGCTGCGCGCTAGCCAAAGCCGCATGCAGTGCCGGCGAGGAGCCTGGAAGGCGCCGATGCTCTCTTTCGTCGCATAGGTGGTCGTTGTCGGCGTCCTTCTCTCGGTCGTCTCTCAGTTCATCGCCACGGGAGAGAAGAAAGGAAGGGGGTCCGATGGAGTTAGGATTTTCTGCGGGGGCGGCGGCGACGCGCTGGTTTTATTCTAGACATGTGTGCTCCCAGCCGCTGGATCAGCATCCAACGGCTCGCGGTACTCCAGCCACTGTCCAACAGGCCTAAGGCCAAGGCAAGGATCAGAGGAGTAAGAGCTGGGTTGGGCGAGTTTCGGCCCGGTTCGACAGAATAGTTATGACATCAAAATAACTTAAACTCACTCTATTTTTGTTATTTTTGTGAAGAACTCACCAAATCTTTGTTTAAAAATTGGACCACACCAATTCGGAAAATTAACATATTTTATTTACGATTAACCAAATGGTTGCGTGTCAAAATCTATGGATCCACCTCTCATCAAGACATTTTTTGCAGATTCTGCTGGAAGTGGGTCACATTTGAACTACATGTACTTGATAATTTTCTCATGATTTTTTTACCAAAAACAGTTTTAGATACACAAGTAGCTATTTTATCATAGTAGCAAGAATTCCGCAGGATTCAACCCTAGCTTAAGAACGGTCATAGCCACAGTTTTGGCCGCATTTTGAAATCAGCATAGATTTTTTTTTGAATAAAACATTCACGTTATGTAATTTAGTAAACGTGCACGATGCAACACACGTTCCAGACTACTATAAAATTTATGGAGGTATAAAATAAAATATCGCTGTTGCCTTTCTCCTAGAAAGAAAATTTAGATTCCAATGCGACTGAAACAAGATTGTGTATTTACGTTCAATCCTACAAACCTAATTTCCTGCTATTAAGCAAGCATATCAAAGCTTATGTTAACCAACCTAGCAGAAAATGTGATTGAACTTGGTTGTCTAAGCAACAAACATGAGAGACTGCGCAGACAAAACTTGGATGCGTAACATCTATTGTATTCAGCCAAATTTTTTTGAAAAAAATATTAACTTTGCAAATAGAAATTGAAATTGTGGAGAGCAAAAAGTGATTGATAGGACCATGAGTATTTTTCCCTTGCCGATGCTCAAATGGGTAAAATAACCTTTGAGTTCCATTAGGTGTAGAATTATGGAAAATCCAAACAATATGTATGTCACAGTATTTCTGTGCAAATCAAACTATCGTATTCAATTTTAGAACTGGACTAACGAGAAGGTGAAGCAATAAGAACTCATACAGGTTTACCAATTCATCAGCAAACCCATTTAGCGTTTGTTTTGCGAAAAAATACTTATCATCATATATTAATTACTACTTGTCATCTATTCTATAACTTCTGATATTGAGCATCAAGCCACCATTCGGTTGTACTGACCAGCAAGGCTGAAGACATTCCTTAAGAAGCCACCTTTGTTGGTTGGTTTGAGATAGCTTATCACGTGTGCAGACGATTCCCTTAAGCAGTCAGCTGAAAACAGTTTTACACAAAAGTATTAAAATGCAGCAAAATGCCAAGAACAATCATTGGTGGTTATTCACAAGATAAAGAAATTAGGCGTACCAAAATAGTTGCAGAATTATCTGAGTGCCCTCTCGTCGCCAGCATTGGCGGCTGGGCGGCGTATCCAAGGCTGCAAGCATCCTCCTCCCCCTCTGCCTCGCATGTTTCCATTAGATGACGAATAAAAGGAATTTGATTCACCGTGTTATCCATTGTGGATCTTATTATTCTTAGGTGCTTTACTTTTACACCCTAGACGGAAGGAATTGTCCTGTAGTTTCACCTTACCCGTCCCACCTTACTTTTCCAGCATGGCAGGCCGGTTCTAACCGTTGATCACCTACAGTGTTCTCAATTGCCAAATTGGCCACATAGAATTCAATGGCATTGGTGTCCGATTTGGATTTTCTCTACAAACGTAGTTGATGCTAAATTCACATGCATGTGCACGCTTTTTTTCCCCCAACCACCCGCTCTCCCCATGTACTCTCTCACTTATTCCAACTCTCTTTTTTCATTTTTCTTATTCGTTTGATGAGTTTTTGCATCGGATCTTCTAAATGTGCTGGCTCCCTTTTTTAGAATTTGGCAACTCTATCTGGCAACCTCCACATTCTAGAAAATTGTTGTCAAAAGCTAAATTTGCAATTTGGCAACTCTATTTAGCACACACTGTGGCTGCCCTTAGAGTACCACATCGCTAAAATCACTGAGCAAAACAGGTTAGCACAGTAGCACGGGTGAAGCTGGTTGAGGGGATTGAGTTTTTTTTTTTTTTGGCGTAAGTTGTTTTTTATGTTAGGGCGCCGTGGACTTTATCCAATACTTGTGTGGGAAGAAAATGTGGGCTTTCTTTCCACGAATTATCCGTTTCACAGCCGTGGCTCCTCTCTCCCTGCAGCCAAATTCCAATGTTCCCGGCGTCTCTCCTCCTGTCCCCGGCCCCATTTCCCGCCATGGCGATTCTACCAAGCTGCCGCGCTCCTTACCCGCCATTCCGCTCCGTGGCGCGGGCCGCCCCCTCCCTCTCCGCTGCCGTCTCAGCGCCACCTTCTACCACGAAGAAGGTCTGGCCTCCACTCATCACCTCCCTCCCTCTTTAACATCGTCAGAAATCTGAAATTGTTTGTATTGTGATGTGAAGGTTCTCGTGCCCATCGCCATGGGCACGGAGGAGATGGAGACGGTCATCCTGGCCGGCGTCCTCCGCCGAGCCGGCGCCGACGTCACGCTGGCCTCCGTGGAGGACCACCTCCGGGTGGAGGCGTCCTGTGGCACCTGCATCGTCGCAGACAAACACATTGCCGCGTGCGCCCACCAGGTGTTCGACCTCGTGGCTCTCCCGGTAATTAACTCGCCCATTTTCTAAACACACTTCACTTTTTGTTTCCCCATGTTATACATGTTCTGTTCTATGTTTGATTTAATTAATTACATGATGAGCTTTAGGCTCCGGTACAATGAAAGGATCAATTACCATTCAGAACCATCAGCTGATCAGCGTATACATAATAATTTTTCTCCACCAATATGCAGCGGTAGTTTTGTAATATTCGGCACAGCTAAGATGACAGTAGATTCAGAGTTCGTTTTGAGATTACATGACACATACCGCATAACTGGAACACTACAATAACTCATGAGCAGTTTTGTGACTAAGAAACCATACTGACATAATTACGAAGCAAAGAAGTGTTATATTCTAGCAGAGAAACACTGTGAGTTATTCCTCATGAATTCAACGTACTTTAGCATTCCAGTGTAGAGCTGGCCACCTCACCTTCGAAAATTTCCTGCCCTTGACTCGAGTCTCAACATAATGATAATACACCCAGTTTGTCGCTTGTACTTTTATTCACGCGAGGATGGTAGATGCGATCATCGAGGTCTTCCAGAGGACCCTAGAGTTGTGCTCATTACTAATTTCCATGAGACTAGCATGACCAAAGATTTGGTGGATTTCTAGCGGCTTCCCAAGAGTGTAGCAACGCTTTATGTTTTCAATAGTATATGCCACTTCATGTGCTGATGGAAACTGGTAAACCCTGGTTGTTCTATAAAAAAATCCGAGTTGTCGTGTATATTTGTGTTACAAACTGGCAGTATCCAGAATCTTATCTTCAGTTCTTGGAATGATGTGTTCAGGGAGGAATGCCTGGTTCGGTGCGGTTGAGAGACAACGAGATCCTTCAAAGGATCACGGTTAGACAGGCGGAGGAGAAAAGGTTGTATGGTGCTATATGTGCTGCGCCAGCTGTTGTCCTCGTGCCATGGGGTCTTCACAGGGGAAAAAAGGTGTCAATTTTGCTGTATGACTAAAATTTAGCCGATCAAGGTCTCATATTTCTATTGACATTACTTTTTTTATTGTGTGTGCATGAATAGATCACCTGCCATCCATCTTTCATAGGAGATCTGCCAACATTTCGAGCTGTTGAATCAAATGTTCAGGTTTCAGGAGAGCTCACGACTAGTCGTGGCCCAGGGACAGCATTTCAATTTGCTTTATCATTTGTCAAGCAATTATTCGGGCCTCACACAGCTGAAGATATGGACAGTACACTGGTTTGTAAAAAAACTTACAATTTCTTTTGCTCATATTTTGTTAAAATGTTGTGAAATATATAACATGCTAACTCAAATTATTCTGTTTTTTTTCTTGTGTGAATGGTATTTATCTTTCAGTTGGCTATCAAGGTTTTTACATTAGCTTAGCAAGGGGCGACTAAGTTTTGCATTATATATGCTATACTGACCACTGCAATAATTGTATATTCCCCGTAGATGGCACAAATTGATACTGGTCTTGAGAGAAGTACAGAAGTGAACAAAGTTGAGTGGCCCTTTGATCATAACCCTCAGGTAAGTTCATGTTTACCCATGAGTTGTGCAGTATTAACTATGAGGGGGTCATTTGAATAGAATTTATGTCCCAGTGAACATAACTCCACTCATGTGAGTATGAAAAAACGAAGTGCGGCAATGTTTGGTTGAAACATGGATGACTAAGCATTTATATTGAGAAGATGGGATTGGAGAGCACCAGCTTAAATTTGTGCACTTATTTTGGTTTGTTATTTATGCTGATATTTATCTAAAGTTGCATGCTTGCTTTAATAAAGTTCAATTTGGTTGCATATGCTTTAGTATGTTATGTAGTTGATCTATGTATTGATTCCTCCTCGCGTTGGATGGTTCTATGTGTAAAACAGAACTCATATATCTATTGCATCCTCATTACTTCCAGCTGCATGCATCATCCTTGGAAAAGTGTGCAATTGGAGCACAGATATGTTGTTCCGTTGTAGACTTGGGAGGTTTCTTATAGTATGGTGTTTGTCTGGTGGTTTGACTTCTGATGCAGGTTCTCATTCCGATTGCAAATGGGTCAGAGGAGATGGAGATCATAATATTGGCAGATATATTAAGACGAGCAAACATAAATGTGGTGTTGGCATCAGTTGAAAAATCTACAAGTATTGTTGGATCTCAGAGGATGGAGATTGTTGCTGATAAATGCATTCTGGACGTTTCTCAGTCAAAATATGATCTAATCATTTTGCCTGTAAGCTGTTCTGCATTTCACATTTTTATTTGATAATCATAGAAGCCAATGTCAACGCAAAATGTCATGTATTTCCTGTAAGATATTTTACATAATAGTTTGTTCATGGATAACGAACAAACTTCCCAAGTTGTATAGCACTCTTGTGTGTTACTGATAAAAGACCATTCAAAGTACATGCCTAACATGTCATGAACAACCTTAGTCTGCTTCCTTGCGTAGGAGTTGTGATATAATAATCTATTGAATATGGAAGGATCCAGCTAAAAGAAAGTTTCAAACAAGAAATTAGACTTACATGTGCATCATATTTGTACTTATGGTAAATGTTGTATGTTCTGCAAGCATGAAGTCATATCTTCATCTTCCTTGCCTTACATTTCTCAGTTATGTCTTGAAGTGTAGCATTGAATTCTGAACGAGCTAGAGCTTGAGGTGTTCAACTGCTTTCATTAGCAACTTATACTCAAAATATGCTTGACTTTTCGTCGTTCATTAGTTTCCTCGTGATATGTTTATCTCTTGAGATTCTCTAGGGAGGACCTGCTGGAGCTGAGCGGCTGCACAAGTCCAAAATTCTTCAGAAGTTACTCAATGAACAAAAGCAAGCACACAGAATGTATGGAGGGATCTGTTATTCTCCACTGATCTTGCAGAGGCAAGGTTTACTTGAGGTGATGTTTTGGACTAAATACTCGCTGCATCTCATGTTTCCTAAAAAATGGAAGTATATTGACATTGGAATTGTTACTCAGGATAAAAAGGTAACAGCTCATCCCGCCATAGTCAGTCAGCTCACTTGTGAGGTTATTGACCAATCAAAGGTTGTGATCGACGGAAATGTGATCACCGGGAAGGGGCTTGGGACAGTCATTGATTTTTCCTTGGCTATCATTAAGAAATTCTTCGGCCACAGACGAGCCAAACTTGTGGCAAATGGAATAGTTTTTGATTATCCCAAGAGCCAAAACACCTAACATTTCTGGTACTATGTAATGTTCTGAAAGGAGACACGTTCAGTTGTGCTTTGGGGATCTTGCAGCAGCTATGCTTGAGACTAAAAAGTGACCGAGACTCTTCTGGAGAAAGCAAAACATTATCATGTTGCTGCTTTGCCGGACAGCAGGGATGGACCAAATTTTACACCGTGAAGATTTAGTTGCGGTCAATTCACCTTGACAAGTTGACATGATCAGTTTTCATATAAATGATATGGGTGGATCACCAACTGGTAAGTTCAATTTGATGCTGATAGACATTAATCATTCTTTTTTTGCAAACGATATTTCTTGGATTCTTAGTACTATGAAGCTCTTTTTTGTTTAAAGATAAACCTAGCATTGTGATGTGTAGATCGACTACAATTTCAATGGTATATAACAGTGTTATAAAAAAAACAGTGATTTTGCTCTTTCAAAGTACTTAATAATTTGCTTGAACTGTAGGATTGGGCTGATGTACTGTAAATGTAAACTATACATGTTCTGCTAACTTGCTATGCTCTTACATTGCACCTTAGCTGATATTTGTATTTGTTTCCCCAGAGGAAAAGTTTTGAACTCCATTACATGTTTGAGGGTGGCCTTCAAGAGATCAGAACCCATTTTGCACTGCTCCATGCCTCATTTCTGAAGCTTGGCTATCTAAACTTGTGAGCTCGAGAGAATGATTCAGAGTAGATCCAACTTACAAATCTCTGTGCTCGCCGTTTTGACCTGTAATCACTCTAGATTTTCCCAGCGTGTAACATTGGTATACTGTGCCCTCCTGCTTTTAATTTAATTCGATAAATTGATGTATTGTGTGATTGTGTCTTTTCCCCTGCACATGCATGCATGTACGAATCTTTCGCTTGCTGTTGACATAACCACATTAATGGCTAAATTTGAAAAAATTAAATGATTTATCTTCTAGACTGATAATACGATTAGCGATCCGTCTTCACCGTTAAGTTCGTCTCGATGAGAGTTTTGAAACTAGATCGCATGTTGTTATGTTTGGATATAAAAAAATCGCCACATCAGCTAAATAATTATGCAAAACAAGTTATGGACCGATACATTTCATTCAAGTAAAAACACGTTATAATTGTTGTTATCTTGCAGATGGCGACACAGCAAAAAACTACTTCCATATGCTGACATGTAAGTCATATTACGCATATGCTCCTATTACTCTGCTCCATTCACAGCAAAAAACTCAGTTTTCATGTGCTGGATACATGTTCTACTAGATCCTAGTTTCTGTAGTTGGCTCTGGTAGCTAGTGTCTTATACAAGATGTCTTGTTGTATATATGTAATTTCTTCAACAATATTACTTACAAAATTATTTAGAAGCACACTGTGGTAAGTACTGGTGCGCCTCACTTGATCTAAAAACACAATGTTATTAGTAGTCAAAGTGATCACATATTTTGCAATGGATGTCCCGCGGGACCTATCTACATGGTTTGGTCACTGTTGGCTTCCACGCTCCTAACTGCGTCTTCTGTGGAATCGTTCTTCACCACCACTTCTTTGTCATCTTTCTTCTCCACCTGCACACTTTCAGTCTTGATCTCATCGTCATCTTTCTTCTCGTCCACTTGCATACTTCCAGTCTTGATCTCATTGGCATCTCTCTTCTCGTCCACCTGCTTGTTTTCAGTCTTGAACTCATTGGCAGCATCTTTCTTCTTTGAGTTTAGGAGCTCGACAAGATCATCAAGTGCGACATCAGTGTCGTCATTCCTCATTAGAACCTCGGCGACCTCTGCGGGCGTCACAGTCACCTCCTTGATCAGCTCCTCGATCTCTGGATATGTGGCATGAGAGTCGATGGAGTGGTAGTTATTGGCAAGGATCCGGAAAGCCTCTGGGGTGCAGTACCCCATGTGGATGTGCATGTCCATCCTGCCAGGCCGCAGAAGTGCTGGGTCAAGACGCTCCTTGTAATTGGTTGTGAAGATGATGATCCTTTCTTCCCCACTTGTTGACCACAAGCCATCGATAAAATTGAGCAGCCCGGATAATGTTACCTGTTGCAGACAACAACCAAATTGTCATCAGAAATCTGTGGAATCAAGGAGTGGGAGAGGTTTATATATATATATGTAGAAGGTATTCTGACTCAGAAGCTACCTTGTCTTCTGCCTTCTTTTCTGTAGAATTGGACTTAGAATGTTCCTCGTCTTCATCCTGGTCCTCCCGTTGTTTCAGTTCGATGGTGCAGTCAATGTCTTCAACCACGAGAATGGATCGGTTGGTCATGCCAACAAGAAGCCTCCTGAGGTCCGAGTTGGACTCCACCCCAGTCAGCTCAAGGTCGTATATGTCGAACCTGAGGTGGTTGGCTATGGCGGCGATGAGGCTGGACTTGCCGGTACCCGGCGGACCATACAGAAGGTACCCTCGCTTCCACGCCTTGCCGATCCTAGTGTAGTAATCCTTCCTCTTGATGAATCTGTTAAGGTCATCGATGATGGACTGCTTCTGTTTCTGGTCCATGGCCAGCGTGGCGAACGTGGAAGGGTGCTGGAGCTCCATGGGGGCCCACTGGTCCGAGTACTCGTTCATGTAGATACTCAGGCTCCTCTCCCCGTCTTTGATGGCCTTGGCCGTGGCGACGATGAACGGGAGGTACTCCTTCAGGGCCTTCTCCTTGTACCTCTTGTGGAAGCTCACCTCGTAGGACCTGACCTCCCGCGCCCCAGCCCTGTCGTTCGGGTCGCCCTTGACCTCGCGGGTCACGAGGCACCACCTGAACTCTGTGCCCCCATACATGTCGGCCATCTCCTCCCCCGCCTCCATGCTGACCACCATCCTCTCGGGCTCGCTCTCGGCGCTGCAGACCCGTAGGCGCTGCAGGTCGATGTTGGCTTCGGTGTCGACGCGTGCGGCGAGGTAGGCCTTGACGGCACCGTAGACGTGGTTGTAGGACCATCCCTCGTTTTCCTCGACCACGATGGTGTGCTGCCATGTCAGGCGGGAGCGGAGGCTGGTGAGTAGCCCAGAGAGGGCCTCGCGCGCCTCGGACGGCAGCAGCTCGTTCGCGAGGCCGCGGACTAGCATTAGGGAGGCTGCTAGGGAGGCCGCCGTGGCGATGGTCTTGTCGTAGGACGCCATAGCTGTGTGTGAGGGTGGGTGGGTTCTGTATTTTTGGTGTGGAGCAGTGATGTGAGGGAATGAGGGTGTGTGTTGAATGAATGAACTGAGGTGGGGCGGCGGGCGTGTGCGGGGTTTTCTTTTATAGGCAGCTGAGTGTGGGATTAGGTGCGTGGTTGACTGGTTGATGTCTCCCTCTGAAAGGAACAGGTCTGAATGATACCCTCACACAGTGTGGTCTTAATTTGCAAAAGGTAGCATCCCATTACCACGCAACTTCCATTGATAGATTAACTGTTAAGTTCTCCTGGAACCTCTATGTGGTAAGTAGTTTACACGCTCTGTATTTGGAGCTTGCTAAATTGTTTTGGGCACATGTTTCTTTGCTAATTAATTACTGAGCAAAAGGTAAGCAACTTTGCATACATTCTCATTCATGGAACATCCATACGGTGTAATATTGTTGATAGAGTCTGTAACTGGCACTCGCTAACATGCCGTCATCGCTTGACATGACAGTGAATTTTACCTTTTTTCCCAGCATTGGTCTCTTTGCTAAATTTATGTGCACTTCTATCCTCTGAATCACACGTTTTGGAGCCGGTTATTAGTTTTGTGCTGCTAACTAGAGAGGATTCGTTCCAGATTCGTGAACTGAAGCGCCTGGGGAGAGCGGTGCCACTTTTTGCTTCCTTGGCATCCAAGGTTGCTCAGGAATACTTTTCCCCAGGGAAGAGAAAGGAAGACCGGAGAGAGTTGTGGGCGCCAGTTTCGTGGAAGGCAGCTAGTTAGTTCTCTCGGAAAGTGCAGAAAAAGAAGGTTTATTCCCTCGAAGATAATTAGTTCTCCGCGTTGGCTGCTGCTGTTGCAGAAATTCCACGCTCAGCTCATGCGCGGACGGCCAAAGACCGGTGGACGTCGTGCGGCGGTCGTCGCAGCTATACTCTGGTGGCTGGTATCTGCTTTGAGAAAGTCACTTCATCCGGAACGCGTACGTCGGGTTATTAAAGCACCAGCCCGGTGTGTACGGGAGAAGAAAGTGAGATCTTGAAAGCGAGTCACTCAAGTGCAAAACAGGAACTGGAGCTGAAAGATACCACTCTACTTGTGTGTATGCAGTAAAACTAAGTTCCTGATTTCTTCCTTCTTGAGGACTCGTCACTAGTGCTACCGGTACCAAATAATATGACGAACAGCCAGTGTTTGCTATCCAGTCTCTACTGAAAATTTCCTTTCTTTTACTATGCTCCTTTGATTCAAAGGAATCCCATAGGAATTTCGGAGGATTTTAACCCTTCGAGAAAAAAATCTATGCACGTCGTTTGATTCCTAGGATTAGATCCTTAGGAAGTTTTTCCATATGATTGCATTGCACTATATTATGGAGGAAAATTTTCATCCACTCAAAGATCATGTTACAATTCTAATGTTTTTTCTATGATTCAAACATTCATTGAATTTTTTTTTCTGGACGTGACACTCTAGTCCTACATTTTTCCTATTCATGTGGTTTGAGAATGTTTGCAATCAAAGAAGCCTTTAGTATTTTTTAGAGTACCAAGTACATCCACAACTAAGTGTATTTATTTAATGCGATTTGCTAAATATCAGTCAACTGATTTTATTCTTGACTCTCAATCACTTTTAGAAAAGTGGAACTCTAGTCTAAATCTGCAGTTGCACTTTTCTCTAAACTAAATTGCACTATACTTAAAAAAACAGTCGATTGAGACATGGACGCTCCTTATGTAGCATCTAATCCAGCACACCCATAGTTTCTTCAGCACTCTTTTCTCACTCAGCAATTAAAAATATACTTTTGCAAAGATCAGAAAAATGCGGTTTAGTTGTCCTTGTCATCTAAACTACCAAACAACATCTAATTACTAGAATGGACTACCAAAAGTGTTCAGCTGTGATTTTCTTTAATTTATTTTCTCTTAAATGTTTCCTCTTCAAAGAGGAACCCAAACCTGTGCAGTTCCAAATAATGCCTTTCATTTCTTCTTTCCTAGGAAAATTTTAATCTTTACTTTAGGTTTAGCACTAACTAACCCGCGTTACACGCTCTAATGGTGTCTCCTTTCTGGAAACAAAAGAAGAAAATGGAAGTTAAAACACCCATCCGTGTCCCCCAAATCCTGATCATCATCACATAAAAGAATGTTCAGAGAAGGAATGTGAGGGTTCAAACAGGAAATGCACCATACATTTAAAAGAATGTTCCAACAGCATGGATCTCAAACGAAAGTTCATATGGTGAACACTTATTAGATTCCAACATGATGTGGTCACAGGGGCCTAGCAACCCAACAGACTAATTAACTGTAGCACTAGTTCGAACACCGACACAACATCCTTGTATCTACTACCTTGGATAAGTATCTTAAATCTAACCAAATAAAGCATTGATGCATAAAGCGTGATGACTTGAAACAAGTAGGAGTATAACAGAGGATAACTGGATATAGGACACTGCAGATTACCGGATAAATGACAAGTAGGAGTATAAAAGAAGATAACTGGATAGATGACACTGCAATTCCTTCCATATTACCGCTCCAAAAATGCTGTTATGCTCATTTGCTCTCCAGTTCACATGATTACTACTCATGTATTTCACACGTGTTTCCGTATGGTCCAACATTACCTTTTAAGTTTGGTTGGGCCCGAGCGAGTTGGCGCGCTCCTTCATCCAACCCTGTTTGAAGCCCCTCTCCACTGCTGCTATCTCCTCTCCACCGCCAGACAGCCTCTCTGCTGAGCCGACAACGCAAGCACGCCGTGGCACCAAACCCTACTTGTGAAGAAGATATTCTGGCCAGGGCGAACAACAGAAACTCTATAGCATACAGGATAGACATGAAGCATCACCTTATAGAAACCACAGACAAACTGGACCATAAGCAGTTATTGTATGCTTAGACTATTGTGTTTATTCACCGACACTTGACAAAATAATAACATGCTTGAAGGACTAATAAGCGGAAGACTATTTACAGCATTAAGTACAAAAAAATTCAACATCGTATTGTTGAGCAAACATAATATTTTTGCAGTATCTTTAAGCAAGGAAATCCACTGTGTCCACAAAATATAACAGTCTAAAACAGATATATCAAGCACTATAATCCAGCATCAACAAATGTGTGAAAATGTCATGGTGTTATACAGAACATTAGTTACTTACCATCTCATCAGCTGCAGGTATTTCTAGTATTCAACAACCTTCGCAGAGGAGCTGAAGTTGCTTGAGAACCTAACATTTAATCTCAACACATTTTATAACCGCCTGAAACTTGAAAAGGCTCTCCCTGTAATACTGCACACAATATAGAGCTATAGATTTTTTGCATCACTCACATTCTAGCCCTTCCAACAGTATGTTGCTCCATCACCAGTTGTTTAGAAGACATTGTCAACTTCTCTAGATGGAGCTCTAGTTTTTTGTGCCAAACTCTCATTCTAGCCCCTCCGACAGTATGTTGCTCACAGCGTCATTATCAGTTGTTTGGAAGACATTGTCAGCTTCTATAGCCTCCTCTCCATCAATGGTGCCAACCAACAAGCGATGTGTCCTTGAATCAGGTACCCATTGCTTGTCTAGCATTTGATCTAGAAACTTACACGCATCACTCTTAAAGCCTTCTTTGATAAGGCCATAAATAATAATGTTAAAAATTCTAGGGCTCGCCATCCCATCAATATTTACCACTTTCAGTAAACTTTCTGAAACCCTGTTAAGTAACGAAAACATGGCCATATCAGGGACTAACAGTTCAAATGTCTCTTGGTCAGGAGCAAAGCCCTCACTCACCATTCTGTTGAACAATATAGCAGCCTCGCGAATTGTCTCCTTGGTCAGGAAACAATGCAAAAGGACATTGTATGCATAGCTGTTCAATAGACATCCTTCCATCAGCATCTGTGCAAGGAGAATCAACAGATACTTCTCCTTCTTCAAATGGACTAGTCCTTGGATAATTGTGTTATAAGTGGAAAATGTACAAGAAGTACCAGTGCATATAGCTAGTGAACGCATCCTGATTGCTTCAGGTGTCATTCCAACCATACAACTCCCAAGAATTAGCATATCAAGCGCCTCGCTGGTAAGGCTGCAACCTCTTTTACAGTGATATTTGAAAACTTCCGCAGCTTCTTGGATCCTCTTCATGTGACACAAACCTTCTACGAGCTCTGAGAAAGATTCTGAATTCAGCAACAAGTTGCTAACACTGGCCCTTCTGAACATATCTAGGGCATTCTTGTACAACCCTAACCGGCAGTAACAAGATACAACTGAAGAATAAGTACTCTCATCCGCTGTAAACGAAGAAACTATCATTCTACCAATAAGCTCAGATGCTCTTCGAATGTTCCCTTCACTGCAGAAGTGAGTGATAAGTATATTCCATGAGTGAAAATTAACCAATCCCCTTATGCGGAATTCCTCAAGATAACTAACTAAATCTCGAAGTCTGCCTGTTTTACATAAAGCTCTCAACAGTACATTATATGGTTCTGTTGCTGCAACATCATTTTCCTCAAGAAAAATCACAGCTTTGTGGAACTGGGCGAATGTACAGTAGCAATCTACAATATTCACATATGTACTTGTCATTGGTGCATGACCTGACGCTATCATCTCTTTAAATGCTGTGACGGCATCATCCAATAGTTGGTTCTCACACAAACATATAATCAAGGCACTATACAAATGAACGTCCAACTGAATGCTGTCTTGTTTCATCATTTGATACAATTTACTTGCCTCATTGGGTTTATTGAACTTACAAAACTGGGACATCACTTGAACATAAAAACAGCTATCAGGTATGCATCTCAGCTGCTGCATCTTATCAAAGAGTTCTATCGATTCATCTGCTCTGTCATGAGAACAAAGTGCTGCTATGAGTATATTGAATGTCCGGCTATTAGGAGTACACCTTTTCTTGCTCATCCTGTCAAACTGAATCATCGCCAGGTCCAATTTGCCAGCTTCGCACAACGCCTCAATTAACAAATTCAAGGTTTCCACATCAGGAAGGACTCCAGCCTTCACAATCTCCATGTACGCACGGACGAACGGTCGCAAGCCCCTCCCTTCCTTGAACAAACCACAAAGCAAAGCATTGCAAGCTGAGACTGACATCTTAAGCTTCCCAGAGCAAGCATTCTGAATCACCAGCAATGCTTCGTCACAACGGTTTCTATTGCTCAGGGACTGAACTAAATCATTCAAGATTTTCTCCAATGCAGGGGCATTCAGTTTGATCATATCCTTTAGGAGGTTGTCCATCTCATCACAATACCCAGCAACACCGAGCTTGGAGATCATACAGGCGTATGTGTCAACCGTATGGACGAATTTCCTCCGACTTGATGCCCATTTGAAAATCCGAAGAGCCAAGTTCAAATCTAAAGTAGAATCGAGAACACGGGTCAGTCTCTCTGGCAGGAGACTATTCTTGAGTGACCGGATCGCTGACTCGAACTCAGCAGAACTCTCTGTAGCCCCACAAGAACGAGTAGCAGGCACATCCGAGGAAAAATGGTATGTTAGCCTGCTCGCTAATAGGCTTGGTCTTGCAAACCATACGCGAAATGCAACCTTAAAGGCCATGTAGACAACTACATGATTACAGAATCATGCTAGGCTGCAAAGGTGCAACCCATGAATTTGCATTGGAGTTGGCATCTTTAAGCTAACTGCAAGCCTGCGGTTCCCTGAAATCAAAACAAGAAAAACAAAATGAAACCAGAAACATTGCAATGACTACAACCCATTAACATTAGTACGATACAACTACTGGCACTAGTATTTGTGATGTAAATATAGGATCACTGAAGTGTTGATCAAGAAAGGAGCAAGCCACGGAATTTTGCATAAAAAGGTTCTTCACCAAAAATTTCATGGCGTTGAAGCAATCATTCACACATACACACAGACTCCCTGATAATCTGAACATCCCTCGGAAATAGCAGTTTCCAGTGATCATGGAACAGATCTTATGTAGGGTAGCGACTGTTAATGTAATGACGAGGTCAGCATATGCATAATCAAGTGCCCTTTCAATATCACCAAACATCATGCAAGCAACCATTTCCACTTACAAATAGGATTTGGTATTTCTATTGAACTGATCTAGTGCATTGAGTTAATGAAAGCATAAATTCAGATATCGTATCAGAAGAGAGCTAGAGAAGAGGAACAGCATCACACACCTGCCGCCTAGTCGCCGGGACTGCTTCGATGCTCTACCGCGGAATACAGGCCACCGCCGCCTTGCCGTGCCGCGGTACCGCCTGGGTGCCGACCTTGATCCCGCGGGGTGACACTGCGGGTCGCTGCCGGCGGGACTGGATATCACCAGAGTTGACGGTCCAGGTGAGAGTCGAGACCTGCGGCGGCGGACGGGCTAATCCGGCGGCACGCCAAAGGTGGACGGTACCCCAGAGTAGAGGGGAGCAAGTGACAACCAGCTCGACCGTGGGCTGTAAACCGATTAGGGCCCAATTGAGTACGGACGGAAGGAGAAAGACGTGACGGGCCGTGAACCGGTTATTCAGATCAACTCTAGCACAACTTCTCAAAAAAAAAAAAAAAATCAACTCTAGCACATTAAAAAAATACCATTTTTTTTTTTTACTTTGTGCCACCCCCCTCCCCCACCACCCACCCACCCACGTACTGAGGCGATGAGGCTTGTAGGAGCTTTTCACGCGACTGCTCGCCCCTCGCCTCCTCCTACGCCGACTTCCTCTACGTCAAGTAAAAGGATCGTAGAACTACATTCTCCACTTCCATGAATTTGGCTACTTCACCATGGGCCGAACACTCGGCCGAACACTCCGACAAGAACAATCCTTCCGTATTCGCCTCGGCTACACCAAACATACTATCAACTTACTGTCGATTATTCATTATTTATGAGTTGATCATGACAATACCTTAGACGTGCTAGTTTGTACTGGCATAACTAGTATGTTGCACTTGATTATTCTGCTAGCACCAATATCATGATATTCACAGATTAAACTATTTTAGAAATGACCATTTAGTCCAACAAACATTACATGTCCTACTCTCACTTACAGTTGGATCGCATTTCATACACAATCATCAACTGGTGACAAGAACACCAGCGACATAAATTACAAGAGATATTACTCAAAATGTGTGGTAGGCATGCCCATTGACTCTATCGGTTGGCGTTGTTGTAGCATGGTAGGCAGCAACCAACATGGTGAACATCGTTGCTCCTAGTTGGATACCCACCATCCAACGAACAATATAAATCCTACTAATTGATGTGTTGCAAAAACAAAAAAAATCGTGTTGTTAGTACATGGATCCCACACCTAGTTTTTTGTTAATGCATGTCCAAAAATTTGTTATTAGTACATGGATCCAAACAATAAATTACATAAATCTAATTTTTTTACTGATAATGCATTGATATTTGAAGATAATTTGTGCATGAATTGTAAAGCAGTTGGACGTCCCAGATAAGCGAGGGACATCCAACTAGGTGTGGCGTTGCATTTTTCAGCAAGCACGCATCCATTGTCACCAGATTACCTGTTAACGGGAAGGCCATGAAGTTGCTAAAGTTGGCCACGTAATCTAAATGGTTCAGAATAATCCATCTGAAATGTGTCAGTGAAGTAGTGGCGCTGCTACTATATCACCACTTCATTAATCGTTTTTCATATGAAAAATCAAGAGAATAGGTTTTGGGATATGGGGGGAAAACAAGAGGGTGTTAAAATGAGTAGTCAGAGTCATTAGAGTTGGTATTTTTTAAACAAAACGGGTAATTTGCCTTATTTTATTTTAAAAAGGAGTGAATTGACCGGTTAATTAACGGGAAACCGGCCTAAAACCGATACAAACACCCTCGCGAGCCGTCGTGGAACACGACCGTTTTGAGGGAACACTCAACCACCCTGGCTACCAACACGAACAACACGCACACCGCTAAAAACGAGGACAGTCGTCGAAATTGTCCACCGGCGGTATCGTCATCACTCCTCCCCGAGCAAGCGACTCCGACTTCGCCGAAAAAACGACCACCTAAGAAAGCCTCACCACAGCGGCAGCGAGAAGCCCACGCCGGCCTATGCCAAACAGATGAGTCATCGCACGGGGACAGGCAGCTTCGATTTTGAAGACGCGCTCCGAAGAGGAGATATGCAAAACCTGCGCCGAAGAAGCTCTTCGCACCGGACCGCCCTTGCAGGTCATCGTAACGCTGCCCATACGAAGGCTTGAAGACATAGCAGTTCCGGCTTCACAACCTGGGAAGACCAACACGAAGATTTGGACACGTTGGTATGGTTTGTGTTAATAGGTATATGCGTGTATGCCTACAAGGCTACAAAACTATCCGCTCACAGAAAAATAGTGTCGCCATCCTGGGTTAAACGCCGAAGTAAGTTAAGGAAATCATTCCTCCAATAATTAATACTCTATCGGTAAAATCGAGTTGCCTTATAACGCTAACACTGGGCCTGTTCTTAGGGCGGTACGTCAGTCACTCAGTCACCTTGTGACAGTTAGTCATTTTCATATGGATCTCCTAATTGATCAACTAATTGTAGGCCATGTCGAAACGCATGACCCGGTTTTGTAGGCCATGTCAAATCTTCTTAAGTGACCGGATCGCAGTTCGAACTCGCCGGAACTCCCAGTAGCCCCGCAAGAACAGTACGTAGCTGACACATCTGAGCACGAGCAGTATGTCAGCCTGCTCGGCAAATAGATGCAGTTTTGTAAATCGTACGCGAGATGCAATCTTAAGAGCCATGGAGGCAACTACTCGATAACAAGATCATGCTAAGTTGCAAAGGTACAACTCATGGATTCACATTTGAGTTACCATCTTTGAGCCTACTGTAAGCGTGTGATTCCCTGAAATCAAAAGAAGAAGGAAAAAATGAAACCAGAAATACTTGTAGTTCTAAAGATTGCAACGTATTAACAGTAGAAACGATACACCTACTGGTACTAGTATTTCTGATGTGTATACAGGATCAGTGAACTGTGGATCAAGAAAGGAGCAAGCCACGTTATTCTGCATTAAAATGATCTTCGCTAAACATGTAATTGCGCTGAAGCAATCACTCACACACACATACACACAGACTCCCTACTCATCTGAACTGCTTCGAAAATATCAGTTCTCGGTACTCTTGGAACAAATCTTATGCGAGTACAAAGTATCCTTTCACTAGTTCTGAGCACCATGCAAGTAAGGATTGGCAATTACAAATAGGTTTTGAGCACATTCAGTCGGTGAGAACATAATTCAAATATCATAAGTATCAGCTAGGGAAGAGGAATTGCAACACATTACACACACATGTTGCCCAGTCGCCGGGATTGCTTCACTACGCCGTCTTGCCGTGCTGCACGCCCGCCCGTGCACTCGCCTCGCTTGGGTCCTGCTGAGTGCTGAGGCCTGGGTACCGAACTTCGACCTGATCCGTTGGCTAGGGCGACACTGCCACTCGCTGCCAGCGGAACTGGATATCACCAGATTTGACAGTCCAAGTGAGAACGCCGCGCTCATGGGCCGGCCCATTTCAGCGGTTTCAGTTTCGTCGTTTTCTTCGTGTTTTCCTTTTTTTTCTGATTCTGTTTTCGTTTTTCGTTTTCTTTTCTGTTTTCTTTTCTATTTTATTTCTTTAAAAAAATGTCCACATTTAAATATAGTTCATATATTAAAAAATCACTTTCAAATTTTACGTAGATCTCAATAAATGTTGAAAAACGAAAAATGTTACCAGCTGAAAATTGTTCATATTTTGGAAAAAGTCAAATTTGGAATTTGTTCAAATTTGAAGAAAATTGTTCAAATTCAAAACCGATCAAATTTGAAATCATTAAGATTTCAAAAATATATTTTGTATTCATATTTGAATATTGTTCAGATTTACAAATTTCAAACTTTACAAAATATTCAGCTTTAAATAAACCACAAAAGGTCGCGTGTTTTCCCTTTTTTCGATATTTTTTCACATGTTTGTTTCCCTTTTCTCTAGTTTGGACATGTTTAAAAATAAATCTCCTTTGTCCTTGGATAATTCTCTGTTTAGAGTATGTCCCCAAGTCTGCATGATGCTGAACTGTAGAGTACGTCGACAACGAGGAATCACGCATAATCTCTGGTACAGTAGAGGTAGAAGATTTTGGTGTGTCTGTATGCTGCTGAATTGTAGAGGACGCCGTCTTGCGCCGCCGCCAGCAACAACACACCACGGCGACTGCCCGGAGGAACAGAAGTCTACCTGCCCCAATTTGCATTCTTCGTCTTGTTCCTGCTCTAGTGACCGCCCACCTACGATGGCTAACCAACTATGGGCCTTGTTTTAACCAAGCGAAGAACAATTAAAGAAAGGGAGAGATTTTAGGTGCAATTATGAGGCATCTATAACGTACTCGAGATTTATTATGCCGTGTAATTTTATGGCAGCACACTGAAAAGGAAAAGGCAGCTAACACGATAGAGGATATTGACACCTGATGGGAGCCTTCATCCCTACATTTCTGAACGGAGGGAGTATTCACTATTCACTCGGACCAAGGGGGCCCTTGCCCCCCCCCCCCCCCCCCACCAAATTGTTTTTCTTACAGTTGTATACAATTGTATAAATCAAATTATGTAATTGATTTAGCTTCGAGATAAATCTAAGCTCAAATTTAACAAATGGACATTACATCCAATGCTCAACATATATAGCATTCAATTTGAAGGAGACGGATTTGAGGCACCGTGAGCAGTACATGGTTGAACACTTAATTCGGTTCTTGGTTAGTGTGTTTTTGATCTGCTCCTTACTAATCAGAAGAGATGGTGTAATAGATTTTGTATCGTTTTAATGAATTGATGGCATCGATAGTACAAACATACGTCAGGTGTGTCGCGGCCGAGACGAGGCTGGGTTTCTGTAGATGTCCACATGACGTGATTTCTCGAGCAATCCAGGGGAGCCAAACTAAGACGGCACATATAGACAACTCGTATGGTAAGTTGGTAACTGATAACTAATCGGTTATTCATTAGTTCGATCATTGTGAACTCATACTCCCTCCGTCCCAAAATAGGATGTCTATAATTTTTATTCAACGTCAAACTTTTTAAATGTTGACCAACTACATTAACAAATATTATATCAACATCTATAATGCCAAATGCACACGATATTAAAGTGTATTCTATGATATTTCTAACAATATTGATTTGGTATTATAAATGTCAGCAATTTTTTCTTTATAGTTGGTCAAACTTTCAAGCGTTTGACTTTAATCAAAAACTCTAGGCATCTTATTTTGGGAAGGAGGGAGTAGATCTTAAAAGGTGGATATATTTAGCCCTGCTTACATTTATACATGGCAGGTTAAGTTAAGATGGTAAATAATATGGCGAGTAAAGATAATGCTGTAACTCGTGTCCAGTGTCAAGAACTACTACTCCATCTTCAGAAACTCCACGATATGATGGGGCTCTGCAGCTGCGCCATGACGGCCGCCCACCCGGCCTGCGTCGGGTTCATGTCATCCCAGTAGAAGTACTCATCGGGGTCGTCGCACACCGTGTATATCAACGACCTTGTTGCTCAGATCCTCTTCGCGCTGCCCGCAGTACCCGCCGGGGTTCATGCTCTCGCAGCACGGCGTGAGTTTGTGCACGAAGTGCCGCGCCACCTCGCCGCCGCTGGTGAATGCGTCGCTGAGGTCGTCGACGAGGACACTGTCCATTCCCGCGAGCTTGTCGGTGAGGCGACGGTTGTGGAGCGCGGCGGCTTGGTTGGCCAGCTCGTCGCAGCTGGTGTGGTTGGTCCGTCGTGACTCGACGGGCGCGCACCCGAGCGGGTACAGGTTGTTGACGAGCAGCTTGTGCACGCCGATGTGTTGCAGGCGCGCCACGTTCACGACGATCTCCTCCGTCACCTTGTCAACTTGCTTTCAATTGAGTTTTAGCGCATATTGTAAAGAATCTCGCGAATAGTTATGGTTTTTTGTGATGTTGATGAAAAGTGGTGGTTGTTGGAAATTTGGCTGGAAATGTGGTAGTTCTATGCTATTAGCGATGAATGAAGGAAGTAGCTAAGGTGCAACTTCCAATAAACAGAGTAAAATGAAGTACGCGACACGGCTGGTGGGCGTGGCTGGACGCGTATGGGACTGATTACCTGAAAAAAAATCGGTCCGTTGCAGTTGGAGAGCAAGCATGCATGAAGTGGTTACGCTCACGCGCGCAAATATTCCGTTCACGGAAAAAGAAGATTCTGATTTCATGCTGTTCTGCAAGTTGTGAATAAAGATTAAGGAGTTTATATCTGCAAGTTTTCATGAAAAAGACATTCAGACACCACCAACAGTTCGCCGCGCAAGTTGCACGTACGCGTTAGTCTTCTTCGCGATAGAATAGCAGATTATGTCTTATCCTCCAAGCTCCAACACGCGTGCATGCACCATACATATTTTAAAAGAATTCATTTTGTCTCCTTTGAAGATGCGGCGGACCACGGTGACACGCTGGCGAGAATGGTAAATAGCCGTGTTTGTGTACATTAGGTTGTCTTGGAGAGGATGGTGAATCGGTGTTGGCGGCGTTCTCATGTCGGAATAAGTCTCCTACTTGTTATGCAACCTCCGCACCCCCCCCCCCCCCTCCCCCACCCCTTCCCCCGATCCGAGGTGGTCTCGCAGCTACATGGATAACACAAAAGGGCTCAGTCGGTTGGTCCTTCATCAGATCTGGTGTATTATTCATAACTCGTGGTGACCGTTCGACGATTTCTCTCTATGCAGTGGTGGTGGTGGTGACAATTCAAATTAGCTCGGGAGGGGCAACTATGGTGTCTACTGTCTACAAGTGTCACTACTAGGAAAACCCTTATAGATAGGTTACATTCTGTGGCGCACCCTTAATTGGTGCGCCACAGAAATATATTTCAGTGGCGCACCTGGCTTGGTGCGCCACAGAAAGTCACATTTCTGTGGCGCACATGGTCAGGTGCGCCACAGAAAGTTATCCGGGGGGCGGGTTAAAATTTGAAAAAAATAATTCTGTGACGCACCTGGCACGTGCGCCACAGAAAGTTGACATTCTGTGGCGCACCAGCCAGGTGCGCCACAGAAAGGTTTTCAAATCCCACCCCACCACCCCCCGTGGATCGCCTTTTTTGTCTTGCAGGAAGTAAAAGAAAATGATAAAAATTTCAATAAATAAAATCCTTTGGCATGTAGTTAGGTATGAGTGTCTAGTAGGTATAGAAATTTTGAAATATGAATTTTGACCTTTTCTGCAACAAACAGGAAAAAACTTGTAACGGCCATAACTTTTGCATACGACGTCGAAATAACACAAATAATATGTCAAAAAAATCGTGAGAAAAATTCGAGTTCGAATCCATCAGGGTTTACTCGGTCAGCAATTCACAGATTCCTCAAATTCCAAAAGAAAAAAGTTATTTCAAACAGACGATTTTTCGCAGCAAAATCAAAAAAAATTCAAAAAAATTCAAAAATTCAAAAATTCCAAAAAAGACACAGAAATGTATAACAAAGAAGATTGTTGACTTTTTTATTTTTTTGGATTTTTTGAATATTTTTGGATTTTTTGAATTTTTTTAAGTTTTTTGAATTTTTTTGATCTTTTGAAACTTTTGAATCTATTTTTGAGAGTTTAGAAGTTTTTGAAAAATCTGAAATTTAAAAACACACGATTATAACATATACATAATATATACACATACAAGACTTAAGAGGATACATATGATATATATATCAATAAGAACTTGAGTAGCACAAGAGTAGGTGAAGTGGGTGGAACTTAGAAGTTAAGCGTGATAGGGTTGGAGCAATTTGAGGATGGGTGACCTAGCGGGAAGGTATTAGTTTAAAAAATTCAAAAAATCTGAAAATAATTCCAATAATTAGGATTTTTCATATTATTTCATATTTTGATTTTTCTGATTTTTTTGAAACTTTTTATTTTTTTTTTGCTGTTTTTGAATTTTTTGAATTTTTTCAGAATTCTGTGGCGCACCAGGCAGGTGCGTTGGTGCGCCACAGAAATGTGGATTTCTGTGGCGCACGCCCATGGTGCGCCACAGAAAAAAAAAAATTTAGTGGCGAGGATTCTGTGGCGCACCCAGCAATTCTGGGGGTGCGCCACAGAATCCATTTTTGGTGCGTCACTGATAAGGCTTTTCCTACTAGTGTGTGAGGTGGAAATATATGAGTGTATTTGCCGTGGACGCTTAACGGTGGTCAGGGATCCGAGGGATTTAGAAAATGGAAAAGATGGATAGTGTGTGTTTCCCACGGTGTTCTTCCAGCGATGCCTTCAATCCCGTCTTCCGAGACTGGTGGCTACTATAGCTCGTAAATCCAACTGGCGATGGTGTTTATCTAGTTTCTGAGATGATGGTCATCGGCTACTTTGGCAACAACGGAGCATAAGTCACCATGCATGTTTATGTTCATTAGTTATTTTCTAGGGCCTTTGTCTATGTATACATAAGCTCCTTATATTTTAGTATAGACTCTTACAATATGGCTGTGTTTCCAAAAAAATGAAGAAGAAATAAAACCATATCAAAGCAACAAATACATTGCTTTCTAATAATAGTTTTGCTCAGATCACCCACGAATGCTATTTGTTACTATTTACATGTTGATGACAGGATGTGTTAGGATACGAGAGGGGACAGCACGATTTTACATCGATAATCTCAGATGCTATGCTTCCCACGAAAGAAGAAAAAAAAGGGACCAAAAATGAAATGCGATTTTCATGGAAAAAGGACTGAAATAATCAATATATGTTAGAGGCACTATACATGCATGCATGCATTAAGGGGGAAAAATAGAGTGGAAAAGCTGATTACATGCATGCACTAACAACAAAAGACGACATCATAGGTCTTTTTACAGAATCGAAACTTTAATATGTTTTATCTCTCACACCCATGAACCCGGTTTATGATTTGCTTTCATAGTAATTTTTTTTCTCTTAAGATTTTCAAAACTAGTCCCCATTGGTATGTTTCGATAAAAACTCTCCTCAGAGTTGCCACCCGACGATCAAAAAAATTGCCACAATATTGGTACTGAAGTTACCAAGTGGTAACGGTGGCACTTTATATGTTATTTTCAGTTCTCCATATATATTTCAATGTGTTAATGTCATCAAAATTTGTATGCCTTTGATTAGCCCTTAACAGAGCCAATTATCCAAGGAGATAACGTTCTCCCACTATAATGTTTTAGGGAAAAATAGTCTGTATTGCAAGTGCACCCTATATGCCCTTAGGTTTCAGGGTCCACCCAAAAAAAGCGAAACTAAATGCCCCTCAGACATTTTAGCAGGCTAAAATAGCCTACCAAAATGTTAATATTGTGGAAAGGAGGGAGGGAGTGTACCTCTTTTCAGTAAACTAAGATATACGAGATGCTAGCTAGTGCATCTGTATGAACATGTATTTTTTCCGTAACATTTTAAAGAAAAAATATAGTAGCGCATTTGTGTCGCTAGAAATTTGAGCGTTGGACTTATGATTTTTGTAAACGGAACGCACATCTTTTTGTACCAACAGACAGGCTAACTGAAACCTGATAATAAATGCTCGAATAAGCAAAAACTGAACTATACGTCTCAGAATCCAGATGACACATGACCCGACAACATTGTAGGCTAAATAGTCTTATGTCATAGCTATTTCCCACACGAACAGAATCATCTCCAATGATTTGAATGATTAAGCATTGTGGTATCATTTGGCCAAAAAACATACAGCAGACATGAGGAGATAATACATCGTAGAAAATAGGAAGCAAAGTAGCTGAAATGGTCATGTCAAACACTTAACATGCAACTAGCCGAAATGATAATTTAAGGTCAAATTTGAACAGTTCTAAGTATATATTAATTACAACATACACAGGTTTCTTGTGTAAATCAAGCCCAGCAAACGATTGTCAACTGATTCAGATCTGAATTGGTACTGGATTACGACATATAGTTGAAGATTATTCGAAAAAGCCCACGGCTGAAGAAAACAAATGACCACAAATCATAGGCAGACTGATATGCAAAGGCATCGCAAATCATTAGGGAAAACGAGTTAGCATCTCATCTCACGGTTCTCACCAACGGGACGATTCGATCTGAGTGCCTGACGGGCCACCTCATGCCGCTGTCGGCCGGCGACGACGACGAACGGCGGCGGCAGCAGGCCGCGGGTCACGTCGGAATCTGATGCGGAACACGAAAACAGCATGCAAAATCACGTGAGATTACGAGCAAAATCGCAGTGATCAACAGCAAGTAATAACACAATTAGGATGGGAATTAAGCAATATCGTTGACCGCTAACTGGCAAAATGATAGAAGTAGTCACCATCCGGAACAGAGATACTAGTACATAGGTCTTCTAACAGACAAGATATGGTTTTAAGCTATATTCATTTTAGTTTATGGTCTCCGCTAGAGGTTCTCCTTGTCTGGATCCCTATTTTATATTGTGGCGATTTCTTCTTTGTTTACGTTTCGATCGAGCAGGACGGCTACTGCCGCGCGGATGATCGATGGTTTTGGTTCATGCTATTAGAAAATTGCATGCAGATGGGCACTACTAGGAAAACCCTTATAGATAGGTTACCAGGAGTGGTGCGCCTGTGGCGCATCCGGTCAGGAATTCACAGATTTCTCAAATTCCAAAAGAAAAAAAAGTTATTTCAAACAGACGATTTTTCGCAGCAAAATTAAAAAAATTAAAAAATTCAAAAATTGCAAAAAAGACACAGAAATGTATAACAAAGAAGATTGTTGACTTTTCTTGACTTTTTTTTATTTTTTTAGATTTTTTGAATTTTTTGGATTTTTTTGGATTTTTTGAAATTTTTAAGTTTTTTGAATTTTTTGGATCTTTTGAAACTTTTGAATCTCCTTTTGAAAGTTTAAAAGTTTTTGAAATTTAAAAACACACGTTTATAACATATACATAACATATACACATACAAGACTTAACATGATACATATGATATATATATATCAATAAGAACTTGAGTAGCACAATGGTAGGTGAAGTGGGTGGAACTTAGAAGTTAAGCGTGCTAGGGTTGGAGCAATTTTAGTATGGGTGACCTAGCGGGAAGGTATCAGTTCAAAAAATCTGAAAATAATTCCAATAATTAGGATATTTCATATTTTGATTTTTCTGATTTTTTTAAAACTTTTTATTTTTTTTTTGCAGTTTTTGAATTTTTTGAATTTTTTCAGAATTCTGTGGATTTCTGTGGCGCACCAGGCCAGGTGCGCCACAGAAAGTGGATTTCTGTGGCGCACGCCCATGGTGTGCCACAGAAAAAAAATTTAGTGGCGAGGATTCTGTGGCGCACCCAGCATTTTTGGTGCGCCACTGATAAGACTTTTCCTACTAGTGGGGTCAGCTGACGTGATCCAACGCGGTATCACCCATAACTTAAGTCTACTAATTTTCTTAGCTTCTGTACAACAACTCCTGCCATTTTTACTCCGCATATTAGGATTGTTTTAAGTCAAAATTTGTAAACTTTGACAAGTTTATAGGAAAAAACAATAACATTCGCAATACCAAGTCAATATCATTCGTTCCGTCCTGATATATATTTTCATATTGTATCAATTTGGTATTACAATTATTAGTAGGTTTTCCTATAAACTTGGTCAACCCTTAAAACGTTTGACTTAAAACAAACCTAATGTGCGGAGTAAAAAAGACCCGAGGGATCAGTACTAGTTAAGTGCTCAAACATTACGCTAGATAAAAGCAGATCGAGTATTGGAAAACATATACTCATTGAAGTATTGTAGTCGAATTGGGATAATCTCGGAATGTTAGTATACATATAAATGGAATATAAATTTGATGTCAAACTCATATCTCGAATTTGCACGTGTTAGGACATATGTGTAATGCTGGATGTGAATTTGTCAGCAGAAATTCGAATAGTGGTGCACCTTCTCTTCCGACAAAGGATGCGTTTATTAAACTCCAAAGTTTGCATCAAGTTGATACAAGTAACGAGTTCAGACCCGACCTTTGCACAATTAGGTTGCACAAACCGATAAGAGAGAGAGAAGAAGAAAGAGCAGAAAAAGATTAATGGAAAATTACAAAGTCAATGACTAATAAAATGCCTATAGTGAAGGAGGGTATGTCCTAAGACTATGGCTCCACCCATGCAGGGTAAAAATATCCTTTGTATTGCTCTAGCCGTGAGCACTCCTCCTTAAACATGGCACATTGTCCCGGTCTGTGAAGAATAGACCACGAACGGAGGAAGTGTGTGCATTAGAAAATTACCTAATGAGAAGATGGATTTTGTGCATTGAAAATCACGTCATTTATATTTAGACACATTGACCATAATAGGGCAACTGCTCCCACCCGTACGAACATTCTATTATTGTGATCTATACCTCGCAACTAGTTACCACAAAATGTTTGCAACTCTACGTGTAGATATAATTTTGAGCCATCTGGATGATGGACCATATAGAACACATAAATTTGCATTGAAAGAACTTTTTTTATATTTTCGCCATTATGGCAGAAGCAACACTTTGTACTACCTTGCCGGTTTCACTTTGCGATATTGTTTTTTTTAATAAGACCTTGATGAGTACCACGTAAAGATTTTGATTTTCAGTCGTACCTTCATTTCCAATGTGTTTATGTTAATTACTACCATGTCAGAATGGACTAGCACTTTGTACATAATGTCCACCGAGAATTTAACACCATGTAGATTCAAATGGAATTCATCTCGTCCTTGTGTTAATTGTACTAAGGACAGCCGCGCTTGTAAGGCATTCCATGTCACCAGGCACGGATAGACTAAATCCCAACTAAAGATCATACTAGGTGGGTTTGTTCCGACCACCTCCGTGATGGTGTCGCTTTTGTTACGTGTAATATGTACAAAGTTAGATATTAACCTCCAAACCGCCCTTAGTTAAGAAAGATCGGAAGCGGGAAGAAACACTTCTTTGTTGCCATCAGGCAAGTCCAAAAGTGTGAATCCCCTGGTTTTCCGAAAACATGGTAGATAGCATTTGTGCACACAATTCTCAGAATGTTTTTCCATACCCAGTCCTATTTTAACAAGGTTCAACGGCCATTTACTAAGGAGTAAGGAGGGCAATGTTTATCCTCTATATTATGTATTTCGAATCTCTCCCCCTCCCTCCATCTTTTGGACGACAAGACGTTCCATTTAGCTAATCTATACCTTTTTTTCTCACTAGCTCGTTGTCAAAAGATGATCGAACGAAAGTAATCCAATCTTTGGAGTACCCCTTTGGGACTTGGAAGAAAGATAGATAAAAGGGGTTGTCCTTTCCAACTGTTCGGTCGTTTCTCCAAACATTTCTTAACAAATCCACCCGTCATTTGAGAGTCTATGATTATGTATTGGTATTGCCAAATATCTAACGGTGAACCAACTTTGCTCACAGCCGAACAGTTCGGTATGCAGAGTGGCAAATTCCTGAGCTTTTCCAAAATAGAACAATTCGCTGTAATGAAAATATGTTTTAGAGTATTAACTTCAGAATAGTGGTGAAACTTGTCTGGGCAAAATAAGTTTTTCATATTCATACCCTAGTACTGAATTTGGATAACCCGTACTCAGTTTGGGCATGTGAAAGGAACCTTCCTATGGCCGAATAAAAGATATCCGTAACAAAATATTAAAATAAGATGTACCAACCACCAAAATCCTATCAGAAGTAGACTCTAACAGTAGCTCGAAATGATGACCACCGAATAGTGAATGCAAGAAAAAGCTACACAAGTTGTGCCTTTGTACTATTCCAAACTGGAAGCATCGTTGAAGCCCACATCGTCAAAATTCGTGCAAGCCACATCGTATAGTTCTGGTGGTTTGTTCGCGCTGATTGGGTCGTGAAAAAGAAAGCATATTTAAGCACAAAAGCTAAGAAAAAGGTTCAAAGGGGATAGCTTATTAAGCGGCCAAAAAACACGAGAATAACTAGAGCCGAAGGCATCTCTATATATCTTTCTCGTAAGTTAAGTGAAGGGATCATGTAGAGTACCAATACTTGGCCTGGGGGCAGGTCATCATTTGATTCAGCACTAGAAGAACATGAGTGAGTTGATAACATAATCAAGATCGGCGAGAAAGATATATGTCAACACACCGTCACAAGGAAATGCCAAACAATTTGAAGAGACTGCGTCTTAGTAATGTGCATTTCATCCAAAACAAATGAAGAAAATGATTTATATCCTCTTTTGGTTGGTACTGCTACTAACCCTGAAGAAAATGGGTAGTCCAACTGTCACTCAAAGCAAACCCTTGACCATGTCTTATAGACACAGAAGGATGCCAAAAACATGTTTACAGAAGGCACGAAAGCGAGAGTCAAGTGGCTAGGTAGGAAAAAACCGAATCACCCACTCCCAAAATTTCCCAATATATGAACAAAATCGTCGGAAAACGAAGCAGTCAACCACGCATGCATGCATGCCAGCGAACCAAACATTTTTTAAATTTGGAAAAGCAAACTCAGAAAAGAAAGAAGCCATGAGCAAACAATGCACTCACCAACGAACACCCCAAGAATAAAAAACAAAGCCCAGAAAAGGTCCCAGAGGAAAGCGCCTATATAAACCAAATTAAACGCACGGCAGATAACACATACTAAACCACACAAGAACAGAAGAAAGCAACCAACATTCCGTTACCCGGCCATCGATCGATCGGTCCATTGTTGAGACGATGACGATGAGGTCGACGGCGGCAGTGTTCTTGGCGTTCGTCGTCGTGGCGTCGCCGCTGCTGGCCTCGTCGCAGCCGATGCCGGCGCCGCACACGAACAACTCGCGGCTTGAGAAGGCGTACGTGGCGCTGCAGGCGCTGAAGCACGCCATCACGGACGACCCCAAGAACCTGACGCGGAACTGGTGCGGGCCGGACGTGTGCAGCTACTACGGCGTGTTCTGCGCGACGGCGCCCGACGACCCCTGCGCGCGCACCGTGGCGTCCGTGGACCTCAACCACGGCGACCTCGCCGGCACGCTGCCCGAGGAGCTGGGCCTCCTCTCCGACCTCGCCGTCTTCCACCTCAACTCCAACCGCTTCTGCGGCGCCCTCCCCGACGCCCTCCGCTCCCTCCACCTCCTCCACGAGATCGACGTCAGCAACAACCACCTTTCCGGCAACTTCCCCTCCCAGCTCCTCTGCCTCCCCAACGTCCAGTACATCGACATCAGGTACACATCCCCTGCACTCCACCTGTACCTGCAGTCCTGCACTGCACAGAGGTTTTATGATTAACAATGGATGTCGTGTGTCTGAAGGTTTAACAACTTCTGCGGCGAGGTGCCACCGGCGATCTTCGAGAAGAAGATCGACGCGCTGTTCATAAACAACAACCACTTCGAGTTCACGCTGTCGGAGAACTTCAGCAACTCCACGGCGTCGGTGATCGTGCTGGCCAACCTGCCGCGGCTGAAGGGATGCCTGCCGAGCAGCATCGGCGACATGGCCGGGACGCTCAACGAGCTGGTACTCCTCAACAGCGGCATCTCCTCCTGCATCCCGCCGGAGATCGGCAAGCTCAACAAGCTCACCGTGCTCGACCTCAGCTTCAACAACATCGCCGGCACGCTGCCAGACACCATCGGCAACATGAAGGCGCTCGAGCAGCTCGACGTCGCCCACAACAGGCTCGCCGGCGAGATCCCCGAGAGCATCTGCGCGCTGCCTCACCTCAAGAACTTCACCTACTCCTACAACTTCTTCTGCGGCGAGCCGCACCGGTGCCTAGAGGTGCCACGCATCGACGACCGTCAGAACTGCATCGCCGGACGCCCCGACCAGCGGCCTGGCGAGCAGTGCATCGAGTTCCTGCACCAGCCGACAGAGCACTGTGACGCGCACGGGTGTTTCGCGACACCATCGCCGCCACCGCCGATGTATGCGCCTCCACCGCCGGTATACTGATGAGTGGTAGTAAATGGTAACTGAAATTTGTAACTGTTTGCTGCCTTTGGGCTGTGAGGAAGGGTAAAAATGCGCACATATGGTACATACTGTAATCTTTATTTTTCAGAGACAAAGTAATAATGGATTGATAGATTTGCAATGTAGAAGCTCAACTGAACGCAAAGAATATTTCGGTGTTCCATAACAGTACTTTCCTCATCTCAAGAAACTATTGCTTAATAATCGAGTGTTATACAATCACATAAAAATAGTGCGCTAAATTTAGCAGTGCAACTTCTTCAAACACTTGATGTAGTTATTACTTGGATCTGGGATGCAGTTTGATGAGGGACCATGCCATGCTATGGCAGAACTTAGTTCAGAATTAGGAGCTAGGACCACTGCTAAAGTGGGAAAAGAGAGAGAGAAATATATCACTGTTTTGCCCTGTAAAGGTTAAAAATATGTCTGCTCTGTTGAATTAAGTAAGGTTAATATATTATAGGAACTAACATAATATCATGCCATTAGGCATTCAGATATCAACCACTGCCAAAAAGCTCCATTTCAAAAGAATATGTACGTCCCAGTCGAGGAAGAAAGCTAGAAAAAAACAGAGGATAATGGAAAACATAGACAAAGTAGGCAGGATTCTAGCCAAGGTACTCCCAAATTATGAACAGTAATGGCACAAACGCATTCGATAGCGATTGGTCAAAGAGGAATTAATAAAAAGCAAGTATCGCCCATGGATTCCAGCTGCAAAGAGAGAATTCTTTTACTCAGTTGGTTGATCAACTCAAAGGTCAAGAAGCTTCTTCTACCTCTCTTCTTGGCTCCTTTATGCAATCCACTCGAGCAAGACGGATTCACAGCTACACCCTGGCCAGATAAGTTTTGCACAGCTTGTCCCTGTCACACGCATCGACCCACTAAAAAGCCACTAAAACAGATAACTGAAAGATTACGGCGTACTATTTCAAAGTGTTATCAGTATAACACAGCACGTCAACTAATTCACAGAAATGGATAACAGCGACAGGAACTGTGTGACATATGTGGTACGACTGAAGAACATAGGTAGCTAGAAGAAGGCGAAATTAATACATGATACTCAGTGGTCATGCAGCATGGCATGCATGGCTGATCTTTTCGTCATCGATCCGTTGAGTCTTGAGTGAATGACAAGCTGGTATATGTTAACAAGGAAAATACTGAATCCATTTGCAGATAATGGAAGAGGAAAACGAAAAAAAAACCAGTGTTTCGACCAAGTAAAACATGCTACTTGCCCTAGAATAATTGACAAAGAAAGCTGATGGAATTATTACCTCGTTGTTTAAGTCACGAAGGTACAGAAAAAGTCGCGTGATAATCACATCGCCTATGATAGAAGGTAACCCTAAGGCTAGTCACAATGGGGAGTAACTTAGACTAGTAACATGCATATGTTACTAGTCTATGTTACTACCTCTACAATGGGGAGTAACTTATGTGTGGTGTCATGCAAGCCTTCATTTATTAGTTTGTACACTCATCTTGTCTTGGAGTGTGTAATGTTACGGTAACTAGCTATGTTACCACAAGCACCTCTATTCTCATTAACTATGTGCCACATAAGCAAATTTGTCTTGAGATGTGTGATGTTACTAGCTAAGTTACTCCCATTGTGGCTAGCCTAATGCATTGTCATGTTCATACAGCAAGGTCTGTTTACCAAGCACAGCAATCTAAACATATCTCAGCATGTATTAATGGTGGTTGATTCAGCACGTATTCATTTCGGTCATCTGAACAATGTGGCTGGCTAACCTATTTATGACATAACATAGAGATGATGAAACCAAACTGACACACTATTCTGTGTTGGTAGCAGCAACATGGGGTCTGAGATCTAACTCCGTTATGACTATTCTTAGACATGTACTGGTAGGCAATACCACTGGTTTTATTAGGACAGCACATGCAAGAAAGAGAGATATGACCAACCTGAACCGTAAAGGCACAGTCTATGATGAAGTGTTGATTTCATTCAATAGAAGAGTAGGTTTACAGGATGTTTTGGGATATTCCTAATCTCCAATGGTATCAATGAGATTCAAATGGGGACAAGAAGAAAACACAAAATACCGTTGTTGGACATGTTACAAACACAATGAACTCAATCAAGTATGGGATGTGAGTGTAACAGTGACACTCACCAATAGACGAGTAGACTGCAGACCATGTCCCAGTATTAAAATCACCGAATAGTACAGGCTACAAGGGGAACCAATCAACTCGTGCAATACCAACTTACATAGCAGGTGTTACCTATAAAATCTGGTAAAATTCTAGCATAAAAAGAAGATAAAAAGATGCATACGATCCAACCGTTGTAACAGATACGTGGTCAAAACTTATTGAATCTGCAACTGAAGTCAGATTTTGCAACGTTTTAACCTCCAAAGGCTCCTGGAGCAGCAGTTGACTAGACACATTTATATGTGTTTTCAGTGTCATGTCACCACCTTCCATAGAAAGAACAGAGACCGCGTGATTCTGGTTTACAACTTATGTGCACTATCCTACATCAATCCTAACAATAGGGCTATCAAGGATTAAAGGGTCAACCATATTTGTTGAAAGTAACTACTCATTTAACACCTGAGACTTCATCTTGCTTGTCTCAGGCTCATGGCCATCCAGGAGGCAGAGTTGTATACCAAACAATGATTTCCTTCCCCTGGAGAAATTTTTACATTATGTACTTCTACTATCAGATAATTGTTCCATAACTCCATTTAACATATGATTTAACTACATAGCAAGGCACGGTGCTGATCTGCATTGCTAGCATACAGCAAATCATCACGCTAATCAGTAATACATAGCAGCTTTAATATGAACTAAAGTGGCAAAACAGCTGATTTTATGTTTTTTCATGTGCAAGAGTAATAGTGTTGACCAAAATAATATTAATAACATCTTAAGTTCCAGATGGCATAGTCTTATCACTGTACATCTGGGGAAATATAAACATTGGAAACTGAGTGGAAAAGATCAAGAAGTGAACAAACTAACATCTTCAGAATAACCTGCTTGGTTTTATGGGCTTGGCACAATATGTTAGTAATATGAAACCAAGATGGTAATAAAATATTTTAAATTGCTAGTGTACATCATCAAGTGGAGATGTGTGGTAAAAGTGAGTGGAATATCCAGCAACTGACGAGTTTGAAGGTGCGTACAAAATGCATTGAGTTCATGTCTTCTCAGGTTTTCATGGAATTGGGTATCCCTGAACCCAACCCCCATAGCATGACTAGGATGAACTGGATTTGCAGAAATACTTCAAACTACCAAAGAAATGCACTTAATCCAACAGTAATGGAATATTGTCAAAATCAGGTGAGCACATACTATGATTATTAAATTAATTACACAGCTTTACAAGCTAAAAATTATGATTTACTCGCACGAAACAAATAGCAACTAGAACCAGTTCTTTTTTCCAACAATGCAAGTGTTGCACAACATTCCATTGAGAAGAAGAAATAAACAGTTGGGTACAACCAAGTTCAAGTACCATTGAAACGGTATTTCGGAACAAAGAGAACAAGTGAAACGAAAAGAAACTACCAGGGACTATTACAGCTCTTAGAGAACTAGTACAAACTGCATGCAGACTCCCATGTTAGCTACACTTACATTCATGAAAAGATTACATTCATGCAAAGAAACGGTACTGCAATCTGTCCATAGATTCATATATCGCTCACAGCCTCCAACAGTATGACATATGGCAACTTCCTCTCAAATAGTTTATATCAATTAATCTAGTGTTTTTCTTTGCTTTTCAGAATTTTACAAGAACACAGGAGGTCATTTACTTACACTCATATTGTACCTATAACAGATAATGTTCTGCAAGGATAATGGGAAAAAATGCAATCCAGACAGCCGAGAAGTATGGTATTTGGCTACGGGTATGACTAAATAGTACATATCGAGTAATAAACTCGTGTCGATTATCATTGTTTAGTGTCATCAGCAGTTGCAAAAGTCTCCAATTATCAGCTAGTTTCGCATGCATATACAAGTTGACCATACCTGAATAGATACAGGAAGGATAGAGCATCGGGTTACAAAATTGGTGTTCCTAAATCTACCAATAGTCTCCACAAGAGCAGACCCCATCCTCAAAGTGGTGGAAACGATTTAGATCTCTGAGTATGATCCGCCTATTAAAGAGCATAGAGACAAGCTTTGCCATCGAATGACAATCTGGACATACACGAAGGTTCTTGACAACACGGAGAGTAGTTCCTGGAGATGTATTCAAAAGCCCGAAAGAAATTGCCAGCTTCTCGCTATGGTATCTTAGGCTTGTGGCCTTCTCTCCTCACCCATTTCAACATGAAAGACATGAGACGTATTAGGGACATAACCAACAAGTTTTAGCTGTTCAATCACTTCATCAACCATTCGGCGTGCATCTTGAGATTGTGGGTGTCTTCCATCTCCTGCAAAGAACTCATGAACCCTATTATCTATCTCAATTGAGCTACAGCCTGGCACCTTTACCACCCCTTTTCATTCATCAGCTTCCTTACCCTGTTCATCTCTTCCCATTTCCCAGTGTTAGCGCACAAATTCGAGTATATTACATAGTCACCACCATGTGAATCATCCAGCTCAAGAATCCTCTCAAAGACACGTTTTCCAAGATCAGCATCTCCACGGCTTCCACAAGCAGAAAGCAACGTCCTCCATAAGATGGGGGTGGGCTTTATCGGCAGTTCATCAATGAACTTGTAAGCCCTTTCAAGCTGACCTGATCGAGCTAGCAAATCAGTCACACAACCGTAGTGCTTTATCCCAGGAATGATCCCATACTCTCTCATGCTGTCGAAGTACTGGAGCCCTTCGCTCACCATGCCAGAATGGCTACAGGCATAAGCACACCTATGAATGTAACCTCGTCAGGCTTTATCCCTTGCTTCTTCATCTCTTCGAATAGTGAAATGGCTTCCCTGCCATAGCAGTGGTTAGCATACGCCACAATCATCACGGACCAAGCTTGCCTATCTCTTGATTCCATCCCCTCGAACACACTGACGGCTTCCTCCAAGCTCCCACACTTTCCATACATATCGATTAGTGCAGTGTTGACCTTCACGAGGGAATCGAGCCCTACCTTCCTGACATACTCATGGATCCACCTCCCCAGCTCCAGCGCTCCCAGCAATGCACACGCCGAGAGCACGCTGGTCAGTGTTACGGACGTCGGCTTGAGCCCTTCGCCTGCATCTCCCGGAACAGCACCAGTGCCTCCCCAGGCCGGCTGCTCCTCACGGCCGCGGTGATCATCGCGTTGTACGAGACCACGCACTCCCCGTCCACGCTGCCGAACATCGCGCGCGCGGCCCCCGTGTCCCCGCACTCCGCGTACATGTTGATCAGCGTGGGCAGGACGTACTCGTGCTCCGCGGCGCCGACCTTGACCGCCACGCCGTGCGCCTGCCGGCCCTCCTCCCCGGCCCGCGCGGCCGCGCACGCCTTGAGCAGTGACACGAAGGTGTACGTGTCCGGCACGACGCCCTCCTCCAGCATCCGCACGAACACCCCGCCGCCTCCGCGAAGGCTGCGGCCCCGGCCGAGCGGGCGTACCCGCGCAGCAGCGTGTTGTACCAGACGACGTCCCCGGGCTGGGGATTCTGTCGAACACCTGGCGTGCGTACGCGAGGTGGGCGGGCACGGCGCCCTGCTCTGTGCAGAGCGTAAGGAGCCTGGTATGACGGCCGGGTGCGCGCTGAGGCCGGACTTGACGGCGGCGGCGTGCAGCTGGGCGAGCGCCCGGAGGCTCGTGCACTGCGGGAGGTAGGAGAGGAGCGGGTGGGGTGCGGGTTCCTGATTTGGCGGGAAGGAAGGGGTCGGCGTGGCGGTTAGAGGCGAGGACGACATGGCCGATGGCCGTCGTGTTGTCTATCCTCCGGCGAGTGTGCGGCGAGTGGATCGTCTCCTTGTCATCCGGAGAAGATTACACGGCGTTGGATGCTCTGGGGCTTGTGCTTACATGTGGGCCCAATCGGTCAGAGTCCAGAAAATAAATTCGAATTCTGAATATATGTTAAAAAATTTTTTTGAAAAAATGTGGCTCTCAGTATTTTTTTCAAATGTTTACCATTTACGTACTTATATTCAATTTTGGTTTGATGTTGCTAATAAAAACCATGTGAAAACGATGTTCGCTTAGAACAATGAACATTAGTGCTGTACGAGAATTTCATAATGAAAAATTCGAATAATACGAGTTCCCATAATTATATTTTCCATGGATATGAAAATTTTCCACCACTCAACAACTCTATTATGTCAACTAGTTGTCACCCTCACAATGATGTTTGGCAAGCATGCAGTTGTCCATTGTTTTTCCCTTCTTAGCAGCACCCATCCTCTCTGGCTCATTCATGTCTCTTGCAGCGACGAGGAGGATGTGTCTTTGCTCGTCGCCATCTCAAATCGTCTGAAGATGCATGGGCAAAGCATGATTTTTCCCCATTATCTAAGAGATTGCCTATTTGATTCGTAGGATAGGAAAATCGTAGGAATAGGAAAATCGTAGGATTCTAATGTCATGTACCCTCCAATCGTATAGGATTTTGCATGCACCATAATTTGTTTGATTCCACCAAAGAAATTGTAAAATGAGTTTGAAGTGAATGTTGGATTTCCTATGGGAAGTAGTACAACAATTCCTATAGTAATTTTTCCTGTAGGATACAATCCTACAAATCAAATGACCAAGATAGGAAATTTTCCTATAGGATTCATTTCTCCACAATTCTTTTTGGAAATCCTTTGTATCAAACAGGCCCTCGATTGTTCAATATTTGTGAAATCATTATGTGATAATTTGTTACAAATATTCAACAACTCGTGTAGTCATTGGCAAAGGTTTGATGTGATCTTACTAATAAACGGTGGCATCACATGTAGTCATGTCCGAAGCGCACTAAAAGCAATGTCCTTCAAGTGGAAACATTACATGAGGACATTATGGTGGAACGGCGACCTTTCTATTTCCTCTCGGCCAATGTGCCTAAAGGGGGGTTGTGGCTCTGCATCGCGACGTCCATGGTCTTCCATGGAAGATTCGTCGTCCCAAGTGACGTTGTTCCCGGCGGCGGCGACGTGCTCACGAGGAAGATGCTTTGTAACCGATTTGCTTTCTCCATAAGGTTTTTATGGTCCTCATTGCAAAAGTCTAGGACCGTTATGTAATTTCCTGTTTTCTTCGTGTCTTATTGTAAGATTTATTGTTTTTATCATAACGTAAGAGTGGTCAAGGCCCTTCGAGGCCCTTCTTGTGTTAAAAAAAAATCAGGGCACGCCGAGAGCAAGCTGGTCAGTGTTACGGACGTCGCCTTGAGTCCCTTTGCCTGCATCTCCCGGAACAGCACCAGCGCCTCCCCAGGCCGGCTGCTCCTCACGGCCGCGGTGATCATCGCATTGTACGAGACCACGCACTCCCCGTCCACGCTGCCAAACATCGCGCGCGCGGCCCCCGTGTCCCCGCACTCCGCGTACATGTTGATCAGCGTGGGCAGGACGTACTCGTGCTCCGCGGCGCCGACCTTGACCGCCACGCCGTGCGCCTGCCGGCCCTCCTCCCCGGCCCGCGCGGCTGCGCACGCTTTGAGCAGCGACACGAAGGTGTACGTGTCCGGCGCGACGCCCTCCTCCAGCATCCGCAGGAAAACCCGCGCCGCCTCCCCGAAGGCTGCGGCCCCGGCCGAGCGCGCGTACCCGCGCAGCAGCGTGTTGTACCAGACGACGTCCCCGGGGCTGGGGATTCTGTCGAACACCTGGCGTGCGTACGCGAGGTGGGCGGGCACGGCGCCTTGCTCCGTGCAGAGCGTAAGGAGCCTGGTAACGAAGGCCGGGTGCGCGCTGAGGCCGGACTTGACGGCGGCAGCGTGCAGCTGGGCGAGCGCCCGAAGGCTCGTGCACTGCGGGAGGTAGGAGAGGAGCGGGTGGGGTAGCGGGTTCCTTGATTTGGCGGGAAGGAAAGGGGTCGGCGTGGCGGTTAGAGGCGAGGACGACATGGCCGGCGTGTTGTCTATCCTCCGGCGAGCGTGCGGCGAGTGGATCGTCTCCTTGTCATCCGGAGAAGATTACACGGCGTTGGATGCTCTGGGCTTGTGCTTACATGTGGGCCCAATCGGTCAGAGTCCACTAAATGGAAATAAATTCGAATTCTGAATATATCTTAAAAATCTTTTTTTTGTTGAAAAAATGGTGGCTCTCAGTATTTTTTTCAAAATGTTTACCATTTACGTAGTTATATTCAATTTTGGTTTGATGTTGGTAATAAAAACCACATGAAAACGATGTTCGCTTAGAACAATGTACATTACCGTGCTGTACGAGAATTTCATAATGAAAATTTCGAATAATACGAGTTCCCATAATTATATTTTCCATGGATATGAATATTTTCCACCACTCAACAACTCTATTATGCCAACTAGTTGTCACCCTCACAATGACGTTTGGCAAGCAGGCAGTTGTCCATTGTTTTTTCCCCTTCTTAGCGGCACTCATCCTCTCTTGCAGCGACGAGGAGGAGGTGTCTTTGCTCGTCGCCATCTCAAATCGTCTGAAGATGCATGGGCAAAGCATGATTTTTTTTTCCATTATCTAAGAGATTGATTGTTCAATATTTGTGAAATCATTATTTGATAATTTGTTACAAATGTTCAACAACTTCGTGTAGTCATTGGCAAAGGTTTGATGTGATCTTACTAATAAACGGTGGCATCACATGTAGTCATGTACGAAGCGCACTAAAAGCAATGTCCTTCAAGTGGAAACATTACATCATGACATTATGGTGGAACGGCGACCTTTCTATTTCTCTCGGCCAATGTGCCTAAAGGGAGGCTGTGGCTCTGCATCGCGGCGTCCATGGTCTTCCATGGAAGATTCGTCGTCCCAAGTGACGTTGTTCCCGGCGGCGGCGACGTGCTCACGAGGAAGATGCTTTGTAACCGATTGCTTTCTCCATAAGGTTTTTATGGTCCCCTTTGCAAAAGTCTAGGACCGTTATGTAATTTCCTGTTTTCTTCATGTCTTATTGTAAGATGTATTGTTTTTTATCATAACATAAGAGTGGTGAGGGCCCTTCGAGGCCCTTCTTGTGTTAAAAAAAAATCAGGACATAGCGTGATTACGAGGAAAACACCATAGAACGTGAGTGGAGTTCGCGGTCACGGGAAACCGAGAACATAACCTTGCGTAGAAAGAATATTATGCTTTTAGTTGAGACAAATACGATGTGAAACCTAGGATATGATTTCTTGTGAGCTTGTGTACAATCACACAACCAATGAATTGTTGTATCCACGTGACATTTACATTCACTTTCGCACCAAAAAAACTTCCGCTGGTCCGAACTTGGTTACTCCCAAATGTTGGCTTTGTGTAGCTCACAGACCTTATGATTTTTGTTTTGTTTTTGTTACTCCTATAAAACATGTTTGGTGGTGTCGAAAGAACCCATGGCATGGCAGATGTCCACGGTCAAATCAAATCATACCCCACACGATTTGCACGAGGCGTAAAGCAAAAAAGGTGAAATGCACTGCACACACACATAGAGCGAGAGAGACAAAAAGGCAGAGGCTTCATCTCGACTGGGTCAACACTAGCGCATGCATGCACAGGGGTCGTCGTCGGCGCAACAACCAAACCCATATCTGCGTAGTACCTGATCCGGATAGATTATTAGAGCAGGTGGAGCCTCGAGGCGCGCGCCGAGCCAGAGCCGGTACTGCACGATACGCGGGTGACAAGACAGCTCTCTCCTTTGCCATGCCATGCTGCTAGTGCTACCCGGGTGAAAAGGCGACGACTTCTCCACCGGCGTCAAATTTTCAAGCATAACTTGTGGGTAATAGAACCGTTATCCCAAATTAATAAATCTTTTGCCATGATAGTCTTCTCTGAAGAGAAGTTCTCCTTTTATCGCGTCCCTAAAATAAAAGCAAACCAATACTAATAGGGGAAAAGTTGGAGAGGTTAAATTCTGCGCTCGCACACAGAGAAATTGACCAGTGGGGCGATCTAGCATGCCTCCCTAGTTCTATAGAGCTCGAAACATGACTGCGTGACACGCTCTCGTAATTTCACATGACACATGCTAAGAGGTACACAGTGAACGCTCGGCCTGTTATCGAGCGGGCCAGGGTGTCCGCCCTAAAAGGATAACCTCCTAACTGAAATTTTGCAAAACGACAAACCAATTTTGAAGAGAAAAAAGAAGCTCACTAAATATCGAAAATGAAAATTTCAATTAAGAAGAAAAGAAAGAATTCGCAAGAAGCCGAGACCACGTCGTCCTGCGACAGCGACTCTAGTGTGATTGATGGCAACAGATATCCATCCCTCTCCCGGAGAAAAAAGAAGCGCCATAAACAAATCCCATCTCCAACGAGACCAGTACTCGTAGCAGCAGTATAATCTATCCATTGGCTGGATCGATTCACACCGGTCGAAATTTTTTATCCGCGCAATTATCTCCTTGGCCCGCTCATGCGTTTGTTGCTTTGCAAGTTGGATGCAATTGATCCCTGTCCGTGGGGTCTGCCCTGCAAGGGAAGAAGGAGCGGAAGGAGGCTGCTTGGCTGCCACCATCTTTATCGGCTGGATTCCTTCCCTTCTCGCTTCCTTCCTTTCGGGCTTCTCCGAGAACCACCTCGCCCCCTCCCTCCTCCCCACCATGGTCCCCGGGCATCAAGCCTTTTAGCGCACACAAGATTCAATCTGCTCCTGCTCTCCCCTGCCGCTGCGTTCTTGCCGCACAGATTTGTCCCCCTTTTCTTGGCCAAGGCCCTTGCTTTGGTTAGGCGGTTCCGAGGTTTTCTTGATCCAGTTCCGCGGTGCTGTGCTGGCGAGCGAGGCGCTGCTTGGGGTGAAGCAAGATTGCCGCCGCGCGCGGCCGCAGCATTCCTGGGCCGCCTCGATCTGCGCCGGGGTCAGATTTGATTGGCGTGGCGTGTTCTTGGAGACGTACACCGGGGCTCCGATTCGGCGGCGCGTCCCGGCGCGCTCCGGTTCCCCCACTTTGATGAGGCTCTCGCACTGTGAGAGCAACTGCGCCGACCCCCTCTGCTACATCCCTTGCCTCCCCAAGTCCAAAGATGCATCTCCGGGTGGCGCGGACGCTCTCTCCTCCGCGGCCCCCTGCCCGGTCGGCGCCGCCGTCACCGAGGACAAGCCGCCTCCGGTCCAGAAGATCGAGGCAGTGGAGTCAGAGAAGGACGACGAGGAGGGCGGGAAGGATGGGGACGGCGAGAAGACCCTGGCGGCGGCGCTGCCACCACCGAAGAGCAACCTTAAGAAGCCCAATTGCGACGACGGCGGCGTGTGTGCACCCAAAGGCAATGTGAAGTGGCTTGATTTGCTGGGGAAGGATCTTACCGAGGTCAAGGAGTTCGAGCCAAGGTATAATTCCATTTTCCTCTATTGCTCCATGAACTTGCTTGGATGATGAATTTGGCTGTGAGACCTGGATCGTTTTTGCCTAGTTGCCGATTCATGGGTGAATTATTGTCTCGTGACGTGTATGCTGTTCCATTTCAATTAATTAGGCGAATGTTTTGCATGCCCTTAGTTTAGTAAGCCAATCTTTCTACCGGACCTGATCTTCCTGAATATTAAATCACAGTATGTTGTGTAGAGGGTTGACATACGAGAAAACCATTCCCCAGTGCAAGAGGTGTCCTTTTTAATCTATTGCCCCCTTGAATGATGTCCGACATTGTTTTGCTCTTCCGAGAAATCAGCTTCTTGAGAGTAGGAGGGGACAGGTCACCCAGGGTTATACAACTTGAGATACTCAATGATAATATTTACTTAACACATCTAAAGGTCTTACAGCCCCAGCAGTTCGAGAGACATTGTTGTCATGTTCTGCAGTGCAATAAGCATGGCCTTGGTGGAGAGTAAATTTACTCTTTCTCTTGCATATATGACCAGATCAGTTTTATACACGTGTTGAACTGGTAGTTGATGACCAGATCAGTTTGAATTGGTACATGTCTTGGTGGAGAGTAAATATTTGTTTACTCGTAGATGATGTGATCGATTTTATACATAAATGGTGGACTTGACTTTTTGTAATGAGTTATTTATTTCGAGAATTTAGCTTTGATTTCTTAAACATATTGTCATCAAGTTATGTATACTGTGATCAAGTATTCTTCTAGACTCTGAAGGCCATCATCCTGAGCATAATAACAAAGTAGTGTGTGTGCTTTAATTTTCAACGGTTCAACCTGAGTATAATAACATAAATAATTGATAGTTTGGGGCTATACCTGGTCTATTTATACCCTTAATTTCAGACCTTATTTCGTTAGTGCTTTTCTGTGTCAAAAGCATTGTAATGACTTGCAGGTCTTTGCAGAAACATGTAATGTAGCCTTGTCAGTAGTAGTGTACCAATCAAACTGTAAAGTGACCGATCGTCACTATGTCCCAACAAGAAAATTCCTGACCGCCTCATTATTTCGCTTTCACCTTTGATAAGTGACAACATTAGTTGTAGTTCAGTTCAGGAAATGCTTTCTAGATCTGTATCATGATTGCCAAAATGAGTGTCCTGTTCCTATCCACCACTTATATCTTGAAGGAAGTAACAAAACAACAAAGTGAACTTCGTATCTGCTCCTCATTGCCACAATAGGGATGGCATATTATACAGAAATAAACCCTCGAGCAACGTTACTACCTTCTAGAGATGATTCTTTTTCTCATGGCTGCCTAAACTCACACTCTGTCTCCAATGATTACAGCGAATCTGGAGACTCGATGGATGACGGGGATGGCATGTCAGGATGTGTTTGCGTCATCCAATGAACCAAGAAGGATCTTCCTAGAGACTCATGTAAATTCTGTGAAAATTAAGGGGTGGAGCATTTGTTGCCTGTACCAGTTTCATCAGTACATGCCGCCATATCTCAGATCTGTGCGTGTGTGTGCTTGGGTCGATGGGCGTGGAGCTTTGTGTGCTGGAACGAGTGATACGTTTGGCACTCTCCCGGTGATGTAGTTCAGAGTATTGCGGCCGCTGCTGTAAAGTTTTCATACAAAGATATTCAGTCAGAAGACATAGATCATGTTTTGTTCACTTGAAGAAGAAGATGAAGGAGAACAAAAGATGATGGACATGATTATGTATGTTGGAAGACTTTTGCACATGGGTGCGCCCACTATCTCGTGCCAAAGAGAAGTGTACTTTGCACATTTTGGAAAATTGATAAGATTCGTAGATGTACAACATGCTGGTGGATCATGTGCACTGGAAAATATTTCGTGGAAAAAAGTATATGATTTATTGTGGCTGAAATTTGGCCAGCCAACTTTTCGGCAAGCCTAATTGCTTATCAAATTGGCAGTGGACTGGTTGGTGCCCCATCAATGTGCAGCCACAGTTGCTTTGCCGGAAATTGGCACTCAAGACACAAGTTGATTTGCCATTATTTAGTGTGTGAATTAAATGCCAGCCATACAAGCCAAATTTGCTAAAATGTTGGCAAAGTTTGGTGTCGCCGATGATGGGTTTTACCAAAAGCTGGCATTGGCAACCTGAGGCTGAAAAGGGGAACTGTAAAAAGGGGGGGCTGCTGGTGCTGGCGCATTTTGTTTTTGTTTTTTGCAGTTCGCAAATGGCGATTGTTCTGTTTTTCACAAAGGAGAAAACCTTTTATTTTATTTTCATTTTCCGAGGGTATGTTGTGCCGTTTGCAATTCTATATGGCCCAGTGGAAATACGAGCTGGGCCGTGGCCATCTCAATCAGGCCGTCGCATCTTTTGCCTCTATCAGGCCAAGCCCACGGGCTGCGGCCGAGAGAGAGAGAAGGTGTGACTTGTGATGTGAGCTTGGTGCGCCTTGGCGCGGTGGAAACGGGAGGAGACAGAGGAGACAGCGCAAGCAAAGCATGCAGATGGCCTTGAGCTTCCTGCTCTCCCCGCCGCCCCCTTCGCTCCCCAACCCCGCCGCGGCCGCCGCCTCCACTTCGTACCTGGTGGCAGCGCACCACGGCCTTCGCCGCCGCCGCCCGCCGGAACCTCGCTGCCGCTGCGGCCGCTCGCCGGGGATAACATCCGCCACCACCACCACCAGCAGCTCCGGCGACCGCGGCTCCTGCGAAGAGGAGGCAGAATCCTCAGCCGCCGTTCGTAGCCCCCTCGAACTCGACGGGGCCGCCTCCTCCGCGGACGGCCAAACCGGTGAGCCACGCGAACTCTGCTTAACTGACGACTGACGTTATCTCTGAAGACATTTCGCGGGTGTTCCTGTGGTTGAGGAAATTTTGGAGGAGAGGTGCTGTATCGTAGTAAAATGGTAGAGGAAAACCATGCCAAATCAAGTACCGGAGTGCTACAACCATGATTTTCGACTCATTACTTGCTGAATGCCTGCCTGAAGTCATACCGCAATATCATATACTAGGTGCCTTGAAATGTGTTGTGTTGATCCATCAAAACGTAGGGGATCGCTTCGAAAAAAGGGGATTAACATACACTTATCGAAAGGATTGTTGCCATATTTCTTTGAGTGTGCCGTGCATTAGTGATCATTATAACATGGTGTCTGCTCTCACCGGATCGTCCGGCTGCCGGCTTAAGTAATTTATCACTGGAGCTGGAGTTTTTTTTGCTAAATATATAGACAAAGCTACTTGTAAGATTTAGTTCGCAAGACTGTTGTAAGAAGCATTATCATTCCTACCATGTTGCCCTACTGTAGGAAGTGAGGCGCCAAGAGATGATGCAACTTTGGCCGAAGGGGACACTAGGAATGGGGAATTTGGGAGATGGCAAAAGAATCAAAGCAGCACAGATGGTTCTTCCAGTAGCATGTCCAAGTCAGGCTACTCCAAAGCATTTGGCGTGGATCTGTCCCCTGATAACGTGGCTGTTGCCACTGTTTACTTTGTGCAAGGAGTTTTAGGTCTTTCCAGACTTGCTGTCAGTTTTTACTTGAAAGATGATCTCCAGCTTGATCCAGCAGAGGTATGACGGTCAGCATCTTTGATTTCTTGCTGTAGTTATAACCTTTTCTCAAGTCTCTTCAGTTGAGCATAACCAGAGTATGAGTGCATCCAGTGAATTACCCTGTTAGGGGCTTATTTCTTTCTGCTAATGTTTTAAGCCTTTGGCAATACGTATTGGCACAGAGATTAAGTTGGTTCCTGTTGTCTAGACTGCAGTTATAACTGGTTTCTCAGCCTTGCCATGGTTGGTCAAGCCTCTCTATGGTTTTATCAGGTCTGGCCGAAATACCAAATCCCTCTGTTATGTTGTATGTACTTAAATTGTGACTATGTATTGTTTTGATAAACGATGCAGTGATTCCGTCCCTCTCTTTGGATATCGAAGAAGGTCGTACCTCATTCTATCAGGAATCCTTGGAGCCATTTCATGGAGTTTTATGGCAACAATTGTGGATGACAAGTACAGTGCAGCGCTCTCTATTATTCTTGGATCTCTTGCAGTCGCCTTCTCTGATGTTGTAAGTGAGAGCACAAAAAGTTTGTTCACAATTTTGTTATTACATCCTTTGAAGTCATCATGATTCATGAATGCTGCGGGTGCAGTAGTTAGTTATTTAGTTTGTTTAATCCTTCACATTCAGAAAGCTGATAGTCTGGTTTAGGGGTTCAGCCTACAGCGTGAGCTAGTCCACAAAGGACAATCTGATCCAATGATTTTTCTGTTTCAAATTAAACTACACCATACTTTCTGTTAGTAATAATGTATCTTTATATGTAAGCACTTCTAGTTTAGCAAACTTTGGGCTATGGTTGCTAGCATTTTTCATTCAGTTTTGCCCATTCCCTGGAGAAGCAGTCATTGGACAAGGTTTGAACAGTATCTCGGCGTACATGCTATCATGACACGTAGCCTGATAATAGGAGTATTATTATGTAATTCATGATGCTCCAAATAGATGTTGAACTGGTCTTTAAATTTTAAGAACTCAAGTAGACCATAGTTTCATTTTCTTCATTTTTATTGTTGTTCTGAGAACTCAACCCGATATGGAGAAAATCTCAACCTGTACCATGCAGTCATCTTTGTGTTTGACCCATGTCAGGATAATAGTGTTTGTTTTGTGCGTAACTGAAAATACTGCAGGTGGTTGATTCCATGGTTGTTGAGAGAGCTCGAGGCGAGTCACAGAGTACATCTGGATCTCTCCAGTCACTATGCTGGGGATCCTCAGCCATTGGAGGAGTTGTGAGTGCATACTTCAGTGGTTCACTAGTTGATACTTATGGTGTAAGGTTTGCTCCTTACCAAAGGAACATAGTAAAAGCTAATGAAAACTCTGCATATTACAGCTCACTGATAAGGTGTTTCCCTAAATGCAGATTTGTCTTTGGTGTTACGGCTTTTTTACCCCTGATGACATCTGCTGTCGCAGTTCTTGTAAATGAACATCGTTTGCCTTCAAGGGAGCGTTCAATCTCATTTTCAAGTTCAGGATTAATTGAAAGCTCTAGGCAGCAGATCAGTCAGATTTGGACTGCAGTAAAGCAACCGAACATTTTCTTGCCCACACTGTTCATATTCCTTTGGCAAGCAACACCTCAGTCAGATTCTGCCATGTTTTATTTTGTGTATGTTTCACGAACTCAAGATTTGGTCATTTTGGTTGCTACAAATTGTTGTGTTAGGCATAATTTTTTATATTATCTGAACACAATTTTGGATTCGTAAGGAAAACCAAGTTTAAGATACCAAAATTATATATTTATTATAGCTGGCCGTTTCATGTTGCATACCTTTTGCTTATCCTGCATCCTCAATTTGAATTGAAGAGATCGCATCCAATGCTACAATTCAGTAGTCAAGACTTAAGAGTGCTGGTCCATGAAGTATAGGAACCACTGTTAGTAGCCGATTCAGTTTCCATGGGGTATAATGATTATGACCTATCAAAGTGATTAACTTTTCTGTATGCTTCTCTCTGAAGTAATATATTCGCACTTAGTTAGCACGTTATCAATTATGATAATGAAGTTGTTTTTGTTCACTGAATACATTTCATCATTTTGCATATACCTAGATGATTAAATGGTGTAAAACTCTAATTACAAAAGGGAAAACATGACTGTAAATTGCTATTTACTTGTATGCGCGTACATTATGGTTTTGTGTGGTTGACACCTTTTTAAAATGGCTGTTTTTTATATGCTACTTCTGATGAATTTCAGCATAAATAAGATTGGTTTCACTCCAGAGTTTCTAGGGCGTGTCACACTCGTTACATCTGTTGCATCCTTACTAGGCGTTGGAATATACAATTCGTTTTTGAAGGCAGTTCCACTGAGAAAAATCTTTCTCGTGACGACGATTTTAGGTTCTGCCCTTGGAATGACACAGGTCTTCTTCTGTGCTTACTCTGGTAGTGCTGCTGTAATCATTGTTGTCAAACATGCTTATTGGTTTGTGTCGTTCCAGGTTCTTCTTGTCACTGGGCTTAATAGGAAGCTTGGGATAAGTGATGAGTGGTTCTCCATTGGGGATTCCTTGATTCTCACAGTCCTTGGTCAGGTATGAAAAAAACTGTTGCAATAACTTGTTTATTTGAGGGCAAACCATTTGCTTGTTGGTGGTACTTGGTCTTTTGCGCCTGGTCTTGGACCCTGTTCCACTCCTCCTTTTAATAATTATGATGTTTGCTGTGCAGGCTTCCTTCATGCCTGTACTGGTGCTGGCCGCGAGATTGTGCCCTCTGGGAGTGGAAGCGACGCTGTTCGCTACTCTGATGTCCATTTCCAACGCAGGAAGTGTCGCGGGTGGTCTGGTCGGCGCGGGCCTAACTCAGTTTCTGGGAGTCACCAAGGACAACTTTGAAAATCTGGGTCTGCTGATTGCTGTATGTAACCTTAGTTCTCTGCTCCCTCTGCCTCTTCTGGGCCTCCTTCCAGATGAATCACCCGATGCCAGTAATGAGCAAACATAAGTCGATTGAGTACCCTAGCTAGCTTTTCTGAAAGATGAGACTCGGAGACAGTAAAATCCTGAATCGCCAATAGGAGATACTGGAGCTGACTATGGGCATTGGCGCAGTGCAGTTTTGAGCTGCGCTCCCAGTAGAACATGAAGTTCTAGATGACCTCACACCACACAGCCTTCTCCTGTAAATAAACTCAGACCATTACGGTCAAGTTTAATGGTAGTGTACGTGCATTTTGGAATTTGGATGAGTTATGTCTCCATTGTTTTCAGAGAAACGCTTTCTCTGGACAGAGGCGTTTGCCTCCCTGTTGCATATCCATTTTGAGATGTCAAAATAAATTTGCAAAAAAAGAAATCGTGCACAGATCTTTACATGCTATGTGTTCCATGTCGTTTCAAAGAAAACCAACATCTTTTGTGGTATGTATAAAGATAAATTTGTGTTAAAATAGGTCCTTCCATGAACATTCATTTCTTTCTTACACAGTAAAAAAGTGTCATTTTCTTGCAAAATGAAATTGTGAACATATAGAATGTGAAGATGTATCAGCTAAATTTTATTTCGAGATTTTGCAACATTTAATATACTCCCTCCGTTTCTAGATATAAGGTGTATTAGTTTTTCAGAAAAAAATCCAAAATGAGGGGTGTAAGTTGGTTTTCTATTTAGTGAATTACTCCGTACTTGGTTGCTCAAGAAAACGTAACCGCCGCCGAACTGATGAGACAAGAATCGCAGACTCAACTCCACCCTAGTTCCTGGCCACGCCTCGCGCGCCGATCCATTCGAGACAGCTCCGTCCCCATGAAATCCGCGACTGGCTGTTTCACATGGCGTGTATATAATGTGCAAGCTCCGGCCGCCACTAAGCATCGGTGAACTAAGCTAAACATCTCTGCTCCCTCGCTTTGATCACGATGAAGCTCAGTGCAGCGATCGCCTTCATGGGCTTCGCCCTCCTGCTGCTCAACCGCGTCGAGTCTCGTCTAGGGCTCGGGCACCACCCGCCAGGACAGGGGCACCACCCACCCGGACATGGGCACCACCACCACAAGCACTTCCCCTTCTTCATCTTCGGTGACTCCTTCGCCGACACCGGCAACCTCCCCCGGCAGGACGATAGCTGGCCGGTGCTGTCGCGCCAATGGCATTACCCCTACGGCGGCAACGGCCGCTTCTCCAACGGGATAGTCGAGTCCGACTTGATTGGTACGTAGGTGACTAATTCATCTATCTCATGCGATCTGTGCATGCATTTCAATCGACGCCCCTTTAATTTCTGTTGCAGCCAAGATGCTGGGGCAGTCGGAATCCCCTCCGGCTCACGCGCTCGGAGCTCACCACGGCAAGACCGGCATGAATTTCGCCGTCGGGGGCTCAGGGGTGTTCGAGGTGCCACAAGAGAAGCCCACCCTCGGCATGCAGGTCGACTCCTTCTTGTCGCTCGTCGAGGCTGGAAGCATTAAGAGAAAGCGTCTTGCACGCCGATCCGTCGCGCTCGTCGCCGTCTCCGGCAACGATTATGACCGTGTCGGCGCCAGGGGATTCAGGGAAGTAAGTATATATCTCCAGCACACATGGAATGAGTGAACGATACACATCACTAACCAACTCGTCCACTAATCTGCGCGCATGCATACAGATCACGGCTTGGGTCGACAAGGTGACGGAGGAGATCGTCGCGAACGTGGCGCGCCTGCAGCACATCGGCGTGCACAAGGTGCTCGTCAACAACCTGTACCCGCTCGGATGCGCGCCGTCGGAGTCAAGACGGACCAACCACACGAGCTGCGACGAGCTGGCCAACCAGGCCGCCGCGCTCCACAACCGTCGCCTCGCCGCCAAGCTCGCGGGCATGGACAACGTGCTCGTCGTCGACCTCAGCGACGCCTTCACCGGCATCCTGGAGCATCACGCCGACGGCGGCGGCGGCGAGGTGGCGCGTCACTTCGTCCACAAACTCACGCCGTGCTGCGAGAGCGTAAACCCTGGCGGGTACTGCGGGCAGCGGAAGGAGGATCCGAGCAACAAGGTTGTTGAAATGTACACGGTGTGCGACGACCCCGACGAGTACTTCTACTGGGATGACATGAACCCGACGCAGGCCGGGTGGGCGGCCGTCATGGCGCAGCTAGAGAGACCCATCGTGGAGTTTCTGAAGATGGAGTAGCTCTGCACGCTCGATACGAGTTACAGCATTCTCTTTAAACGGATTGAGTATTTACCATTTTAACTTAACCTGCCATGTATGTAAGCAGGGGTATATCCACCACTTAAGATCTATGATTTCAAAGTGATCGAACACGAATGAATCACCAGTTAATTACCAGTTGCCCCGTACGAGTTTCTACTTCTACAGTCCTGATTTGGCTCCCTTGGATTGCTCGCGAAATCACGTCATGTGGACATCTACTGTAAGTATGTAAGTTGTGGAGAAGTTGCACACCAGCCGTATGTTTGTACTCTCGATTCCATTGATTCGTTAAAACGAAACAAAATTTATTACACCATCTCTTCTGATTAGTAAGGTTTAGATCGAAAACACAACAAAGAGCCGAATTAACGTACTGATCACTATGCCTCCAATCTCTTTCCTTCAATTGAATGGCATGTTGAGCATTGGATGTCATGTCCATTTCTTAATTTTATCACGAAGCTAAATCACTTATATAATTTTATGTATAAAGTTGTGTACAACTGCGAGGATTTTTTGGGAGTGGTGGTGGGTGGGTGGGTGGGTGGGTGGTGGGGGGGGGGGGGGGGGGGGGGGGGGGTGTCCCTTGGTATGAGTGAAATACTCCTTCCGTTCGGAAATGTAGAGGAAAAAATATGGCCTGTTTCGGAAATGTAGGAAAAAATATGGGAGCGTAGGGAGGAACCCGGCATTTAATTAAGAAGAATGGTGCAACATTATCAAATTACTGGAAACGGCGGGGCACCACGACACGTTGTTGCGGCGGAATCACGACATGCTTCAGCGAACTGGAAACTATTGGTATTGCTGCTGTCTTTATTTTACTGCTCCTACTATTCTGCTACAGTTCCTACTATATTGCTGTTGCTACTGTTAATTGTGCCAAACAGTTTAATTCCAGCTGCAGCTCAACTGACACTCAGTTGCTAAAACTTATAAATATTCTTTAAGTTCCCTTGTGTCGAATCAAGAAATTTAGAATTTACTTCTCTCGAAAAATGTTGCGATCCTATATACTTGTGGGTGGTCACGCAACGTCTGCCTCCGACACATCGCTGGCCACCGTGCTCTCCTTGCGCCCACTAGGCATCGCTGAACTAAGGGATGGCGACAGGGGACGTCTTGATGGTCGTCGTCGCGCCCACGGCGTCGTTACACCCAAGCACCACCATCACCACGTCGCACCGGTGTGTGCTTTATCCGGACGCGTCGAAGTTGGCGACGACGGCCGCTGTGAGCAGGGCATCCAGTTATGCTATTGTTGCTGCTCTGGTCGCCTGCCCTTTTAGCTTGAGCCCAAGTCAATGATTCCAAGTCAACAACCATTCCAACTGAAATCGCCTCAAGGTTTACAATAGATCGGGTTTCAAAATTCCGGTGTGCTGATTTCCGGATTCGGAGTTGAGGGTTCAATGTTACTAAGATCTATAAGTTCGAAGTTAGATTTGGACTTTCTGCAAAAAAAAAACACTTTCTAATCCGCATATCAATCCGTTTACTCCCACACATATGCGACCAAAAAACAGCTCGGCGCAACAAACACTAGAAAGGGCGGGAGTCGGGACTGCCGCGATTTCCACGCGCGCCGCCGCACACAAAAACAAACCCGGAGAAATTTACGTCGAGTTAGCTCTATATATATACCTACTAACGCCACAACTCCCTTGAACACCTCCTCCTCCTCCTCAATCTCAAAGCGATCCACCACACCGTGTAGGATGAAGCTCACGCCCATCGCTGATCGGCTTGTCCCTTCCGCTTGATAACCCACAAGTATAGGGGGTGTATCGTAGTACTTTCGATAAATAAGAGTGTCGAACCCAACGAGGAGCAGAAGGTGTTGACAAGCGGTTTTGATGAAGGATTCACTGTAAATGCTCTCAGACAAGTTTTTAGGAGTTTTTGATATGACAGATAAATAAAGTACAAGTAAATAAAATGCAGTAATAATAGTTGCAGCGAGTGGCCCAATCCTTTCTACAGCAAAGGACAAGCCGGTTGTTGTACTTATAATGACCAAACGTTCTTGAGGACACACGGGAATATTGTCAAGTGCTTTCGCTTCATATAGTTGATTAATCTTCATTGTTTTGATAAGTGTTGTGTGGGTGAACCTATGCTAATGCACCGCCCTTCCTAGGACTAATACATACTTGTGATTATACCCCTTGCAAGCATCCGCAAATACAAGAAAGTAATTAAGATAAACTAACCACAGCCTTAAACTTTGAGATCCTGCTATCCCTCATGCATCGATATACCAACGGGTGTTCAGGTTTCTGTCACTCCGGCAACCCCACAATTGGCAAACGAATACACAATGCATTCCCCTAGGCCCATAAAGGTGAAGTATCATGTAGTCGACGTTCACATGACACCACTAGAAGAATAACACCACAACTTAAGCATCAAACCATTAAATATTACTCAACATAGTTCACTACTAACATCAAGACTTCTCCCATGTCCTCAAGAACTAAACGAACTACTCACAAGACATCATACGGAACATGATCAGAGGTGATATGATGATGAATAACAATCTGAACATAAACCTTAGTCCAATGGTTTCACCCAATAGCATCAATAACAAGAGTAATCAACACCGGGAGAGTTTCCCCTATGAAATAGACAAGATTCAGCCCTAGATGTTATAGCGGAGACGGGGTGCAGCGGCGGTGATGATGGTGTTGGCGGTGGAGATGATGATGATGATGATCCCGATGAAGTCCAGCTCGATGACGGTGATGATGGCGACGATTTCCCCCTCCGGGAGGGAATTTCCCCCGGCAGATTTCTTCCTGCAGGGGAGCTTTTCGCTCTCTGGTGTTTTCCGCCTCGTGGAGGCGGCGGAATATTTCGATGGCCTCCTCTGTGTGTTAGGGTTCCGAGGGGGTCAAGTACGCGAAGGGGGAACGGCTGAGGTGGGCCAGGGCCCCCAAACCACCTGCGGCGCGGCTGGGGGCCCCGCGCCAGCAGGTGAGGAGGGCCCACCTTGGCCCTTCTCAGCTCCCCTTTTGGCCTCCTCCATCTTCTGGTAAAATAGGAACTTCCATATGTCTCCTTCGATTTATTGATCTTCAGAAATAGTGCATCTCGACGGTGCTTTTTCCAGCAGAATCCTGACTCCGGTGTCCAATTCTCCATTATTCATCAAACATGCAAAATAGGTAAAATAACATAAGTAACACTTCTAAATATGAAATATATCGATGAATAGCAGTAAATTATGATATAAAATAGTGATGCAAAATGGACGTATCAACCCCCCCAAGCTTAGACCTCGCTTGTCCCCAAGCGAAAACTGAGCTCAGTAAACATGACCACAAGTTTATGGAGCAAAGTGTCGATAAATAAAATACGGACAAGAAGCATCACATTCATTGATACACAAGTCATTCTAGACAGCAACTTCCCTTCATATAATCTAACTTGAAATAAGTAAAGGGAACCACGATGAAGTGCATAAAGAGAACCATGATTGGTGAAGGCAAACTTAAACTCTTGGTCAGAGAACAATTAACAGATCATACTTATCTTTCGAGAAGAGTCTTTATATCAGAGCTTATATAGCAGAACTTACATGCCTTAATCATAACAGTCTCCTTACAGTCATTGATAACTTTCAAAGTTATATTCATTCGGATAAAAGCTATTGTGCGAAACAAGGAAATGAGAGATATGATTAGAAGTATCAACACATATAACTAATTGGATCTCAACAACTCAAATGCTTGCTTGAGATAGAGAGGAATGGGTTTACTGACTCAACAATAATGTAAAAGATAGGCCCTTCGCAGAGGGAAGCAGGGATTAAATCATGTGCTAGAGCTTTTAAGTTTTGCAAAGCATATAGAGAGTATGAAAATAGTTGTTTGAGCTATGTATGTCGTTGTCAACGAATCGTAGTAAAGTGAACACTAACCCCTTGTCAACCAGACTTTCAAGAGCGGCTCCCATGAAGGACGTTATCTCTACCAGCAAGGTAGATCATCCCTCTTCTCTTTTGTTTACACATGTATTTTAGTTTCTTTATAGTTGACACTCCTCCCAACCTTTTGCTTACACAAGCCATGGCTAACCGAATCCTCGGGTGCCTTCCAACATTCACATACCATGGAGGAGTGTCTATTTGCAAATTAAGTTGCTTACTGATAAATCAGGGCAAAACATGTGAAGAGAATTATTAATGAAAGTTGTAGTTAATTGGGACTGGGCACCCCATTTGCCAGCTCTTTTTGCAAATTGTTGGATAAGCGGTGTATATGCCACTAGTCCATTGGTGAAAGTCTGTTTGACAAAAGTGCTAGAGAAACTCTACAGAACCCTCATGAGCTAATAAACAGTGACACAAAACTAGGAGTAATAAGTTTTGAATAATTTAAAGGTAGCACATGAAGTATTTACTTGGAATGGCGCAAAATACCATATAGTAGGAAGTTATGGTGGACTCGAATGGCAATGGTTTGGCTCAAGGTTTGGATGTATGAGAAGCATTCCCTCTCGATACAGGTCTTTGGCTAGCAAGGTTATGTAGCAAGCATAAGAGTTGAGGGATACAAACAATTATACAAGTGATAAGAATAATCATGCAATCTTCCTTAGAAGCACAAATAGTTTAACTTAAGAATACTAAGCTTATGAGCTACAAAGAAAGAAAGATCATGGAATAATATATTTGCATGCACTCCCTCTCTCTACTTAAGTCTCAAAGTATTGTCTACTACTGACCAATGCTAAGTTTGCCAAAACCAAAAAGATTAACTTGGTGCTCTAAAAAGTGATCCCTATACTAACAACAAGGTTATCAATATGAAAGAGAATTGCAAGCTAAAATAAAGTATGCAGAAAGTAAATGATAAAACTTCTCATTAATATTTCATAACGGCAACTCACACCAAGGGATACATAGATAACCAACTAAAAGAGAGATACTTCCACATTGCAAACCATCATATAAGATAACTTCCCTACTCACGATATGACTTTATGGAAAAGTAAAAGGTAAAGATAATGATGTGATACCGCGGCACTCCCCCAAGCTTGGAACAAACCAAGGGGATGCCAATACTTATGATGAATTACTCCTTCGGTGGTGGTGGTGAATTGTTGATAAGCTTATCAACCAGCTCCTTCAGTTCATCAATCTTGTAGGTGAGGGCGCGAATCAGCTCAGAGTTGTGTTCGATGCGATTCATAAACTTGTCAGACTGCGAGTCCCAACTCTTGGAGTTGTTTCCCCACTCCTCAGCAGCAGAATCCCTCTTTCCTGTATTGTTAGAACGATCTATATTCCAACCACTAGGCAACTCAGCCTCCGGGATCCTCTCAATTTGATGCTTATGGATAAGAGTATGGAAGGGGTTATTTATGCCTGGGGAAGATGTCCTGGGAGCCAAGAAGCGTCGTGGAACCTTCCCTCCGGTGCTCATCCGCCCCTTGCCTGGGCTTGAATGGATTTGCCACCACTCCGATGCTTGCAACGGTAGCGCGCGGGTATTCGCGCGGGTCTTCCTCCACTTCTCCTTCATCTTCGCTCTTGACTTCCTCCTTCAGCTTGGGGTCTTGAGTCTCGTCTTCCAAAGGCTCCTTGCCCTTGTTGTTGTTGTTGGAGACCATGGCGCTTCTAAATCTGAAAACAATATCTGGACAGAAACAGCTCGAAACGAAACACGATGAAAAGGCGAGATACGAACCTCGGGGGTTCGGGTGAGTTATATAGCAAAAAGTTTTACAACATAAGGAAGGTACAGGAGGAAACCTGATCGGAGACGAGCTCCGGGGTGCTCAAACCACCAGGCGGCGCGGCGGGGGCCCACCGCGCCGACCTATGGTTTGGGCACCACGGGTGCCGTCTCCCATCCGGTTCGGTCTCTTATTTTTCCATATTTAATAAAAACGACGAAAATATCTTCTAGAAAGTTATTCGCGAAACTTTTCTTACCGAAACTGTTACCTATTCGAATCGAATTCTGCAGTCCCAGAAAAATGTTCTTCAATGAAAGTTTCCGGAGTCACCACTTTAATTGTATCAACCTCTTCATTAATAGAATCTCCAGAAATATAATGCTTGAGTCTTTGACCATTTACCACTTGTGTAGAGTTATCTTTCAATGAAGCAATTTTTATTGCACCTGAACGATACACCTCCACAATAACAAATGGTCCTTCCCATTTTGAGAGTAACTTTCCTGCAAAAAATCTGAGACGAGACCTATACAATAGAACTTTCTCACCAACATTAAATTCTCTTTTAAGAATTCTCCTATCATGCCATCTCTTAACTTTTTCTTTAAAGAGTCTAGCATTTTCATAAGCCTCACTTCTCCATTCATCTAAAGAACTTAAATGCAACAACCTTTTCTCACCGGCAAGTTTAAAATCTCTATTAAGTTCTCTCACTGCCCAATAAGCTTTGTGTTCTAATTCTAAAGGCAAGTGACAAGCTTTACCATAAACCATTTTATAAGGAGACATGCCCATGGGGTTCTTATAAGCAGTTCTATAAGCCCATAAAGCATCATTTAACTTACTAGCCCAATTTTTTCTAGATTTATTAACAGTCTTTTGCAAGATAGATTTAATCTCCCTATTTGACAATTCTACTTGTCCACTAGTTTGAGGATGATAGGCTGAAGCAATTCTATGATTAACACCATATTTAGCAAGAGTCTTTCTAAAACCACCATGGATAAAATGAGAACCTCCATCAGTCATAAGATATCTAGGTACACCAAACCTAGGAAAAATGACATCTTGAAGCATTTTTAAAGAGGTCTCACCATCAGCACTTTTAGTAGGTATAGCTTCTACCCATTTAGTGACATAATCAACAGCAACAAGTATATGAGTATTACCTTGTGAAGAAGGAAAAGGACCCATGAAGTCGAATCCCCAACAATCAAATGGTTCAATAACAAGAGAATAACTCATAGGCATTTCATTGCGTCTAGAGATATTACCAACCCTTTGACATTCATCACAAGATAAAATAAACTTTCTTGCATCCTTAAAGAGGGTAGGCCAATAAAAACCTGATTGTAGAACTTTCTGCGCAGTTCTATCTCCAGCGTGATGCCCTCCATAAGCACTTCCATGGCATTTCCTCAGTATTTCCTGTTGTTCATATTCAGGAACACATCTTCGCATAATACCATCGACTCCTTCTTTATATAAAAGAATTTCCTTCTTTGCTGAGCTGAAAAGGTTGGAGGCAAGTACTTGGAAACAATAAAGTTAGCATAATCAGCATACCAAGGACTATCTCGCGAACTTACACTTATTGCAGCCAATTGTTCATTTGGAAAGCTATCATTAACAGGAATAGGATCATAAGGAATGCTTTCCAATCTAGACAAATTATCAGCAACAGGATTTTCAGCACCTTTTCTATCTATGATATGCAAATCAAATTCTTGCAAAAGAAGTACCCATCTAATAAGCCTTGGCTTAGCATCTTTCTTTTCCATAAGGTATCTAATTGCAGCATGATCAGTATGAATAGTGACTTTCGAATCAACTATGTAGGGTCGAAATTTGTCACAAGCAAAAACTACAGCTAGAAATTCTTTTTCAGTAGTGGCATAATTCTTTTGAGCAGAATCAAGAGTTTTACTAGCATAATGAATAACATTTAACTTTTTATCTACTCGCTGCCCAAGAACAGCGCCTACAGCATAATCACTAGCATCACACATAATTTCAAAAGGTAAATTCCAATCAGGTGGTTCAACTACAGGAGCGGTGATTAAAGCCTTTTTCAAAGTTTCAAAAGCTTCCTTACAATCATCATCAAAAACAAAGGTACATCTTTTTGAAGAAGATTAGTAAGAGGCTTGGAAATTTTAGAGAAATCTTTAATAAACCTCCTATAAAAACCAGCATGACCAAGAATACTACGAATACCTTTAACATCTTTGGGACAAGGCATCTTTTCAATTGCCTCCACTTTAGCTCGATCAACTTCAATACCTCTTTCAGAAATTTTATGTCCAAGAACAATTCCTTCATTAACCATAAAGTGGCATTTCTCCCAATTAAGAACAAGGCTAGTTTCTTCACATCTCTGCAAAACTTTGTCAAGGTTGTGCAAACAATTATCAAAGGAAGTTCCATAGACGGAGAAATCGTCCATGAAGACTTCCACAATTTCCTCACAAAAGCCATGAAAAATAGCAGACATGCATCTTTGAAAAGTAGCAGGAGCATTACATAAACCAAAAGGCATACGTCTATAAGCATAAGTTCCATAAGGACAAGTAAAAGTAGTTTTCTCTTGATCTTGCGCTCTCACAGCAATTTGAGAAAACCCAGAATACCCATCAAGGAAACAAAAGTGAGTTTTCTTGGACAACCTCTCAAGCATTTGATCAATAAAAGGCAAAGGATAATGATCTTTCTTAGTTACTTTGTTAACCTTTCTAAAATCAATGCACATCCTATAACCAACTACTACTCTTTGAGGAATTAGTTCATCATTTTCATTAGGAACAACGGTAATTCCTCCTTTCTTAGGAACACAATGCACAGGACTTACCCATCTACTATCAGCAATAGGATAAATAATACCAGCTTCAAGAAGTTTTAATACCTCATTTCTTACCACTTCTTTCATCTTGGGTATTAAACGACGCTGATGCTCAACAACAGGCTTTGCATCAGGTTCCATGTTGATGGCGTGCTGACATATAGTAGGAGAAATTCCCTTCAGGTCATCAAGAGTATATCCCATAGCTCCGCGGTGTTTCCTCAACACTCCCAATAACCTTTCCTCCTCTGTACCTGAAAGTTTAGAGCTGATAATAACAGGATATATTTTCTTATCATCAATATAAGCATATTTAAGATTATCAGGCAGAGGTTTCAAATCAAAAACAGGATCCTCCTTGGGTGGCATTGTGGTACCCAAATCTTCCACAGGTAAATTGTGTTTGAGCATAGGTTGACGAAGGAATACTTCATCAAGCTCATTCCTTTCTTCCCTGAAGTTCTCACTTTCATGATTCTCCATATGTTGCTGCAAAGCATTGTTAGGAGCAAGAACAATAGATGCAAGTTGAGCAATTTCAAAATCCTCACTAGGCAATTCAGTTTCATAAGGTGCTTTAGCAAATTTAGAGAAATTGAATTCATAAGATTCACCAGCAAATTTAGTAAAGATTTTCTCTTTCTTACAGTCTATAACAGCACCACAAGTATTCAGAAAAGGTCTACCAAAAATAATAGGACAACTATCATTGGCAGCCGACCCAAGTACAAGAAAATCAGCAGGGTATTTAGTCTTACCACAAAGGACTTCGACATCTCTAATGATACCAATTGGAGAGATAGTTTCCCTATTAGCAAGCTGAATAACCACATCAATCTCTTCAAGTTTACAAGGAGCAATTTCGTGCATAATTTCCCTGTAAAGCTCATAAGGAATAGCACTAGAACTTGCACCAATATCACATAAACCATAATAGCAATGATCACCTATCCTAACAGAAAGCACAGGAACACTAGACTTCCTAGAACTTTTAGGATGTGAGACAATATTAGAAGCATCCTCACAAAAGATAATGTGTCTATCTTCTAAATTTTCAGTGACAAGATCTTTAACCAATGCTACAACAGGTTCAACAGTTATTTGCTCATCAGGTTTGGTAGTTTTCTTATTACTTTTACTAACAACACCAGTTATGATAGTATGTTCCTTAATCTTATTAGGAAAAGGAACTTTTTCAATATAAGGTTCTGGAATAATGCGATCAGCAACATTAACCTCAACACCTTTAGATATATGAGAAACAGATTCATCTTTATATGGTTCATGATAATTTTTAAAACCCTCCTTCGGCAAACCGAAATAGGAAGCAAAGGCTTTATAAAAGTTTGCAACAATTTGAGAGTCAAGACCATAAGTAGTGCTAATTTTGCGATAATCATCAGTATCCATAAATTTTTAACACACTCAAAGTCATAGCTTATACCTGACTCCCTACCTTTGTCATTCTCCCATCCTTCAGTGTTCTCCTGAATCCGATCAAGAAGGTCCCACTTAAACTCTTCTTTATTACGAGTGAACGATCCAGCACAAGTGGTATCCAATAGAGTTTTATCTTGAAAGGAGAGTCTTGCATAAAAGTTATCAATAACAATATTACCAGGAAGCTCATGAATGGGACATTTGAGCATTAATGCCTTCAATCTCCCCCACGCTTGAGCGATACTCTCTCCATCATAGGGCCAGAAGTTATATATGAGGTTCCGATCCTTATGAATCTCACTTGGAGGATAGAATTTGGAGTAAAAGAGAGGTACAATTTCCTCCCATCCAAGAGAATACCCATTCTTCAGCAGTTTATACCAATGTGCAGCTTTACCAGACAGTGATAGAGAGAATAATTTCTTCTTAACTTCTCCCATCGAGATACCTGCACACTTAAATAACTCGCACAATTCATGCAGAAATAACAAATGATCTCCAGGATGGACAGTTCCATCTCCTGCATAGCGGTTATTTGTGACACGTTCAACAATTTTCATAGGAATTTTGAACGGTATTACCTGCTCATCTGGCGCCTCCTCTACTACCTTAGCAGTGGTAGTTGTTTTCCCAAATAGGAATTCAAGAGAAGACCCCTCCATAATGAGATATAGCAGCAGGCAAAAATAAAAACAGCACGTACAATAAATGTTTCCCTTACCAATTCCACTTACCAATAGCGCTACACTCCCCGGCAACGGCGCCAGAAAATAGTCTTGATAACCCACAAGTATAGGGGGTGTATCGTAGTACTTTCGATAAATAAGAGTGTCGAACCCAACGAGGAGCAGAAGGTGTTGACAAGCGGTTTTGATGAAGGATTCACTGTAAATGCTCTCAGACAAGTTTTTAGGAGTTTTTGATATGACAGATAAATAAAGTACAAGTAAATAAAATGCAGTAATAATAGTTGCAGCGAGTGGCCCAATCCTTTCTACAGCAAAGGACAAGCCGGTTGTTGTACTTATAATGACCAAACGTTCTTGAGGACACACGGGAATATTGTCAAGTGCTTTCGCTTCATATAGTTGATTAATCTTCATTGTTTTGATAAGTGTTGTGTGGGTGAACCTATGCTAATGCACCGCCCTTCCTAGGACTAATACATACTTGTGATTATACCCCTTGCAAGCATCCGCAAATACAAGAAAGTAATTAAGATAAACTAACCACAGCCTTAAACTTTGAGATCCTGCTATCCCTCATGCATCGATATACCAACGGGTGTTCAGGTTTCTGTCACTCCGGCAACCCCACAATTGGCAAACGAATACACAATGCATTCCCCTAGGCCCATAAAGGTGAAGTATCATGTAGTCGACGTTCACATGACACCACTAGAAGAATAACACCACAACTTAAGCATCAAACCATTAAATATTACTCAACATAGTTCACTACTAACATCAAGACTTCTCCCATGTCCTCAAGAACTAAACGAACTACTCACAAGACATCATACGGAACATGATCAGAGGTGATATGATGATGAATAACAATCTGAACATAAACCTTAGTCCAATGGTTTCACCCAATAGCATCAATAACAAGAGTAATCAACACCGGGAGAGTTTCCCCTATGAAATAGACAAGATTCAGCCCTAGATGTTATAGCGGAGACGGGGTGCAGCGGCGGTGATGATGGTGTTGGCGGTGGAGATGATGATGATGATGATCCCGATGAAGTCCAGCTCGATGACGGTGATGATGGCGACGATTTCCCCCTCCGGGAGGGAATTTCCCCCGGCAGATTTCTTCCTGCAGGGGAGCTTTTCGCTCTCTGGTGTTTTCCGCCTCGTGGAGGCGGCGGAATATTTCGATGGCCTCCTCTGTGTGTTAGGGTTCCGAGGGGGTCAAGTACGCGAAGGGGGAACGGCTGAGGTGGGCCAGGGCCCCCAAACCACCTGCGGCGCGGCTGGGGGCCCCCGCGCCAGCAGGTGAGGAGGGCCCACCTTGGCCCTTCTCAGCCTCCCCTTTTGGCCTCCTCCATCTTCTGGTAAAATAGGACTTCCATATGTCTCCTTCGATTTATTGATCTTCAGAAATAGTGCATCTCGACGGTGCTTTTTCCAGCAGAATCCTGACTCCGGTGTCCAATTCTCCATTATTCATCAAACATGCAAAATAGGTAAAATAACATAAGTAACACTTCTAAATATGAAATATATCGATGAATAGCAGTAAATTATGATATAAAATAGTGATGCAAAATGGACGTATCACCGCTCCTCGTCAATCTGAATGGTTAAAATTTGAGTCTGGGTCGGATAAAACAAATACAATTTGTACTTAACTTTTACACTTTAATGGTTTTTTTTAGCGTTACATTATTAAAAGTTATTTTTTTGTTTTTTCGCATATTTTAACCACAGAACTAACAATATTATTTCATATTAGTTGGTGTGTGAATGATACTATGCTGCATTTTGGATCAAGTCTGTTAGAGAACAATGCTTACTACTATACATAAACTATATAATTTATATATATTTATGATAAGGTAAGGAGTACGATCTAACCAAAAATCTCAATAATAGTTTCTAGTGTATCATCTTTATATAAACTTGTAAAATTTAAGCTGAACTAATGACATTACCCTTCCGTGCTCAAATTTATCTAGAGAGTCAAAATCTAACATTTCAACAACATTGTTTCGAGTAATCACTAATAAAAGAAAATTCTATCATGTTTGCATATGTAAAATTATTATTTGATATATTGTTGTGCAATGTGCTTGTTATCATCTTTAGCACACAAGTTTATCAAGTAGATATAGTTTTTATGGAATTAATGTAAAACCGTGGAATTTTGACGAGTAAATTTTTCATAAGCTGTTGGAGAGTTGACCAAAAATAGAAATTTTAAAGAACTGTCCGTATAAAAAACTAGAAGCCATTGTTGTGTGTTCAGCTTTCCAACTTAATTGGAAATGAGTATTTATTTATTTTATTCGGAGGTCGGATGAATTTCAGAGTCAAGTTAATTCTAGCCATTGGATAAATTGGGGAATAAAAGAAAATAACCAGACTCGGGTTTGGATAAGGCTGAACCAGGCATAAGGGCACATGTCTCTTATTAGTTTTCATGGGCACAAAAATTGGTAACTAAGTCACACATGCATGCATGGCGGTCATGTTGATTTATTTTGCGTGTCAAATTCAAAAATGTTTGATAATTTTAATCGTAAGTCAAAGTTCAGACCGATTTACACGGTTGGCTTTGCTGTGACGAATCTTCGGATCAAATCTCATGTTGACATATTTAGAAAATTTTACCGACCCTAGTTGCCAGATTATAGTTACCTGGTTAGCAGGTAGAGTAATTGGTTACCACGCTAAAATCAAATGGTTAAGATATTTTTTAAAATTTCCTAGTTTTCGCATGTGTTTGCTCATGTAATGTAAGGTTGTTTTCTACCTGTGAATTACGTGGTTGCTCAAGAAAACGTAACCGCCGCCGAACTGATGAGACAAGAATCGCAGACTCAACTCCACCCTAGTTCCTGGCCACGCCCTCGCGCGCCGATCCATTCGAGACAGCTCCGTCCCCATGAAATCCGCGACTGGCTGTTTCACACGACGAAGCTCAGTGCAGCGATCGCCTTCATGGGCTTCGCCTCCTGCTGCTCAACCGCGTCGAGTCTCGTCTCGGGCTCGGGCACCACCCGCCAGGACAGGGGCACCACCACCCCTTCTTCATCTTCGGTGACTCCTTCGCCGACACCGGCAACCTCCCCCGGCAGAACATTATCTCGCCAGAGCTGTCGCGGCAATGGCATTACCCCTACGTCGGCAACGGCCGCTTCTCCAACGGGATAATTCAGCCCGACTTGATTGGTACGTACGTGACTAATTCATCTGTCTCCTGCGATCTTGTGCATGCATTTCGATCGACTAATTCATCTATCTCCTACGATCTTGTACGTGCGTGCGCATGCCGTCTCAACCTAAAATATCTGTCGATCTTGGTCTTACTTGTGCATGATTAATCTGTTGCCTGGTGCAGCCAACATGATAGGGGAGTCCAGCTCCCCTCCGACGTACATGCGACCACGCCAAGTCGGTCCGGCCGGCATGAACTTCGCTGTCGGCGGCTCCGGTGTCTTTCACGTGTACGGCACCCAGACGCTCCGCAGACAGGTCCACACCTTCGGCAAGCTTGTCAAGGATGGAGACATCAAGAAAGAGGACCTGGCCCAATCCCTCGCTCTCGTCGCCGTCTCCGGCAACGACTACGCCCACCTCACCGCCCAGAGCACAGCAGCGCCGACGTGAGTGTCTTCGATCGATCGCACAATTAAGCATCACCTTACTAATAAGCTAGTTACCGTATGTAAATATGTATACAGTTCACGACGTTGGCGCAGAACGTGACGGCAGAGATCGTGATGAACGTGGCCCGGCTGCAGGACATGGGCGTGCAGAAGGTGCTCGTGAACAACCTCTACCCGATCGGGTGCGCGCCGTCACGGTCCTGGCCGAGCTACTACGCGCCCTGGTGGCGCTGCGACGAGTGGGCCAATCAGGTCGCAGCCATTCACAACCGCCAACTCGCTGACAAGCTCGCCGGCATGGATGCCGATGGCGTGCTCGTGCTGGACCTCAGCGCCGCCTTCTCCAGATCGGCGGCGACGAGGTGGCGCAGCACTTCGTCCAAACTCACGCCGTGCTGCGTGAACTTGAACCCTGACGGGTACTGCGGGCAGCAAAATAAGGAGGATCCGAGCAACGTCGTTGATATGTACACGGTGTGCGACAACCCCGATGAGTACTTCTACTGGGATGACATGAACCCGACGCAGGCCGGGTGGGCGGCCGTCATGGCGCAGCTGGAGAGCCCCATCGTGGAGTTTCTGGAGATGTAGTAGTAGCTCTGGACGCTCGACATGAGTTACATCATTTTATATTTATATATAAACGGATTGAGTATTTACCATTTTAACTTAACCTGCCATATATGTAAGCAGGGGTATATCCACCACTTAAGATCTATGATTTCAAAGTGATCGAACACGAATGAATCACCAGTTAATTACCAGTTGCCCCATACTTCGTCAGACGTTCGTCTACTGGTGTTTGGTTGCCGCTCATCATCTCGAAGTCATCGCATGTTCACCGCCATCGGAATCTAATACCGATTTCTGAGTTTTGCAGTCGTTAAGTGCAAAGCAACCTGCCATCTCGGGTTTTTATTACTGGATGTGTGCAGTTTTGCGCTGCCTCTGTAAGATCATACGTTTGTTTGAGAATGGATCAACTAGCACTTTATGCTACATCAATTAGATTCTATATACTTTGTAGACATATTTTAAGTCAAACCGGAGTCAAAATTGTGCAGTGTTGACGTCTGAAAGGTAGTCATATTTTAACTTTTTAGAGAAGTAATGGATAGTAATATAGTGATTACTATATACTTTATCTTATAGGTTTTTACTAACCGGGCCCTGTCAGTCCCTGCTCGAGATATTTGAGCTGTCGAAGGCAAGCAAATATGTAGTTGTGGAACTGGTAGTGGATAATCAGAATTACCCGACTTTTATAATGGACGTGGTAATATTGAAATTCTGACGAACTAAAATTATGGCCCTTGTGAAAAACTAATACATATTTGGCCCCCTTCTCGAAACTATTTTCAAATCTGTTCTCTGAGATCGGTGCCAACGAGGATGAAGCCGACATTTACAGGTTATTTCCTCCTCTCCTCTCTAGAGCCGACCTTTAAAAAATTAGATCCTTATTAGAAAAATTAAACGGAACGGAAACCGATGGCGCTGAAATATACAAGTTCGGCTCCAACCTAGAAATCTTTACTATTAAAGGAGAGTCCATGGCATGGTGTCGGATTTTACATCACCTAAATTTACAACGAGATAACTTTTTTTTGAATTTTCCACGTATATTAAACCAACACAGAGTACACGATTACATCGATTAAAAAACAAATCTAAAATAGACTAGCAAATCCATGAGATCTCCAAACCCTTTCTTAATCCATGACATAATCTTGTACTTTTCTGAAGGCAGCCGTAGAACAACGCCAAAACCACCAAACCACAGACATGTGAATACCATCGAAGGTTCTCCCTTTTTAATTATGAGCCGCAATGCCATGGCTTTGTGCACGCACGCAACCATTAAATTAATCAAGCAACATCGGCAGGAGCACCACCACTGATATTGCAGGGACAAATAACCGAACCACGTTGTCGACGTCATCGGGAGCTGAGAGAACGAATCACCATTGTCGAAGACGTAGTAGCCGGGATAGATATTGTGAGGACAAACCTCCTCGCGACAACCATGAAATAATCCAAGATTGATCTGACGAAGTAAGATCTGAAGAACCATACCTAGACAGACTTAATCTTCCAAAGCCACCATTGACGTCGGGAAGGATATCTCGTCGTCGAACGAAGCGTGGGAGATCATTTATTCTGACAACGGAGAGTAGCCACCGCTTCACCATCCGGATGGAGACACAAAAACTAGATGAAACAGGAAACAGAAACCGTGCCGCCGGCGAGAGGCCGCGATCCGCCGCCCCTCCATGGCCTAGAAGGCCATCACAGTTACGGAAGACCGGCAGCGTCCGCCGGCGGCCGGGACGGCAACCCTAGTCGCCTTCTGATCGCTCGATCGCGTCAGCTCTTGTACGTACCGGTTCGTATGTTCCTTTGACCTGTTAACAGACTTACAACGAGATAACTAATACATTAGCACACACATGTTTTCTCTCTCCCCAACAAACACCCATATTTACGCTATCTCACCAACAAACCCGACCCATGCAAACTTCTCGCCCGCCCGCGACCGCTTCCTCCTCCTCACGAGTCACGACTCGCGGAACTCATTCACTAGACGCGCGAGAGAAGATAAAACCTCTGATCGAAGTAACGATCGCCCATGGAGGCCACCGCCAGCCAAAAACAAGGCCTCACCCACCGCACCGTCAGGGACATCGACAACACGTCGACGTGGCGTGGACCAAAGAGGGAGCCGAGCGGTGCCAAGCGAGGCCTCCTCTTGCTTGCCATCGCAGTGACGCTCACCACCGCCTCCTTCGACACATCCGGGCCTGACTAGGGCGCCGTCGGCGGTGGCGATGGTGGAAATCGTGCGGGCCATGTCTTGGCGGCGGTGGCGATGGTGGAAATCGTGCGGGCCATGTCTTGGCGGCGTGTGGATGGTGTGGGCGGAGGGCGGCCTGCACTGGCATACCAGCGCGACGGTGGCCCGGTCACTGCACAGCTTTTGGAGGTCGTGGCGTGGCCGGTCCTGGCGCTCAGGCTCGGGGCAGGGTGCGCCGGGATGGCAAGATGTGCAGCCAGGCCGCCGGCGCCGTTGCGTGCGTCCGAAGGTTTGGCCACGTGAACCCCGTTGCCAGCGATCTCAAGTTCTCGACATGCCCTATGCCGCCTGGGCCGTGTTCCAGCCGTCATGAACTACAAGATGTTGTAGAAGAGATGGAGAGGAAAGACAAAGGCTTTAGGTAAGTGATGAGGTTTGAGGTGTACACGGCGAGGAACAATCGCACAACCGTCGACGTCTTTCTCTTTTGCTCCGATAAAAAACTCTCTCCAAATCTATGGAGCCGATCAATCGCACATCCAATCGCCGCCGTCTCTACACAATGAACCTGTTTCCCAACGACAAGACATGCCCGAATCAAGATTGTCGCTGCCGCTGACATAATCTGGGTGCCGCTTCAGCTCCATCTTCGTTGCCCTGCCACCCCAATCGAGTACCCATTGACCTGACGATCTACGCACTAAAGAAGCTGGCGCGGCCGGGCACCACCACCGACAGCACTATTCCAAAAGCTATTCGCGAGGGACCTGCTCTATCATCCGTTCCCAAAGGTGAGATATGCAATTGGCTTGATTCAGTTTTCTGCCATCAGATTTGTTAGATTTTTTGGTGAATCTTGTATGCATAGTTTGCTTGATTGACAGCCAGATTACTTGGTTGTAGTTCTGAAGTAGTGAACACCTCGGTCGAACTGATGTTGGTCAATTGCCTTGTTCTCAATTTATACATCTTGAGCTATCAGTATTATTTCCAATATTGTACTCAGATTATTTCATGTGCTTCCTACTTCAATTCCTCCCGTCATAAAGGCAGATGCGAAGCCCGAGAAGACACTGTCGCTGGGTTGCAGACAGTGCTATTGCCGTGGATGATCCGGCTGAGCTGGTTGCTTCCCATGTACTAGATGGCAATTCTGATATGGTTCCCAGTGGTATAAATATTACTTAGAGTTTTTCGATAAAGAAATATTGCTCCATGGTGATCAAGATATTTGAGAGGTATAAAGCCACAAGAACCAGCAGGAGATGGAGGTATAAACACAGCTGCTCCGTGGTGTTCACCCTCAAGGAGATGGAGGAGGCAACCAGCAGGTTCAGCGACAAGAACCTCATCGGTAAGGGAGTCTTCGGCTAGGTCTGGTGCGTGCTTGATTTCAGAGGAAATAAGTCCCTTGATTTCACAAGATGGTGTTGTTTTTGTCTGTTAGATTTTCCTTGTACGATTTTTAGATTACAGAATATAGGCGAGTACTGTATATTTTCAGAGAAAATATGCCACTTAATTTTAGAAGCTGGTGCTATTTTATCATTTCGCTTTTTTCACAAGGTAAATGAACTATACTGTATTTCGGTCATCAAGTTATGGCAGTATATTTGAATATCAAGCACATCAAGTGTTTGAATGAACTATACAGTATGTCAGTAGTTCAACAAATCACGTGTTTGAATATCATGTGAAAGCCGTAAATTGTTTCGGTCATCAAGATATTTGAGAGTATAAAGCCATAAATTGTTTCTCTCTTTTATAGAAAATGATCTGTTACTATTAGAACGCGTCCAAAGCAGATCTGCTATGGGTGATTGATATGTGAAATAGTATCATTTGTTTGTTACAACTTAGTACATTGTGGTTTCCAAAAAATAGATCAGTGAGCATTCATGGTGTGTTTTTGTACTTTTCTAAATGGTATTTTACGTTACCGAGCTGTGGTATGGCATGTTTATCTACACCTAAATGCTGAGTAGGTGTACACTTGATTCTAAATGGATAAGGTGCAGAATTAGTGTCAGAGATACATAGCGGGAAAACGCTTTCAAGACATGTTGAACTATTTTGTAGTCGATTTGTGGCTCTGTTATGTCGTATGATTGTGAAATTTTAAACAAATGCTTGTGAATTGTTAGTTTTGTAGCAAAGATTACAGCAATTTTTTTTGTACGTAGAGTTTGAGTCGGGAAGTTGAGCTTTGTGATTATTTAAGATTGTTCCTTAGTGTTAAAGTGGTTTGAGAATAACCAACTTTTAACTATTTTTTTGTATGTAGAGTTTGAGTCGGGAAGCTGAGCTTTGTGATTATTTAAGATTGTTCCTTAGTGTTAAAAGTGGTTTGACCATGAATAACCAACTTTTAACTATTTATAACCTGATGGTTAACTTATGTCCCTTCGTGCAAAATGATTCAATAGGTTCTAATCTAAAAGATAAATGATTAACAAAACTCATCTTAACGTATTCATTGATCTTTTGATGAAATAGACTGTGGGGCGTGTAATTTGTTTTTCTCCTGCATGGAAAATTTGTTGAGCCATTAACATGTTGACCTTCCTGCGTGGCCCATCGTTGTGACTCAAGTGCACTCTACAAGTAGAGCTCAGTAATTTGTATGTAATAAAAATGAACCAGTGATAAACGAACGAGTGTTCACCTAGGTATTTTGCAATTCTAAAATTACATATTTGACACGATTAGTGTGAGACCATTATAATATCTATAACCGTTGCAACGCACGGGCGATCACCTAGTAGTTATAACGAAGGGCTTAGTTCGTCAAAATGGCCAAATTTGACAAAAAGTACATATGCATATTCGCCCGGCGGGCGCAATGGATGTAGAATAGGATTTGCCTCGATGCAGTCTTTTTTTAGGGGTACAACCTCTATGCAGTCATGCAGCAACTTTTTTTTTTGAGGGTTGTCACGCAGCGACTTTTGATCTAGAAAAACTAGGCCACGGTAGGCAAATGGGCTACTGGGCTTAGTTCGCTGGACTAGAACTTCACAACATGGGCTAGTTAAATCATGTACCGTATTTATCTCTGCGATCCCTGGTCCCTGCTCCCGCGCAACAAACAGCAGGAAGGGCGGGACTGCCGGCGAGATTAACCCGCCGGTTGTTCCACGATCGATATCCGCCGCCGCACACAGAACAAACAAGGAGAAAATCATGTGCAGGGGCTATATATAGGTACTAAGCACGCCCCTCGTCACGCGCTCACCTCCTCCTCCTCCCCTCCCCCTCCACGGACTACGGCATCCACAAGGCCGCGCAGGATGAAGCTCACAGCGATCGTTCTCATCGGCTTCGCGCTCCTGCTCCTCGTCAATCTCAATGGTTCGTTCGCCCTGCCTATCTAGATCGTTCATTTGCACGAAATGCCCGTACTTAGTTGTTTCTTTCTATATGGACTAATCGCTGCTGTTTCTTCTCCTCTTGATTGATCTCGGCAGGTTGTTCCGTGGAGTCTCGGTTGATCGGGCACCACCCGCCGGGACAGGGACACCACCCGCCGGGACAGGGCAACCACCCTCCGGGCAGGGGCACCACCACCACGATCACGACGGGGATGACGAGGATGATGGGGATGGCGATGGCGGGTACAAGCACGGCAGGCGGCATAACCACCATCACCACCATGGCTACTACGACGGGTTCAGCCTCTACGTCTTCGGCGACTCCTTCGTCGACAACGGCAACCTCCCCAGATGGGACGAAAACTGGCCGGTACTGTCGCGCCAGTGGTACTTCCCCTACGGCAGCGACGGACGCTTCTCCAACCATCTCGTTCAGTCCGACTACATCGGTGCGTCCATGGCTAGATTAGATTCATCTCTATCTCTTTCATAAGATCTAGCTAGCTCGTGCATCCGTGCATTTTAATACAGGTTATTTATATGATCTTGATCGATCTCCGTTCTTTGTTGCAGCCAAGATCTTAGGCCTGTCCAAATCCCCAGCGGCACACGCGCTCGGACGCTATCGCAGCAGGTTCGGCGTCAACTTCGCCGTTGGCGGCTCCGGCGTCTTCAAGGTGCCACAGCAAAAGCCCACCCTCGCACATCAGATCAACAGCTTCAATGCGGAAATCGAGGGCGGAAATATTGACAGAGAGCATCTTGAGGAAAAATCTGTTGCGCTCGTCGCCGTCTCCGGCAACGACTACAATCGTGTCGGCGTCGACACCAGCGGCTTTAGCGATGTGAGTATCTATCTATCACCACCACACGTATATATATCACCTCATTAACTAACTAACTAACGAACTGCTCCCTTATAGTAGTATATATATCTTGGTAAATTTTACATTTTCTTTCATGTACCGAACAGATCCACGCCTTCGTCGAAAACGTCACGTCAGAGATCGTCCGTAACGTGGAGTGGTTGATCGAAAAAATCGGCGTGCAGAAGGTCCTCGTCAACAACCTCTACCCTCTCGGCTGCGCGCCGTCGCAGTCCAGGCCGCTCAACTACACCACCTGCGAGCCCCAGGGCAACCAGGGCGCCGCCCTCCACAACCGCCTCCTCGCCAAGAAGCTCGCCAACAGGGACGACGTCCTCATCCTCGACCTTAGCACCGCCTTCTCCAACATCATCAACCCCAGCAGCGGCGCCGACAGCGACAGCGACGACATCGGTGCCCCCACCGACGGCGACGACACCGGTGCCCCCGCCGACGGCGACGACGACACCACCAACGACTTCGAGTACACGCTGAGGCCGTGCTGCCACGGCTACGGGCACAACGACTACTGCGGCCTGAGTACGGAGGATAACCGCTACGACCCTCCGGTGCAAATCAAAAGGTTCAGGACGTGCAGTGACCCTGATGTGTACTTCTTCTTCGACGAGATGCACCCCACGCAGGCTGGATGGAAGGCCGTCATGGATCAGCTCGAGGGCGACGTCAAGGAGTTCCTAGAAATCGAGGATCAGGAGTAGATCAGTTGCATTATTTAATTATAGCTAGTCAATCGGCTTGTTTATCGTTTCAGCTTTGCCTGCCATGCATGTAAGCAGGATAGTACTATTAGGGATTCCAGAGTGATCGAACCTCTTGTTCGATGGCAATCAATTAAATTATATCATCTTTAATTTTGAGGTTGTGTCATCTCTTGTAATACTTTTGTTTCGAGAGATATGACTATTGTGGGGTCTGGAACAATATTCAGTTATGTTTATAATAAAAATCGGAACAAAAGCCAGCTACAAATTAGCTAGGTTGGTGTGTGCAGCTGTTGCGTGCAACCAGAAAATATACGCAGGCAGTTTACTCTAACAGAACACGAGACCGCTTTGAATATTTCGTGCTTCATGCAATGGGGGTGCCATCAATCTACGCAGCTGCTAAACGGTAGCGGAGCACAATCCAGGCCCAAACTAATCATCGTTCACACAACCCAATGAACTAGCACATACTGAACTTCATGCATTGGAAATTCACACAAAAAAAGGGCACTGAGCGCAGGCTAAGAATCAACTGAACGTAACCATCTTGCACCACCAAAACAGATTTTTCTTTATCACGCTAACAGTTTCTTGCCATAAATATATCACGTTCAGCAGTTTTCCCCCGATAAAGATCACGTTCAACAGTTGAACAAGCTGAACTTACATTATGGAAAACATTTCCAGTGTGCTGTACGGCAAAAACTACGTCTTTCCACCAATTTTTCAACAAGACAACTGGTGCCATACATCGCCGGAGACAATGCGTCAATGTGCTCATCTTTTGGTTGGAGAAGGTGACCATCGCCTTCTGGTGCATCAGCTAGAACAACATCCAGATCCCAGCGCATCCGGTATCAACAGGCTCGCCAGCCTTGGGTGAGTCAGCAACGAACTTGAAGCTAGTTACGGCAGCTGGTACGTTTACACGTAAATCTCCCGGCAAGTGCATCACTGAATCGAGTTCTTGCAAGAGTCTACCTCATCCTCAACACGCCGAACTGATCGTCTGCATTGCACGAAACGATAAACTCGTCCCCGTTGCACATGTTCATATCTTTACACATGTTTTTAAAACAATTGTTGTACAACATGTTAATAATTCTTTTTTTACACAACTGGTAAAAGCAAGATTCCCTCTGGTTCACCATTTTTTGATATTGTCTCATTTTATGTATTTTTTGCAAAACCTGGCCAAAATTGTCAGTGTGTCCACTGAAACCTAGGTGTTAAACTTTTTTGTGCTATTCCGGATAATCATGGTATACTAATTCTTTATTATTATATAATTTTGGGGCCAAACTATAACACGCTAACCATTGAAATTTAATGAGTGGAGTATAGTTAAAAAGCTAAAAAATAAGATATTAAGCAATTATGCCTCCCATATGATATACTTTTTGTGATATTTGTGAAATTCCAATTTACAATCTTATTTGTGGTACGTTGTTCACACAAAATATGAATTGTATCACTAGAAATTTTGAAAAACAAAGTTTTAAAAATATCTTGAAATCTTTCTTTCGCAATCTTATTTAAAATGTCAAAACCCATACTTGTGCCAAGTGGTGGTCATCATGGCAAAATGTTATCCATGGATATGGTCATGACCTTCGTCATTTGGCTTCAGAGTCATGAATGTTCATACAAAGTCACTAGTACAGAACGACACATCGGAAACGGGCCAAAAACCCCATCGGAAACGGAAAAAGGGTCCGTGTCCCCGACCCTGTCACTGATGTGAAGGCTCTCATTGGCAACGGACAAGAAAAACCGTCACCGATGAGGCATGATTTTGGCTACGGTTGCCATCCAGTCTCCGTTGCCGATGTATCGGGACATCAGAAACGGAGATTCTGTTTTACTCGTTTGCATTGAGATTTCTTGAGAAGCCTACAACAGCAATGCGGTTGCCAATTGACATTTAAAATCTCACAGCACAAGCTCAAATACTAAAACGCATTCATATCACAATGTAACTTTACATTTCAGCCACAATTTCACCTTTACAATTGCATCACAAGACGTGACAAACATAAGAGGTAAAACGATAACAAATTTCATCTATACTAAGCCTATCATGTCAAAGGACGGAAAGAATATATGATTTCTTCCCTACATCCTTGTCCACAATCCTCGCAGGTGTCACTCTAGCAATCTCTTCTTATCTCAACTTCTTGAGAGAAGGATGTTGAATCTTTGGACCCTATACATCAGTAAATAGAGTTACAATTGTTAAATACATATGCCAAAGCAAATACACTATGAATTTAAGCAAACTGAAACGATATCTTACCTATGTCTTGAGGTGGCTCTTATTAATGAACCTGAGCAGCCAACACACGGCTTGTCAACAAGATATTGCGATGTCAGCAGCTTCATAAGATGCCTGACACCGATCATCCTTTCCATGGAGGCCACCACCGGCTCTAGATTTTTTATGCAGTGTCACCGAAATCTAATCTAATACGTCACCGATGTGACATTTCGGCGACACTGTATAAAACACTCTTACTTAAAAAAATATTTTATGCAGTGTACCAAAACGTCACAATAGCGACGGTGGATATGTATGGTGGAGTTTGAAAGGGAATAGCTTGATATCCCTAAATGTAAATAAGGATTTATGTTAGTTCTCACACTACTAGATAGAACGAACAATTTAACACAATAATATGAAATATATAGTAGTATTTAGTGTGTACTGACCTGTGTATATAATTGGAGTACATTATGGGAAAGTTAACAAACACTACTGTCTTGAGTAGTGTTCATTGTTTGTTCTGTGTCTCCGACCTTTTTATGCAGTGTCATCGAAATAGACTCCTGTTTTCACATGGACTAGTTAGCTAAACTACAACCGGTTGCAAATGCACAATAGGCAAGTTAATTACATCAAGAAATTAGTACCGGATGTGAACTGAACTACTATCAACAAGTTAGCTAAACTACAACTAGTTGCAAGTGCACAATAGACAAGTTAATTACATCAAGAAATTATCTAGATAGAACTACCGGATGTGAACTGAACTACTATCAACAAGTTAGCTAAACTATAACTAGTTGCAAGTGCACAATAGGCAAGTTAACTAGTTCAAAAAATTATCTAGATAGAACTACCGGATGTGAACTGAACTACTATCAATAAGTTAGCTAAACTACAACTAGTTGCAAGTGCACAATAGGCAAGTTCACTACATCAAGAAATTATCTAGATAGAACTACCGGATGTGAACTGAACTACTATCAACAAGTTAGCTAAACTACAACTAGTTGCTCTATATCATGTGCACAATGGGCAAGTTAGCTACATCAAAGAGTGGATCTGATACCTTCTTCACGTCGCCGTTGGATCGATCTAGTAGATCCGGAAGTGGTGGAGGCAGTGGAAGCGGACAGAGCGACGACCTCGCCGTGTCGGGCGAGATGGCAAAGACCTCGCCGTGTCGGGGGCGATGGCGAAGACCTCGCCATGTCGGGGGAGATGGCGAAGACCTCGCCGTGATAGCCGTCGTCTGGGCGGAGACGGCGCCGCCACGGCGCCGGCGATGGTCGCAACGCCAGGAGCCGCCGTCACGAACAGATCTAGCATACTGGGACAGAGTGAGGAAACGAGTGAGTGTTAGGTTTTGCTCTGTACGCCCATATATATAGGTAAAACATAGAAAACGGTTCTTTAAAAGGACCGTTTCTTTTGTGTTTCTTCCACTGAGGTGTGGGACCTACGCGCCCACTCTGTGAAATTTCTACTACTCTCTGGAATAATATTTTCCTAATCTCCACTATATGAAGAAAACCACTTATAGGATACTTAAATTAATATTAGTGAGTACTACATTACATACGCAGTACATATTAATAATAATAAAGTAAATTACAGATGGAGAACTTATAGAACTACTACTAGCTACTTCTTATTTTTCTTGCGCCCTGCTTCCGCGCAATCATCCTCCTTCTCCGTCGCCGGGTTTCCCTTCTTCGGGACCGGCGCCTCCGCCTCGTCATCCTCCTCCTTCTCACGGCCTCGCTTGTTGGGGGCCATTGCAGGTGGTGGCGGCGGTGGCGGCAGCATATCGGAGGCGGAGGCGGTGGCGGCGGCTTTCTTCTCCGTCGCCGGGATTCCCTTCTTCGGGACCGGCGCCTCCGCCTCGTCCTCCTCGTCGTCGTCGTCCTCCTCCTCCTCCTCCTCCTCCTCCTTCTCCTCTTCGGTTGACTCCTCATTAGAATCAACCTTCGGCGGGCCCAGCATCAAGGTGGGATCATGGAAGTTGGCGTATTCGTCGTCGCTCGACTCCGGTGTCGGTCCTTCAACGGACTCGCCGCTGACGGGGGGACTGTCCCGCGGTGACTCAGTGTGCTCCTGTGTGTCGTTGCTGCGAGGCATCTTCGCTAATCAGTAGGAGGGAGCGAGCGAGCGAGAGAGAGAGAGAGCAGATTCTGGGGCGTCTTGAGCTAGCAAGGATTGGGTTTTTAAGGAGTAGTGGGCGGTGCCACTACGCCATGGCATTTACTCGCCTCGCTTCGAATTCCAAGAAGCTTGAACGCGACCACATTGGAAACGGACATATCGAAATGACCGTTACCGTAGAACCACATATCGGAAACGGAGGCGCATTGGGAACCGTTGCCAATAATATGGGTAACGGAGTTTATACTTTCTCCGTTACCTATGTTGACGGGCCAGCCGCGGCCCAGGTCAGGTTTGTACGCACCGGCCGCGCGGAAAGCGCGATTCTCCGTCGCCTAACGCCTGCCGTTTCCATAGAGGGGTATCCGATGTGTCGTTCTGTACTAGTGAGTAGTCCATTTTGTGAACACTTTTTCATAACTAAGGGGTGAAAATTTTGAATTTGTCAATGCTATTGCGTAGAATCACGGTGTCTGATATTCCATACTTTTATGTCAAACTATATGTTTTGTTGGTAAATTGATACTAAACTCATTTGATGATTGGAGGTACCATTAAAGTTATCCATAAAGCCACTATTGGCTGTGAACATGTTCAAATACAAAATTATCAACTGGAGTACTGATAAAGTTAGCAACTTTTTAGGTACAAATTGTTGAAAAAGCTGAACAAAGCTATATAAATTACAAAAATATGGGTTACAATGTTACAAATATATGGGTTACAATTGTCGTCAAGTATAAAAAAATCACCACTAGTTTTGTTTAACATGACCTTTCAACACGAGATACTAACATTTTAGAATATCCAAGAAAATAAACTAAAAATTTGACTATTCCGTTATTCACATAAGACTGAAGGAAATAAAGGGAAAAAAGCCATGTATCTTGATCTTGAAAAATGTCCATATTATTTTTACTAGTTGAATGCCCGTGCGTTGCTACGGAAGTACATTGCGCCATATAAACTCATTAATCTAAATGGTTCATTAATCTAAATGGTCCTTTTTTCGGCCAACATATTTTTCCTAATCCACAAATCTCAACGGTTGAAATTCCCTCCTGTTTTTTTGTTTCGCCCATCTAATGATTGTTGCTCGCTCCCTCTCTGATAATTTATCACCTGAGTACCAGCAATTTCAGAACTTTCAAACTAAAATTCCTAGTGCTCCAAAATTAACATGTCTCTCAGTATTACATTAGGTAGCTGGATTAAACAAAGCTACTCGTTGCACCTCATGCATTGATAAATCTGTGAACAAAAACTACAAATGAAGAGAGCTGCATTAGAGTTCTGCGTATTTCGTACGATCACCTGGCAAGCCAGCCTCCATGAACCTGGAATATGAATTATTAGACAGTAAGATAAAAGTGCACATCTAATTGGTATGTCCTCTGTATGTGAAGCACGCAGGGGATAACAGTAGAAAAGCAACCATTGCTGCCCAGCAGCCAGATAGTGATTTCAGTACTACATACCTTCTTCAGGGAACCATTCTCAGTTTCGTCTTCTCGTTCATGAGCTCATTTCCATCAATTATCTGCATACACGGTTCAAGGCACATGCCCCGGTCATCCGGTGTCAGTCACAGTTCAGAACAGGAGCAGCCAACGTGCTATTTCTAGCGCGCATATTGCAGGCAGTTAGGTTGAGCAGGAGCAAGTACCTTGACGATGCAAGTGTCGCAGCTGCCACACCACGAAAATAAGCGAATAACAATATTGTAACCGCACTGCTTCTATGAGAGCTTATTCGCCAAATAGATGGAACTGTATATGTTGGTATTCAACATCAATTTATATTGCAGAGTGACTATCATGGACATGAGCGATTGGATAATTTTCACTCGCAGTTATGATCCTATACAGTACTGCTAAAGGAGGTAATTATTCCTTCAATTATTCATACACCAGCTATATAGAGTATGCATTTATATATTATCAAATTCCTAAAGTCGAGCTCTCCTGTATTCCTTGGCCGGTAGCTCTAAGTCTAGCTTTCTTTACTTATTGCTAATGGACCCCAACAGCTTGCCTGACCATTTGCTCAAGAAAGGTACATGATGCCCAGCCAAGTTTCATCGGGGCACACATCCCAACTTGAGATTATTGTGCTATTCTAGTCTCTAAGCAATGCTACTTTTAAATGCCAGTTCACCAAAAAAAAAAAGTTCAGAGCAAACATAATATATATCCTCTAAGTTCCACATCTCACTACAAGGATGGTGAACCAGTGAGAGATGCATAACATTTGAAGTATTCCTACTAAATATCCAAGAACATGTAATCTACAACACAAATGATTATCGAACCAATTAGGTAACCGGTCATGAATACCTTGCCCAAAAAACATTACCTTGGATGGCATAGTCTATATTCCCTAGATAATATGAAGATCGCCATAGTTGTCAGCTATCTCACATACATGAAGTAGAAGTAAATAAAGCAACTTTTTTTAGATAAAGGGATTTTATTACTTAAGAGTTTTAAGCATTACACCCGGCCTCTGCATAGCTAGGATGCACACAGCCACAAGTTCACGAGTTCACGAGTATCCAATTCTGAAATTTAAAAAGGCGAATTACATATCATAATGAGAAATTGTAAAGCCGACTAAGATGATGGTAGGTCGATCCGGAGACTATGTTGCCATCCATGCCGGGAGAATAACTCCCTGGCCGCCGCCTCCAAACGTAACGCCACCTCCAAAAACAAGTCTCGGTGCTCCACACGCTGCAGGGCCGACCATGCTCGTAGCGATGCTGTACACCGATAGACAACCTGCATAATAGAAGCATTTTTATCGTTAAAAACCTTGTCATTTCTACATAGCCACAGCGACCAAATAACGGCAATCGCTCCCACCTACTGAAAAGTTTAAACCTAGGATCCACCCCGTTTAACCAGTTGCCAAAAATGTTTGCAACGGTACGCGGGGGATGTAAGGTAGAACCTATCTGGATGGCTGACCATATAGACCTGGCGAACTCGCACTGAAAGAACAAGTGTGTAATAGTCTCGTCATGCTGACAGTAGACGCACTTTTTACTTCCGTGCCAATTGCGTTTGGCAAGGTTATCTTTTGTAAGAATTACTCCTCGACGGAGATACCACGCAAACACCTTAGTTTTTAGCGGGATCTTCATCTTCCAAATTTTGTTATTATCCTTAATATCGACTGGGACTTCGGGTAAGATTAATGCTCTATACATAGAATCAACCGAGAATTTACCATTCTTCGTAAGATTCCATTGAAATTTATCTGGACCTTCCGACAGATGGATGGACTCCAATCGGATGAGCAAAGCATTCCAGGATGCTTGTCTTGTTCCAAGTAAACTTCTCCTGAACGAAACATTTGGTGGGGAGGTACCCAACACCTTAGCGATCGTGTCACTCTTGTTTCGTACAATAGCATACAGAGCCGGATATTGTTCTCTGAGAGTAGATTGGCCTAGCCATTTATCCTCCCAGAAGCGAATTTCCGATCCATCCCTAATTGAGAAAGAACCTTGTGGGAAAAAGAACTTCTTCGTAGCCATAAGGCCTGCCCAGAAGTGCAATCGCCAGGTTTCCAAAGAACCTGAGATACGGCTTGAGAACCCACATACTTTCTCCTAAGGAGGGTTTGCCAAACTCCATCTTCGGAAAGAAGTTTGAAGAGCCATTTACCCAGCAAAGCTCTGTTCTTGACCTCAAGGTCATGAACTCCGAGCCCTCCTTGGTCTTTAGGGCAGCAGACCACACTCCACTTAGTCAGCCGATATTTTTTCTTCTCACAATCCCCTTGCCAAAAGAATCTAGACCGGAAATAATCCAATCGTTTTAAGACTCCTTTGGGTAATTGGAAGAATGAAATCATATACAGTACCATGTTTGTTAGTACCGAGTTTATGAGAACCAATCTTCCTCCCAGGGATAAGAGTTTGCCTTTCCAGCTATTTAAACGTATTTGAAGTCTTTCCTCCACCTTTTTCCACTCAGCATTTGTAAGTCTCCGATAATGAATCGGAATACCCAAATAGTTGATAGGAAATTGTCCTTGCTCACAGCCGAAAAGTTCAGCATACAAGGCGGCGTTTTCTTGAGCCTCGCCAAAGCAAAACAGTTCACTTTTATGGAAATTAATCTTAAGACCCGAAAGTTGCTCGAATGCTGACAAAATCAGCTTTAAGTTACGAGCTTTTTCGATGTCATGTTCCATAAAAAGAATTGTGTCGTCGGCATATTGAAGAATCGATAAACCACCATCGACAAGATGTGGAATCACTCCTTCAATTTGGCCCTCAGTTTTAGCGCGTTCGATTAAGATAGCCAACATATCAGCCACTATATTAAATAGTATTGGCGATAGCGGGTCACCTTGTCTAAGGCCTTTTTTCGTTTGAAAGTATTTACCAGTGTCATCATTGACTTTAATGGCTACACTTCCTCCAGAAACAAAGCTATCTATTAACGCTCTCCACTCAGTAGAAAAACCTTTCATTCTGAGTGTCTGCTGAAGGAAAGACCAATTGACTTTATCATAAGCCTTTTCAAAATCAATTTTAAGAATTACCCCATTCAGCTTTTTCCTATGTAGTTCGTGAACTGTTTCATGTAAGATCGCCACCCCATCCAGGATGTTACGACCTTGCATAAAAGCTGTCTGAGACGGACGAACCACATGATCTGCCACACTGTTCAATCGAATCGTAGCAACTTTGGTAAATATTTTAAAACTAACATTAAGGAGGCATATAGGTCTGTATTGTTGAATCCTTTCTGCCTCATTAACCTTAGGTAATAAAATTATCTCACCAAAATTGAGACGAAACAACTCTAGTTGTCCATCATGAAGACATGCGAACAGTTGTAGTAAATCAGACTTGATAACATCCCAAAAGTTCTGGTAGAACTCAGCCGGGAAGCCATCAGGTCCAGGTGCTTTATTATGTTTCATTTGGAAAACCGCCTTTCTCACCTCATCCTCTGAATAGAGGTTAGTAAGTAGACTATTTTCCTCATCTGAAACCTGGGGTATATCCTCTGTTCGAGACTCATCCAGTGTGAAGTTTCCTTCCTCTGGGGCTCCGAACAGGCCCTTATAGTAATTTGTAATATACGACTTTAATTGTTCATGGCCCTCAATCGTTCCCTCCTCCTGGACTAGAGAATGAATACGCTTTTTCCTGTGTCTGCCATTGGCAATACTATGGAAATAGCGAGTATTCGAATCCCCTTCTAGGATGAATTGGGCTTTAGATCGTTGATACCATTTTAACTCCTCCTCGCGCAGTAGTTTCGCTATCTGTGCATTGGATTGGCTCTTTAACTCAATCTCTTGCGCGGATAACACTCTAACTTCTGCTAATGCCTCTAGAGCATCAATTATTGAGGATAGTCGTTGCTTTTCTTTTTTAAGTAAACCAGTAGTATGACGAGCCCAACCAACGAGGTGTGTGCGTAAAGCACGAATCTTGTTGTTCCACCTCTGGATCGGCGTATCACCAGCAACCGGTCTTTCCCAAATTCTTTTAACCATCTCATGAAACCCCTCACGATGCAACCACCCAAGTTCAAACTTGAAACGTGGTTTACACTGTGGTCTAGGCATGCCAGTGGTCAAAAGAATGGGAGCATGGTCCGACAAACCCTCAATACGTTCTAGAGCCCGTACCGACACCAATGGGAACCTCGCTTCCCAATCAGTATCCATCAGTACACGGTCTAGCTTTTCGTATGTGGGTTCAGGGAGAGAATTAGCCCAAGTGAACTGTCTCCCGACCATTGTTATCTCTCTTAAGTTCAAGCTGTCAATGACTGCATTGAACAAAAGAGACCAACGGTTGTCGAAACGACCCCTACTTTTCTCAAATGGAAAACGAAGCATGTTGAAATCCCCACCAATGATCAAAGGATGAGGGTTATCTTTTGCCAAGTTTACCATTTCACAGAGAAAAGCCGTCTTAGCCACCTCCTGGGCCGGCCCATACACGGCAACAAGACTCCAAATGAAATTGTCGGATTTATTACGGATGTGCATTTTTATATGGAAATCACCATCCGTAGTATCCAACACTTCCATGGTATCTGTCCTGATGCCTAGTAAAATGCCTCCGGAGCGGCCATGGGGAGGACGCGAGTACCAATCAAAATCTATACCGCCTGAAATTCGGTTCAATAGAGATTGCGAGAACTCACGTCTTCCCGTCTCAGAAATAGCTAAGAAATCCAAATTATGGTCCCGAATGCAACCAGCAAAATGCAAATGTTTAGCCAAGTCACCAAGACCTCTGCTATTTGCGAACATGCCATTCATTGGGAAACCGTGGGGGATTTGGATAACTTTGCCCGTTTCCGGGACGACTTGTTGGTGTTAGATTTTGATTTCCGACCGGATGCTTTTAACTCATACAATGAGCTCAAACCGTCGTCATCCAAACCACCCTCCAACACTTCACCAATTAGATGAGAAAGAAGCTGACCATCTGATGTGGCAATCGCTTCCTCTTCATCCAAATAGGTGGATGTCAACACCGTCGAAGCTTTAGGAATAACCGTTAGACGGTCAAATTCCATATGCCTCAAGACATTAGTTGAAACCTCTACTTGATTCTTACTACTACCAAGATTAAAACCTACACTACTAAGCTTAGACTGAATCGAAAGCGGAGAAAAAGAAAGAAAAGACTTTGACTTCATTTCCGTACCTAGAGAGTCCAAGTTGCGCGCCGCTTTGCGACGCATAGCCTTCTTCAACGAGTCCTCATCCGTCATGGAGGCCCCATCCGCCGCCACCCCAAACCGCCCACTACGACGGATCGGAGTGATCCCGTCGGCAAAGGCCGTCGCTGTGGGAGGAGGTGTGCGTGGCGAGATGGAGTCTCCAACCGAGAATGCCGCCACCGGAGAAACCACAGCATGGGTCGGCAGTGGTGAAGTAGAAGCCGACCCCGCCGCAGTGGAAGTGTCACCGGAGAGATGTGAGTCGGGGTGGCCGGAGTCGGCGTCGAGACCACCACCGTCCCAGCAACATCATGCGCCAGACTACCCAGAGGAGGCTGGGTTGATGTAAAAGCCTCCCCAAGGTTCTGTCCTGCCGAAACGTCACCCAGGAGGTGTATTCCGCCTATCGCCGGAGGCCCAGCAAGGCGGCCCAACAGTGGCCAAACGTCCCCCGTCGCGCCTGGCTGTAGAGAGGCGCCAGAGGCCGCCGGCGGCCCAGCTGGGCGCGTGTCTCCTGCGCCGTCCGTCACGGCCAGCTGAGTCCCCAAAGCAGGCCGGCCCAGTAGCGGCCCAGCCTCCCCCATCGCCCCTGGCTGAGGCAGGCCGACAGGAGATGCCGGCGGCCCGACTGAGATCGTTGCTCCTGTGCGGTGGGCAGCAGCATGCCGCACATGCGGCCCATCCTTGTGCCCCAGTGAAGCAACGCCAGCACTCTCCGTCAGCTCACGCTGAACACCAACTGCTGAGTCTCCGACAGAAGTTGCCGACGTCTCAATGCCGCGCAGCAGCTCCGGCGAGTCGCGACGAATCCTCGATACTATCTCATTCCCACGGGGAGTTTGCGGGTTCGGATTGTACGGAGTTATCGCCACTAAAGACCGGTGAGCGGGTGGGTGTGAGGAGACCACCGTCTTCCCATGTGTAGCTGATCCAGAAGAGCGACTGGTATCGACGTCCATACTGGTAGTCTGCGACCTGCTCAGCCCCGCAGTATCCAAACCCTCCATACCCTCGTCGAGTGCACCATCATCATCATCATCGATATCATCCCCTTTGCGGCGCCAGAAATAGGGGACAAACTCTGAGTCCGGAATAAAATCCGCTGCCTCACGACGGAAAATAAAAGCGTACTCCTTCAACTTAACCACACAGGCTGTACCAACATAGGGGCCAGACGAGTCCACTTGTTTGTCCAGAGGTGCTGAACTCGGCATCCCAACCAGAATACGTACGATGCCGCGGCTCCTGAGTGTGACGAGATCAACATCTAGCGTCGTCCCAATAAGTGTACCAACAGCCCAAATACCCAGAAAGTGCCTGACCGGATACGGGACCCCCTGAACATGGACCCAAACCTGCTCAAGCACTCTCATGGGTAGAACATCTTTTCTCTTCCACATCGAAATAGTAGCCTGTGCCGCAAAGGTTGGAACACTCATTTGCATCCCATCCATCCGCTGTAAGTCCTCGATCGAAGGAAACCCAATCAGAAAGGCATCAGCACCATGAGGAAGAGCCTCCCAAGTCCACGTCGAACTCGACGGACACATTCTGGACATCAAGTTCTGAATGGCCGTCGCAGGCACCGTATCCCCCACGATCTTCACCAGTGCCGTGGGAGAACTCGAAGGAATCAGATGAGGCTTGTAAACACTATCAGGGAGTTGCGTAAACATAGTCTCCTCCGTACCGTGCCCTGCAGAAAAGGCCGTGGGCTTCGGAAGCCGCAGAGTGGGGCACCTGATGGTCGGGTGTGCCTTGTTATCACAAACAAGGCAATAGTGCAGCACTGGACAGCCCTTAGTAGAGTGAGTATCCACCGCACATTTCCAGCACTTGGTTGATTTCTTGGCCTTACCCCCGACCCCAACCTTCATCCCCTCCTGATCACCGGAACCAACTGACAATGGAGCACCATCCGAAGCAAAAACTCCAGAAACAGTCCCTGGCGGTGGTGCTGAAATAGGCAGCCCCTGCATTGGCGCTGGTGCTGAAATAGGCATCCCTTGAATAGGAACCGGAGGCGGCATTAACACTTGCTGCTGTAACACAGGCGGCTGTTGCTGCGCAGGAGGCATCAAAGGCTGGTTATTCTGCTGAAACTGAGGCGGGAACTGTTGCTGCTGGACTCCTTTCTTCTTCTTCCTCTTAGGTCGCGGCCCCTGACCCGCCGTCTGAGCTACCGGAGGGGCAAGCTGTTGTTGCATCGGCGGGTAACCGAACGGAGGCATCGACCCAAAGGGCGGCATCGGATATTGCATCTGCTGCGGAAGCGGCATGTACGCCGGAGGACCCGGCTGCCGCGATGGATTTTGCAACGGCCGGAACATCGGAGGTCCCGTGGGCGTCCCGAACTGACCGGCGGCGGCGGGAACGGGCACGGCCGCATGCTGCGTCAGCGCGCCGGCTTGCAGACCTCCTGCCCCAGCACCTTGGGCATGGAACTGTTGCTGTTGTGCAGGAGCCGGAGCGGCTGGACGTGGGGCGTTCATCCGTGGAGCCCCGCCTTGCTACGGGTGAGACGGAGCCACCATGAGGCGACGAGGCGCCGCCGCGACGGACAGGAACGACCTCTCCCACCGCGGCACCGGCGGCGAGAAGATGATCGGAGCGGTTGGCTGGCCGGTTGCCGGAGCGCAGGCGGGATGCGACGAACTTGGTGAGTTGCGGTGGCGGCGATGTGACAGAGCGACGTCCGCGTGCACCCGAAGCTCAGAGGAACTAGGGCAGCGTCTGATCGGGCGATGGAGATGCGCATAGGGATTTGGACGTCCGAGATCGTCCGCCTGTCTCCTGGGGCCCACCGACGTGCAAGGCGAAGTTTGAATCGCGTCCGAATCGCGCGTCCCCGCCGTGTTCCTCGGATCGACCGAGGATGGCGGCGGCATCAGAGCAGTAGCCGCCGGCGGTGACGTTCCCGGCGAAGACGACCCTCCTCGTGCTGCTACCGCCTTGTCGATGAAGACCGGATCGGCCGACGTTGACGAACTTGAAGCGGCAGCCACCGGCGACGGCGTTCCCGACGACGGGCCGTCCCGCGCTGCTACAGCCATGTCGATGAAGACCCCCAAAACCGGTGGCGGCGTGACCCGGCGAGGGGGAAGAGGGCCGCGCCACGGCCCCATCCGCGGCGGCGCCCGGGCAAGACGAAGCCCAGACGGCGACGAGTTCGTGCCCCGGCTCACCGGTGGCGGCGAAACTTCCCGAAGTCCCTCGCGCATCTCCCTGCACACATGAACAAACTCGTCACCCTCACCTGCTCCTGACGCAGAACCCCGCTCCCAGACGCGGCTCGATGGCGACGGGAATCCCGCGTCCGTCCAGAACGCATCGATGAGCTCCGCATCGGATTGAACCGGACGGCTGACCGGCGGCGAGCTGCTTCGCGGCGGCCCCTCCTCGTTCAGTGTGTCCAGTGCGACGCTCACGGAGACGTGATCCGAATCCCCGCCGCTTTCCCCAAACACCGTTACCTCCGACCCGGCGTCCAGCTCCGACGCAGACGACTCGGCAACAAGCCCTCCCAGGCACGCGAATCTTGACCCCGTAGCCCGGCAGCCCCATGCCGCCGGCGCCAGAGTCCGCCGGCGCTGCGCATGCGCTGCCGCACTCGGATCGCCCCCGAACATCCCGGAGCGAACGGTTCCCTCAGTTGGTAAAAAAGAATTAAGGAAGAAGAAAGTGAATGGTCTCGTCTACGATAAGATGACAGTGATGGATATATATAACGAGCAGTTGTATATAAACCTACACTAATGTTAATCGTGTCCCTTTGTAATGTCCTTTTCACTAAAGATCTGTACATAAATCTGCAAAAAGGAAAGTGAACCTGCAAACTGAGTAAGTGGGCACAAAGTTGTGTGTGTCTAGCCTAATCTGATGGCAACAAATATATGGACGAAAGGCCTGAATATTTTATATTTTGGTTTTTGGGTAAAAATAAGAACGTTTGTAGCTTGCATAAGCTAGGAACACACTAATCAGTAATCACCGAACAAATTTGCAGAAGAGATTTACATGCAACAAAGAAAAAAAGTAAAGAATATAGAGAACCTAACAACTATTCTAGGGGAAAAGAGCTAATGGGATGCGACTGTTAAAACTATAATCCTCATTTCAGGAATTCTAGATGTGTGTAGAGTAAGAATAAAGTATAAGGTTCAGCTAGGAGTAGTGAAATCCTTTTTACTCCCTCTGATCCTAAATAACCGTCGCTAGTGTGCTATGTATTTGTGCATCGTATGCTAATTTTTCCCGTCACTTTGAATGGATCGGAGTAATAAACTGCAATATCGATGAGTAATCAATGTATCTGTATCCACAACTTGCAGTTCCGTTCAAGAGCTTTTCGCGCAGACAACCAGCCTGAGGTCGACGGCAACCACCGGACAGCACGCACATCAGGTCGACGGCGGCGGCCTCGATGCCGGAAGTCAGAGCTAACAGAGCTCGGGGCGCTCGTGCAGGAGGCAGAGCTCAGGGCGGCCGCGCTGGCTGGATGCGCCTGGGGCGGAGAGCTCGAGACGCGCGGGCAACCAGTGCCGGAGAGCTCCGGGCATGCGTGCGGCGGGAGTTAAAGCTGTCAGAGGTCAGGGCGACCCTGCAGGCTGGATCCGGCCGGCGGAGCGTTGGGGGCGTGCGGGTGGCCGGCGTCAAAGGATGCAGTGGCGGGCTAACCCTAGGTGGCGGCGGCCCTCTGTCACGGGGAAGGACGGGAGGGTTCGCTCTCTGTAACTCTGTTCGCGTTCGGGTAGACGATGCGGGCATCGGGGCATGCCTATTTTCTTATTGGGCCGGGCCAGTTTAGCGATAGCGAGGGACGATGGTCCGGCAGAATCGTGCTGTGGGAAGAAGCACGCGACGTACCACCAAGACGTACCAAAAAACGGACGAAAATTGGGAGGAAGAAACACTACTCGTATTATATAGTAGAGATAATGCCGATCGTAGATACACCATTCTTGAAATATTATGGTGAAAATAGGTATCAGCAAAAAAAAAAAACATGTACTCCCTCCGTCCATTCAAATTTGAGCTAGGTTATGACATTTTTTGTGGACGAGGGAATACTAGAGTCCGCCATTGTTTTGAAGGGCTTCGCGGGATAGACCTTTTTGGAGTCTTGCAGACCAAACGTGTTCGTAGCAACCCACCTGGCCGAACACGGGTAGCAGTGTTGAGTTAGGATAGTAACTATCCTCTCCTACGGAGTGCCTAGTTCGATAGCTATAAATACGTGGCACGCAGCCGGCGATCCTGCTCCCCACCTCCCTCCCACGACGACCACATCATCATGAAGCTCCCGGCGATAATCTCGCTCGCCTTTGTCCTCCTCTTCCTTCTCAATGGTGCGTCCCTCTGCTCATCCGTGCTAGGTCAACTGTTTTTTATACTCCAGTCCAGCACGTGTTTCTACACAGATTGCTAATTAACGTTTTTTCGCCTCTTGATTTAATTGATCGCGTGCAGTAGTAACTCCCGTAGAGTCGTCCCGGCCGCTGACGACGCAGGTGCTCGGAGCAGGGCACCATGTGCCCGGTCAGGGGCACCACCGCGACCACGACGGGAACGGCGGGAACCAGTACGATCAGCCTCGCCAGTTCAGCTTCTACGTCTTCGGCGACTCCTTCGCCGACACCGGCAACCTCCTCAAGCAGTACCGTAACTGCGAGCTGTCGCGGCAGTGGTACCCTCCCTACCAGGCCACCGGCCGCTTCTCCAACGTCATGGTTCAGTCCGACCTCGTCGGTGCGTGCGCCGTCTGTCGGTCAATCTAGAATATGTGTCGATCTTTGGTTCCGTGCGTGCAACTATGCAACTAAATCTCTATGGTCTGATCTGTGATCAATCTTTTGCTTGGTGCAGCCAACATGATCGGGCAGTCCAGCTCCCCTCCGGCGCACAGGCTAACACGCCAAGTCGGTCCGGACGGCATGAACTTTGCCGTCGGTGGCTCCGGCGTCTTCGACGTGCCCGGCACCCAGACGCTCCGCAGGCAGGTCCACACCTTCGGCAAGCTTGTCAAGGATGGAGACATCAAGAAAGAGGACCTGGCTCAATCCCTCGCTCTCGTCGCCGTCTCCGGCAACGACTACGCCCACCTCACCGCCCAGAGCACCAGCAACGCCGACGTGAGTGACACTGACACCACCAAGTTTTGTCTTCGATCGATCGCACAAATTAAGCCGCACCTTTACAAATAAGCTATTAATCTTTGCGCGCATGCAAATTAACGCAAATATACACATACAGATCACGACGTTGGCGCAGAACGTAACGGAGGAGATCGTGATGAACGTGGCGCGGCTGCAGGACATGGGCGTGCAGAAGGTGCTTGTGAACAACCTCTACCCGATCGGGTGCGCGCCGTCGCGGTCCAGGCCGAGCTACTACGCGCGCTGCGACGAGTGGGCCAACCGGGTAGCCGCCGTCCACAACCGCCAGCTCGCCGACAAGCTTGCTGGCATGGATGGCGTGCTCCTGCTGGACATCAGCGCCGCCTTCTCCAAGATCGTTAGATGTGAACAAGAGTTCACAGTTTTTATGTACATGGATTGAATGCGCAAGCGTCGACCAGCTGATATATATATAGGTTTTTCAGCTTAGAGTGTGATCGAAAGATTGGTTCATGTACATGGATTGAATGCGCAAGCATCGAGTTGTCTAAATTTTGTTTGCAATTGATACTTGTAACATGCATAGGTTATCATTTACAGGTTTGCTAATTCTCAGTCACATGGGAATATAGCTAGATCTCAGTCGACTCGGTGAGCATGAGATTTGGGCATTAAGATCCGTGTGTGAAGCTATTGTTCTATATCCTGAACACTGCTTTGGCAGGGTTTTTTAGCTGAGATTTCCCCAGTTATAGAGATTGTAGCTGGGTTTTTTTTTTTTTCCAATTGCATATGAGATGCAATTAGAGAAAATTTCCAAGACAGTCAGATTTGTATCGTGATTTATTTGCATGTTTTATGTCAATGGAATCGCACATTGTTTTTTCTACAATCTTGGTTCTCATTATGTGTAACTTAAAACTACAAATAGTCTAATAAGTAGACATGTCAAATAATTAGTTCCAAGTTGTGTAACTAAATTATTTTTTTACCACCACACGATTTGCTTAATTGCATTTTTATTTGTGCAATGTGTTTAACTGAATCATTTTTCTTGCATAGCATATAAGCTGTTCTATATATACACTGCCTCACGCTTGTCTACTTGCTCTTAAAGGCCGGGCCAGTCCCGTGAGCAGCCCATGCAAAACCAATCGAAGGTACGCGCAACGGGACATGACAGGAGAAAAAGTAAAGACTTGACGAAACATGAGGAGAAAGCAAAGTGCTCACATGACGTCAGCCAGATTTTTTAGAACACAGCATAAACACAGACGCTTACATACATGCGCATAAACTCACCACGGGTGTCTCGTCGTCGACGGAACGTCGCCTCTCACTGAAAGAATATTCCGCCTACTGACCCGGCGGATCGAGTCTTGAGATTGACGAAGTACCACGAGCGTCTCGCCGTCGACAGGAACATCGCCTCTCACTGAAAGAATATTCCGCCTAAATATAACACACATATGTCAAACCTAGGATTTAAACTATGTTGGGCTGTGGATATAACCATCTGCTAACTATCCAACCACATGTTGACTTGCAGATTAAATTATATGATGTCGAGGATTTTTGGAATTTTAGATTCAATCTAAGAAAAACTATTTTAGAGAGATTTTACAGGAATGTGATTTATTTTAAAAGCAAAATTATGAAACAAACCACGTTTGTATGCTTATTGTAATTTTGGAGTATATCATATTAATGTTAGTCTTACAAATGGAGTGTAGTGGACGAGTAACTAAGAGGATCTACAATATCTACCATATTTTTGACCGCACGAGTACCAACGGGACTAATTCTTCCAATTTTTGTTCACAATTTGTTCATAGTAAATCACTATCGATTTAGCCAATTGTCACACACAATATTTTTCATTGATGTCGTTTTCAGAGGTTGGCACGCACAAAAACCATAGCCACGGCCTTCGATTTTCTCCTCTCCCGCTCTCCTCTCCGCCACTAGATGACGTAGGCGGGTTGAACCCTTCTTAGATGACGGTGGGATCCCCTCCTCTTATCTGGTGTGATGGTGGCCCCGATTGGCTCGATGCCAGCTGTCGGGGTGGTGACATCGGTGTTGACTTTCTAGAGGGTTTTCTTTGTTAGCAATAAGCCATGGCGTCCATGGCGTGCACGGTGGACTGGCGTCAGTGCGCCGTGGTCGAGTCCGTGCACGGCATGGTGCGCGCCGTGGCGTGTAGGTGCGTGCGTTGTGTGTGTGCGTTCGAGGGTGTGTCAGTGCGCGTATGTGCGCCGTGTGCGTGTAGTGTGTGTCGAGTCTGTTAGCGATGTAGGAGGAGAGACGACCAAGTCCGGGGGCGCGCAGGAGCCGGCCGTGTTGATCGCGTCAGAGCGCGATCATGGCGCGAGCTGGGGCGTGTGGGACGTGGGCGTCGTGGGTGCGTGTGTGCGCGGCGTGGCGACGTATGTGCGAGCAAGCGCCTATAAGAACCCCTCCCTGTACTCCATTGATCAGCACCACGAGGACTGAGCTCGGGTTGCAGTAAAGTTCAGAGAAAACGGCGTTCGTGCGCTTGAGAAATTTCCTGTCCACTGTCTACTGTACTTCGTCTTCCTCTCGATCAGTTGCAGGTCATTGCCTGCGCCGTCAAGTGGTATCAGAGCGAGGTCAGAGGAGGAGGCGATGGCGTTGGTTCCGGCTGCCGGCGTTGGGGGGAGCGTGGTGCCCCTCTCCTGTCCAGTGCTGAACGGCGACAACTACACCGTGTGGGCGATCAAGGTGGAGGCGAACCTCGACGCGCAGGGCGTGTGGGAGGCGGTGGTTCCGGAGGACCCGACGGTGGCGGTAAGTCTGAAGAAGAACAAGACGGCAAGGGCCTACCTGCTCGGGGCGCTCGCCGAGGACATCCTGTTGCAGGTGTCGTCAAAGAAGACGGCGGCGGAGGTGTGGGCGAGTCTCAAGGCGCGGTTCGTCGGTGCGGATCGCGTCAGGGCGGCTCGGCTGTCCACGCTCCGCGGCGAATTCAATCGCCTGATCATGGCGGACGGCGAGGCGCTGGACGTCTACGCAGGCAAGATCAGCGGCATGGCCGCGAAGTACTCGATCCTCGGCGCGATGCTCAGCGAGGCCGAGATGGTGAAGAAGCTGCTCGACACCGTGCCTGACGCCCTGTATATGGCGGTGGCCGGCATCGAGCAGTTCTGCGACGTCGAGACAGTGTGCTTCGACGAGGTGCTCGGGCGGCTGAAGGCGTTCCAGGAGAGGACGGAGCGGCGCAAGGCGGCTGCCGGTGGCGAGCGTCGTGGGGACCAGCTGCTGCTCACTTTGGCACAGTGGGAGGCGCGGCGTCGAGCACGCGGCGGCAGCTACAACGACGACGACGCGGGGAGCAGCGCGGGCGCGGAATGGGGCAGGCGTGGCAAGTGCCACAACTGTGGCATCCGTGGCCACTTCGCGCGTGACTGCCGGAAGCCGAAGAAGGAGAAGGAGCAGGCGCTCCTCGCAGATGTCGACGACAAGCCGGCGCTGTACTAGGCATGGCTTAGGGGGGAGATTGTTAGCAATAAGATTGTACTAGCCATGCCGCGCCAATCTCACTCTTGGACCTCACGAACTCGCTCTGACAAGAATCGAAGGCGGCGCTTGGGCGCCCGCGGCGGCGCCATTGGCGTCGGCCGGAGAAATCTTCCGTGTCCCAGCTCCAGTCGTTGTCTCCCACCTTCGATTCTTGTCAGAGCGAGTTCGTGAGGTCCAAGAGTGAGAGGGTGCAGCCTCGGGCTGCACTAACAAGTGGTATCAGAGCCTCGTGCTCGGGCCATGGCGCGGCGAGGCTGCGGCGGACGCGGCCGTGGCATGTAGGTGAAGCCGTTCGTGCGGCGGGGTGAAGGCAGCTCGGGCGGCCGCGTTGCCAGAGTGCGTGCGCGGCATGGGCGCGAGCCGAGGGTGTGCGGACCACCGGATGAGATGGACACGTTTGTGCGCGGGGCGTGCGTGCGCAGGGCGTGCGTGCGCGGCGGAGAAGAAGATCGGCGTGCGCAGGAGGTGACCGCGTCACCGCACTGGAGACGGCCGCGTCGTTCGCGTCGGAGCGCGACGGGTGCGCTGGCCGGGGAGTGCGGAGCGTGGCGAATACCGCGGAGAAGCAAGGCGTCAAGACCGCGCCCTGGGCACGCAGGACATGGCCGCGTTGATCGCGTTCGAGCGCGATCATGGGCGCGAGCTGGGGCGTATGGAGCGCGGCGACGAACGCCAAGGAAGAAGATGAAGGTCGTTGCAGCGGCCAGGGCACCGACGTCGACGACGAACCGGCGCTGTACTAGGGCATGGCTTAGGGGAGATTGTTAGCACTAAGCCAGGCCGTACGTAGGTTCGTGTCGTGTGTGTGCGCGTTTGTGCGCTGGGTGTGTGCGTTGGGCGCGTGCTGTTAGTCTTGCTAGGAAGGAGGAGGACCAGGTCCAGCTGCATGGTGGCCGTGGCGACCGCGTCAGAGCGCGGAGTGGGCGCGTGCCCGTGGCGAGCGGATCATGGGCGTAGTGGTGGCGTGGACGCGTGCGTGCGTGTCGTGGGCGCGGGCAGGAGCATGGGCTCCGCCTTTATAAGCCACCCTCTGTAATCGCCATTGGGACTGCGAGCTATACGAGAAAGATAGTCGGGCGTTTGGGCGCCCGCGGCGGCGCCATTGGCGTCGGCCGGAGAAATCTTCCTGTCCCAGCTCCAGTCGTTGTCTCCCACCTTCGATTCTTGTCGGAGCGAGTTCGTGAGGTCCAAGAGTGAGAGGGTGCAGCCCGAGGCTGCACCAACTTGTTGGTGATATTTTTTCCTACGTGATCTCGGTTCGACTAAGTTGTGGCTTAGCCTAATATTTTACACTGGACCCAGTTTAGCGACCTTGATCCTCCTTGGATCGATCACTTCGTTCCAAGAAACCATGCGTGTACATGTCATGGGGTATCTGGCTAGTTTCCATGTAGTAGTTGTGTATACGTGTTGTCTAATCTAGTCCAGTCGGGCTATGGTTTAACGAGCTAGCTAGCTAGCAATTGCTTAGTCGTATGGTACTAAGACTCAATTTCGTAGCGGAGCAGACATATTTTTCCGTCAGGGTTGTGGAGTTAGAGTTGGACTGCATGTCCATGTGTCTTGGTGTATTAGGAAACATCAATCTCGTGTATATATACACGTGAAGCAGCACGGCAAATTGTAAGCTTTTTGTAACGTGAGAAGAAAGAAAGAAAAAGAAAAACGAGGTACGAGAGGGAGCTGCCGATCGATAGGAGGATGGCCGAGCATTGCAAGATTTCTGCTGCCCTCGTAGATGCTTACGAGGAAAGGTCATACGTGCTCAAGGTAGATGGATACTCAAGAACCAAGGGGCTACTCAAGAACGGCGAGTTCGTGGTATCTGCCCCTTTCAATGTTGGAGGCCATTGCTGGGCCGTGAGATATTACCCAAACGGTATCGATGACGATTCTGAAGATTTCGTATCTCTGTGTCTGCATCTTGAATCCGCCGATGCCGAAGACGATGTGAGGGCAAAGTTCGGGTTCAGCCTACTAGACGAGGATGGAGAACCGGTGTCTCTATTCAGCTTTACCTGCCCTACGCACAGCTTATTCACAAGGGAAGAGTCAAGTTGGGGATTCCATGACTTCAGCAAGAGATATGATCTTGAGGGATCGACGCATCTGAGAGACTATTGTTTGACCATCAGGTGCGATGTCACCGTCGTAAAGGAGATCCAGAACCACAATGAGGAAACAAAGGTTCCTCCAGGCGACCTGCACCGGCATCTCAGCGGCCTTCTAGAGAACAAGGATGCTGCCGACCTAACATTCAAAGTCGGTGGACGGAGATTCTCCGCTCACAGATGTGTTCTTGCTGCTCGGTCATCCGTCTTCCAAGCGGAGCTCCTGGGCACAATGAAGGAGAAATCCAGTAGCGTTATCCAGATTGATGACATGGAACCTGATGTGTTCGAGTCCTTGCTCCACTTCATATACACCGACTCAGTTCCTCCCATGCTCCATAGTGCTAGCAACAAAGGTGATTCACGTGGAGCCTTGGTGATGGCCGGTCATCTGCTTGTAGCTGCGGACAGGTACAACATCAGGAGGCTGAAGATGATATGCGAGGAGAAACTGTGCAATCACATGGATTCTGACATGGTGGCGACCAGCTTGGCTTTAGCCGAGCAGCATGGTTTCCATGGTCTCAAAGAAGCTTGTTTCAAATTCCTGGCTTCTCCTTCCAATCTGGAGGCGATGATGGCGAGCGATGGTTTTCATGAGCATCTGAAATCGAGCAGCCCGTCTGTTCTCAAGGAGCTGATAGCCAGAATCCTACCGGCTGAACTGAAGGATATTATCATGGCAATTTGGTAACGTGTATAGTGCCATTATTAGATAAATCCTCTGAATATAATACTAATTGTTGTGCTACGTTGTGCTATGTATGGTGCCATTATTAGATAAATCCTCTGAATATAATACTAATTGTAGCACAACAATTAGTATTATATTCAGAGGATTTATCTAATAATGGCACCATACACATTACCAAATTGCCATGATAATATCCTTCAGTTCAGCCGGTAGGATTCTGGCTATCAGCTCCTTGAGAACAGACGGGCTGCTCGATTTCAGATGCTCAAAACCATCAGTCGCCATCATCGCTTTCAAATTGGACGGAGAAGCCAGGAATTTCAAACAAGCTTCTTTGAGATCATGAAAACCATGCTGCTCGGCCAAAACCAAACTGGTCGCCACCATGTCGGAATCCATGTAATTGCACAATTTCTCCTCACATATCAGCTTCAGCCTGACGATATCGTACCTGTCAGCCAGCCGCTACGAGCAGATGGCCAGCCATCACCAAGTCTACATGTGCTTCCGCACCTTTGTTGCTAGCACTATCGAGCATGGGGGGGGACTGAGTCCATGTATATGAAATCGAGCAAGGACTTGAACACATCAGCTTCCATGTCAAGGATTTCAACTGGACTACCGGAGGAATTCTCCATCATGGAGCCGAGGAGTTCCGCCTTGAAGACAGATGACCGAGCTGCAAGGACACACCTGTGAGCGGAGAATCTCTCTACACCGACTTGGAAGGTTACGTCCGCTGCATCCTTGCTATTCAGGAGATCGCCGAGATGTCGGTGCAAGTTGCTTGGAGGAACCCTTGATTCTTCGCTGTGCATCTCCTTCATGACGGTGAGATCACACCGGATTGTCAAACAATCGTCCCTGAGATGCACCGAACTCTCCAGATCGTCCCTGTTGAAGAATACAGCGCAGCCCACGCGCAAATCTAAATCTCTTTTTGTGAAGTTACGTACAGGGACGGTATAGCTGTATGAAGGCACCGGTCCTCCATTTTTGTCAAGTATACTCAACGTGAATTTCGCATGCACGTCTTTGCCATCAGCAGATTCTAAACGCAGGTACAGAGATATTAAATGGGCAAAATCCTCAAGGCGACCGTTTGGGTAATATCTGACGGCCCAGCTGTGACCTCCAACACTGAAAGGAGTACAAGCCACGAATTCCCCGGACTTCAGTAGCTTACTAGAAGGGTAAGGCGCGCTTCGCTGCGCCCGTATGTGTTATGACACATTTCTAGAAAACTGACAAGCAACCAAGCATCTCGACAGAGAGCACTTTTCACAATAGTTCTAGACTTCTAGTACATATATTTATTTGACATGGGAGTAGTGGTGTTGTTCATACATGCGGTTAGACAAACGGTCATAATTTTTTATTCTACTATATACTTATTTGACACATGACTACTTGGGTAGTTGGAGTTGATAAAAGGCGTTAGATGGAGAATTTACATAGTTGTTGGTACTGTACAACTATTTTACATGATCCGCGAAATAAGTTAGCTTATGGGCTACATCAAAAAGTTTTGAATTTTTTTACTTGAGTTCAAAATACTCCATTCCTATCACACAATGATAACTGTCATTCTGAAACAACATCATTCGTTACAAAACACTGTCCTTGTTACAACATCTCTGGTTACAACCAAAATATCATACCCATAACTAAATAATACAACTGGCAAAAGTTTACTTCATTCTGTTTGCATAATCAAGGCCACTCGGGCATATAAAAATTTGCCTAGGTGGTTGCTGATGTGTTGATATTCCTTCCAAAGATCATAAGTTCGAAACTATCAGATTTTAAGTGTTTCAAGTAGAACTCAACGCAGATGTTGTCCTTTGGTGAAGGAAATTGGAGATTTAGGAGAAATCATTACCAAATATAGCAAACATCTGCATAGAAAATTCCTTCTGTCCACGAGTCAATGGATCTACTAAAGCCAGCTCATTTTAGGATTCTTAATTAAGTCATTCGTGATGACAAACCTAGCACATGCATTTTTATATAGTCAGTGCTGGCTATTCAAGTAATTTATGCAATTGCAGATATCTCTATGATATGAAGTGTATTTAAATACCTGCTACAAACAAAACAGAACAAAAAAAAATGTTTCCATTCGGCACTCGGCCATTCTTTATGAATAATAACTTGGTAGGAGGCATTTAAAAGGTATAGAATTTACTAAATCCAACTAATGCATATGCTGATTTAAGACTTAGTTTTCTACTGAGCTGATTTATGAAAAGTATAATATATATTAACACACTTGATGTGGGCAATAATAGCAAGATTGGCAGAACAATGGCAAATGAAATTACTTTATCGAGAGAAATAACAATCTTTTTAATAGAAACTTCAGAAAGATAACACAAGATAAAGATGTTTGCCTAAATTGATTAGAACCTATTATATCCTCACATAAATGATAACAGTAACGTTGAACTATCTTGACTCTCAACTTCTCAAGTGCTCTTTCACAAACTCGTAGACTTGGATATCTGCGAAGTCTGTCAATTTAATGGCCTAATTAAAAACACAGAATTAGTAAACTTATACTACCACATAGCAAATACTGGTAGACTATATGAAATCAGGAAAAATGATTCAGACTGGAATTTCGCTTGAACCTTCCACGAACGATTACAACTACCAAAACAAACAACTCACCGTGTGCAAGACATTTTCAAATCTAAGCTGGGTCAAAAGAGGGCTTGCCCTCTAAGAAACTTAATATCTAAGCAGTTTGTGCACAACTGGGTACCTAACACACTCGCTAGTACCAAACTGCAGCAACAATTGATCATTATCCCAACAGGAAACACACATTTATTATTACAGATTGCTCCCAAATCCCTTATGAAAAATTGTTCTCGTGATAAGGCCCTACTCACCAACGTTCCCCAATGAATTGTCTCATCGAAGGATCTTGAGCTAACTCCCCATCCTAAACAAACGTCAGCTTTTCATTGCAATCACTTGTCAAAACAAATTAAATGAAATTAGAGGTAATGTAGGAGAGGTAGACAGCGTTTGGAGTCGCACTCCCACAGATCATTTGGTGATATGGCTTGGGGTTTCCGGTAGGTTCTGGAGGCTCCCCGAGGGACAGAGTGTGCATCATGATGTGGATAAGAAAACTGAATGGAGATGTAGGTGCTGGCCTGGTCGTGGTTGGAGCATCGCTTGGGACCTGCTGCCGCTGAAGCTAGCCATGGACGAAGGGGACCTACAGGTCGATCGCGCGTAGCGGCGCTGCCGACCTTCATAGCCGCGACCGCACACGAACACCTCCCACCGCAGCAAGTACACTACACCGTCCGCTGCCGTCTACATCGTCCGTTCGGGCCCTCCGCTAGGCGGACAGAACTCAGGCGAAGTCAGAGAAGTTCAGTACAATAGGTCTACCAAAAATGACTCTTAGACTAAATCGGCACTTGATCCTGGAAAAGCTTCTTAAAACAGGTACACAGTAATTTCGAAAAATTGGCGTTGCTCCTTGATTTGATTCAGTTCATCTGCCAAATCTCACAGAGAAGGAGGTCCATAGAATTCTTGGGGATTCAGTTCATCTGCCAAATCTCACAGAAAAGGAGGTCCATAGAATTCCCCCGAGAAACAACTCGGAACTGGGTGAGGGAGGGGGTGCATCTCGAGATTGAGGAATATTTCTTCACAGACGCCACCCAAATCGAGAAGACAAATACACATAGCGAACACAGAACTTGGAGAAAAATAAGCCCCAAATCGAAAGACAATGAGACCTAAACAGGCAGCACACAAATTGAAAAAAAATAAACCCTAGATCGAAGAACAATGAGACCTAAACACATCGAACAGAAATCGCCAACCTTTTCCCTAAGCTAAACATCCCACGCATGCAAACTCGGCAGAACAGCACCGTATGAGAGAAAGAAATCTAAAGCACAAAGTGGAAAAGGAGAAAGGAGGAGCGGTAAGCAACCTGCAAAGCGAAGGCACAGCCGCCGCAGCAGCCAAGCGACGGCACCGACGAACTTCCAAATCCAACGGATAAAGAATCGAAACTGCAAAACAAGAAGAGAGGAAATCTAAGAGAAAGAACAGGAAGAACACACAGAGAAAACGGATCCAGATGCCGACCAAAGATGCAACCCAAATCCACCAGAAATCCATCAGACGCCCACCAAAATGCGAACCCAAATTCACCGCCGCAGGCACCCGAACAGAACCAGGGAGAAGAGAGAAGAGCAGACGGGAAGAGTATAGAATAAAGGGGAAGAAACGCACGCGTCGAGCATGCCGCTCCCCACGAACCGACCTGGCCACCTCCCCACGCGCTTTTCACGGAAAAACCACACACACGAGACCAGAGCGACACAGACATGTGGGCCAACGTCCACTAGGCGCGACAGTATACAGAAAAAGAACTCAAAGCGCCAGTGAGATGTGGGGCCATCCCGGGGATCAACCACAGGCCTCTAATCCCAGGGAGCTTAGTTATGTTACTGATTGGCTCTTGAGTATCCATCAACCTTGAGCACATACGACCTTTCATCGGCTACAAGGGTAGCAGACATGTTACAACGCTCTGCCATTCTTGAATTCGGGTCTGGTAGCTTGGAGTCTGAAGGAAGATTGGCTAGAAAAAAAAAGTGTCAACACACCTATATGAAAGGCAATATTCATGTCAAATAACTTCGAGTATAAATTAGAGGGAGCGCTCAATGAATCTGCATACCACCAAGGACTATTAAAAAAAGAAGTCAGCATAGTTTGTACATACTCATTAAAAACTCATATGTATACTTTCGAAATATTGGAGTTGCTAAAATTTACTACTTTTTTACTATTTTTTAGAAAAGGGGAGAAGCCCCAGCCTCTGCATCGATTGATGCACACGGCTTAATTATCTAAAATTTACTACTGTACTTGTTAATTATCTAAACTGTAACTTCAGCTTGGTTGGCGGGAGCAACCAGAAAAAAATACAGAAAGTACATCTGAGGCCAAGTAGTCTGACAACTCCTTTACTAATTGTGAGCACGGTAGCTTCAGTTAAGAACTCATCATCCAACCACTAGCAATGCATGATATGCATCCAACCGAAAACGCTATATACTACAGTATATATACTATCACAACCAGCAAAATTACAAGCACTAGCTAGGGTATGTCGCATGTACGAATCGGAAAAATCAACAGCATGTCAAAATCGTGTTGATCGACTATACCAATTAGCGCCAGCGTTCAGCCGTTGAAAACGTACCTGACGACGGCAATGTCCCCTCAATGCTGCATCCAAGATACAGGCCGATGTACGAAGGCGATTAGTGATTGCGAATCCAAGTAGCAGCTGCGACGCGAAACCCTAGGCGGGAGTCGGGACGCAGGAGATTGTTATTGGAGATCAAAACGTCGAGATATTTCTTTAGCAAACCAATCGTCTTGGCTTTGCCTCCTGCGGCCTGCGGCCCGACGTCCCGCATGCGCTGTGCTACTGGGCCAGTAGTTAGGCGTAGGGGCGTAGCTAGCAGCTGGGGCCCCATTGGGTTCGGGGCCGAACCCAGGGCCGGGCCTATATTGAGGTGCATTTGGGGAGTAAAGATCCTTTTGTTTCACGTTCAGTCAAATTCGCTGCAATATACTCGTTTACAGATTGATATTGGTTTCACGTTCAGTCAATAGCAGCAGCATGAAAAAGAATGTGCAAACAGGTTACTAGATGGAAAGCACGGACATGGTTTACAAGGCGTCATCCAGAAGCATATTCATTGACAGGCTATTTAAGAGGATTGGAACACCAATGACACTACAACTCAGGTATCCAGGTGAACGTAGCCACGAACTTCCAGAACTAACCATCATCCACGCAACCAAGTTAATTATCGTAAGTTAAAAAAAAATTAATTACCGTGATTACTTTCAACAACCCAACAAACCACTCCAGGGCCCCTGGATGCCAGGATTTGTTCTTTGTCCAGGGATCTCACAGAAGACTTCTGATCATGAGAACCAGCACAGTATGAAGAACTTCAAGAAGAGAACGAAGGTAGATTGGCAGTCTCAACAATACTACTTTTCCTCGCAAGAAAGTAAAATACATGGAGAAGTAATAGCATGTTTTTTCTGAACCATAAACGCAACCATAAACAGAGAAGTAGCTTAACGATTTAGTACTAATTTTGGATGATATATATGATATATGAGCATTACTACTACCACATTGCCATGATAAGATCCTTCGTCGCTTTCAGTTCAGCCGGCAGGCTTCTCGCAATCAGCTCTTTGAGAACAGACGGACAGCTGGATTTCAGATGTTCAAAACCATCGCTGGCCATCATGGCCTCCAGATTGGTCGGACAAGACAGGAACTTCAAGCAAGCTTCTTTGAGATCATGGCAACCATGCTGCTCAGCCAGAGCCAAACTGGTTGCCACCATGTCAGAATCAATATGACTGCACAGTTTCTCCTCACACATCAGCTTCAGTCTCCCGATGTCGTACCTGTCAGCGGCTACGAGCAGATGTCCAGCCATCACCAAGTCTCCACGTGCTTCGGCACCTTTATTGCTCTCAGGCGCAGAAGGAACTGTGTCGGTGTAGATGAAGTGGAGCAAGGACTTGAACACATCAGCTTCCATGTCAATGATTTCGATAGGACTGCCAGGGTTCTCCTTCATGGCGCCGAGGAGCTCAGCCTTGAAGACGGGTGACCGAGCAGCGAGGACACACCTATGAGCAGAGAATCTCTCTCCGCTGACTTGGAAGGTCAGGTCTGCTGCATCCTTGCTCTTCAGGAGGTCGCCGAGATGCTGGTGCAAGTCGCTCGGGGGAACTCTTGTTTCTTTGGTGTTATCCTTCATGACGATGACATCGCACCTGATGTTCAAACAATCGTCTCGTAGATGCGGCGATCCCTCTAGATCAGCCATGTTGATGATGTCACGGTAGCCCCATCCTGAAACTTGCCTTGAAAAGGTATACATAGCGTGGAGACGTCTGAATGCAGCCATAGGTTCTCCATTCTTGTCAATTACACTGATTGTGAATTTCGCCTTCCCATCTTTGGCATCGGCAGATGTAAGAACCAGAAACAAAGATATGAAGTTGGCATAATCCTTAGTGTCACCGTTTGGGAAATACCTCACGGCCCAGGTGTGACCTCCAACACTGAAATGGGCAGAAGTCATGGACTCGCCGTTCTTTAGTAGCGCCTTGGCTCTCGAGTATTCCTCTACCTTGAGCACATATGACCTTTCCTCAGACACAAGGGCAGCAGAAATCTTGCAACGGTCTGCCATTCAGCCTCGTTTGAATTGAAGGGTAGGAAAATCAAAGGAACGGGAAGTGTAAAGGAATAGGAAGTCATGACCGGTAGGATCCTATGGGCATAGGAATTTTCACAGTTGCCTTTTTGATTGCAATGAAGGAATTTCAAAATGAGGCTGGAGCTCATGCTTCTTTTCCCATGAAAACAGACTATGTCATTCCTGCAGGATTTGTTCCTATAGGAAGCCATCCTTTGAATCAAACGTGTACGAAAGGAAAAATTTCACAGGGATGGAATCCTATAGAAATCCTAAGGAAATCCTCCAAATCAAAGGAGGCCTTGGAGCAGGATGAAAGATCTGAGAATAGAGCTAGTCGAGGGAGACCACGGACAACTGCAACCCCAGCACCACACCACACCACACCACACCACCACGTACTAGACTAGCATCACCACCAGTACACCATCACCAGGAAGCCGAGCATCCATGGAGACCGGGAGGTGACCGAGAACAATGGGTCAGAGGAACAACTTGAGTTGAACCGTGCGGGAGCGACTAAAGGCAACCATGCGGGGAAAGAAGCCAGCAGAGGTGGTACCGATGAAGCCTAGGAGATTCAGTCGGAGCAGCGGCTGGAGGAGGTCGGCGAGCGGTGGAGACGAGCTAGGTTTAGGATTTGACGTCGGGGTCGATGCGGGGGACGAAAGAGACGAACTAGCGATGGAGTAGATGGAGGGGAGTGCAGCGGAGCAGCGCCATGGAGTAGCTAGCGGTGCCGGAGCGAGAGGGCAGCCGGTGGGGAGGGGCGGCGGCGGCGCTCATGCGTGAGAAGCACGGGTCGGCAGAGACGAGTCGAGAGAAAGAGGTGGGCTGGGGTGGGATTTTGACAGACCTAGTAATTGAGCCGGCCACATGGGCCTTTATGTCGGGTACAAACATGGGTCATAGCCCATTAGCCAATTGGGTAAAATATTACTCGTAGATAATTTTCTTATACTCGTGAAGATCTGGGGTACTCTTAGTCTTAGTGGATGATGATGATTAATCTGGGGTGCCTGTCCGACATGTTCAAACCTTCAAGGTACAGAGTTTTGTTACACAAAAGTTTCACGGGGAACTAAATATGCCAATTAGACATGGCTTAAGTTTTCACCTTATATTGTCTGCAACTACCACATTTGAAGATCATCGATCAAATGTGTACTCACATACTCACCGTAGATTATTCTTAGTGTACTCACATATTCATTACAAATAATGGGGCTAGGATGTAGATTATTTCCGAACGGAGGGAGTACACTTTAGTGAGACATGGTTTGCTTTCTTTATAGTGCAAGGCAAACAAATGTAACTCACAAACTACACTGCAATCCCTTTATAGCTGAATTTTCTAAAACTGAATCCAAACCATAAAGAGTATAACAAGTAAATAGATGCACTACCAGCAATAATCAGAGGCATATAGTAACTAATGCCCCATCACAACTATAGCTGACACAAGATATTAATAGGCATTGCTTGAGGATTACATGCAGATTTTTTATTAGTACTTTGAACTGAATTGCATCCACATAATACACGGCATCCATACTTTACATTTCAGTTTTTCAGTGCGAAACTAGACATGACTGCTAATAACCAGACAGAACGAAGTAACAACATCTAATACTGATAAATTAAGGACAAACACAACCAAGAATTGTAGTCAGTCGCTACAAAACAGGGGAACGGTGATGAGCCAGCATCACCGCTCTTGTGATTTGGTCAACTGATTCCACGGTAATAAGCCTGGTGAAATGTCAGGCCATTGATTATACCGGTAAAGTAGAGTTTAGATGGAGCATAAATATACATGATGTTTTACAATTAGTCGTATATATTCTGTTTTATTTGATTCTCGGGTATTGTTTCGTTCAAAAAGTTTATAGAAGCGTAAAGTGCCACTCAGGACTAGTTGGTTAATGCCAAAGTGTTATGCTCACTAAAGATAATTTATCTAAAATTGGCAGGAAAATAGAAGCTGTACCTTTTTGTTATCAGCATGAGTCTATTCAACATTGATGTTGAGGTTGGTGTCACAAAAGTTTCTATTTTCTACAAAACATAAATACATAAAAGGGATCAAACAAACATTATACAAGTACACGCAGGTGGCTAAGGTAGGATTATGATAGTCCATTCAATTACCATGCTGCTCGGCTAAAGCCAAACTGGTCGCCACCATGTCGGAATCCATGTGATTGCACAGTTTCTCCTCACATATCAGCTTCAGCCTCTCGATATCGTACCTGTCGGCCGCTACGAGCAGATGGCCAGCCATCACTAAGTCTCGGCGTGCTCCCGCACCTTTGTTGCTAGCACTGTCGAGCACGAGAGGAAGTGAGTCGGTGTATATGAAATGGAGCAAGGACTTGAACACATCAGCTTTCATGTCGCAGATCTTGATGGGACTACTAGAGTTCTCCTTCATGGCGCCGAGGAGCTCCGCCTTGAAGACGGATGACCGAGCAGCAAGGACACACCTGTGAGCGGAGAATCTCCGTCGACCGACTTGGAAGGTTACGTCGGTAGCATCCCTATTATTCAGGAGGTCGCCAAGATGCTGGTGCAAGTCACTCGGAGGAACCCTTGTTTCTTGGCAGTGGATATCCTTTACGACTATAACATCGCACCTGATGGTCAAACAATCGTCGCTCAGATGCTCTGATGCCTCCAGATCAGCCCTCTTGATTAAGTTATGGTAGCCCCAGCTTGGTTCTTTGCTTGTGAACGTATGTGAAGGTTTAATACGGCTGAATGAAATCACCGGTTTTTCATTCTTGTCAAATACACTGAGCGTGAATTTCACCTTCACATCTTCGGCAGCGGCAGATCCAAGATGAACCAGATACAGAGATATGAAATTGGCATAATTCTTTTGATTGCCGTTTGGGTAATACCACACAACCCAGCTGTGACCTCCAACACTGAAAGGTGCAGAAACCACGCGCTCGCCGTTCTTTACTAAAGCCTTGGCTCTCGAGTATCCGTCTACCTTGAGCATGTATGACCCTTCGTTAGAAGCAAGGACCGCAGAAATCTTGCACTGCTCTGCCATTCTTGAGGTGGGCTTTGGTACCTTGGAGCGGGATGGAAGATCTAGGAGTCGAAGAATTTTGATGCATCGTCCCGCCGGCGCCAGAGTAGAGGTAATCGAGGGACACCACGGACCACGCACCACCAGGAAACCAAGCCTCACTGGAGACTGGGAGGTGACCGAGAACGACGAGTCAGACGAACAACTCGAGATGAACCGTGCGGGTACGACTAGAGGCGACCGCGCGGGAAAGGAGACAGCAGAGGTCGTGGTGATGAGAGTTTGCGTAGGAGATTGGGCCGGATCAGCGCCAGCACACGGGACTGGAGGAGGCCGGCGAGTAGGGGAGACGATCTAGGTTTAGGGCTTGACGTCAGGGCCGATGCGGGAGACGAAAGATACGAACTTGCGATGGAGTAGGTGGAGGGTAGTGCGTCGGAGCAGAGCCATGGATTAGCGGTGCCGGAGCGAGAGGGCAGCAGGTCGGGAGCGGCGGCGGCGGCGCTAGTGCCGGAGCTCGTGCGTGAGAAGCAGGGACGAGTCGAGAGACAGAGGAACTGTCGAACTGAGAGAGAAAGAGGTGGGCCGGGGTGGCGACACGAAACAACACGATACGATACGGCTACATGGGCCATTTCGGCCGGTACAAACATGGGCCATAGCCCATTGGGTGAAATATTAGCCCGTTTTCTTACAATCAGATTATGTGAGGAGTGTCTAATCTCAAAAAAAAAATGTGAGGAGTGTCCCCCGATCACTCGATCAGTAGAGGCAGACAATCATTTTCAGGAGAAAATCGAGTAGAAGTGAGGCTAAGCCACACGATGAAACCATTTTTATGCATGTGTATCACCATGCTTGTTTTGGGCTTGCCCTGTCGTCGATGTGCAGCTATGTACGATGATTTGACTTAACTTATATGTGTAGGTGTGGGTTAGCCCTAGTAGAGGACGACTGGGTCGACATGTTGTAGGTTAGTAGGTACAGATTTTGTTTAGCCAATAGTTTTACATGGAGCTATAAGTGTAGATTAGAAATGGCCTAAGTTTCCACCTTACGCTTTCGATATCACAGATGATGGTAACCTGACACATTTGAAGCGCATGTAAGTAGCTCGTCGATCGTGTGCACTTCAGTGAAATTTGGTTTTCTTTCCTAATAAGAAGGCAGACATATGTAACTAACATACTACAATGCAAGTGCTCACCTATGTCAGGCTAATCTCTCTTAATGGAGATGAAAAGAAATATTTGAAATTGAATATGTAATTAAGAATATGGTAATTAATTTCCTGAAATTAAGAAAATATAAGAGTATTGCGCTACTGAATTTTATTAAAATTTGATATAATGAACTAAAATCCTTAGGGGATGTTTCCCAACTAAAATAATACTCTTTGACGAAAAACGAATTGTGGAAAATATCCATATAATTCCAGAATAAATAAATCTTGTATAATCATTTTTAATGTTTTATGATTTCGTAATGAATTACAAGTATGTAGGCGTAGGCGTATAGCTAGCAGCTGGCCCGGGCCTATATAAAGGTGCATTTGGGGTCTTGCGGAGTAAAGGTCCGTTCGATTCACATTCAGTCATTTACTCGTTTAAACATTTGATTCTGTTGTGAACAAAATCAGAAACATGAAAAAACTGCAAACAGTTTACTCGATGGGAAGCCCAAACATGGTTTGAGGCGCCAACCAGAAGCATCTTTACTGACAGACTATTTAAGAATTGGAACACTAATGACAGCACAACTCAGGCATCCAGATGAACGCAGCCATGTACTGCCCGAACTAATCAATTATCCACACAAGCAAGAAGATTCTCGTTATCACTTTCAACAACCTAAAAATTACTCCAGGACCCTGGCTGCCATTGGCAAAGACTGGTTCTTTCTCCAGGACCTCACAGAAGACTTCTGATCATAGGAACCCTCAACGGATGAAGGAAGGTCAACTTCAAGAAGAGATCGAAGGTAGATTGGCAGTCTCAACAGTGCTCTTGTTTTCTGGGAAGAAAGAAAAATACACAGTCTACTCGCATGGACATACTATATGCCTGAAAGATTAATAGCAAGTTTAGTTCTGAGCCAACGCAACCATACATGTAGAAGTAGCACAACGATTAGTATTATATTTGGAGGATATATCTGATAATGGCATCATACACGTTGCTACCAAACTGCCATGATTATTTCCTTCAGTTCAGCCGGTAGGATACTGGCTATCAGCTCCTTGAGAACAGACGGGCAGCTCGATTTCAGATGCTCAAAACCATCAGTCGCCATCATCGCTCTCAAATTGGACGGAGAAGCCAGGAATTTCAAACAAGCTTCTTTGAGATCATGAAAACCATGCTGCTCGGCCAAAACCAAACTGGTCGCCACCATTTCAGAATCAATGTGATTGCACAATTTCTCCTCACATATCAGCTTCAGCCTCCCGATGTTGTACCTGTCGGCTGCTACGAGTAGATGCCCAGCCATCACCACATCTCCACCTTTGTTGCTAGCACTCTTGAGAGCAGGAGGAATTGAGTCGGTGTATATGAAATGGAGCAAGGACTCGAACACATCAGCTTCCATGTCACAGATCTCGATAGGACTGCCAAATTCTCCTTCATGGCGCCGAGGAGCTCTGCCTTGAAGACGGATGACCGAGCAGCAAGGACACACCTATGAGCGGAGAATCTCTGTTCACCGACTTGAAAAATCAGGTCTGCTGCATCCTTGTTCTCCAGGAGGTCACCGAGATGCTGCTTTATGTCGCTAGGAGGAACCCTTGATTTTACGCTGTGGATCTCCTTTATGACAGTGACATCGCACCTGATGGTCAAACAATCGTCACTCAGATGCTCCGATGCCTCCAGATCAGCCCTGTTGATTAAGCCATGGTAGCCCCAGTCTGGTTCTTTTCTTGTGAAAGTATGTGCAGGGTGGTTACGGCTGAATGAAGCCACCGGCTCTTCATTCTTGTCAAGTACACTGAAGGTGAATTTCGCCTTCACATCTTGGGCAGCGGCAGATTTAAGAACCAGATATAGAGATATGAAATCGGCATACTGGTTACCGTTTGGGAAATACTTCACAGCCCAGGTGTTACCTCCAACACTGAAAAGGGCAGAAGTCACGAACTCGCCGTTCTTCAGTAGAGCTTTGGCTCTGGAGTATCCATCTACCTTGAGCACATATGACCCTTCGTTAGACACAAGGATCGCAGAAATCTTGCAATGCTCTGCCATTCTTGAGGTGGGCTTGGTAGCTTGGAGCAGGATGGAAGATCTGGGACCCGCCGGCGCCAGAGTAGAGCTAGTCAAGGGATACCACGGACAACACCTATCCCAGCACCACGTACTAGTCAAGCGCCAGCACACGGGGCTGGAGGCGGCCGGCGAGCGGTGGAGGCGAGCTAGGTTTAGGGTTTGACGTCGGAGTCGATGCGGGAGACGACGAAGACGAAATTGCGATGGATTAGGTGGAGGGGACGCGGCGGAGCAGCACCATGGAGTAGCGGTGCCGGAGCGAGAGGGCAGCCGGTGGGGAGCAGCGGCGGCGGCGCTCGTGCGTGAGAGGCACGGGGACGGTTGCGACGAGTCGAGTGAAAGAGGTGGGCTGGGGTGTGAGTTTGACAGACCTAGTAGTCGAGCCGGCCACATGGGCCATTTTGTCCGGTACAAACATGGGCCATAGCCCATTAACCTATTGGGTAAAATACTACTCGTAGATCATTTTCTTTTTTTCGAGAGTTCGTAGATCATTTTCTTATACTCCGATGTGTAGCTACGACCGATGATTTGACTCGTGTAGGTCAGGGTTAGTCTTAGTAGATGATGATGATTAATCTGGGGACGGCTTGTTCGACATGTTGTAGGTACAGAGTTTTGCTACACAAAACTTTCACAGGGAGCTAAATGTGCAGATTAGAAATGGCTTAAGTTTTCACCTTATGTTGTCTGTATCACACATTTGAAGCGCATGTAAAGAGCCCGTCGATCACATGTCTACACTTCACTGAGGCATGGTTTGCTTTCTTAATAGTATACAAGACAAACACATGAACTCACATACTAAACTGCAAGTGCTCACCGTGTGAGGCTAATACCTCCACATCCAGATGAGAGCATCTCCAACCGGATCCCCGCTTCCCCTAATGTATGATTTGTATTGTGTTTTTAGTAGTAAAATAAATTTAGTGACGATTCATTAAATAATTTATTAATAAAAGAAATATGTGTAATTGGATATGTAATTAAAAATATTGTAATTCATTACCTAAACGTAATAAAAAATATACATACTTATTTGAAATGTTTCTATAAAATGTTAAGGATTGTGCTACGATTACTAAGTTACTGAATTGATTAAAATTTGATATTGAACTAAATCCTTAGGGGATGTTTACCATATAAAATAAAACTCTTTAAATAAAACGAGTTATGGAAAATTTCCACAAGTTTTATAATAAACATAAATCATGTATAATCATTATTTATTTATTTTGATTTTTTAATGAATAATACAAGTAATTTTAAGTGGTCAAATAAATCCAACACCCAGTAATTAAGAAAAATCCTTAGGCACAAAAGGATCAGGACTCGCTGATAGGAAAGGAGAGAAAAACAAAGCAATGCCAAGAGCTCCGTCACTCAGTTGTTCATCGATAGACAAAGCTCTCTCTTTTTCATCTCGTGCCAGATGTAACAAAAGATTAGGGGCCCGATTGGTTGGTCGTAATCTAACCGAAACGGAGGTATTTTCTCACGGACCTGTTATTTTTTCAGCGTGACGAGCGGAAATGTCCATGAACCGAATTTAATTTCTGGTCATCCAAGCGGGGCCTAGTCCTTTTTCATTCTCGCGAACCAAGGGAACGCAGGGCCCAGAGCAAAGCTCATTTTCAAAACAGGGTCAGGCGGCGTATTACAAAGGGCTGGCCAATGAAAAGGACACTTACTTTGGGAGATAGTTAGAGTGAGCGAATTCATGACATACCATATGCATAATAACATATTACCAATCCTTTCAACATTTATCGTTATATAGTGAAATACCATTTTATTTTAAAGCAGGTAATAACTTAATATAAATATATAGGTTGCAATAACTTGATAAAAATTCTTTAAATTGACATGAGCAAGAATGAACTTGCCTTGTGACTGCGAAAGAATGCACTTCAAGGGTTCTACATGTGATATAACCTTGGGTTCTGAAAGTAAATCGCTGTCCTATCTGGTCCAATATAATTCCACATAGTCGAAGAGAAAGGTCCAGATGGATTGTTAACCAGATAACCTTTCTCTTTTAGAGTCATAATTATACTATCCAGACTAGAACCGAAGTGATTCTCATCATATTGCAAGCATATTGGATGTTTATAAGCAGCACTGGCAAGGTGCTGTTCTAAAACCTGTAATAAATTTGAAATTCGAACAACCAAGGGAAAATTAGATACTTAGAATTTAATATAGTCAGTTCACCGCACAGATTCATGGACCTACCTTATGGTTATGTGAATCAACTTGGCAGTGTTCAATTGGTCTGCCAAATAGTTTATGTGGGGATTTCATGAAATACTGATCTAAAGGACCCTCAAATACAACATAAAACCTATGAATTGACTATGTGGTGGGCAATAGAATAGGGAATGATTGATAAGGTGGAGTTTCCATTCTGTCAGGTTCATCTGGATAGGATTAATAACAAATGTCAAATACGTAAATAGCAGGCAAATAGCGTAAATAGCGCGTGCATTGCATCGTCAAAGAAACGAAAAGAGTTGGGGAAAAGGTAATCTAATTCAGAAGCAGCTATAACAGTTTTAGGCAGAAATCAGAATAACAAGCATAGGTAACACTAACACCCATGGCAGCTCTGGAATCATGTTTTCCCCTGCAATCCCTTTATAACTAAATTTCCTAAACTGAATCCAAGCCATTAAGACTACAACAAGTACACAGATGCACTATCAGCAATAATCAAAGGCAAATAGCAACCAATGGCCCATCTCAACTATAGCTGACACAAGATACTAATAGGCATTGCTTGAGGATAACATTCAGATTTTTTTATCCTCAGTACTTTGAACTGATTTACAACACAGGGCCCATGTTCAGTTTTTCAGTGCCAAAGTAGACATGACTGCTAATAACCAGACAGAACGAAGTAAAAACATACAAATACTGATGTATTAAGGACAAACACAACCTAGCATTGTTGTCAGTCGCTACAAAACAGGGGAACGGTGATGAGCAAGCAATTCAGTATCATCGGCTCTTGTGATATGGTCATTTTCGACAAGCCTGGTTGACAGGTCCGACCATTGACTCTACCGGTAAACTTTGAGTTTAGATGATACATAAATACTAGTACAATGTTTTAGAGTTAGTCGTATCTATATATTTTATTTGATTCGTGGGTACTGGTTCGTTCCAAAAGATTATAAAGCATAAAAGTGCCACTCAAGGCTATTTGGTTTTATGCCAAAGTGTTGGCTCACTAAGATAAATTATCTAAAAGAAATTGACAGGGAAATACACGGTGTAGCTTTTGTTATCAGCATGAGTCTACTATTCAACATCGATGCTGAGATTGGGGTAACAAAAGTTTCTATTTTCCAGAAAACAAACATAGACACAAGGGATCGAACAAAATTATACAGGTAAAATCAGGTGGCAAATAGGATAATGATAATCGACTCAATTATCAGACTCATACATATATTTGATAAGCAAGTTAAGATTGGCAGTCTCAGCAGTACTACTTTTTTGCTCGCAAGAAAAAATAAAATACCCAATCAACTCGCATAGCCACATGACTAAAAGATTTATAGCATCTTTTGTTCCGAACCATAAACGCAACCATGCATGGAGAAGTAGCACAACGATACTAGTACTTAATTTGGATGATATATATGATAAGTGTACCATGCGGATTACTACTAAATTGCCATGACAAGATCCTTCATCGCCTTCTGTTCAGCCGGCAGGTTTCTGGCTATCAGCTCCTTGAGAACAGACGGGCAGCTGGATTTCAGATGCTCAAAACCATCGGTCGCCATCACCGCCTCCAGATTGGAAGGAGAAGCCAGGAATTTCAAACAAGCTTCTTTGAGATCAGAGAAACCATGTTGCTCGGCCAAAGCCAAACTGTTCGCCACCATGTCGGAATCGATGTGATTGCACAATTTCTCCTCACACATCAGCTTCAGCCTCGCGATATTGTATCTGTCAGCGGCTACGAGCAAATGGCCAGCCATCACCAAGTCTACGTGTGCTTCCGCACCTTTGTTGCTAGCACTATCGAGCATGGGGGGGACTGAGTCCGTGTATATGAAATCGAGCAAGGACTTGAACACATCAGCTTCCATGTCAAGGATTTCAACTGGACTACCGGAGGAATTCTCCATCATGGAGCCGAGGAGTTCCGCCTTGAAGACAGATGACCGAGCTGCAAGGACACACCTGTGAGCGGAGAATCTCTCTACACCGACTTGAAGGTTACGTCCGCTGCATCCTTGCTATTCAGGAGATCGCCGAGATGTCGGTGCAAGTTGCTTGGAGGAACCCTTGATTCTTCGCTGTGCATCTCCTTCATGACGGTGAGATCACACCGGATTGTCAAACAATCGTCCCTGAGATGCACCGAACTCTCCAGACCGTCCCTGTTGAAGAATACAGCGCAGCCCACGCGCAAATCTAAATCTCTTTTTGTGAAGTTACGTACAGGGACGGTATAGCTGTATGAAGGCACCGGTCCTCCATTTTTGTCAAGTATACTCAACGTGAATTTCGCATGCACGTCTTTGCCATCAGCAGATTCTAAACGCAGGTACAGAGATATTAAATGGGCAAAATCCTCAAGGCGACCGTTTGGGTAATATCTGACGGCCCAGCTGTGACCTCCAACACTGAAAGGAGTACAAGCCACGAATTCCCGGACTTCAGTAGCTTATTGGCTCTTGAGTATCCATCAACCTTGAGCACATACGACCTTTCATCGGCTACAAGGGTAGCAGACATGTTACAACGCTCTGCCATTCTTGAATTCGGGTCTGGTAGCTTGGAGTCTGATGGAAGATTGGCTAGAAAAAAAAAGTGTCAACACACCTATATGAAAGGCAATATTCATGTCAAATAACTTCGAGTATAAATTAGAGGGAGCGCTCAATGAATCTGCATACCACCAAGGACTATTAAAAAAAGAAGTCAGCATAGTTTGTACATACTCATTAAAAACTCATATGTATACTTTCGAAATATTGGAGTTGCTAAAATTTACTACTTTTTTACTATTTTTTAGAAAAGGGGAGAAGCCCCAGCCTCTGCATCGATTGATGCACACGGCTTGATTATCTAAAATTTACTACTGTACTTGTTAATTATCTAAACTGTAACTTCAGCTTGGTTGGCGGGAGCAACCAGAAAAAAATACAGAAAGTACATCTGAGGCAAAGTAGTCTGACAACTCCTTTACTAATTGTGAGCACGGTAGCTTCAGTTAAGAACTCATCATCCAACCACTAGCAATGCATGATATGCATCCAGCCGAAAACGCTATATACTACAGTATATATACTATCACAACCAGCAAAATTACAAGCACTAGCTAGGGTATGTCGCATGTACGAATCGGAAAAATCAACAGCATGTCAAAATCGTGTTGATCGACTATACCAATTAGCGCCAGCGTTCAGCCGTTGAAAACGTACCTGACGACGGCAATGTCCCCTCAATGCTGCATCCCAAGATACAGGCCGATGTACGAAGGCGATTAGTGATTGCGAATCCAAGTAGCAGCTGCGACGCGAAACCCTAGGCGGGAGTCGGGACGCAGGAGATTGTTATTGGAGATCAAAACGTCGAGATATTTCTTTAGCAAACCAATCGTCTTGGCTTTGCCTCCTGCGGCCTGCGGCCCGACGTCCCGCATGCGCTGTGCTACTGGGCCAGTAGTTAGGCGTAGGGGCGTAGCTAGCAGCTGGGGCCCCATTGGGTTCGGGGCCGAACCCAGGGCCGGGCCTATATTGAGGTGCATTTGGGGAGTAAAGATCCTTTTGTTTCACGTTCAGTCAAATACCCAATCCGATGCGAGGGATTGGATCTCCACGCCATTCTTCAGTCGCTGCCAGTTGCCCAAAACTCATTTCCATGTACCTATCTGGGACTGCCGCTCCATCATAGGAAGTTGACCAAGGCAGAGCTACAACCTCTCATAGACAAGATTGCAGCGCGGCTGCCTCGATGGCGTGGCAAACTTCTCTCCTTTGCTGGAAGGCTGGCTCTTCTCAACTCGGTTTTATCCACCATCCCCATTTATATGTTAACTGTACTTAAACTCAGCAAATGGGCCATAAAAAAGATCGACAAGATCCGAAGGGATTTTCTTTGGAAATTCAAAGCAACAGAGGACCGTGGAACTTGTCTGGTGAACTGGCGCACAGTATGCAGACCCAAATCGCTTGGGGGGCTGGGAGTTCTTAATTTGGACATGTTTAGCCGGGCTTTGAGGCTGCGGTGGAGGTGGTTTGAGTGGAGAGCCAGGGAGAGGCCCTGGATTGGTACACAGGTACCCTGCGATCGAGTTGATGACAACCTCTTCTCTGCTTGCACTTCTATCTCTGTCGGAAACGGGGACATTGCAAGGTTCTGGACTTCCTGCTGGTTGAATGGGGAGGCTCCTGCTGACATTGCCCCGTCCCTCTTCAAAATCTCCAGATTGAAGTCGATGTCAGTGGCGTATGTGATGGACTCTGACCGGTGGATGAATGGGTTGCATAGGATAAATACAGAGGTGCAACTGCGGGAATTCACTGCTCTATGGATCAAGCTACAGGACTTTCAACCCTCAGAGGAGATGGATCAGATTTTGTGGAAGTTCTCAAAAAATGCGGTATATACTGCATCCTCAGCCTACAATATTCAGTTTGCAGGTTCCTTCTCTTCGATCAACTTCTCACCCTTGTGGAAAGCCAGGGCCCAACCCAAATACAAATTCTTTATTTGGCTTTGGCTGCGAGAGAGGATCCTTACCGGTGATCAGCTCCGACACAGAGGTATAGATCATGGAGACTCTTGTTCTTTGTGCGATCAGGAGGAGGAAACGGCAGGACACCTAATTCTGTCATGTCCATATGCGAGAGGTGTGTGGAATTTATTAGCAGATTGGACCGGGGCCTGGCACTTGGACCTTCAGCCTGGACAGTTCACTCGGCCTAGTGATTGGTGGACTTTTATGCTTCAGGTTCTGTCTAAGGACGAGCTCTCGATCGCCATCTATGGGGTTTGGCACATCTGGAAGGAGCGCTGTCGTCGGGTATTCCAACCGGTCAATCTCACGGAAATGCAACTGCTAGAACTAGTTAAAGATGACCTGCTAATCATGGGCTCCTATCTAGTTGAGCAAAATTTGGTGGCAGTACCTTTTGAGCCAGGCTTGTCGCCTGTTAGTGGCGAGTAGTCCCTTTAGGACTAGTTTTTCCCTTTTTTTCGTGTTTTTCTCTGTGTTGGCCAGGCTCTCTTTGGCTTGTAACTGAACCTATTTCTTCTCCACTTAATTGAATCGGCAGAACACCTGCCAAATAGCTTCAAAAAATTCGCTGCAATATACTCGTTTACAGATTGATATTGGTTTCACGTTCAGTCAATAGCAGCAGCATGAAAAAGAATGTGCAAACAGGTTACTAGATGGAAAGCACGGACATGGTTTACAAGGCGTCATCCAGAAGCATATTCATTGACAGACTATTTAAGAGGATTGGAACACCAATGACACTACAACTCAGGTATCCAGGTGAACGTAGCCATGAACTTCCCGAACTAACCATCATCCACGCAACCAAGTTAATTATCGTAAGTTCAAAAAAAAAAAAATACCGTGATTACTTTCAAAAACCCAACAAACCACTCCAGGGCCCCTGGATGCCAGGATTTGTTCTTTGTCCAGGGATCTCACAGAAGACTTCTGATCATGAGAACCAGCACAGTATGAAGAACTTCAAGAAGAGAACGAAGGTAGATTGGCAGTCTCAACAATACTACTTTTCCTCGCAAGAAAATAAAATACATGGAGAAGTAATAGCATGTTTTTTCTGAACCATAAACACAACCATAAACAGAGAAGTAGCTTAACGATTTAGTACTAATTTTGGATGATATATATGATATATGAGCATTACTACTACCACATTGCCATGATAAGATCCTTCGTCGCTTTCAGTTCAGCCGGCAGGCTTCTCGCAATCAGCTCTTTGAGAACAGACGGACAGCTGGATTTCAGATGTTCAAAACCATCGCTGGCCATCATGGCCTCCAGATTGGTCGGACAAGACAGGAACTTCAAGCAAGCTTCTTTGAGATCATGGCAACCATGCTGCTCAGCCAGAGCCAAACTGGTTGCCACCATGTCAGAATCAATATGACTGCACAGTTTCTCCTCACACATCAGCTTCAGTCTCCCGATGTCGTACCTGTTGGCGGCTACGAGCAGATGTCCAGCCATCACCAAGTCTCCACGTGCTTCGGCACCTTTATTGCTCTCAGGCACAGAAGGAACTGTGTCGGTGTAGATTAAGTGGAGCAAGGACTTGAACACATCAGCTTCCATGTCAATGATTTCGATAGGACTGCCAGGGTTCTCCTTCATGGCGCCGAGGAGCTCAGCCTTGAAGACGGGTGACCGAACAGCGAGGACACACCTATGAGCAGAGAATCTCTCTCCGCTGACTTGGAAGGTCAGGTCTCATGCATCCTTGCTCTTCAGGAGGTCGCCGAGATGCTGGTGCAAGTCGCTCGGGGGAACTCTTGTTTCTTTGGTGTTATCCTTCATGACGATGACATCGCACCTGATGTTCAAACAATCGTCTCGTAGATGCGGCGATCCCTCTAGATCAGCCCTGTTGATGATGTCACGGTAGCCCCATCCTGAAACTTGCCTTGAAAAGGTATATATAGCGTGGAGACGTCTGAATGCAGCCATAGGTTCTCCATTCTAGTCAATTACACTGATTGTGAATTTCGCCTTCACATCTTTGGCATCGGCAGATTTAAGAACCAGAAACAAAGATATGAAGTTGGCATAATCCTTAGTGTCACCGTTTGGGAAATACCTCACGGCCCAGGTGTGACCTCCAACACTGAAATGGGCAGAAGTCACGGACTCGCCGTTCTTCAGTAGCGCCTTGGCTCTCGAGTATTCCTCTACCTTGAGCACATATGACCTTTCCTCAGACACAAGGGCAGCAGAAATCTTGCAACGGTCTGCCATTCGGCCTCGTTTGAATTGAAGGGTAGGAAAATCAAAGGAACGGGAAGTGTGAAGGAATAGGAAGTCATGACCGGTAGGATCCTATGGACATAGGAATTTTCACAGTTGCCTTTTTGATTGCAATGAAGGAATTTCAAAATGAGGCTGGAGCTCATGCTTCTTTTCCCATGAAAACAGACTATGTCATTCCTGCAGGATTTGTTCCTATAGGAAGCCATCCTTGAATCAAACGTGTACGAAAGGAAAAATTTCACAGGGATGGAATCCTATAGAAATCCTAAGGAAATCCTCCAAATCAAAGGAGGCCTTGGAGCAGGATGAAAGATCTGAGAATAGAGCTAGTCGAGGGAGACCACGGACAACTGCAACCCCAGCACCACACCACACCACACCACCACGTACTAGACTAGCATCACCACCAGTACACCATCACCAGGAAGTCGAGCATCCATGGAGACCGGGAGGTGACCGAGAACAATGGGTCAGAGGAACAACTCGAGTTGAACCGTGCGGGAGCGACTAAAGGCAACCACGCGGGGAAAGAAGCCAGCAGAGGTGGTACCGATGAAGCCTAGGAGATTCAGCCGGAGCAGCGGCTGGAGGAGGCCGGCGAGCGGTGGAGACGAGCTAGGTTTAGGATTTGACGCCGGGGTCGATGCGGGGGACGAAAGAGACGAGCTTGCGATGGAGTAGATGGAGGGGAGTGCAGCGGAGCAGCGCCATGGAGTAGCTAGCGGTGCCGGAGCGAGAGGGCAGCCGGTGGGGAGGGGCGGCGGCGGTGCTCGTGCGTGAGAAGCACGGGACGGCTGAGACGAGTCGAGAGAAAGAGGTGGGCTGGGTGGGATTTTGACAGACCTAGTAATTGAGCCGGCCACATGGGCCTTTATGTCGGGTACAAACATGGGCCATAGCCCTTTAGGCAATTGGGTAAAATATTACTCGTAGATCATTTTCTTATACTCGTGAAGATCTGGGGTACTCTTAGTCTTAGTGGATGATGATGATTAATGTGCCTGTCCGACATGTTCAAACCTTCAAGGTACAGAGTTTTGTTACACAAAAGTTTCACGGGGAACTAAATGTGCCAATTAGACATGGCTTAAGTTTTCACCTTATATTGTCTGCAACTACCACATTTGAAGATCATCGATCAAATATGTACTCACATACTCACCGTAGATTATTCTTAGTGTACTCACATATTCATTACAAATAATGGGGCTAGGATGTAGATTATTTCCGAACGGAGGGAGTACACTTTAGTGAGACATGGTTTGCTTTCTTTATAGTGCAAGGCAAACAAATGTAACTCACATACTACACTGCAATCCCTTTATAGCTGAATTTTCTAAAACTGAATCCAAACCATAAAGAGTATAACAAGTAAACAGATGCACTACCAGCAATAATCAGAGGCATATAGTAACTAATGCCCCATCACAACTATAGCTGACACAAGATATTAATAGGCATTGCTTGAGGATTACATGCAGATTTTTTTATTAGTACTTTGAACTGAATTGCATCCCCATAATACACGGCATCCATACTTTACATTTCAGTTTTTCAGTGCGAAACTAGACATGACTGCTAATAACCAGACAGAACGAATTAACAACATCTAATACTGATAAATTAAGGACAAACACAACCAAGAATTGTAGTCAGTCGCTACAAAACAGGGGAACGGTGATGAGCCAGCATCACCGCTCTTGTGATTTGGTCAACTGATTCCACGGTAATAAGCCTGGTGAAATGTCAGGCCATTGATTATACCGGTAAAGTTGAGTTTAGATGGAGCATAAATATACAGGATGTTTTACAATTAGTCGTATGTATTCTGTTTTATTTGATTCTCGGGTATTGTTTCGTTCAAAAAGATTATAGAAGCGTAAAGTGCCACTCAGGACTAGTTGGTTAATGCCAGTGTTATGCTCACTAAAGATAATTTATCTAAAATTGGCAGGAAAATAGAAGCTGTACCTTTTGTCTATTCAACATTGATGTTGAGGTTGGTGTCACAAAAGTTTCTATTTTCTACAAAACATAAATACATAAAAGGGATCAAACAAACATTATACAAGTACACGCAGGTGGCTAAGGTAGGATTATGATAGTCCACTCAATTATCAAACTCATACATATATTTGATAAGCAAGGTAGATTGGCAGTCTCAACTCTCAACGGTACTCCTTTTTTTCTCGCGAGAAAAAATACCCATTCTACTCGCATGCACATATATAACCAAAACGATTAATAGCATGCTCTGTTCTGAAACATAGACGCAACGATACATGGAGAATTACCACTAAATTTTCATGACAAGATCCTTCGCTGCCTTCAGTTCTGCCGGCAGGAGTCTAGCTATCAACTCCTTGAGAACAGACGGGCAGCTGGATTTCAGATGCGCATAACCATTGCTCGCCATCATGGCCTCCAAATTGGAAGGGGAAGCCAGGAATTTCAAGCATGCTTCTTTGAGAGCGTGGAAACCATGCTGCTCGGCTAAAGCCAAACTGGTCGCCACCATGTCGGAATCCATGTGATTGCAAAGTTTCTCCTCACATATCAGCTTCAGCCTCTCGATATCGTACCTGTCGGCCGCTACGAGCAGATGGCCAGCCATCACTAAGTCTCGGTGTGCTCCCGCACCTTTGTTGCTAGCACTGTCGAGCACGAGAGGAAGTGAGTCGGTGTATATGAAATGGAGCAAGGACTTGAACACATCAGCTTTCATGTCGCAGATCTTGATGGGACTACTAGAGTTCTCCTTCATGGTGCCGAGGAGCTCCGCCTTGAAGACGGATGACCGAGCAGCAAGGACACACCTGTGAGCGGAGAATCTCCGTCGACCGACTTGGAAGGTTACGTCGGTAGCATCCCTGTTATTCAGGAGGTCGCCAAGATGATGGTGCAAGTCGCTCGGAGGAACCCTTGTTTCTTGGCAGTGGATATCCTTTATGACTGTAACATCGCACCTGATGGTCAAACAATCGTCGCTCAGATGCTCTGATGCCTCCAGATCAGCCCTCTTGATTAAGTTATGGTAGCCCTGCTTGGTTCTTTGCTTGTGAACGTATGTAAAGGTTTAATACGGCTGAATGAAATCACCGGTTTTTCATTCTTGTCAAGTACACTGAGCGTGAATTTCACCTTCACATCTTCGGCAGCGGCAGATCCAAGATGAACCAGATACAGAGATATGAAATTGGCATAATTCTTTTGATTGCCGTTTGGGTAATACCACATAACCCAGCTGTGACCTCCAACACTGAAAGGTGCAGAAACCACGCGCTCGCCGTTCTTTACTAAAGTCTTGGCTCTCGAGTATCCGTCTACCTTGGGCACGTATGACCCTTCGTTAGAAGCAAGGACCGCAGAAATCTTGCACTGCTCTGCCATTCTTGAGGTGGGCTTTGGTACCTTGGAGCGGGATGGAAGATCTGGGAGTCGAAGAATTTTGATGCGCCGTCCCGCCGGCGCCAGAGTAGAGGTAATCGAGGGACACCACGGACCACGCACCACCGGAAACCAAGCCTCACTGGAGACTGGGAGGTGACCGAGAACGACGGGTCAGACGAACAACTCGAGATGAACCGTGCGGGTATGACTAGAGGCGACCGCGCGGGAAAGGAGACAGCAGAGGTCGTGGTGATGAGAGTTTGCGTAGGAGACGGAGGGGAGGCCGGCGAGTAGGGGAGACGATCTAGGTTTAGGGCTTGACGCCAGGGCCGATGCGGGAGACGAAAGATACGAACTTGCGATGGAGTAGGTGGAGGGTAGTGCGTCGGAGCAGAGCCATGGATTAGCGGTGCCGGAGCGAGAGGGCAGCCGGTCGGGAGCGGCGGCGGCGGCGCTAGTGCCGGAGCTCGTGCGTGAGAAGCAGGGACGAGTCGAGAGACAGAGGAACTGTCGAACTGAGAGAGAAAGAGGTGGGCCGGGGTGGCGACACGAAACAACACGATACGATACGGCTACATGGGCCATTTTGGCTGGTACAAACATGGGCCATAGCCCATTGGGTGAAATATTAGCCCGTTTTCTTACAATCAGATTATGTGAGGAGTGTCTAATCTCAAAAAAAAAATGTGAGGAGTGTCCCCCGATCACTCGATCAGTAGCGGCAGACAATCATTTTCAGGAGAAAATCGAGTAGAAGTGAGGCTAAGCCACACGATGAAACCATTTTTTATGCATGTGTATCACCATGCTTGTTTTGGGCTTGCCCTGTCGTCGATGTGCAGCTATGTACGATGATTTGACTTAACTTATATGTGTAGGTGTGGGTTAGCCCTAGTAGAGGACGACTGGGTCGACATGTTGTAGGTTAGTAGGTACAGATTTTGTTTAGCCAATAGTTTTACATATATGGAGCTATAAGTGTAGATTAGAAATGGCCTAAGTTTCCACCTTACGCTTTCGATATCACAGATGATGGTAACCTGACACATTTGAAGCGCATGTAAGTAGCTCGTCGATCGATCGTGTGCACTTCAGTGAAATTTGGTTTTCTTTCCTAATAAGAAGGCAGACATATGTAACTAACATACTACAATGCAAGTGCTCACCTATGTCAGGCTAATCTCTCTTAATGGAGATGAAAAGAAATATTTGAAATTGAATATGTAATTAAGAATATGGTAATTAATTTCCTGAAATTAAGAAAATATAAGAGTATTGCGCTACTGAATTTTATTAAAATTTGATATAATGAACTAAAATCCTTAGGGGATGTTTCCCAACTAAAATAATACTCTTTGACGAAAAACGAATAGTGGAAAATATCCATATAATTCCAGAATAAATAAATCTTGTATAATCATTTTTAATGTTTTATGATTTCGTAATGAATTACAAGTATGTAGGCGTAGGCGTATAGCTAGCAGCTGGCCCGGGCCTATATAAAGGTGCATTTGGGGTCTTGCGGAGTAAAGGTCCGTTCGATTCACATTCAGTCATTTACTCGTTTAAACATTTGATTCTGTTGTGAACAAAATCAGAAACATGAAAAAACTGCAAACAGTTTACTCGATGGGAAGCCCAAACATGGTTTGAGGCGCCAACCAGAAGCATCTTTACTGACAGACTATTTAAGAATTGGAACACTAATGACAGCACAACTCAGGCATCCAGATGAACGCAGCCATGTACTGCCCGAACTAATCAATTATCCACACAAGCAAGAAGATTCTCGTTATCACTTTCAACAACCTAAAAATTACTCCAGGACCCTGGCTGCCATTGGCAAAGACTGGTTCTTTCTCCAGGACCTCACAGAAGACTTCTGATCATAGGAACCCTCAACGGATGAAGGAAGGTCAACTTCAAGAAGAGATCGAAGGTAGATTGGCAGTCTCAACAGTGCTCTTGTTTTCTGGGAAGAAAGAAAAATACACAGTCTACTCGCATGGACATACTATATGCCTGAAAGATTAATAGCAAGTTTAGTTCTGAGCCAACGCAACCATACATGTAGAAGTAGCACAACGATTAGTATTATATTTGGAGGATATATCTGATAATGGCATCATACACGTTGCTACCAAACTGCCATGATTATTTCCTTCAGTTCAGCCGGTAGGATACTCTCAGCTCCTTGAGAACAAACGGGCAGCTCGATTTCAGATGCCCAAATCCATCAGTAGCCATCATCGCTTTCAAATTGGACGGAGAAGCCAGAAATTTCAAACAATCTTCTTTGAGATTATGAAAACCATGCTGCTCTGCCAAAACCAAACTGGTCGCAACCATTTCAGAATTAATGTGATCGCACAATTTCTCCTCACATATCAGCTTCAGCCTCCCGATGTTGTACCTGTCAGCTGCTACGAGTAGATGGCCAGCCATCACCACATCTCCACCTTTGTTGCTAGCACTCTCGAGAGCAGGAGGAAGTGAGTCGGTGTATATGAAATGGAGCAAGGAGTTGAAAACATCAGGTTCCATGTCACATATCTCGATAGGACTGCCGGAATTCTCCTTCATAGCCCCGAGGAGCTCCGCCTTGAAGACGGATGACCGAGCTGCAAGGACGCACCTATGGGCGGAGAATGTTTGTCCGCCGACTTGAAAGATTACGTCTGCTGCATCCTTATTCTTCAGGAGGTCACCCAGATGCCGGTTTAAGTCGCTCGGAGGAACCCTTGATTCTTCCCTCTGGATCTCCTTTATGACAGTGAGATCGCACCTTATGGTCAAACAATCGTCGCTCAGATGGTTCGATGCCTCCAGATCAGCCCTGTTGATTGAGTCATGGTAGCCCCAGCCTAGTGATTTGCTTGTGAAAGTATGTATAGGATGGGTATGGCTGAACGAAGCCGCTGGTTCTTCATTCTTGTCAAGTACACTGAACGTGAATTTCGCCTTCACATCTTCGGCATCGGCAGATTCAAGATGTAGATACAGAGATATGAAATTGGCATAATCCTTTCGGCCACCGTTTGGGTAATACCTCACGGCCCAGGTGCGACCTCCAACAGTGAAAGGGGTAGAAGTCATGAACGCGCCGTTCTTCAGTAGCGCCTTGGCTCTCGAGTATCCATCTACCTTGAGCACATATGACCTTTCCTCAGACACAAGGGCAGCAGAAATCTTAAACCGCTCTACCATTCTGGAGGTGGGCTTGGTAGTTTGGAGCAGGATGGAAGATCTGCGAGTCAAAGAATTTCGATGCGTCATATATACAGGTGCACTTGAGAAGTTAGATCCATTTGATTCACACGCAGTCTAAAGAAAACAGAGGCCTGTTCGCACCTCGATCCATTTAGGTAACAAACTAAGGGCATCTCCAGCCGTTGTGCCCCCCCAGGCCGAAAAACGGCGCTATTTTGGCCCGCGGGGGCAACGGCGCTATTTCACGTGCTGGGGGGCGCCGATTCCCAGTCGCCGAACCCAGGCCGCCCCCCAGCCGGCGAGTTTGGGACATATTTCGCGCATAAAACAAAGACCAACACAATTAAAATAGTTGGACATACAAATTCACACATAAGAATAGTTCAACATACAAATCCGCACACAAATAGTTAAACAATGCAAGCAAATAGAACAAATCAAACTAGGCATTGGCATTGTCGGCATTGCCATTGCCTTTGCGCTCCCACAAGTGCTGCACCAGATCATCCTGCAGTTGTGTATGTGCTGTAGGGTCTCGAATCTCCTGGCGCATAGCGAGGAAGGCTGCCCATGTTGCCGGCACCTGGTGATCTACATCTGCAAGAGGACCCTGTCGGTAGTATGGCTCAGTAGTCTCAGGCACCGGATGATCCCGCTCACTCTCAATGATCATGTTGTGCAAGATCATACAACAGTTCATCACCTCCCACATGTTGGCCTTCGACCAAGTCATGGCTGGGTACCGGACAACAGCGAATCGAGACTGCAGCGCACCAAATGTCCGCTCAACATCCTTCCTGCAAGCCTCCTGGCACTTGGAAAACCAAGCTTTCGCGCTTCCTGGCACAGGGTTGGAGATGCTCTTCACAAATGTTGACCACTTCGGGTAGATGCCATCTGCAAGGTAGTAGCCCTTTGTGTACTGGTGCCCATTGATCTCGTAGTTCACTGGAGGGGCATGACCTTCAACAAGCTTGGCGAAGACATTCGAGCACTGCAACACATTGATGTCGTTGTGAGTTCCTGGCATACCAAAGAAGGAATGCCAAATCCATAGATCATGTGTAGCCACGGCCTCAAGAATCACACTGCACTCTCCTTTGTGGCCTTTGTACATCCCCTGCCATTCAAATGGACAGTTCTTCCATGCCCAATGCATGCAGTCGATGCTTCCAACCATTTCAGGAAAGCCTCTTGCTTCATTGCAAGCTAGGATCCGAGCAATGTCTTCCTAGCTGTGGTTTGGGGCGAGATGGTGGGGTTCCTAGCTGCTTGCGTCCGGCGGAGGGGGAAGGGGTGGTGCCGGCGGCGAGATGGCGGCGACGGGGCGGGATAGAGGAAAGGGCGAGGCGGGGGTGGAAATGCGTTGTCTCCCCGACAGTGCTGGCCCACACGCGTTTTCCCTTCCGCCGACCCCCCCCAGGCGCAACCCGACGCGCTGGGTTTGGCCTAGGTGCGCCGGCGCCAAAACGGCGCTATTTGGGCTCCTGGGGGACGACTGGTAGAAAAACGGCGCTATTTGGCCCAAAACGGCGCTATTTTGGGCCTTGAGGGGGCGCTGGGGGGGACGGCTGGAGATGCCCTAACAATGACCAACGGTAGTGCACATTGCACTGGCAAAGAAAGAAAAGAGGTACTCGCACATAAATACCGCTCTTTTCTTTCTTTTTTTCGAATACGAGGAGTACTTTTGTTTGGATACATTAGCTTGTTATAATACGTTCTGGAACAGGATAAACAGTGATTTAGTTACGAGACAAAAGAGTGCAACAAAGAACCAACTAATCAAACAGAAAGCAGACATATGGCGGGGTAAATTTCATAGTTTGTTGGACGCAGATAGTTGGGCAAATGCATAGTAATCTGATACAGAACCAGCTTGAACATTTTTGGGCATCATAACATTAACAGGCAGGGGTAACACACCCATAGCAGCTCTAGCATCCTGTTCTCCCCTGCAATCCCCTTATAACCGAATATTCTAATACTGGATCCAAACCAATTAGAGCATAAAAAGTCCAAACCAGCAATAATCAGATGGAAATAGTAACAAATGCCCATCACAACTATAGCTGTCATAATACATAATATATTAATAGTCAATGCTTCGGTATTACATTCAGATTTTTCTTTCCTTTGCGCTTTGAACTGAATTACAACCCAAGGTCGGCATACACGGTATCCATACTTTACAATTAGTTTTTCAGTGCGAAGTAGACATGACTTCTAACATCAGACAGAACGAAGTAAGAGGGTCTAGTAGACTACACGCGGGGCTAAGTAATGAGTAAATGGCACTCGCGGTCACATAACTCGTCCGCTATGTGCACTTAAGTCACACAACTGGAGAACGTGATTTTTTGGTCACACAACTGGATTTTTGGTGCACGCTGGTCACGAACCCCACATGTCAGTCCGTTTTCCGTTGCAGGAGTGCTGACGTGGACACGTAATTTTGCAGAAAACCCTCTATATTTTTAGACATTTCGCAAAAAACCCCTGTAATTGACCCAAATTTGGGTTTTTTGCGAAATGTCCAAAAAATACAGGGGGTTTTCTACAAAATTATGTGTCCACGTCAGCACTCCTGCAACGGAAAACGGACTGACGTGTGGGGTTTGTGACCTGCGTGTACCAAAAGTCCAGTTGTGTGACCAAAAAATCACGTTCTCCAGTTGTGTGATTTAATTGCACATAGCGGACGAGTTGTGTGACCGCCAGTGTCATTTACTCCTAAGTAATTAGACAACTCCTTCACTAATGTGAGCACGGTAGCTTCAGTTAAAAACTCATCATCTTAGTCTTTAATCCAATCACTAGCTATGCATCAGCCGAAAACGCTAGCCAGAGCTATGTCGCAAGTACGAATCGGAATATGAACAGCATGGGAAATCAGTTGATCTACAAGACCGATTAGCGTCAGCGTTGAGCCGTTGAACACGTACGTACCTGACGGGCAAAGTCCTTTTGTACCAGGCTAGCAGCTCCCTCGACGCTGCAGCCCAAGATACAGGGCGATGTTTGGCCGAGGAAGGCGGACAGAGAGGCCATGGGTGCTTGCGAATATAAGTAGCAGCTGCACCGCGGAGTCCTAGGCGGTGACGGTGATGGAGATTTGGGTTTGTGCTGCAAACGGATTCATGAGGAGATCAAACGTCGAGAGCTTTCCTTAGCAAATCAATCGTCTTTTTTATAGGCAAATCAATCGTCTCAGAGCATCTCTAAGCCCGTAAAAGGGCCGAACCCGTAAAACAACTGTTTATTTATGGGTTCGGCAGGAAAACGCCGTAAAACGGCCCGGCCCGTAAACGATTTTACGGGAAACCAAAAACGGCCTGGCGAAAACTATAGCTACAAGGGTTCCGCGTCTGATCTTTACGTTTCCGTATCCTCGTGAAAACTTGGCGCCACGAACATTTCAGCACCTCCCCTTTCCCGCTTCCGCGCCACCGCCGACGCCGCTTTCCTCGCCGTCGACAAATCCGCTCCCGTCGCACTACCCACGCCTTCCATATATATTTGGTCAAAATTTATAAAGTTTGATTTTCACTACACACCAGAATTGATATGAACTGTGAACTGAGGGAGTACATATTTTCTATGATTGTGTACACATAGTTGAAAGTTTTAGTCGACAGCAATCGAAACAACACACTTAAAAAACGCCTGGAGAAGTTCAGAGTCATGAAATTTTAGAACTAATGAAGTCACGACATAAGTAGCACTACACAATTTTTTTTTATGATGAGTACACATAATTGACAAATTTATTCGACTTACATTAGAACAACATTCTCACAAAACGCCTACAAGAGTTTGGAGTTCCGAGACGTAGAATTTTAATTTTAATGAAGTCGCAACATTAGTCGCATTATCGACGGGAAAGTCCTCACACTTAAAAGTTACCGACTTAATGATACACAGTCTGAATAAACACATATTCTTGCGAGGATGAATGTCCCTCCGTTGGAGGAATATTTGGACTTAACTAGAGCCATACTTCTCTAACTTTGACTATTGATCACATGTTAAAGAATATGCCTAGAAGAAATTAATTTATCTTTTACAGTATGTTCATATAAATATAATGGCCAAAAGTTTCACCACATTCATGTTTCTAAAATGTTGCACTTCATAACATGGAGTGAGTAAATGAGAGGAAGAAACATCTGAACAAGATAATTCTCACTATTTAATATGACACCTACATATTAAGGAGGATATACCGTTTTATCTTATTTCAATGGTTTTATCAAAGATAAGTAACCTCGCATACTGATCTAACATCGTGTAAAAACTTTAAAAACTACAGTTCAGTTTACATATCCAGTGTCACTTACATGGATATTTCACATATGGCATGATAATCATTTCCCCAGAAATTTCAGATTGCCAAGAATGTTATTTGAATAGGTTTGTCTTTTCAAACACTTGTGGTATGTGATATCCATGGAACCATATTTGTTCTTAAACTTTCAACAAACGACGGATGATGCCCTCGCATTTGCGAGGGCCACCGTGCTAGTTTATCTACAAGAAATTGACAGGGAAAACACGGTGTAGCTTTTGACATCAGCATGAGTCTATTCAACATCTATGATGAGATTGGTGTAACAAAAGTTTCTATTATCCAGGAAACAAAGATAGGCACAAGTGATCGAACAAAAATCATACAGGTAAAATCGGGTGGCTCAAATATGATTTTGATAATTGATTCAATTATCAAACTCATACATATATTTGATAAGCAAGGTAAGATTGGAGTATCAGCAGTACTAGTTTTTTTCTCGCAAGAAAAAATAACATACCCATTCTACTCGCATGGACATAAGACTGAAAGATTTATAGCATCTTTTGTTCTGAACCATAAAGGCGACCAAACATGGAGAAGTAGCACAACGGTTACTAGTACTTAATTTGGATGATATATATGATAACTGTACCATACGGATTACTACTAAATTGCCATGACAAGATCCTTCATCGCCTTCAGTTCAGCCGGCAGGTTTCTGACTATTAGTTCCTTGAGAACAGATGGGCAGCTGGATTTCAGATGCTCAAAACCATCGCTCGCTATCATTGCCTCCAGATTGGAAGGAGAATCCAGGAATTTCAAACAAGCTTCTTTGAGACCATGGAAACCATGCTGGTCAGCAACCGCCAAACTGGTCGCCACCATTTCAGAATCAATGTGATTGCACAGTTTCTCCTCACATACCAGCTTCAGCCTCCCGATGTTGTACCTGTCGGCTGCTATGAGTAGATGACCAGCCATCACCACATCTCCACCTTTGTTGCTAGCACTCTCAAGCGCAGGAGGAAGTGAGTCGGTGTATATGAAATGGAGCAAGGACTTGAACACGTCAGGTTCCATGTCATAGATCTCGATAGGACTGCCAGAATTATCCTTCATGGCTCCAAGGAGCTCTGCTTTGAAGACGGATGACCGAGCAGCAAGGACACACCTATGAGCGGAGAATATCTCTCCACCGACTTGAAAGGTTACATCCGCTGCATCCTTGTTCCTCAGGAGGTCGCCGAGATGCTGGTGTAAGTTGCTTGGAGGAACCATTGTTTCTTTGCCGTGGATCTCCTTCATGACGGTGACATCGCACCTGATGGTCAAACAGTCATCTATGAGATGCTCCGATCCCTCCAGATCAGCCTTCTTCAAGAATTCCTTATGGCCGAAGTCTGATTCTACGCTTGAGAAGGTATGTAGGAGGGTACGGCTGAATGAAGGCACCAGTTCCCCGTTCTTGTCAAGTACACTGATAGTGAATTTCGCCTTCACATCTTGGGCATCGGCAGATTTAAGAAGCAGAAACAGAGATATGAAATTGGCACAATCCTTAGTGCCGTTTGGGTAATACCTCACGGCCCAGCTATGACCTCCAACACTGAAAGGAGTAGAAACCACGCACTTGCCTGTTTTCAGTAGATCCTTGGCTCTCGAGTATCCATGTAGCTTGAGCACATATGACCTTTCCTCAGACACAAGGGCAGCAGAAATCTTGCAATGCTCTGCCATTCTGGAGGTGGGCTTAGTATCTTCGAGCAGGATAGAATTTGCGGGTCAAAAAATTTGCGGGTCAGAAGAACAACTCGAGTTGAACCGTGCGGGTGCGACTAGAGGCGACCACGCGGGGGGGAAAGCGAGCAGAGGTGGTGGTGATGAGGAGTTTACGTACGAGATAAGGCTGGAGGAGGCCGGCGAGCGGTGGCGCGGAGACGGAGGCGAGCTAGGTTTATGGTTTGAGGGGAACGGTAGAGACGAGTGGAGAGACAGAGGAACTGAGAGGGGAAAGTTGGCACGCGGCCGCGGCACGACCCCGACGCCGAGCCCGTGCTCCTCCGGACGCCCGGCCTGTGCTACGTCCCGCGCTCATCCCTGACGCCCACTGCTCCTCGCCCGATCTTCTGGTCATATATAAATAAAATTCCTTTATTTGTGTATGAGCACACGACCTGCGATTGTTGTGAGGAGGCCCTTATTTTCGTTCTGTGTTGCATGTGTTTGTGCTGGTACTTGAACCAAACAAAGCCTATCGATTAGATGTGAGTGCCTACTTCACGGTTGTACTCCGTAGATGGTATGGAAATATACACTGAGGACAGAATTGTTAGTTGGGTTGTTGATTCAGAAGAGAATGCACTCACTGATCTTGAGAAAGATATTGGTCCATATTTTCAATGGGGTAGCTACCAAAGGGCAAACTTCTATTGAAAGGGATGTTATGAAATGCCGATTAGATTCAGATGCACAACTTATTGAACTCGTAAAGTCAACAAAAGTGCTAAGTTGATTAGTTGATGATGGTAGTTGGCAGAGTTGAGGACATAAAAGAGCCTGTTGTGCACTGCACAAGCAGGTGCGTGCTGCCAATGTAGTGCTCAAGGAGGTGCCTACTGTAACTGAAATGATAAAGCCAGATGTGCCTAATGCTGCTGTTGTGGACATGGGGCCAGAATTGAGGGAATTGCCTGAATTTGGTGAAACAATAAAGGTATTGTATGATCTGAAGCAATATGCCCTATATATACGTGAACAATATATATATTCATTAACTCTACTTGTGCTTTCCAGGAAAACCAAAACTGAATCTGTTGAGTCCCCAAATATTGTTGCCGAGCCATCCAACTTTGTTGTCGATCCAAAAGTAATGTCCAGCCCAGGTGTGACCACAAGGAGGATAGCATCCCTTTCTCCAGCAAGCCCGGGTGTGACAACAGGGAGGATGGCATCGATCTCACCCGGAGGGAATCAACCGTAGGCTTATCATCGAGTAGTTGTCTTAGTCTAATATTAGCACGTGTCTTAGTCTTGTGAGCTATGGTCCATGGTCTTTTGCCAACTTGCTAATTGGATGTGAATTCTGCTGGCTTATCTTATGCAATTATGTAGTGCCGAGCTGGCTGTTGTGTCAGATATATCATGCTGAAATATTCTCATATATTGTGCTATATCTTATCGTTATGCTGCCGGTTTTTTTAGTTTATCCGCTGAATGCTTGCTTAAATTTGATCAATTGCATGCTTATTTGATCAGGTGAGGAGGTGTTGCCCAATGTTTTCATGAAAGGGTACCATGGTCATAACTAAAGTAGACATCACATAAGTGTTATGAATTAAAAAGAACTGAAATCTTTGATGGTACAGACCTAAAGAACAATCTTTTGATGGTATAAAGCTAAAGATGGCATCTTTTAATGGTACAGACCCAATTTTCCCAACTAAGAGAAAAAGAGGTGGGCCGGGTGGGGTTTGGAACCGGCCACATGGGCCATTTCGGCCAGTACAAACATTGCCCGTAGCTTTTCGTGTAGAATTAATACCCATACCTGACTGACGGGAGCATGTAAATAGGGCGTGCATTCAGCGAAATAGGCTTTCGCCCCGCTTTATAAATAAAGCAACGACCACCAAACAATCAACGCATTGCATCGGCAAAGAAAGGAAAAGAGATATTGGCATACAGTTTGTGGGCGCAAATAGTTGGGGATAAGGTAATCTAATTCAGAAGCAGCTTGAACATTTTTTGGGCAGAATAACAGCGTAGACTTTTCAAAAGACTATTTAGTTTTATACCAAAGTGCTAACCGACTAAAGATAATTTATCTATAAGAAATTGGCAGGGAAATACACAGCGTAGCCTTTGTTATCAGCATGAGTCTATTCAACATGCTGAGGGTGGCGTACCCATTGTCCCATTCTACTCGCATGGACATATGACTGAAACTCAGATTTATAGCAACTTTTGTTTTGAACCATAAACTCAAACATATATGGAGAAGTAGCACAACGATTAGTAAGTAATTTGGATGAGATTTATATAATAATTGTACCATACAAAATTCTACTAAATTGCCATGACAAGATCCTTCGCCGCCTTCATTTCAGCCGGCAGGATTTTGGCTAGCAGCTCCTTGAGAACAGATGGGCAGCTGGATTTCAGATGCTCAAACCCACCGCTTGCCATCATCGCCACCAAGTTGGAAGGACAAGCAAGAAAGTTGAAACAAGCCTCTTTCAGACCTTGGAAACCATGCTGCTCAGCCAGAGCCAAACTAGCCGCCACCATTTCAGATATCAATGTGATTGCAAAGTTTCTTCTCACATATCAGCTTAAGCCTCCCTAAATCGTACCTGTCGGCCGCTACGATTAGATTGCTAGCCATTGCCACATCTCCACCTTTGTTGCCAGCACTCTCAATCGCAGGAGGAAGTGAGTCGGTGTATATGAAATGTAGTAAGGACTTGAACACATCGGCTTCCATGTCACAGATTTCGATAGAGATGCCGGGAGAATTCTCCTTCATTGCGCCGAGGATTTCCACCTTAAAGACTGATGACCGAGCAGCGAGGACACACCTATGAGCAGAGAACCGTTGTCCACCGACTTGAAAGGTCAGGTCTGCTGCATCCTCGTTATTCAGGAGGTCGCCGAGATGCCGGTGCAGGTCACTTGGAGGAACCTGTTAGGTTGATCTCCAACGTTCGTTTCCAACGATCGCACGTAACCCTTGACTCGCGCCCTGATCGGGGGCGCCCAACCAAACCAATGGTTGGTGGGCCCCTGTCGCGCTGCGCTATAAAGAGTGGTGGGGGCCGGCGACACACCTCACGAGGTTCGTCGTGCGCCGTCACACCCCACCTACAAACCCTAACCGATCTAGGTTGCGCAGAGAGCGACGGGAAGTACCACCACCGCCGCCACTCCCTGCCATCGCCGGCCACCTCCACCATGTCCGGCGCACCGGGGTCGTCTGCACAAGGAGAAGGTGAACATCCTCCTCCTCCAATCTCTCTGTTCTACCCGTATGATCTAGACTAGACGATCTTGTGGAGTCAACATTGGTATCAGAGCTCCTAGATTCTAGATCTCGTGTAGACAGAAAAGAAAAATAAAAGGAAATTCCCCTCCCGTGGAATCCCCGAACCCTAATAAAAGAAAGAGAAAAGAAAACTCACCGGAGGAAGCCCTTGTGCTCGCCGGAAAAGAGCGCCGCCGTTACGGCCGCGCTGTTCCTCTCGATCCCGATGCGCACCAATTGGGGCATCGGGAAGAAGAAGCAACCCCGAAAGGGTCAAAGTAAGATGAACACCGCGGCCAAACCTTTTTCGACGGCGGCGCGCTCTCCGCAAGGGAACGCGTGACCGGCGAAAAGGGCTGGTAACGGCGCAACCACCCTCCTCTCATCGGCAAGCTCCGGCGGCCGGCGTCTACGTCAGTAGACGAGCGGGAGAGAGAGAAGGAAAGAAAACCCTAACCCTAGCTACGCGTGGGGAAGGAGAGGATAGGGAAAAGAACAGCGGCCGCCGCCGGTCGGCAGCCACCGGCGTGCCATCGCCGCCGTGGAGTTCTTCCTCCACGGGCGGCCGCCGGCGCGCTTTTTCCGCCGTCGGCCGTACGGGACAGAGGTGAGCTGAGGGAGAGGAAATGAATTTTAGGTTTTGACCGGTCGGGGCGGCAGCTGGTTTTGATCCTCCGATCTGGACGGAGGACCGTCCGATCAGATGGACGGCCAGGATGCGCCGCGAGAAAACCCTAGCTCCCTCATGGGCCAGTGGGCCGAAAGTAACAGGCCGTGGGCCGGTTTCTGCGTCTCTAAACAGGCCGCTGGGCACGGCGCGCAAAAGGCAGGCCGTGGGCCGGGCTGCGAAAAAGAAGTTTTCTCTGTTATTTTTTTACAGAGTAGAGTTTTGATGATTTTTGTCTAGTTTTTTTGGGCAAATTTCATCTAGTTTTTTCTACTCAAAATTATCCAACAAAATTTTGTTTTAGAGAATAGAAAAGTGACAGAAATATTTCCGTAAAGTATAAAGTTCATGAATTTTATTCATGTTTTCCGCTGCAAATAAATAAAAGTGCTCTTTTAAAAGTAAATAGAACAAAAGAGAGAATTAAATTTAAAGAGCATGTTAAAGTGATTATTCAAAGAATTATGATTCTGTTATTTTTATGACCAACGTTGTTAATAACATAATCATGATTTTATTGTTATATATGTGCATTTATTGCTATTTTCTGCCCAACGGTGATATAGTTTTAATTGCACAAATAGTTGTATGTTTTAATTTTGACCAACGTTGGATTATTGCATGCAATTGTTGTTTTGTTCTCACCTCAAATGTGATTTTTTCAGGAGGGTACTACTTGATGAGCTGCATCAAGGATGTTCCAACCCTCAGAGGTGACAACTACTCCGAATGGAGAAAGAAAGTTGATTTGGCTTTTGTTTGTGCTGAGGTGGACTGGGTTGTGGACACTCCACAGCCAGTCAAACCTACAGAGCCAGTCAGAGATGCAAAAGATGATGATGATGCATGGGAGAAAAAGAAGAGGGACTATGCTCCATTGGAGATGTCGTATACCCTCGACAACAAAAACTGGCTTACTGCCAATAAAAAGTGCATGGGTTTCATAAAGAACACAATTGAGGTCGCTATTGTGGGCTCAATTGCAGAGTGTGCTTCCGTAAGGGAGTTTCTTAAAAAGATAAAGAGTCAGTTCACTGGTTCTTCAAAGATATATGCTACCCAGCTGCTAAAGCAGCTGGTGACAGAAAAATACACAGGAGGTGGACATGGCATAAGAGAGCACATTCTGAGGATGTCCAACATGGCAGCTAAACTTAAGCCCATGGACGATGACTTGGAGCTCAAGCATGCACTCCTTGTTCACCTTGTTATGTCTTCACTGCCAAATCAGTTTGACACTTTTGTTGTCAACTACAACATGTCGCCTGAAAAATGGGACATTGAAAAGACAATAGCCATGTGTGTGCAAGAAGAGGAAAGACTTAAAGCTTCACATGGTGGTTCTCTGAACTATGTGAAGGATAACAAGAAAAAGAATTACAATCAAAGTAGCAATGGTTCCCCTTCAAAGCCACATGGAAAAGCTCCTGCGCATTATCAGCATCAGCAGAAGGCTCTTCCAGTGGACAAAGATACATGTCTCCACTGTAAGAAGATTGGGCACTACAAGAAAGATTGCCCTGATTGGCTAAAGTCCATAATGGCAAAGAGAGGTAACAATATTGTTTCCTTTGTAAATGAATCCTTGTATACACAGTTTTCGAAATCTACTTGGTGGATTGACTCAGGTGCAACTGTTCATGTTGCAAATTCTTTACAGGGATTCCATTCGACACGGACTACGCAAAGAAACGAAAGATGCGTTGAAGTCGCAAATGGAGTTCAAGCAGACGTTGAAGCTGTCGGCGACATCTCCTTGGAGTTAGCTGATGGATTCACGATACTGCTTAGAGATGTTTTATATGTTCCTTCATTACACAGAAACTTGATTAGTGTTTCACGTTTAGACAAAGACAATTATGAGTGTTATTTTGGACATGGCAAGTGTGCCATATGGTGTAATAATGATCATGTGGGTGTTGATTTACTTCACAATGAGCTTTATTTATTATCTTCACGTGAAAAAGTGTATTCTGTGTGCAAAGTGAATGAGCATGTTTCCGCGTCGGATAAAAAAACAAAAGAAAAGAAAGAGAACTCATGACTCGTCGAAATTATGGCACTATCGCTTGGGCCATATTTCGAGGGGGGGAATAGAAAGTCTAGTTAAAAATGAAATTCTTCCTCCATTAGAGTTCTCAGACTTAGAACAATGCATAGATTGCATTAAAAGAAAGTACGTAAAACAAATCAAAAAGGGTGCAAACCGAAGTACAGGAACACTAGAAATCATTCACACTGACATTTGTGGACCATTTCCTGTGAAAAGTGTGGATGGCTATGACTCGTTTATAACATTCACAGATGATTACTCCCGATATGGTTATATTTATCCAATCAAAGAAAAGTCTGAAGCGTTGGATAAATTTAAGATATTCAAAGCTGAAGTAGAAAATCAGCATGATAAAAGAATAAAGATAGTGAGATCTGACCGTGGAGGGGAGTACTACGGTCGGCACACTCCATATGGCCAAGTCCCTGGACCTTTTGCGAGGTTCTTATGCTATTATGTAGTGCCGAGCTGGCTGTTGTGTCAGATATATCATGCTGAAATGTTCTCAGATATTGTGCTATATCTTATCGTTATGCTGCCGTTTTTTTTAGTTTATCCGCTGAATGCTTGCTTAAATTTGATCAATTGCATGCTTATTTGATCAGGTGAGGAGGTGTTGTCCAATGTTTTCATGAAAGGGTACGATGGTCATAACTAAAGTAGACATCACATAAGTGTTATGAATTAAAAAGAACTGAAATCTTTGATGGTACAGACCTAAAGAACAATCTTTTGATGGTATAAAGCTAAAGATGGCATCTTTTAATGATACAGACCCAATTTTCCCAACTAAGAGAAAAAGAGGTGGGCCGGGTGGGGTTTGGAACCGGCCACATGGGCCATTTCGGCCAGTACAAACATTGCCCGTAGCTTTTCGTGTAGAATTAATACCCATACCTGACTGACGGGAGCATGTAAATAGGGCGTGCATTCATCGAAATAGGTTTTCGCCCCGCTTTATAAATAAAGCAACGACCACCAAACAATCAACGCATTGCATCGGCAAAGAAAGGAAAAGAGATACTGGCATACAGTTTGTGGGCGCAAATAGTTGGAGATAAGGTAATCTAATTCAGAAGCAGCTTGAACATTTTTTGGGCAGAATAACAGCGTAGACTTTTCAAAAGACTATTTAGTTTTATACCAAAGTGCTAACCGACTAAAGATAATTTATCTATAAGAAATTGGCAGGGAAATACACAACGTAGCCTTTGTTATCAGCATGAGTCTATTCAACATGCTGAGGGTGGCGTACCCATTGTCCCATTCTACTCGCATGGACATATGACTGAAACTCAGATTTATAGCAACTTTTGTTTTGAACCATAAACTCAAACATATATGGAGAAGTAGCACAACGATTAGTAAGTAATTTGGATGAGATTTATATAATAATTGTACCATACAAAATTCTACTAAATTGCCATGACAAGATCCTTCGCCGCCTTCATTTCAGCCGGCAGGATTCTGGCTAGCAGCTCCTTGAGAACAGACGGGCAGCTGGATTTCAGATGCTCAAACCCACCGCTTGCCATCATCGCCCCCAAGTTGGAAGGACAAGCAAGAAAGTTGAAACAAGCCTCTTTCAGACCTTGGAAACCATGCTGCTCAGCCAGAGCCAAACTAGTCGCCACCATTTCAGATATCAATGTGATTGCAAAGTTTCTTCTCACATATCAGCTTAAGCCTCCCTAAATCGTACCTGTCGGCCGCTACGATTAGATTGCTAGCCATTGCCACATCTCCACCTTTGTTGCCAGCACTCTCAATCGCAGGAGGAAGTGAGTCGGTGTATATGAAATGTAGTAAGGACTTGAACACATCGGCTTCCATGTCACAGATTTCGATAGAGATGCCGGGAGAATTCTCCTTCATTGCGCCGAGGATTTCCACCTTAAAGACTGATGACCGAGCAGCGAGGACACACCTATGAGCAGAGAACCGCTGTCCACCGACTTGAAAGGTCAGGTCTGCTGCATCCTCGTTATTCAGGAGGTCGCCGAGATGCCGGTGCAGGTCACTTGGAGGAACCACCATAGGATGATCAACCATTGTTTCTTCGCTCTGGGTCTCCTTCACGACGGTGTCATCGCACCTGATGGTCAAACAGTCATCTATGAGAAGCTCCGATCCCTCCAGATCAGCCTTCTTCAAGAACTCCTTATGGCCCCAGTCTAGTTCTTCGCTCGAGAAGGTATGTAGGAAGTTACGGCTGAATGAAGGAACCACTTCCCCGTTCTTGTCAAGTACACTCATCGTGAATTTTGTAGAAAAAATTAGGGTTGGAGCAATTTCGGCCTACCCTCTATTCCTCTGCCTTATCGGTGGTGCCGCTCACAATGCATATTGAGTCTAGAGGGTGGGACCTTTATATTGACTCCAAATTACAGATAAATCAATCTGTTTCCAGATAGGACTCGTGACATATTAGAACGACCACCATACCTAACAGCCAATTACCGAGTCTATTACTGTTAAACAATTAGGTCCCAGCACGCATGTGTGAGTCATGCGCCGAGTTCGAATTCAACTCAAACTCACAGGCTTTAACAATCCATAGAGCCAATCCTATGGACAACCTGGCATTCCACTCTATACTGTTCCCGGGTATAATTCCAGCATATTCATATACATTGTGTTCCAGTATAGACGTACCGGCTCCTTAAGTATATTTCCTTAAGTACTGCACATCAATAATTCCCTGTTATTTCCATGACACTTCCACACTGAAGTTTAATTCCAGACAATGTAGTAGATATATAAAATGTTGCAAGACACAATTTCCTACATCTCCCACTTGTCTGAAAACATTTTATTTCAGCTAAGTGAATTCCCATGCAATTAACATGGTGAGTATTTAATTCTTTCCTTCAGTGCACTCACGTTGCATATAAACTTTGTGACTTTTGGAGTCATATTATCACAAAGTAACAGGTTATGATGCACCTTTCCACGACCTTAGGTTCACGAAGAAATTTCCTTAGCCATATACCTTCCTTCAATGCTTGACATGCATCAAAGTATTCATATTCCGTAAACAAAGAACATCCATGTTTCCATTGTAAACAATAAATACCTATAAATGTAAATATTAGCACAGAACATAAAAATAGATTACCTTTCATGAAGATCCTATTTCCAAAAATAGTGTCAATATATACACCCAACTGAAGGTTGAAATCATCAAAGAATGAATAATCCACGTTTCCTTGCGCCAGCAAATACTTTTATGTGATTCCAACAATCTTTATGAAATTAATATTCCGTTTGCAGAAAATTCCAGCAAATCCTTTTCCGTACTAGTAAAATAGTAACAATTACAGTGTCATGGCTAAGTTCAGGTCATACGAATAATGTCCCACGATAACTGTGGTATGACAATTATTCTTCCTTTTTCCTCACGAGTTCAAATATAATTCCTCACAGAGTACCATTCCCTTAATCAAAAGGTACATGACAGGTTTGCACTTTTCCATAGAAAAATATATCGAAACATTCACTATGTGATTCCACTCCCAAAACGCAGGAAGCTTTGAACAAGCCTTTCATAAGAAAGTTAGAACCAAACCAAGCTTTCACTTCCATCAATGTGAGATTTTAATATCAATAAGAACATAGTTAGCACATATAGTAAAAAAAAAATCATACTAACCTCTTTATATGATCGTCTTCCATCATTAATAAAACCATATGATCTGATATACCATTGATGTGAAGCTTGTTCCATGAACATGAATGAATCTAACCAGTTAGCAAACCATGTCTTTATTCCCACCTCCTCTAAATTTTAGAGTTTCCACAAAGTATAATTATTTCCTTTGTGTAAAGAATAAAAAAAACAACACCTTCCTCTAAATTCTAGAGTTTCCACAAAGCATAAGTATTTCCTTTGTGTAAATAATTAAACAACAATAGCTTCCTCTAAATTCCAGAGTTTCCACAAAGTATAATTATTTCCTTTATGTAAAGAATGAAACAACAAGCTTAGAATTTTAAATTCCACTAAGCATGTTGCATTAAACTTCCTTGTAAATAAATCCATTTAAAACATATGGGCTTGCGGTTGTTAGGTAAATTAACAAGTTCCCAAACTTTTATTCCTCTTCATTCAGTTTATTCCTTCCCGCAATACTTGCACCCATATTTAACATTAGCAACAAGTTTAAGTATGTTTTCCTCTAAAATATAGAGTAACTTCCTAAAAAACACAAAATAATAGCCAGGATACGATGGTTTTTTTAATTCCTCCCACTTTTCCTAAGCATGTTAGTGTTGGGAGTTCCCTTGAATTTCCCTTTGAGTTACATATAATATTCCGGTGTGTCTATTAGTAAACCCACGCTTTCATGATAAAATACCATATTCCTACTTTCCACCAATTTTCCTTTTTCTAGATAAAAACGAAATACCATTCGATCCACTAGAATATAAACATTAAAGTAACATATTGGTGTGCTATGTAGTAAATTATAATTCCAATTCCATACTACCAAAATATAAATAGAACACTTTCATTCCAGTTCACAAAATATAAACACTGTGATAAACAATGACTTACTGAACAAATAGTAGTATGTAATGCTTTTCCACATAATCTTGGGAATAACCAAGATTAGTATTCCTCCATTCAACCATGGAGTATATGACATAAGACAACGGCGAATAATTCCATGCTCATTACATTAGTTTTATTATAATTCCTGAAGTGTACTTCTCCCACCAATCAGTTTTCAAACTATTAATTCCTTTGATGAACTGATTTTCCACTTCAGTGTCCGATATTACTACAACAAAAACCTTCCGACTTGTATTGTAAAAGATATAAATAACCATATCAAGTGTAATCATGAAACAGAATAAATATATTCACCTCAATTAGGAGTGTCCAAAAATATACCATAAATATATGCCGATGAAGTACCATAATCCTCCCACTAAAGTTTAGAATTCCAGAATTAATAATCCACTAATTATGTTCCTTGATAAGTGACCAAGTCGTAAGTGAGATAAAAATAATTGAACCTCAAGTGGGAGTATAAAACCAAATGTCACATTGAAGAAAAATCCATAACTGATAGTCTCCCACTTAAAGTTTATAATTCCAGAATTAACAATCGTAATTCTGTTTATAGAGTATGACCAAGTCGCAAATACCATCAATAATAAATTCCGAGCATGTGTTCCTATTACAAGTGTTCCTCCATATGGAGTTCTCTTCACAAAATAACCAATTGTCCACCAACTTCCAATGGATTGTCAAGATATAATGAGACCATTGTGTTAAAATTTCATAATGCACTAACCTTTCCATTGAGCAATATTTCCACTCTTCTTTTTCCAAATAGCATAAATAATAAATAATCAAGTAATTCCGATAGAGAAGTGTAAATAATTACTTCTCATCGTAAGTGAATATAAGAACAATAATAATTTTCCTCCACAAGGGAGTTTGATTGCATAATTTCCCAATTCCAAGTATATTATATTTAGCAATAATGCATAAACATATCTATTTCCGCTTGGAATTGTTTGCATATAAATAAGTTGCTATTGTGTTCCATCAAATTATGACGTATAAGAAAAATTCCAAACTGCATGGAGTTGTCAAAAACAAGTATTATAGTGCAAATAATAACATTGGACATACCGTTGAGTAAATATTGATTTCCTTTTCCATGGAGTATTTCCAATTTTCCTCCAAATATAAGTGATGTCAATTTCAACATAAACACGAATGATGCCTTCTCGTCGTTGTTATGCCAGAGAATTCCGATGAAGTGTCAAGTACTCCAATATGTTCCAGAGTACGCTGACGAATCCCAATATATTCCGATGATGAGGTCAATAGTAATTGAGAAATCATAATCATAATAAAATTAATACATCCGGCAAAGAGTTTAATTCCTCTCCCTGAGAGTGCATTCCAATTTCCTCTAAAAACGAGTGGTGTCCAATAAAACAAGTCCACAAAGAAAAATCCTTTTCCAAGTTACGTAAAAATTCCACGTAATCTGTTCACGATATGTAGCGCAGCAAGTTCTGTGGAAAAATTCCTTCACGCGACAGGTTGAACTGAAGTACTAATACCAATCCCAAAAGACTAGTAGCAACCCCAAATATTGTACGAGCAGCTCTTTTCCTTCTAGAGTTCTGAATCAGTAAATACGGCAGATAAATTCCTTAATTCCATGCTACACACGCAAATTTCCAGCGGATGCCATAGCACGTGTATTTGGGATACAAATACGGCAGTAAATTCTAGCAGCCATAGATCAGCTTAAACAACCAAGAAAACCGGCGAGACCTCGACGTGGAAAAAATAATACCCCGCTGTCTTCTCTGATGGCGCACAACAGCAGAAAATTAAGACAGCCTGATGGACATAGACTTGTACTCCTCGATCCACGTGCGCAATGTTGCTCCTTCGATTCCTCGATTCGTGTTCCTCAAGCCAGCAAGGAGTATCTTCTTGCGTTCAGATCAAGTGGTTGGCCTCCAGCGTGCATGCCCAGGCGATGGATCAGCCGCGGCGGCCGCGGACGGAGTAGGATTTAGCAGCGGATTAGATTTCCGTGACCGCACGCGCCACGCGGTAATTGGGACGTTGGCCGCGGTGGTTGACGAAGCGGAGGCGTGACTCGTTCCGCGATAGGCCAACACGCAGCGACGCCGACGAGATTGAAATCGAGACGCGGCGACTTGCGATTTCCGTGGACAGAGTAGCACAGCAGATTAGGATCGGCGACGACCATCACGGCACATCGAGCCACAACAGCAGATCACATCTTCCCGGCGATCAGCGGATTCCGGCGGACGTGAACCTTCGGCTCTGATACCAATGTAGAAAAAATTAGGGTTGGAGCAATTTCGGCCTACCCTCTATTTTTCTGCCTTATCGGTGGTGCCGCTCACAATGCATATTGAGCCTAGAGGGTGGGACCTTTATATTGACTCCAAATTACAGATAAATCAATCTGTTTCCAGATAGGACTCGTGACATATTAGAACGACCACCATACCTAACAGCCAATTACCGAGTCTATTACTGTTAAACAATTAGGTCCCAGCACGCATGTGTGAGTCATGCGCCGAGTTCGAATTCAACTCAAACTCGCAGGCTTTAACAATCCATAGAGCTAATCCTATGGACAACCTGGCATTCCACTCTATACTGTTCCCGGGTATAATTCCAGCATATTCATATACACTGTGTTCCAGTATAGACGTACCGGCTACTTAAGTATATTTCCTTAAGTACTGCACATCAATAATTCCCTGTTATTTCCGTGACACTTCCACACTGAAGTTTAATTCCAGACAATGTAGTAGATATATAAAATGTTGCAAGACACAATTTCCTACAAATTTCGCCTTCACATCTTCGGCACCGGTAGATTTAAGAAGCAGAAACAGAGATATGAAATTGGCATGATCCTTAGTGGCACCATTTGGGAAATACCTCACGGCCCAGCTATGACCTCCAACTCTGAAAGGAGTAGAAACCACGCACTTGCCTGGTTTCAGTAGACCCTTGGCTCTCGAGTATCCATCTACCTTGAGCACATATAACCTTTCCTCAGACACAAGGGCAGCAGAAATTTTGCAATGCTCTGCCATTCTGCAGGTTGGATTGGTAGCTTGGAGCGGGATGGAACTGGAGATTGGCGAGAAGAAAGACTTCTCTGCCTGTGTATATATACTGGAGTACACTATACAGAGGTCCACTTGCGAAGCTAGATCCATTTGATTCACATTCAGTCAAACGAGAACAGAGGCACCTCGGTCTAGATGTTTGCGTCGGCGTAAATCTGATGTCATTTACTGATTTACCTTCACGAGGAGACGCCGTTTCATTGCTTCGCTGTGCCTTTTTGTGGGAGGTGAAACGAGGCAGCAACGGCAGATGAAATGTTTTGTTTGTGTCGAGGGCTTAAATTGTCGATTTGGGTCACACTGACCGACGGGAAATTCACCAGTGTGTAGAGTGCGTGTACTGCATCGGCAAGGGGAAAATTGTAAACATTAAGTCGCTAAGAAATTTTAGGCAGGATCACAGGCAAGGGGGGCAATGGAACACCAACGACAGTATCACAGTACTGAGCGCAAGTTAATCATCATCCACACCACCAAAGCAGATTTCCTTGGTGTTAAACAACTTGATTAACTGATCTCCTTGATCACGTTCAACAGCTTAACTGTACTTTCCTTTTAGACTAGCCATAGTGGGAGAAACATTGCTAGTAACTTCAATGTCACGTAGGAAAAAAAGATGATGTGGCAAGTAATTAATGAAGAGAGAGGAGGTTTGAGTAACATAGCTAGTTACCGGAACATCACACACCCCAAGACAAAATGAGTCTACAACCTAATAAATGCTATCATGTATGACACCACAAATAAGTTACTACCCACTATAGAGATAGTAACAATAGGTAGTAACATAAGTATGTTACCACTCCATGTTACTTCCCACTATGACTAGTCTTAGGAGATTTTGGACAACGTTTTCTTAAAACTACAGGAATAAAAAAAGAGAAATACCTGTTTTCCCTTCAATATCTTCAGAACCGATTTTTTCTATAACTGAATCCAATCAACCATCAGCAGCATAACAGGTACACATATGTACTACCAGCAATAAGCAGTGTGGGAAGTAGTAGTAACCAATGCCCCATCACAACTATAGCGACATAAGATATTAATAGTCAATGCTTGAGGATTACATGCAGATTTTTTTGTTGCTTAGTGCTTTGAACTGAATTACAACACAAGGTCCACATACACGACATCGATACTTTACATTCAGTTTTTCAGTGCGAAAGTAGACATGACTCCTAATAACCAGACAGAACGAAGTAACAGCATCTAGTAGTGATGTACTATTAAGGACAAACAACCTACCGTTGTAGTCAGTCGCTACAAAACAGGGCAACTGTGATGACTCGTCACCAGCATCATTTGCTCGTCATTTGGTCATTTTCGACTGATTCTAACGGTAGTAAGCCTGGTGAAAGGGAGGGGCAATTGAGTTGCCGTAGGCTGCCAAGCCGCTGTTGTATCCAGCATAGACAGGGTAGGTCATCGGAGGTGGTGGGTATGACACTGCAATGCCGACATTAGGCACCACAGGTGGGTATGCATATGGATCCCTCATTGGCAGTGAGCTTTGGCCACAGTAGAAGGTGTGTCCATCTGGCCTATCATAAGAGTAAGGAGATCCGGTACCGTAGGAGGCATGGGAGGATGGAGAGCCAATGAATGTGGTGGTGGTGGCAGGCGAAGATGGTGCACCGGTGTTGTCGCTTAGACAACCAGCCTTAGCAGGGGACATTGCTCCTCCATTGCTTGCTCGTATGCGCTTGCTAGCTGGACCAGAGCTACCGCCGCTGGAACTTGATGCTGCCGTTTTCTTCTCTGTCTTGGCCTTATCCAATTCTTCCAGTCGATTCCGAAGATCCTCCAAGTGGAACTCAGCTTCAAGTTTGTGGTCTTCAACACATTTTATAACAGCCCGAAGCGCAGATTGCTCCTTCTTACTTGCATTGACCTGCAGGAGAAGTAATATTAAACCCAATATGGTAGAGAAACAGAGTGGGCAGAAAATCCTCGCCAAAAGCGAACACATAGAATTAAAATACAGTGCAAGCTAGCAAACAGAGTAAATTGGTATAGCTGCACCAAGCAAACATCTATGCACAAAGCAAGCATACATATCTTTCAGAATGCCCTGCCGACATACTACTTATAGATTTTCAGGCATGCGACGCTGACTTCAGAATGATTATTTTGATATTACTACAAACCTTACCCCAGATTGGCCACTGCTAGTGCTCAGGTTGTCTGAATTACAGGATATCTTCTTAGAATCCTCCAGGTAGGATTTCAAAAGAGGGACTGGGGGGAATTTTTCCAGAAGACCAGCCTCATATGCGAAGTTCACAGCATCAAGTTGTTGCCCCTTTGTCACAAGTTCTTCAATGATATCTGCAAACATGATTCACGTCAGATAAGACAGCTTAATTCTCAACAAATTCACTAGAAAAGAATGACCTGCAAAGCAAAGGTACAAAGCGCCAACAGCATACAGACACGATCAGGCCAACCAAAACTATCAACCCAACCCAATAATGGCATCTTCTAAAGTAAAAGAAAATACATAATAACTGAGATTGTAGTAGTTTTCTACTTTTCTTGCAAAATGGAGTTAAGTACTCCTAAAGAGGATGCTGAGACATAGGAGAAGTGTTACATGTTTTGACGAAAAAGTGTCACTCACTGATGTATACTAAAAAGGTACCCATCATTTGATCCGAAAAGAGACTAAAAACTAATCATTTAGTAACTACAAAATAGAAAAAAAGATGCACATTTCAAGCAATTGAAACCTCATGCATGAAAAAACCAGAGAATCCACATGGCATTCTACTAACGCTTATAAAGCTCATTCAACAGTGAAATGATATCATATAACCATAGTTCAAGTAGGCGCTAGGCGGTAATTATTCGTTTTGCCATTGCCTTGTGCTTTCTGACCAGAGCACACGCTTATGCGCAATTATGCGTGATTAAGCGCTAGGAGTTTTGCTATCGCCTAGAGCCTAGGCGCACCTTTTTGAGCCTTGCATATAACTATAAGGATAAGCCTAATAATGATCCAGAGAAAATGCAGAGAATACTACTTAGTGGCCCATCCACATGACAGTCACTGAGGCACCACTAACCCAATTGCAATAGCCAAGAGTGGTCCATGGTGTTGGCCATACTGACCATGAAAGACCCATCGTTTCCTAGCACTTGTCTAGGACAGTGACAATTTATCCAGGTAGAGGACACGTATATCACAGCAATGCATAAGCGAATTGCATTCCCCACGTCAACACAAACATCAGTACATCACAATTCACATCAGCCCACTTGTGGCTTGTCCGTTACCAGTTCAACAAAACATGCTCAATGAATCCAAATCTACTGTACTGATTTAATCCACAATTTCATGAGCTTTGTTCTGGCAACTAAACGCCGGATCTAGCCAGCTCAAACAATATCATGCTCCGCATCTCCTAAGAACTAGTTCGTTTTCAGCAGTATTTTGGTCTAGAGAACATCTGCAGAGAAAAGAGCTCAAACGAATTACCTTCCATCTCATCCTCGAGGCCGAGCGCGAGAGCAAGGCGTGGCATCTGCCTGCGCCAGGAGAAGCTCAGAACAATCCTCCGGTACAGCTCCCTGTCCTCCTTCTCCGCCACAGCAAAAGTAGCGACGTGCTGCAGGAACGCGTGGGCGTCCGGCGGCTTGGCGCCCTCGACCCCGCCCTCCGCTCGGCGGCCTCCTTCCACTCCGCCGCCATGGCACGCGCCCTCTCGCGCGCGCCCTGGGCACCATCGGCCGCGCCGCCCCGATCTCCGGGTCCGGATCGGCCAGCGCGGGCACGACGGCCTCCAGTATGAGCACGCACGCCCAGGCGAGGTCGGCAGGCGACCGCACGGCGCGCCGGTCCACGGGGAACACCTCGGAGACCGCGTCCATGGCGAACCTGGCCGGATCGACGCAGCGCTTGAGCGCGGCGGGCAGCTCGGCCCGGAGCGCGTCCACCTCCTTGCGGCGCTCGACGACGAAGGCGAGGAAGCCCGCGGAGTCCATGCTGGCGCAGAGCGCCGCGAGGCCCTCGGCGACGCCGCCGGACGGTGGGGAGCCGTCGTCGTCCCGGCCCCGCTTGTTGGTGAGGGTTTCGAGGCGGGAGAGCGCGAGCGAGACGGAGCCTTCGAGGGAGAGCTCGCGGCGGCGGAGCGCGTCGAGCCTGCGGGAGGCGCGGAGCTCGACGACGCGGCGCCTGGCGCGGAGCGAGTCGGAGCGGGACTTGATGCCGCGGTCGAGGGCGCCGAAGTGGTCCGTGAGCTGCTGGTACAGCCGCGTGCAGGTGGCCAGCAGCTCCTGCTGCCGCTCCAGCTCCGCGAAGCCGTCCCTGATCGCGTCCGCGCCCGCCACCGACTCCGCCGCCGCGGCGGCCATGGTGGGGGCTGCGTCGGTGGCAACCCTAGGCGGCGCCTCTCGATTCGCGAACGAAACCCTAGCTTGAGCTAGTGGTGTTTTCTGGGGGTGGAGAATGGGGAAAGGGAAAGCGAGGGAGGGGAGAGCGACGGGGTGGTGGGGGGAATAAAGGCGGGGACGACAAGTGTGATGGCGCGCCGCGGGAGAGATCGTGTCGGGCTTTGCTACATCTACGTTTGGCAGTCGCCGGCAGCTGGGGCTGGCTTGTGGTGGGCCCATCTGTCAGGGAGAAGGAGCGGGAGATGGGGGAGTGGGCGTGGAATCGGAGGGAGAAAAGGCTGGATGGGAGGCGTGGCGTGAGATGCAGAGTGGAACAGTAGGAGTGGTCGGGTGCGCGCGCCTTTCAGGAGCACGCGAGCTGATTCAGCCATGTCTGCTCCGGATAGAAGAAAATGAAATATGCAGGCTGTATTAGGTTGAAAAACACCTATCAGTAGCTAATTATGGATATGCTAGTAATTTGTACTCTCTCCGATTTTAAATGTAAGATGTTTTAGGTGTTTCACGTATTATTTGATGTGTACTAAAATGTGTGAATATACACGCTAAAACGTGTCTAGATACATATTGTGTGAAATAGCTAGAAAATCTTATATATTTTGATACGAAGGGGTATTTAGTAACCGAGGGACTATGATTTTGTCTCGGTTGAGTTTTTCTGTATTGAGATCGTCCTCCTTGCCGGGTGGTACCCGGCACCCTCTGCGATCACCGTCTTCACTCTCTGACTGTCTGCAGCTCAAAACTCAACAAATGCCTTTGTTGGGTTGGCACGGCTGGCCATGTTTCCATGTTGGCCTTGTTCAGTGGTAAATTAAATCTTGGCGAGTTTTGCTGAACTAAATAGAATAAAACAACTCTCGCACGTACAGACGGCAAGATTTATTCATCATCAAAGGCAAGTCACACCCAGCACCAGCCAGCAGAAAGACACAACAGGAGTGATGGTTCAGTCCATGGAGACCACCAGCCAAGGTAATTGTTCAGCACAAAAACAGTTTCTGGGTTAGAGATTTACAAATGGCAGTGGTTGCCCTCTGCTCACTCTGTCCTAAGAACTATCAAGGCTTCATCTAAATCATTGTTCTAAAATAGTACCAAATCCACTCTACGTTATACGACAGTTAAACCACGTACAACATGATCTACAGTTCAACTCCATTGACATGATACAACACAGTTCAGGAACGGGATATGAATCAACAGGGGCACGGAGAAACAAACCCCTATGGCTGCTTTCAACAGGAGTATGTTGAGTTGAATAAATATCCTGGTAGCAGCACGCCGTGCCACATGGAACACGACACATCATTTTGCAGCATGGAACACGACACATCATTTTGCAGCAACTCGGTATGTCACTTGGGCTGCGGATTCTTCATGGTCACTCTGGCAAGCCATTAGGAGCTTGACCTTTGACACGGTACACTATCTTGGCAGCCTGCTGCTGCTGTGACCTTGGGTTATCCTGCTTAGGCTGTCTATTCGTCCTTGGATCCTGCTTGGCAGGTGTACCCTTCTGACCTCCTCCGCTTGGTTGCTTGCCGATCCAGGTACTGGGAGGTAATGGTGGAGGAACCCCATTTACTGGCTGCTGGTGCATGAAGCCTGCATTCTGAACAGGCCGCTGCTGCGGGAATCCTGCATTTTGCACAGGCCGCTGCTGAGAATCCGGCATTTTGGACAGGCCGCTGCTGCTGGAATCCGGCATTTTGGACAGGCCGCTGCTGTTGGAATCCTGCATTTGGGACAGGTCGATGCGGTGCAAAATTGGCGTTCTGCATGGGTCGCTGAGGTGGGAACCCAGCATATGGTTCGGATAAGGCTGATTTGGAATATATCCTGGATTCTGCATCCTGTTTTTTGATGCATCCTTGGCCCGTCTTGGATTGTCAGTTTTGACATCCCTGAATGGATGCCACCATCGTGGCTTCGAGTGTTTGGCCGTTCTAGTATCCTCATATTCTGTCTGTTGGCTTGAGCTTCACCAAAGAACTGAGGCCGAGGATTTGGAGCGCTTCTGGACATGTGTGGAGGGTATGCGTTATCCACAAAACCCCTCTCATGTCCGTATCCAGAGGGCCTTGGTCTGTTTCCAGGGCCATGTGGTCGCCCCTGTATGGCATATCAAGCAACCCAGCAGAGTTGCCAGATTTGATCTGCAGGGAGTTTTTCAATAGACGATGTGCAGCCTCTCCTAAGACAGAACCTGACAGAGCTCCATGCACCTGAGGCCTGGAATCATCAAATGATTCACAGTGAGAGCAAAGAAAATTATCAATTAGCCAAGCTACAACTCAAGAAGAATCTGCTACTCAGTAAAATATTGTTCCCATGAAAAAGATTTGTATCAATCCTGCATCTGGTAGAATATCATGTAATCCATATACAATATTTCATGCAAGGGTGGTATCAACAGTTTCTGGTAAGAACATATGAAATGGTAACTGTACCTGTCTCTTGTTTGTCGACGACTATTATCTTCATGCCACAGCACGGGGAAAGGTTTGAAATCATATGGTTTCAATATCTACAAAATGGTAAACTAAGTTGGCCCATGAATTTATCTCATGAAAAGAAACACCATTTATTTGAACTGGGAATGAACTGTGGTTAACCAATCAAAATAATTACATACCAATACGATATTGAAATCATATGGTTCAATATCTATAAAATGGTAAACTATGTTGGCCCATGAATTTATCTCATGATAAGAAACACCATTTATCTGAACTGGGAATGAACTGTGAACCAATCAAAATAATTACATAGGCAATATTTTTTTCCAGTAAACAAGAATAGGATACTGGTTTCACATGGTCACTGTACTGTGGCTTGCATAAAGTCGACTTTTTTCCAAAAAAAAATGATATAGTATACAAAAGTATTTCACGACTGCATAAAGGTAATATCATAGGTCGAAAAGAAATACTTTTGGAAACATCATCGTATTGTAGAAAAATAATGGTCAAATTTTATCTCCGAGACAATCAAGATTAAAAAAAACAAATAGAATGAAACTGATGAGGCAGCAGAGCACCAAGAGAACTAAGAGTAACAGCATTAATTTCACTTATTAGCTGAGTCAAGTCAACAGTTCCCCCACCGAGGGCAGAACTTAAAAATGCCAAACTAGAAATTATTATCTCCAATAGCAATAAAAATAAATATGCTAATGTTTAAGTATCCCCAATAAGCATTTGATTATCCAGATAAATGCGATAAGGTAAGGAAATACCTTTGGAGGTATAACGACACCCTGTGGAGGCTCCGGGACGTGTTTGTGGTACTGAGGGTTAAGATAGGTACCATTCCTGGAAAACAATATAGAACTTAAGAAAGATTTGATTGATGGTGACTTTGGGCTTACAATATGCTTTTTCATCTTACAGTACTTACAAAACTCTGTTATGGGTGATGCCATTGAACCCCTTAACTGGAGATCCTACAGAGATGCTGTACCAATTTCTTTGAGATAAACAAAGAAATCCATTCATTCCTCCACTGAAACGAGGCAACACAGGAACAATGTAAGTAATTGTGGAGGGCAACAGTATCACCAAGAAATAGACAATCCAGATCAATCTAGTATATATATACCAACCTAGCAGCAGGGTCAATAGGGATGAGATAGGAAGGATCTGTTATTGAATGCTGAGAGTACATCTGATACAGGAAGGCAAGCTGAGCAGCCAATGGATGAGTTTCCCGCACATAAATTATGTCAAACATTGTCGTATTCCTGAATCTCTCTTCGTCCTGCAAAAGCCAGCAACAACCAAAGCACTCTGAACGACTGAATAAAAAAAATCAAGACTAGTACGTTCATGGAAAAGGACCCTGAAGTAAAAGTCAAAGATAATAAGAAAGCCTAGAGCATTGTACAGAAGGATCCTAGAGCAATGGTACAGAAGGATCGTAGAATCTGCATACTGTTAATGACTCTTCAAGTTTATGGGTCTCCGCAAGCAACCGTGTTTCATCAATAAAAGGCAATTTTGCAATACCCTGGAAAAAACAGAAACGACCTTCAAGCAACAACTAATCAGTAACCTAAAGCAAATTGATCCATCCATTCACTGATTACCTGCCACGCAAATCGTTTCCCATTCATGTCTATCTCAAAATCTGCAGTTTCAAAAGGAAGATAGTATAGAGTAAGAGCTTATAAATATGAACTACCAACCATGCATGGTGAGTCCTCAGGAAAAGGGCATACACCATATCCTTAGTTCTATATCGTTGAGATATCTTGTGTTGGTACCTTTGGGATAGAAATCCTTCAAAGGGGAATTTGGATCAGCCATCAAATCCCCATAGTGTTTTGGCAATGCATTATTGCTACAGAGAAAATGAAAGATATATGGTGATTTTCATTTTACCATTCATGATATGTATATGGATAGAGAGCACAGAGAAATGACAAACCTAGCAGCTGGCAGTGTTCCCATAAGTTGATCAAACGGCTTGAAAGGTTGACCCAAGAAAAATGTTATCTCAAATTCAGTCAAGCCTTTAAGGTCAGATGCAAAAGGCGCATAATGGTATGGATAGAACCTGTGTTAAGTGAAGAAAAGTAAAAACAGGAGTTCATAATTGATATCAAACAAAAAGGTTACTTATGAGCTTTTTCACCAGACTGCATAACTGTTATGTGCCTACGTCCAGCTGATCAGCTATGCATGTGGATATGACAGGGGAGACAACATAACTGGTTTAATATTTCAAACAGGTACAATTTTCAACCCTGAATTCTAGGAAAAGTCCACTTCACTACCTCCTATGTGGATTCTACAGCTGCAGCATAATGTTGCGCTAGACGAAGAAGTTGTTCCTGACATCAGCGCAAAGTATCACTTTGGATTTCATGGTTGGCAGTTGAACAAAATTAAATGTTTTATTACCAGGTTACAGCGCATGATAGTGCAACAAATGGCAACATATGGGTTCTAGTAAGATTTAGAATGATGATCATGGGGTTGCTATAAATAATAAGACAACTGAAAAACGCAAGCATAAAATAGGTCCATCAAGTATGATTGAGTTGAGAATCTTTAACAAGATCTATTGACGTGATTAGTGAAAATGCTTGCGGAAAGATCAGGTGATGTTTTCGCTACCCAGAAAGAACAGTACTTATACATCCTCTTAGCTGATGGTCAATAATTACCTACCACTGCCATGAACAAACACCCTGATAGTAGTATCTCATAACCCAGCAAAGACCTTCCACGTATTTCTGAACCTGAAAATATGTATTGTAGAGGGAAATACGTATTACATACTCTACAAAATTTGCTTCGAACGGTAAGCTAGTAAATTTTAACATGACATGAATTGAGCTCATGAAAACAACAGATCAGAACATTTTCAACTGATCTAGCACCAACTTCTCAAAGATTATGTCATGTAAATCTGTAGAGTTTGCCTATAGTCTTTACATGTAGATTTAGAAGTCAAAAATCACTTCGGGCTCCTATAACCTATATGCATAGTTATTGAAAGCCCAATCTGGGAACACTTTATATCAAGTTTTAGTTTGATTCTAGAAGAAAGTGTGATCCATTCTTCAATTAATCTGTTCAGAAATATGGCAGGCACCATTGTGAATACAGCATGAGTTTTAAAATAATGTTGCTAGTTTTGAAGATTAACAATGGCATCTTAATGACAACATTGTGGTGTGAATACTGCTGAACACAAAAATCATCCATAATGTCTCTTAAAGAAATGCATCATGGTTAAATTCCATTTTTATGCTGCTATCATGGAGAGCTACGCATTCATGGTGTTGCTGTAGATAATAAAACATTACTCTGGACCACTCATTTTCTAGCATGTGAGTACAGTCATATTCCACGTTTCAAATTAAAATAAAGAAGCACACTAGGCCTGATAGCATATGGTACTGTTTCATGATTAGTTTCAGAACTAGTGCCTTCAGAAAATTAATAGTGAATACTGAAAAGCAAGACTTACAACATCTCTCTGAACTTGATCAATTGGTTTTGCTTCTGCCTCTTCTTTAAACTTCTCAGCATAGTACCTTTCCTTGAATCCTGGCTCTCCTAATTTTACCTGGAGGGCAATCAGTGCAAAATAAAAGATAGGCAAAAGTAACATAACACAAACTGCCACACTCCCTATTTTTACCATCAGCACAGAACCAAAACTCTAGAAATTACCATATGAACAGATCCTTTGATTGTAAGCATATGTGAATTGCCAAATACTCCTATTCTCAGACTTTAGGGCTACGAAGATGTTCTAATCTGAACTACTTTTACTCCTATGAAATGAAGCATACAAAGACAACCTACAGTACCGACTAGGAAAAGCAATCACCAGATGGCATTGTTTCACATAAACTTCTAGTCACTTTGAAACACTTGACAGTGACAGACGATGGTGCTATGAAATCATGCAAGATATCATTTGCTAACAAGTCCAAAGTGTGTCAAAGAAACCCAAAAGGAGATTTGAAGTATTAATAGGGGTTGCAAATGAGATAAGTGCTAACTAGAAGTTCATTTGGAAAGATTGTCCGGACTTGATTTCATATCATCTATTTGTATAAATAGTACACCAGTTTACCACTCTCCCACTACAAGAAGAGAAACAAACCATGTCCACATATTTATTATCCTCGGAGATCTCTCCCTGTGCTCTACGTCTATCCTCATTGTTATCGTATGCCTGCAATACAACAATCATAAGAATCCTGTGTTATTTGGGATAATAATCGCAACGGGACAAACTTAGTCAACATGTTTTTGCACATTTCTTTCATTTGTTGAAACTAAGGTTACCATAAATCAAGCAAGTTAACAAACTGTCTTTAAATGTATGCTCACATGGAGGTTGAGCTGCACTCCATGTGTTCAGGATGAAGTGCTAGCGAGTAAGAATTGTATATCAAAAGCAGCAGCCTATTGCAATCCACTTTCACTATTCCAATGCAACTTAACTCTGAGTTCCGACTCACATCATAAGGATACAAATACATTGCACCAAAAGCATATAATTACATCTTAGAACTGGATCAAGTAACTTGATGTCATTAACATAAAATGGACATCAGCATCTTCATACCAGACATATATTTGTATCATAAAATAGTTATTGCAGGAAATGACATACATAAGCTTCTATACATTTACGTGCATAAACAGTGTATAAGATTTCAGAGGTAAAGAAGATTGCTAGAAAACACCTTCTGAATACGTGTACGCTTCCGGAAAATTTGATCTTCGTGGATAGCAACAGCCTGAATGAAATGCTCCACGCGTTCCAATAAAACCTTTCATGGAAAAGGAGAAAATGTGATGATATGAGACAACTGTAAATGTCAGCCCCATATCACGAGGAAAATCAATAGGTTCATACCACCAAGCCAATATATCAGGCTTGAAGTGAAGCACATCTATTTATTTTATTTTGTTCTGATTACAGGGGAGACATCCCACCACCTCACACATTAAGGCAGATAAGCTAAATAAGAGGAGCTCTAATGACTGTTACAAACATATTGGCCAAGCACAGTAAGCCAAAACCTCGTAGCTTCTACAACAATAACAGATTTATGTTGCTACATTATGAAGTCTACATAATTCTGTTTTTAGCGTCAATGTGCGACAAGATGAATGTAACCCCATAAAAATCCAAATGTTCGAAAAGGCGAGCGCTGAAGCACGATACACAGGCCCTAGACAAGTGTCTTATTATGCGCGGGAAACTTGGGCGTGGGAGGAAAAATTTGAGCGCGCGGCTGGCTTAACGCATAGGGATTTCGGAAGCAATCAAACACATCTACTTCTCCTCTCCTCGCTCAAGCTTCAAGCGGCACCAGCAATGCGGAGGTCAAGCGCTCCTCCGCCGGAACACCAGTTCTCACTGCGATGTTCTAGAGCCACAGTGCTAAAAGGGAAGATGCAGCATGCAAGCAAGGAGAAACAAATGTGCAGGAGGGAGAGAGTGAACTAAAAGTGCGAAAAAGGATGACGTCAGGAGTAAGAGCTCAATATTCTTGCTTGCCGACCTAATGGTACAAGGCTCCCTTAATGGACAATCTAGCCAGCTAATCATTAAAAAAATAACAAATTTAAGCTAACAGCTATTGGTCTGAAAAACAAATAAGACATTCAATTGGCAATTTGGCACTGCTGCGCACGCTGTCATGTTGGGATGCTGTGGTCCGTACTCCGTGGCGATAATTGTTATTAATGTGTCACCAAAATTGGGCTTGATGCAGTCAGTTGATTATGCATTCATGCTCAAGAGTGAGTCCAAAAAGAATTCAGACATGATGCTTCAAAAACAGTACGTAAGGAAATCAGGATCAATCTAGAGTGCATTCACCTTAGTAAGTTTACTATGATCTCTAGTTCACCTTATTCTACCATTACAAGTTAGTTGATACGACTGTTATCATTCATCTTCAGCAGTGTTTACATTGTAACTAACAAAGTAATGCTACAATATGATAAACATGTGCAGGAATGTCCTCTCTCAGTTGGTTTCCCTAAAGAAATTTCTACAGCAAAGTGATGCGATGGTATTGCTTTCAACCATAAGAGAATATGAGCACAAAGAAACTGTACCTCGCCCCCATCAGTGAGGTAACCACCCATTGGTTTGAACTCCGCTCTATAAATACTCATCAGAAGATTAATAGCACCCTACAGTGTACAATAGGAAAATAATCACTCCGTAGCTACATAGAAATTAGCCAATGAGACAAAATGAAACCTATTAAATATAGGGATTAGGGAAGTCTGTAAATCAACAGACCTCTCGAATTTCCAAAGTCGGCATGTGAGGCAAAAAGTCATTCCCAACAAAGAAACAGATAAACACAAAATCATCCACGATGCGTTCGAAGTTTATCTTGAAGGGAGGGTCTACAATTTCCAAATCCTTCTCCAGGTATTCACGCAGCACCCAAATGTTGAGAAACTGTTGACAGGTCAATAGTTACACGGTGAATAAATAGCAGTAGAAGATATGGAGTTGCAAATTGCATGGCAGATGCATACCCCAAAAGATATGAATCAGACAAGAAAAATGAAAAATAGTAGAGCAAACGATGGCATGCTTCTGAGTACCTGGTACTTTTTCTTATGAATTGGAGGGCGCTCCACGACATTACCAGCCGGACCAGGACCTCTGCATTCGGCAGCCAGATGCCCAGCTTGACCACACAAAAAGCAATTTTCATGTTTCCCTGGCATGGTGATCACCTGTCAAGTCAGTTGAATTCTGTAGTTACAGAAGTAGTCCTAAATTACCATGAAGAACGTGAAATTTGACTTTGAGGAATGGCCGGAGTCAGATGCATGCGTGCACTTCTGAACAAAGAAATGTTACGGATTTACCTCTCTTAAAATCGAGAAGTGGACCTCATGAGTTGCCAGAGAAAGCATGATCAAATCAGCATCCTGAAAAATATGGTGATCAATGAGTCAAAAGGTGGGCGGACAAATGACAGCTACTTGAAAATTTGCAAGTAAACTTACAAGGCCATATAAGACATGGCGTGTATTGGGGTCAAACCCTGGAAGATTGCGCTGCAGACGGATATACGACATGATCTTGTGTTCTCCCTCTCCAGGAACATTCGAGTCAGACAATAATACCTAGCAAAATGCACCCAGTACAGTTCCCATTTAACAAAACACAACACAAAACCAGCTGATTAATTAACCGAACATGCAGTAGTATCAACACCTTGACCGACTGCCACCCAGGGGAGTGATTCATCTCAACTGTATGTAGTACTGCAGCGCCGAAGAGAGCACAAACATGAAGGGCGTCCCGGGAGTGATGACATTGGAGTCGATCGCTTCCGACTTCTCCTTCTCGACCAAAGCCCTCCCCTCCGCCTCAAATTGCAACCTCATCATTTCCTCCTCGGCCGCCTGAACAAAGCAACAACATGAGAACAGACACAGCGAGCTACCCACAATGGCACCATGCCCCCAGCAGTAACCTTACCGCGTCAGCAGCATCCTTCGCGGCCCGGAACCGCCTGGACCGCTGCTGGTTCATCTTAGCCCTCGGCGCAACACCATCTGCGCAATTCAGCAGGTGAAGATGATTAGCATAGAACCGCATTAGCAGAAAGCAAGTAGGCAGCAGCGAGCAGCTCACCGATGGCCATGTAGAGGATCTTCCTGGGGCGGACGAGGCAGAAGAGGTGGTCGATGTAATCAAAAATCGACCTGAAGACCTCGTCGTAGGTGGTCGGGGCGGGCTGCAGGGGGGACAGAGCCGTGAGACCAACAGCATAATTAACAGCAGCAGGGCGACAGTAAGTAACGCGAGCTTAGCAGGGGTTTAGTTTAAGGGAGGAGCGGAGTCGAGGGGGAATCGAGGCGTACGCGGTTCTCGGGGTGGAAGCAGGGGTGGATGATGCCGTTCATGTCGAGGTAGAGGTTGTCGAACTCGATGCCGTTGGGGTTGGGGCGGCGGGGTCGACGGGGACGAAGGCCCCGGGCTCGAGCTCCACCGGCTCCTCCTCCTCCGCGTCCGAGACCGTCTGGGGGTACCGGTCCGCCAGCCACCTGTAGAACGCCGGGACTCCCATCTCTTGGAACGGAGCCGGATCCCTCTTCTATCGCCTCGCCTCCTCGTACGGGGCGGCGCTTCCGGGGCGGCGGCGGTGGCGTGGGCGGGCGGCGGTGGGTGGCTGCGTCTTCTCGGTTCGATCTGGATACGAAGGGGGGCGAGAGGGGGGCGGGGTGGCCGGGTGGGGAAGATGGGCAATGGGCTCGGAGCGTGCGACGTGCGTGCGTGCCGGAGCTGGTGGTTGCGTGCTTGGGTTCGGCTCGGCAGCCGCGGCTTGTAGTTGTTGCGCGATATCCGATCAGTGATTGCAAAACTGCGAGAGAGGACCGCAGGGGTACGATGCGTATCTTCGACGGTCAGGATCACAACGTGCCATCGCCATGAATAAATTTTGCATTTGTTTTCCGTTTTACAAACGGGATAAAATACAAGATATATGTAGTCAATCTTCATCGTAAAAAATGCTTTTCTACATGATGGCAACAACATATACTCCCTCCGATCCAGTAAAACTATCGCCAGAAATCAACGGAACCTGTACAAAGCCTACATATGAGTTGCGACTCTTTTTTCGGATCGGAGGAAGTATGTATTTTGTTGAGCACATACCAAGCGCTCAACGAGTGAGAGCAACTCCTCTAGTTTCGATGGTTCTCTATGTTTCACTAAATGTTTTAAGCATGAACCAATTGAGAGAGGTGTTTTGGATCCCGAGTTCCGATGATCTCGGTATTTAAATACCTCGAAAATGGTGTTTTTAGAGTTTTAGTAGAAGTAAAAAATGTGTAGATATAGACATATGTTATCTACGATGTGCAGAATTTTGTTAGATATAATGTATATCGTAAGTTACATAGAGAGATAAAATTGGGGCTAAGAAAAGATTAAAAAATAACTCATTTTTTCTTCCAACATCTCTCTTTTTTGCGTGTTTAGGATTGGTACCAAATCTTCAAGATGTTCCCCGTGTACTCATTGCCAAATCTCATCACTAAACTCATCTCCGTAGAGAATAGTCCATGATAACAAATCAAAAAATGGGTCCCACATCGCTCCGTCGGGACGGCTCGGATGAAAGACCTAGCCCGGCCGCCGCTGCTCCCTTCCACCGCTGCCATGACCATTGTCGTCTTCTATTATAGCAATGTCGGTCGACTGTCTTAGCGAAGCTCCTCCTAGTTGCTTGTCCGCAACATCTGGCACTCTTGCGTCCATCTCCTTGCTTGCATTTCAGGGAGGCCAGGTCTAGTACGGGGTATGTGTGTCGTGATGGCGGTCTTGAGGGAGGCTTCTAAAAGGACATTTCGCTCCTTAAGTGGTATTGATGTTAATGATGATATGATTAGCGGACTAACTATGTGCTTGAGCAATATAGACTAATTTAAAAATGGCATATTTTTCTAAATACAAGAGGGAAGAGGTCTACATCTAATATTTCACCAATCAATCTCTCCTCTATTTGAGAGGAACATGGATCTAGATATTGGTGAAGTTTGTTGGCCTCCTACTCTCGTATTTCTCAACAATATTGTTACTCTGGAGTGAATGACTTGAGCACTTGTCGCATTAGCTTCATCGGTCTGAATTCTCCATGGTGATTTATGGAAGTGAAAGTTGAGTCATTTGTTACTTTTGGGTGTTTGGTCGCATATACGGTTGGTGTCGTTGCAAAGTTCAATCATTGTGATGTAAAGCTTCATGCAAGTTTGGGAGCCTCCAGTTATAGATTATCCCAAACATTTTTCACGAGTCGTGTGCCACTTTCAAGGACACTTCTTAGTGGATCAAGACTCTTCTCTTTATAGGAAGGCTACAAAATAATAAGGTGATGCCTTTGTGGCGTTTGGAATGCATTGTGCTACCGCACCTCAAAGTGATACCATTGTGGCGCTTGGGGAACCTTGCGCTGCCTAAGGATAGCAATGGTCATGGCATGGGAAAAGGTAGCTTGAGCAATACCATACCCATATAGCTCGTGGTATAAGTCTACCTATACCCTTGCCATGGGTATAAAACTATACCCGCATCCACACCCGGTGGACACCCTTACCCCATTGGGTACCCATTGAGTAGATCAAGAGTTAACAGTATATTGTGCGCTTACGACGTCACAAGCTTGATCTCCTACTTGCTACTAGCTCGTCATCATACTATCGCGCTCCTACTTGTCGTCGATCGGGGCTGAAGAATCAGAGAATATAGTATATAGGTGAAAATGAAGGTCGATTATGCTGTAGCCGACTCCATGCCTTGAGACGGCGTCGTGGTTGGGAGGACACGTGGATCGAGGAATCGTAGATGCATATATTAGGTCAATATGGTAGGGTTTAGGTCTACCCTTGTGCACATGAATGTACCATGCCCTACACATGACTTGACATTTATGGTATGGGTACTACCCATGGGTGCAAAAATATGCACATATGGGGAGGGTATCCCGTACCATGGGTAAAATTGCCATCCTCACCGCCGTCGCATCTATCCAACAGAGATTATCTTGCACTATGAAGTCAACTTCTGGATACATCTTCATCTCGCGTGTCTCGGTTATCTTTTATCCGAACTCCACTACTTATGCATTTACCTTGTGATAGCCTTGGAGCCTGAAAATTATATCTTGATATCACATATGTGTGTTATCTTGTTTGCTTTCCATTTTTTTGAGCCATGTTATTTCTTTAAAACTTGAAGACCGTGATGACTCAAAGACCTAAGGTGCTTCATTTTGCTCATACAAGTCATTCAACTTTTATATTTCTACAACTCAAAGAGATCCATCCACCGCTGACAGTGTTTCTTGGTTATCCAAATGTAAATACTGTCCAACGGTTTCTCTTAAGTGGCACTGATGCATTATAAATGTAATGAAATATTATGAAGAGTTGGTAGCTCCTCATAGCAGCAACGATAAGACAAAAAATTATGCATATCAAGCAAAGGATCAAAGGCAATACGAGGAGCAGCGTATCATTCAGGCTACGAGGGAAAAAAGAGAGCAAGAGAAGCTGCATATGATAGGATGGTTAGGAGGGTGGTCGTACCCCAGCCCACCAGACTTCAAATCCTATATTTGAGACTGGTGTTTCTCATTTAAGCGGAATATTTTTCAGTGAAAGACTACGGTCTCACTGATAGTGAGACGCATATGGTGACCTTTTCGATTTCAAAACCAGACCCGCTGGCTCAGTCTTTAGGAGGTGCTCCTACTTAGGGGCGTTCATGCGTTTATACTGTGTTTCGCAAACAAAGGAAAAAAGAGCAAGCCCAGCTGCTTTGTTTTTAGCCCAGCTAGGCAAAGTTCCTCAAACGGTCCATTTGAGGCCCCCGAAGCCCAAGAAAGCCATCCACTTACAGAGCCCGCAGAGATCGGCACCCAACAGATCACAGCCGTCCGATGAAGCACTAGGGTTTCACCGCTCGTATATAATCTTCACCGCAACCCCACTTCCAAAACCTTAGTCGCGCGAACTCCCACCTGTTGCTCCTGCCGCCCGTGCGCTGCCGCCGCCGCCGCCGCCGCCGACTGCCGCCATGGTAAGCGTCCTCGCCCCGCTTCTCCAGCTTCCCGCTCCGCATGCGCATCCCTCCGCGTGCACTAACGTCTGCGCCGATCTTGTTCCGCAGTCGCTGATCGCGGGTGAGGAGTTCCAGCACATCCTGCGTGTGCTGAACACCAACGTCGATGGGAAGCAGAAGATCATGTTCGCGCTGACCTCCATCAAGGGTGTTGGGCGCCGCTTCTCGAACATCGTCTGCAAGAAGGCCGACATCGACATGAACAAGAGGTAAAGGGACCTCACCTCCTCGGTCAGATCTTATCATGGCGGCTGAGCTGAGCCGTGTTTGTCATTTGGTGGTTGCAGGGCCGGAGAGCTCTCCTCGGAGGAGATGGACCGGCTGATGGCCGTGGTGCACAACCCGCGCCAGTTCAAGGTGCCGGACTGGTTCCTGAACAGGAAGAAGGATTACAAGGACGGCAGGTTCTCCCAGGTCGTCTCTAACCAAGTCGACATGAAGCTCAGGGATGACCTCGAGAGGCTCAAGAAGATCCGGTATGAACTTGTTATCTTCTACTGCTCACATTGCTTGCTGGATGATCATTCACATTTAATTTTTGACATGCTTAGTAGTAGGTAGCAGTTGACATCTGGTACCACGCAGTTAACCTTGTTCTTCAATAGCTAAGGTTTGGACAGGCATTGTGTTATATTGGAAACCAGTCTCGTAAACTTTAGAATGCCTCAAATCGGAGTAGGGAGTTGTAACTTATTTGTGTATCAAGTTGCTATGCTTCATGCATTTGTGGTTTATGACGTTTTGCTGCCGACACTAACCGTCGTAGCCATCTCTGTTGTTTGTACTCCCTTTGATCCACAATGTAAACCATTTTCGCAAAGCTAGAAGCTAACTAGCTTGCTAAAATGGTTTACATTGTGAAACAGAGGGAGTATCTGTTACAGGATCCATTGTCGTAGTAATGTGTTGATGATTCAGGGTGAGTCTTGTTGGCTCCTGTTTGCTTGTTTGACTCATTTTGGGTCAGCTGATCCAGATGTTATTGGTTAGGGTGGTCTGCCTAGTTACCTGCTGTAATATCGGTACACAACTCATTTCTTAGAATCGGTTTGTGTGTATTACCTGTGCGTATGTTTTTTGTGGTATTACCTATGCCCTAATTGACCATATGATACGATTATTTTCAATGTATTCATGTGCATGCTTCATGTTTAGACGAATGATGATCCTTGAAGTCTGAGGTCGTTGAACTTAGATTTCAGTAGTTCTTGGTGAGTAAATGTACGAGATCTCTTATCATCTATACTTTTTTTCCAGCAACCATCGTGGTCTGCGTCACTACTGGGGTGTTCGTGTCCGTGGTCAGCACACCAAGACTACGGCAGGAGAGGAAAGACTGTTGGTGTCTCCAAGAAGCGATAAGCTTTGTGTTGATCCCACATGGCCTGTGACTACTTCTGTGTTGGTCTATTTGGAGAGTCTTAACGGAGTGTTCCTGTTTAGACAGTCACCTCTGATGATGTTTTGCCTTAGATAATATTTTGCACCTCTGGATCTTCAAAATATTGTATCCCTTTTGAACGCCTAAGAGTAATTTTATTCCCATGCGCTTGTCGTGGATTGACTCTTGCCTGTAGCAGATATTTCTATGCCTGCTGTGTTTATGGTTTGGTCATTGTTCTTATCCAGTGAGAGAAGCAGCTTGATGTGCCAGCTTTATGTTATAGTAGAAGTATCTTTTGCTAGCACTGCAGTGCATTAGCTGGTATAGTTTTGGCTGAATCCCAAAAAAACGTGAATGGTGGCTTTTAGATGTTTCTGTCATTGTGGTGTTTATGAGCAACTCGTGCTGTTTATCACTTCTGAGATTGACTATCTGTTTAGTTAGCATGCAATGTCTGTCTATTTCGTACCACTGAAGCATGCATCTCTAGAGTTTGTATCGGTTGCCACTCAACAAATGTACTAGTATATCGAAACTTTGCCACTTTGGACTAATACCCTGTGCTCAACCACCTATACATGAACTGGAGAAGTTTGTAGAATACTCAGTGTATGAGGAGATTGCTAACTGCAAGCTAGAGGAGTTGGGTAGATGCAGCTTTGTAGTATTTTCTTTCTTTTTTCCTTTAGTTGTATCATTGCTTCATCTTTGTGCTTGCTGTATATTGCGATCTCGAAGGGTAACACATCTTTTTTTAAACACAGATCTCGCATAGCTTCAGTTTTGACTATTATTATTTGCTTTTTAAATTTTAAGTGAAAGTAACACAACTCACACAATGACTCGAATAGATCTTAACAGAAAGATGCTCAGGGTTATTTTTACTTCTAAGTGGTAGTCCGAATCAACATCCAGACTGGAAAATGACAATGGCTCTGCTTTTTTCCTTTGCACCTTAGGTAGGCATTGACTTCAGCACAGCATCTTAACAAGTCCATGAGCCTGTGGTCTAAAAGAAAGTTCTTCATAGTATACTCCTTCCGTAAGGATGTTAGAGCATCTCTAACAGAGCCCTCAAAAGCCGCGGAACCGTAAAATAACCGTCAAAGACGGTTTCGGAACCTTAAAAACGAAAATAGCAGTAACCTTAAAAGGCGCGGGCCCGTAAATGAGTTTCAGGGGGCCCGTGAAATCGGCCCGCGGAACCGTGAATCCACAGGTTTCACCCACGAACCGCCGGGCCCCTGTATATTGCAATAGCGGTTGGCGGGAGGGACATTTCAGCTGGCTACCCCATCTCGCAGCCGCCACCGTCGCCCGTCCCGCCGCCTTCGATTTAGGCCCACCCCCCCGCCGCCGCTGCCGTCGTCGCGCCGCCGTCGAGTCGCCCCGTCCCCTGATCTACCTTGCCGGCTTTTTCGGAGTCGCCGCACCCGAGGGAACAGCACATCCCGGCAAAATCGCCGCCGCCGCGTCGGATCTACCGGTAATTGATTGTCCGGTCGATTTAACTCTATTTTCCGTCTGATTAGGCAGTAATTATGGTCCGGTATGCATTCCAGATGGAGTTGAGCCCGTGCGCCGAGTTTTTGCTCTCGGATTCTTCCTCTTCCGATGACTCGGACGAAGAGACCTTGTTGGAGAGTCGCCGGAGGTAGATGGTAGTCGCGGTCCTCGCCGTCAAGGAGTTCGAGGACCGGTATAGAAGAACGCGGCAATGATCTACAGCTGGCCGCCTTTGCATTCCAAGGAACCGCTTCTACGGCAACGAGCTGCTCATGCGAGACTATTTCGCCGAGAACCCGACGTATCCGGCTCACATCTTCCGGAGAAGGTACCGAATGCGTCGTTCTCTTTTTGTGAAGATAGTACAAGCTTGCGAGGCAAATTGCCGTTATTTTACCCGCCGACGGAATGCTGCGGGTTTGCTAGGATTTAGTGCATATCAAAAGATTTCAGCCGCAATGAGAGTGATTGCATATGGCATTCCAGCTGACTACGCCGACGAGTATCTTCGCATTGGTGAGGATACTACGATCGAGTCGGTTCGAAGGTTTGCCAAAGTGATCATTCGGCTCTTCGGCAAAGTCTATCTTCGAGCACCAAACGAAGAAGATACGGTGAGGTTAATGGCATCAAATGAGAAGCGAGGTTGGCCGGGCATGCTAGGTAGCATAGATTGTATGCATTGGACTTGGAAAAATTGTCCCAAGGTTTGGCACGGGCAGTATTGTGGAAAGTGAGGTGATGCAACAATTGTGCTAGAGGCCGTTGCATCTGAGGATTTATGGATTTGGCATTGCTTCTTCGGTTTGTCGGGCACGCTCAATGATATTAATGTGTTGCAGAGGTCCCATCCACTTCGTAGGCTAGCCAAAGGTGATGCTCCGACTTGCAACTACACTGTTAATGGACATGATTACACAAAGGGCTACTATCTTGCCGATGGTATTTATCCTGCTTGGTCTACATTTGTGAAGACCATCTCCAAACCAAAAGGAAAAAAGGAAGCTGAATTTGCAAGGGCACAAGAGACATGTCGAAAGGACATAGAGAGAGCATTTGGTGTTTTGCAATCTAGGTTTGCCATTGTTCGAGGACCTGCCCGTTTTTGGGACAAGAATACTCTGAAAAACATCATGACATGTTGTGTGATTCTTCACAACATGATCATAGAGGATGAAAGGGACTTAAACTTGGAGTTGTCGTATGACAATGTTGGTAGCCGTGTGAAGCCAGCTAGAAAGCCAGATTGCGTTGAAGCATTTCTTCAGACTTACAGGGAGATTGAGGATGCGGACACACACAGCCAGCTGCAACTAGACCTCATTGAGCACACCTGGCAGTTGCACGGTCAGTAAATTGTCTGCTATTTTCTTCATTTTAGTTCATTTTTCATTTAATTTCATTTCATTCATGTATGATTGAAACAATTGTTTCCATTCGGCATTATTCTTGTATTGAATTATTGTTGATTTGAACTTTAATTGTAATAATATGGATTATTGGTTGAGCTATGTAATAATATTTGTAATTGAGTTCTTATTTATTCTTCTATTTAATTTTATTGCCAAATGGCTCATCTTTGATCAAATGATGAAAACTGTGTGGTTTAAAGGTTCGGCAATAGGCACTGTTTTGAGGATCTGTTTACGGGTACTGCTACGGCGCGCGTCGTTTTCGCCCAAAAAACGCGACGTTCGTGAACCTTAAAATCCATCGTAAGGTTCCGCGGTTTGAGGGCTCTGTTAGAGATGCTCTTAGAACTTCCTTGAATATCGATTTAGTTCAGTGAACAACTCTGTATGAATTTCATATGAATAATGCTGTAATAAGCTGAAGCCTCCTACGACATCAGCAGCCGTTTCCCTATTCATACAGGATCTGAATTTCAAGGAATTTCACTGTTCTAAAAGACTATTACAAGGAATTTCTTTGTTCCCTCAAAATTCCCCCTAAATCCAGAAATTCCTGAATGGTTTCCTTAGCAGTTGGCAACCACCAAGTTGAAGCTTAAACATATTGAAAGGAGCCTCGTGACTTATCCACTGCAAGCTCTTGAACAGTGATACAGAAGACTCATCACAAGTTGGTGTATGCCACGGTTGGAATCTTTACTTACTTAATACTAGTAATCGTGCACGTGCAATGCACGTGTGTCCTTACAAAAAATCATATATCTTAGTTAGAATATAATATTTAAACCTAATCAACTAAATGTATAATAATGTACGGTACTAAATATAACCGATAGATTTGATTATGGAGTGTATTTTATTACAGAGTCCGTTAGTCTTGGCTATGGAGTTGGATTGGAGAATGTCGTGGAAAGAAAATGTTATCATCGCTTGCACGGACGCACCTCTGGAATTCCAATTGAAATTCTTTTGTAAAACTATATTTAAAACCAACCTAATTAGTTCAAACATGCAATATTAATTGAATATGATAGTCGAAAGCGCAAGTCAGTAGCGTGTCATCTTAGCAAGTCTGTCGTTCATCTTCACGACACATCTTGACTAATATAAACAAGAGACACTTGGCGTTGGTTGGGCTTGGAAGTTTTTGTAAGTGGCTGATATGGAAAATCCGACAACTGTAATAACCAAATTCATTGCAATATGTAGCTAATGTGTAGAAACCAAAACAATGTGTGTATTCACATGTCAAAACAAGCAATGCAGCAGCAAAATATTGTTTTTTGTCTATAGTGACATGGAAGATAAATTTATCGCACATTTTTACAAGATGTTTATAATATTTAGAGGGAAATTTTAATTGACAGTACATACAAAATTCTGAGTCAAGAGAGTCGGGACATTGTCAATCTAATCAATCATTTAAATGCAACATTACAAACACAAGAAAAAAAATCATACAACTAATTAAGGCTAAAAACCAGCAGTATCCACATTCCAGAGACCACGTGGGTGATGGGGAGTAGAGAGGCAGGATCTGCTGCAAACCGTACTTAATAAGAAAAAATAACCGAGGAACTAAGACAATAAATTTATCAGTGAAGAAACAAAGGTCAAGTATCACTCTCATTGAGGCATTCATATTAAGTAACAATTGTAGCTCCTTCTCGAAAATTGTAAAAGCTTAAGTTTTTTTAAGCATGCGCCACCCCTTAATTAGCACCAAGACAATTATCTCGAGACATTGCAAGACTCACATATAACTTCTACACTGCCAACCACAAGCCAGAGGACCTAAGTCTCACCACATTACTCTTTTCCCCATTTGTGTCATCGGTAGCACAATGCCCCTATATGGACTGTGCATACAAAGAGAAATGAGTAAAATGGTCTTAGGAAGTAGGAACAAATTTCTCTTGCCTTGATTGATATACAATAGAAGCAATTTATAGAGTAAAAATAGCTGAGTAACTATCCTCAATGAACATGGCACAACATTTAAAGAAATCTGCGGGAAGTAGAATATATGGAAACGGGAAACAACATACCTTCAGATAATTCTGGCATGTATCTGGCAGTTTTGTATTTCTGGTTTCTGCAAAACAAGTCACCTCATCAATGAAACAGCTCCTGTATTTTGCTGCTGTATTTTAGTTTTTTTTCTTGTTTCTGTACAACTCCTTTGTACTCTTTTTACTTCTACTACTATCAATGAAACAGCAGACTGGACTGCTCTTTCGTTAATAAGTCACCTCATCATATAGATAATTCTTGGTTGTCTCAAACTCTGAATAATACCCAGCAATAGAGCTGAACAACAGACCTGAAGATGACTTTCAAACAATACATGCTTTCACTGCCACCAAGTATATTGACAACATCAACAAAAAGCTCATGATATTCAGGAGTCCACCTCATGTGTGTCATGGAGATACTGGAGCTTGCAGAGGGTGAGGGTGAAACAACTACAGATAATGAGAATGCAAAGGAACTAAAGAAGCGAGAACTCTACAGCATGTTACACTAAGAAAGGTTAACCAGTACACCGGATTCAGATCTAAACACTAAGGTGCCACAGTGACAAGCATGAAGGGTGTGCCTTGCAGCAGCAATAGTGTTGGATGTACGTACTGCCTGCAACTCAGCCATAAACTATTACACGAGCTATGAAAACAACATGAAGAGGGTCACACGCAAAACTGAGGGGCAAACAATGAAGTATAGTAATCAAGCACGTGCAAATGCACGTTATGTATAACCATATGTAACTGAATGTACGCCATACAAAGGTATACAGAAATAACCGATGTCTTCTTTCTTCTGAAATAGAACATCAACAATAATAGATCCGTGCATTACATTAATGCATACCTCAGATCCAAGTTTGATGCAAAGAAAGCTAAAATTATGCGCAATTGTGTTAATTAAACAACCTATATAATAGACCGAGCTTTTCTGATAAGACACGACAATGTGCATGAACAAAGACATAAATTTGTAGGGTAAATTTGAGGTTCAAAACTGGCTGTGTCTAGCATAATCCGATCTCTAAAGCCAATCATCATGCTTTTACACTAATGTATTTCACAACACAAAGATAAAAAATACTAATGTTTATCAGAATTTTAAATAAAAGAGGCGCACGCCAATCAAACACGATCAATAAATCTTGAAGCCTGTTTGATCTTTGTCAAAGCTGCTGAGATGATCATAATGTTTATCTGCTCATGGGCTCCCGCATTGTCATTGCTCAATCGATTACCCAGAATCCAAGTATCCATCCACGAAAATCTTGAAACACTCTATGGATTCAGCACAAACTATCAAATGTCTGCACCAATTATAGGTTTGATATGTTTTTTAGAAACTTTTGGGCAAACTTGAGACACTTATTTTGGGACGGAGGAAGTACTATGATAATCACACTGGACATAAGCACCGATCCACATAAATCGTGGTACATGTCATTATCATGTTCTCCCTCCGTACATATAAAGATGTCTCAAGTTTGTCTAAATTTATATGTATCTACACACTAAAACATGTCTAGATACATGCAAATTTAGACAAAATTGAGACATACCTACTTTCATGGACGGATGGAGTACCTTGTATGGGAGACCTATCTGGGCAGAAAAACACATCCAAACAACACACGCTCAATTGCAGTACGTCCCTAACGACCGTGAAAAGGTTTTTCGCGAAAAAAACGACCGTGAAAAGGCACTCAAATCCATTTCATTGGATATTTAGCCTAGAAGGTTGCTGCCCACTATCGTTCTTTTGTTATGGTGCTTCCAATTTGCAATTCCTTGTTCAAAAAAAGTTACAATTCCCATAGCTGACCAAACATACAACAGAAATTTGTGTAGACATTATAAAAAACACTTTGTGTGCATCGTGGGAGAGCAGAGTAAAATAACATCGAACTGAACCTGGAACGTCAATGCTCCTTGTCAGAGATTCCAGGCTGTCTCGGCTCTCCCCAGTGTCTACAGCATCCGCCATGGTGTGAGAGGGGGCCAAACAGAACATCACGCGATGCGGTGGGGCGTCGAGCGGCAAGTCTGCAGAAGCTGGTTGCCGATCATCGTTTCCTACCTTAACCGCACCACCAGGTTACTCTGTGTGGTCGACGACCTTCTGCAAAGCACGCTGCTCGATCTCCGCAGTGGACCGCAATGACCACTTGACCAGTGTCCTGGGCTCGGACGCTCGTGGGCGAGGCGTCGCCGCAGGCCGACACGACGTCTACGACCGAGCGGCACGACGGAACGACAACAGAGAGCAGGCGTTGCTCGATGTAAGACAGCAGATGGACGTCGATGTCGGTGCGAGGACGGCCGCGTGATGGAGGTCCTCTTCGTTGGGAATTACGCGGCCTTGCGGGCCCTCTGCCGCGCCGAGTCCACGACGAAGGCAGCGGGGAAGCGGCGCAGGGGCGACGGAGCGGTGCATGGCGGCGACGGCGAGGTGCAGAGAGGCGACGACGTGGGCGGCAATGTGGGGCTGCGCCTGGCAGGTTGGCGGCAGCGCATGCCGGCAGGGCAGTCGAGTGATGGCAGGGTAGGGCACGACCGATGTGGTGGTTTTGATTTCTTGATCGGCTGGGGATTACGTGAGAGAGGATCGCAGCGGGGACACGCTCGAGGATGACGGTTGACGGAGCGGGAGGGACGCGAGAATCGTGGTCGTGATCGTGGCGGAGTTTCTTGATTCGGTAGATATTTAAAATTTGTCCGAGGCACATCATAAGAGTAACATGGAGCGTTGGATTGCAACATCTGGACGGCGCAGATCGCTCGGATCTGACACACTCTCTCTTTTAATAGTAGTGGTGATGTATACTTTATGCTCAACGAACATTCCTTTATTTATTTTTTTGGGTGTGCTTTCTTGGCCTAATGCAGCATGATGCTTCATCCATGACAGCAGCAATAATGGTCCAGTAGTAATCTATGCATCGCCCACCAAAGATACAGAGGTAATCCGTCTACTGGAATTCTAAAGCAACATGGCTCCGGTGGTGGCAATGCTGTTGGACTCCAATTGTGCCAATTTGCACCGTGCATCCTGCAGTTTTTCCCCGTGATGCAAGGATGCGCCGCATCATAATTCATGACCAGTTGCTATCATCAGTGTTGGGCACATTTTGGTTTGGGTTTTAGAACGCTAGTTGCATCTTAGTAATGCATGGACCGGCTTTTCCATGGACGTGTGATTCACACGTATGGAAAACTTCTTTTGATGCAGCAAGTCTTATTATTCTGCTATATTTGTTACGTGGGTGGATGTCTTTTTTGAAATAAGACAGGGAGAAAGTCTTGACACCAAAATTTCTAATCATCGCTTGGATGCACTATTATGTGGCAAGTTTGTGATAGCAGGCAACAATAGGCTCTGTTTGAAATTGCGGTGCGTTTAAGATGGTTTATGTCCTAGGAACCTTGATACAATGTGCGCATAATTCCGTATCGACGAAGGAGATCGGGAATTTGGGGTGCCAAGTCATGTGTAAAGATTATACTAGAACAAAAGAGGGTGCAGAGGAAGCAAGATGGGAGTGGACCCTCTGCCCATTTGGTCTAGGAATAGCATAGAAGTGAACGGAATGGGGTGCAACTCAACTCAAGCTGGTGGAATCATATGTGGATTCCAATCACCAGAGTCTTTGGAGGAATCTTGATTCAAATGCCTCCATATCTCCGAGCAAATTCTCCGTCTCATATTCTTGACCGTTTCACCCTATAAAACCCCTTGTAATCCTCTGCCTGAATACTACAACAGCGTAGGCGGCATTCCAACTTAAAACCGGATTCACTCCTCTCAGGTGTGAGAAGTATTATTTGCCCTCTGCGTTTGTGCTTGCTGTGTTAGTTTGGGTGGTGATGTGTTTTTGTTAACATTAGTTACAAGATCGGGAGAATATTAAGGGTTACTCCAAGCTCTGAATTTTGTATTGCATGTTCTATTGTTTCTGAGTTTATGTGCGCTCAACTGATATCTACCTACCTAATCCGGGATATGATTTGGGAATATTAGCTCCATTATCTCCCTATCTTCGTTGATAGTGGGGTGCCGATTTTATCAATTTTGTAGAGCATTGTCAAACACAAGCAAAATAGAGGGAATTCTAAAATATGGAACCCTTAGGCTGTTGGATGTAAGCAGCCAAACCACTTGCAATCCATATACTCATGAAAAATATATTTTATGATGTATTTAAGAATTTGGTATTGTAAATGAACTTGGTCAAACTTTACAATTTTTGACTTTTGAAAAAACTTACAAGCCTTACTTTCAGAAACGGAGGGAGTAATTTTTTCTCTCTTTTTTATAATCAACACAATTTTGCTGGCTGTTTTAGGATCGCCCTACTCCCAAATCCCAAATCTCTTCCACCTTTTTTTGCGAATGCACTATTGCACTCAGCTTCTTCTTCTCCCCATCTACAGTAACGAGAGGGGCGATTTTTCCCCCGACCCGTGCGCATCAGCTCTCCATCGGCGGCTCGTCGGATTCCTCGCCCTCCGGCGGCCGCTTCGGCGGCGGGAGGGCGGGGGATCCCCGGATCCAGGTATGGCTGTAGATTAGGTGTGCGTGGGTGTGTGCTTGCCGGCGCCGGCGTGGTGGAAGAGGCGGTGCTGGAGAAGCTTTTGCTGGCGGTGGACTTCCCCTCCGATGGTGCGGCTCCGAGGAGCTCCGCCGCGGATCTGCCATCGCGCCCTGGTTCGCGGCTCTCCGGAGCGCTCGACAGGGTATCCCCTTCGCCGGAGGCCGCGGGATGGCGGATCCGGCGTCTGACGACCTGGAGTTGCAGTTGCGGGCGGCCAAGGTGGTTTCTTCGTGCGTTGTGCAGGGTGGAGGTGCTTGCACCGAGGAGCGTCGACTTCTTCTCCGCCATGGGGAGCCTCCCAGTCCAAGCCATCGGAGGTCGTGCGGTGAGATTCGCCGGCGCAGCGTCGTGCTCGACGAAGAAGAAGCCAGAGCTCGGAAGGACCTCGTTGTATTTTCTTATGTTTTCTGGGCTTTTCTGTATGAAACTTGGCTGGGTGTAGCTGTAATTTTCCTCGCAAAAAAAAATAAGTTCATTTATTTATCACCTAGAGCATAATTGTGACGACAAGACAAACAATAAATATACGCGGCATGATTTTTTTTGAAAGAATATATATAGCATATGCTTCACATGCTGCACCGCCCAAGTCTTGATCAGAGTATGCCAGCAGGCCAACAAGCAACGACCGTTCGATCCATGAGATACATGTGTTCTATTTATAGGCGTTTTGCTGGTGTTGCGTGGCCAATGCAAATCCGCATGGCGAGGTAAACAATTCCAGAGCGTATCACAGCTGAGTCAGCCTCGTGCTTTCAAAAAAAAAAAAAAACCTCGTGCTTTCCAACTTGCTCAGCGCCAAGTCGCAAACAGTAATGTTGACTCAAGGAACTCAACCGTCTTAAACAAAGTTGTCAAGTGTAGCTGTAAGTACACGATCCAGATATGTATGTAGCCATGAAAAATGTCAGCGATCACATGTGCATTCTCATCGTCAGCGTGCCAGCAACTGCCTGCCTGGAAGGCTGTACAATCAGTGCACCAAAAGGATGAGCAGTTTGTTGTTTCTGCATGCAGAGGATTTCCTGAACACTCCTTTCACTGGTTTGTGGCTGAAATTCTGGATGTTTCCCAGCAAGAACCGACAGAGCAGCCATCTGAATCATGATCAGATCTTCCAAATATAGCAGTTCTAGAACAATGTTTTGTCCATGGAAATCAAGTTCCTAAAACTTCTCACAAGAAGGGGGAAATGATTCCATTCCATTGCATAGATTGACACACCTTTCTTTCTCTGGTATAGTCATCCACAGTTAATTGCAGGCATGGCCCGGATTTCGAGGGCAATTAATTGCAAATTCGGCAAGAACCAAATCTTGTTTTTTTTTTGAACTCTAAACCAGATCTTGTGCTATCCCAGAGACAAAATTAAAAAAACGCCTATGCTTTTCGAACTGATCCCAGCTCCACCATCTGGAGCTCCTATATATACATACCACCTACCTGAAACTCCTCCACAGACTTTGTCCTGCCTGCCCACTCGCGACTAACACATCGCTACCGCTCCTGCTGCTCGGTAATATAAAAGTAGATTATCCTCCGGTTCCTTTGCACCGACTCTGTCCTTGGATTGCTTGATCTTTCTATCTCGCTTGATTAGGTTCCTCGGATTCTTACTCGATCCGTTTTTCAGGTGCCGTTCCGGAGGGGGATTTCGTCGAACAGGATGAATGCATTGGCGGCGACCAGCAGGAACTTCAAGCAGGCGGCCAAGCTGCTGGGCCTGGACTCCAAGTTGGAGAAGAGCTTGCTCATCCCGTTCAGGGAGATCAAGGTGACGATCCCATCTTCTCACCTCAGAAAAATGATCCGAGTCTTTTTTTTTCGGTTTTGCTAATTCTCAATCGATTGAGAATTAGCTTAGTTCTCAATCGCATGACGTCATCAGTTGCAAATGGACTTGCAACTGATTCGGACCATTTGATTTGCTTCGTGATTCGTGCATCAGTTGCAAGTCAACATGCAACTGGGATTTGATGACGTCATGTGAATGAGAACTAAGTTAATTCTCATTCGTCCTTGCAACTGCTCCGGACCGTTTGATTTGCTTCGTGATTCGTGCTAATCATGAGTTGTAACTTGACTTGCAACTGGAATTGATGACGTCATGCGATTGAGAACTAAGCTAATTCTCAATCGATTGAGCACTAGAGAGACCCTTTTTTTTTTGGCTTTGAAGGAGTAAATCTGGACAGCCACACTTGCTGTTTGTTTTCTATAAAGACTTGTGAGGGTGCTTGGTTGATGGAGCCCAGTTACTACTGAAAACTGTCACCTTGTTCCTTGGGGTACTTTGACTGGTTGACTTACGATTACGATTATTTTTCAACTGGACCATAGATTTATGAGTTTTTGGTTAGGTTACTAGCTAACTGGATTATAATGCTTTTTGTTATTACTTCACTTGATTTTTTCTCCCGGACATTCTTGCTTGCTGTGACCATGTCAAGTTATTTTGCTGCTAAATTTGGCAAAAAAGTGGTTGAACCCTTCTCTTAGTCACTTTGTCCATGCAAGTTGAAGTGTTCTGCATACATTCTTTGGTAACATGCTGCTTGTGTGGTTGCAGGTTGAATGCACGATTCCGAAAGACGATGGGACATTAGCGTCCTATGTTGGGTTTAGGGTGCAGCATGACAATGCCAGGGGGCCTATGAAGGGTGGAATCAGATACCACCATGAGGTGAGCACAAACATATATTCCTTGGTTCTTGTGTTCTTCAGTGAATACATCCAACCAGTACTTGATTCTTGCCGCACTGTCGCTGACTTGAAATGGTTCTTTCAGAATATATTCTACTTTCTTCAGGAATCTGTCGTAGGACTTAGCGTAATCCTTTCCAGATAGTTGAGATGACTAGTTGTTCAACTTATAGTTGGTTCTGCATTTGCAATATCTATCTGCAGTAATGTAGAATAAAACTATGTTGTAGCCTGGACACAGGTAACATCTCACTAAAGGTCTAAATCTGCTATATGGGAGTTGGTTTATGTAGAAGCCAGTCACGTGTATACACCAGTGTAAGACACTGGATTTTGTGTGAACATATCAAATCCTCGCACTGAAAGTTCGTCATAAAATTCAGGTCGAACCTGACGAGGTCAATGCCTTGGCGCAACTGATGACATGGAAAACAGCTGTGGCTAATATCCCATATGGAGGGGCTAAAGGTGGCATAGGATGCAGCCCCGGAGACCTGAGCATATCTGAGCTCGAAAGGCTTACCCGTGTTTTCACCCAAAAAATCCATGACTTAATTGGCATCCACACTGATGTTCCAGCTCCAGATATGGGCACCAACGGACAGGTTATTTTCTTTTGTATATCTTTCTTTCTGTGCAAGAATGTTGTGAGAATTAATCATCTGTTTCCTCATATGGATTCATTTGCTTCTTGCATGAATGCAGACAATGGCATGGATACTAGATGAGTACTCCAAGTTTCATGGTTACTCACCCGCTGTGGTGACAGGAAAGCCTGTGGTAAGTATCTATCCTGCCGCGCAAATGATGTTTTTGCAGATGAAATTTGGAAGATACCGTGGAGAATTCTACCAAAAAATTGTCAAGACTATGATAATTAGCATACAGATGATTTCTCAGATGGAAGCACTAGCTTTGATTGTTCAGAGAAATGTGGTTTCTGGTTGTCCCTACACAGTCACGTTTTTTTTTTGCTCAATGCAGGACCTTGGAGGATCACTAGGAAGAGATGCAGCTACCGGAAGGGGAGTCCTGTTTGCTACTGAAGCTTTACTTGCAGAGCATGGCAAAACCATTGCAGGCCAGCGTTTTGTAATACAGGTAAACAATGTGTAGGTCAAGCTCTCTGAATTTAAAATGATGAAAAAATCAAAGTTCAGGAGGTATGAGTCATGAAGCTTCACTATATTAATACAACACACATTAAGAAATACTACTAGGGAAAAAGTAACAGTAATATTACCCAGCGTCAGTAGATTGCATGATATATGTGCCTTTGAACTTTATGGTTAGAAAAGGGAATCAATTAGTAAGGCCACCAATATATTTCTTTACCTACATTTGGATTGCAAATTAATCAGGTTATCTGATCATATATGTACCATTGCGTTGCTTGCTCTTTCAGGGATTTGGTAATGTTGGCTCCTGGGCTGCTCAACTGATCACCGAAGCTGGCGGTAAGGTGATCGCCATCAGCGATGTCACGGGAGCTGTTAAGAACATCAATGGCCTTGACATCCCCAAGCTTGTGAAGCACTCGGCAGAGAACCGTGGAATCAAGGGCTTCGATGGGGGTGAAGCGGTCGACTCGAACTCTCTTCTCACCGAGGATTGCGACGTCCTCATCCCGGCGGCACTGGGTGGAGTCATAAACAAGTAATCTTCTTCTCATCCTTGAATCCTGAATTCCGCTGAAGTATTTATTGTTCATCATGCTTGCCAAATCAGTCTGATACTGATGTATGTTCAGCTAGAATGTCCTACTAGCTGTTGTTTCTGCATCTACAATGTTTATGCAGATGAAAGACTATTCTTGACCATGATTTTTATTCATAGGGACAATGCTAATGACATCAAAGCAAAGTACATCATCGAGGCTGCCAATCACCCCACTGACCCGGAGGCAGACAAGGCAAGAACATCATTTTTCTTTTGGCACAAAATCAAACCTCTCATTTCCGGACTGACATTCTTCAGACACTGACGGTAGAGAAATGAATTTTAATTGGCTATGTGCAGATCTTGGCGAAGAAGGGGGTGCTGATCCTGCCGGACATCCTGGCCAACTCTGGCGGCGTGACGGTGAGCTACTTCGAGTGGGTGCAGAACATCCAGGGGTTCATGTGGGAGGAGGAGAAGGTGAACCGGGAGCTCAAGACGTACATGACCCGCGCCTTCAGGGACACCAAGGAGATGTGCGCCAGCCACCACTGCGACCTCCGCATGGGCGCCTTCACCCTCGGCGTCAACCGCGTCGCCCGCGCCACCGTCCTCCGCGGCTGGGAGGCTTGACCTCCTCCCTCGCCGGCCGCCGGTGACCGTCATCCTCCTGCGCGTGCTCTCTCTCGTCGTCTCCATCAATGGGGGAATCGCAGCTCAACAAAGAACTCAATAAGTCCGTGTGTTGTGTCAGTCTCTGTTCTCTGGAAGATGACATAACAGCCGTAGCAGTATCGATCTCTACTGGGATTCGTAGCTGAGATGCGGCAATGTAATGTAGTTTCTTTTCTTGTCAATGTGATGACATTTGATGATGCACAAGTCAATTTTATTAGCCTCGCATGGCATGGCAAAGACATCTCGTACAATATCAGTGGAGGAGTGGATCGGTGGAGATAACGCTGTAGACGGCCGTGTCCCTGAGGCGGCCCTCGACGACGCGGTAGCTCCGGAGCACGGCCTCGAGCTGGAACCTGGCGTCCTCCAGCGCTCGCCGGGACGCGGCGTCGTCGGCGTCCACGAGCGCCTCCACGCGCTCCAAGCCCTCCAGGTCACATAACGCCGCGGCCGCCGCGCGCCTCAGTGCCACCGCGGCGACCACGCCCTCGCCCTCGCCCTCGCCCTCGCCCCAGTGCGCGCGCGCCAGCGCGATCCCGATCTCCGCTCGGCACGGGTCGTCCGTCGGCGTCACGAACACCCCGCCCACGACGGTTCCGCCGACGCAGACGGCGCGGAGCCAAGGGTGCGGCAGCGCGGTGTCCAGGAGGAACGCGAGCAGAGCGTCCCGGGACTGGTTGGGGTTGGGGCACCAGACCATGGAGGCCGTGGGCAGCACTACGGGGTCCCACGCCCAGGCCGCCATGGCGTCGGCGTCGGAGAGCTTGAACGGCCGGAGGGTCACCTCGCCCGCCCGCTCCGGCGCCCGCGCAGTCGCTTCTTGCTCCATGTCCGAGCCTACTAAAATTGTTTACCTTCTTTGGACAGAGTGACCGGATTAAACTACGAAGTGGTCGCTCCGAGAGCGTGTCCATGTCGTCACCGTGAACGATGCTGGCGAGACACGTCTCCACCAAACACGGCCACCTGGCTGTCGACTTGCGTTTAAAAATGGACGAGTCCACCGTCGTCATCGCCAACGCCAAACGTCGGCTGGTAGTCGGCAGCTCCATTGAATCATTGATCGAGCATGCAACATCTCCTTGACGATTACAATAATCTAATCACTTACATCAACTTTATTTCACTGGACGTTACAGCCTTACAGGTCGCGTTCACCAAAGATGCAGTTTTCACACGGATGCTGTGCAGTGGTATCGTCCGGCACAGTGTTACAATGGCAAGGGGTCGCCGGAGACGAAGCTGTACATGACGAGGTCCCGGGCGCGGCCCTTGTGCCAGTAGTGCCTCCGCAGCACGCCCTCGCGGCGGAACCCGGCCTTCTCCACCACGCGGTGCGACGCCGCGTTGTCCACGTCCACGAGCGCCTCCACCCGGGCCAGCCCCTCCACTTCGCCGCCGAATACCGCGGCGAGCGCGCGCCTCACGGCGGCAGTGGCCACGCCCCTTCCCCAGTGCGTGCGGGCCACCACGTACCCGAGCTCTCCGCGGCACCGGTCCGCCGTGGGTTCCAGGGACACAGCGCCCACGGGGCGGCCGTCGCCGGCGAGGCAGATGGCGCGGAACCAGGGGTGCGGGAGCACGGTGTCGCGGAGGTAGGCCAGGAGGGATTCCGTGGAGGCGTAAGGCTCCCATCGGCAGAAGGCGGCGACCTCGGGGTCCGATGCCCACGCCATCATGGCGTCAACGTCTGAGAGGTCGAAGCGGCGGAGTGTGACTTCCATCGCCGTGGTCACAGCGCGGGTATCGCGGCTTTGCTCGTGGGGATGTCAGCGTGCGGCAGGTAAAATAGATCAACGAAAAACAATAAACGAGACGCCTTCGCATAATTTTTTTTTGCGGAGTCTTCGCATCCAACTATGCGTGCAGCCTACTTGCCAGAATACAAGTATTGGTGGATCATCGTTGCCCAGAGTAACTGGATGACACAGCGTCCTCCAGCTGAATCCGCGGCGGCTCCGAAACTGAAAGCCTCAACCTCTTGATACGAGAATCTAATCCGAGGTCATCGTTGCTTGAACTTTCGCAGTTTCTCCTCTTCCCCCTCGTGCTCGTGGAGGAAGCTTCGTCTTCTTGGGTTTTGCCCACAGTTTTGAGTGTGGGCCTATTCGGGTGGTTCTTCGCCGCTCCTTCCCAGTCTTGCTGTGTTCGCCCAGTCACGCCGGCGTGGATCGTGACCTCCCTGAGCTGTTCGAGGTGCCTGATATTCATACCCGAAAGGCCATCGAGCCATGGACAGAGCAGCTGGAGCGAGACGAGATTCGGCAGAGCTCCTTGCTCCATCGTTGGCAGAGCCGGAGCTGGACTCTGCAACACAAAACACAGGCGTTCCAGGCTTGGGAGAGCCCCATTTCTCAACTCGAAACTCTCGAGCTGATGGGCTGTCAGTTTGAGGTAAAGCAGGCAGCGGAGCCCGATCAGTGCTGACAGGAGATCTCGTCTCAGGGTATTGTTGGCTGATGAGATGCACAGCTCTGTGAGTCCTGACAGCATGTTAACAAACGGAGGCAATCCTCCGACTAGCTCGCCTTGCAGCTTAACTGACGTCATCTCATATACGAAGCCCTCGGGACATGCCTCGAAATCGAGTGAACTGAGCATTGCTCCGGAGCATGCTTCGGAATTGATTGCGAGAGAACGAGCTCCTTGGTTCCCTGCATACACCATGGGAACCTTGGTGAACTCCTGAATTGCTTTGGAAAGGTCATTCCAGTAGTTGCTGCTACTTCCATTCACACAGGGCTTGCACCATATCTTCATCTTCCTGAGCTTTTTCATTTGGCCCACAAATTGCAGAAATCCTTCTTCCCCGTCGGTGTCGAATCCTGCTAAAGTCTGCAGGTTGCTCTCTTCAGACAAAAACTTGTGCAGCTTCATAATCTTACTTGCACTCTTTAGGTCATCTTTTTCAAGTATAAACCTCCCAAACAGGTGAAGTAAGTGTGGGAGCTCGAAGGCTTCCTTGGGCACTGTATTTATCTTGGTCCTCCTCAAGTCCAGTGTCTCCAAGCAATGCAGCCTTCCAATAATACTCTTGGGAAGCTTGGTGATGGAGCTCCCCAAGCTTAGATATCTCAGATACAACAGCTTGCCTATATCCTTGAGATGAACATCTTCCAGATCACTGCATTCTTCGAGATCTAAAACGCGTAGAAGTTTGCACATGCCAACATAAGAGATTGCATCAGCTGCTGCATTATTATTCCCAGAGAGTGTCACAGACCGAACACGAGATAGTCCCTTCTTGCCATATGCTCCTCCACTATACTTAAATGTGGCATCACCACCATGGATAGAAAGATGTCGAGCATTGACAACGTAAGGTGCTCTTGGACGGTCAAAAGAAGTTGCGGCGATGAATCTCCTCGACACGGACTTGTGCAGCACAAACTCGTGCATGATGCCATGAGTTCTGCACGTCTTCACCTGCGCATTGTTTCTGCTTGTATCGGTAGACCTGATGATATCTCGGTCTATAAGCATCTTGAAGTTCTCATCTGCGATGTCCTCTTCGCTGCGTGAATGATCACTCCGTGCATATCCTTCAGCTAACCAGCGCCTTACTAAAACTTTCCTCTTCAATGGACGATCGTTTCGGAATACACCCAGATACAGCAAGCACGCCTGCGCATAACTCGACAGACTCTCGTAGTTATCAAGAAGCACCTCCCTCAGTTCTGCAAAGTTGTCAGGGGCATGCTTCTCCTCTCTCAGGTGCGAACCCAAGTTGCGGCATAACTCACCACACTGTTTCACCGTTGATTCGCTCGAACTTTTCAGATAATCCGAGACACTGACAAGAGCGAGGGGAAGGCCATCGCACTTCTGCAACAGCATTGCTGACCCCTGCTCCAGCTGAGGTGATGGTGCCCCTGGCAGAGCTATCTTCTTTGAGTCGTCTTTGCCAAGTGACTTCACATGGTACACATAACCATTTCCATGGCTGCATATGTTTGCTACTGAATGAATATTTGTGGTCACTAGTAGTGCACTTATAGTGCTCCATTGCTCCATCCTGACGTCGTCAATGACAATTAGGTACCTGCAAGCCATAATCCACACATGAAAACAGATGTGCAGTTCTAACCTTTGCTTCTGTGACTGAGCGAATTTCGAGCTTCAAGTTCAGAGTTCAGGATTCCTTCATATACCTTTTTAGGGATATAAAAACTGATTTTACCATAAATTAATTTGATTCATGGGGAAAGGGATTTATGGCGATACAACATAAAAGGGGGATGAAATGAAAATATGGATGCGCACCTGTGTTCCTCGAGGTAGTCCCTGAGCGCGGCTTGAAGATGTCGTTGACCATCATCAACATCCATGACCTCTTTCTTGCCGGGAAGAACTTGACGGAGTATCTCCCGTAGGATCCAACTGAATCCGCCGCGGCCGTCGATTTCTGACGAACGACTGCCAGCAGCAACCCAAGCACGGCAGTGGAATCTCTCCTTGGCGCAAGGGCTGTCGTAGACTGCCCTCGCCAGAGTGGTCTTCCCCAACCCACCGAACCCCACGACAGAAATCACCCTCAGCTGCTCTTTCTCGCACTCCACCTCATCAAGCAGCGAGACGAGCTCCTCCACGGCCTTCCCGATGCCAACCACGTCGCGCCGGGGAACGCAAGGATCACCACGCCTCCTTCTCGAGGTGGTACAAGGAATAGGAACAGGAATATCGATAACCCGCTGGTGCGCTTCCTTGATGCGGCTCCGGAGCTTCTGGATGTCGCCGGCGAAGCTGGAGCAGATGGCGGGTTTTGTGAGGCCACGGAACGGCCAGGCGCCAAGCTGCTTACACAAAAGGCGGTGGATGAAGCGGTCGATGCAGTCCTCGACGTCGTGTGAGAGGTCCAGCATCTCCTCGCTGTAGAGCGACTCCACGGCCGTGCTGCGGCGGCCTTCGCTCCTCGCCCCCGAGGCGGAAAAGGCGCACACGCGGTCGGCCATGGCGGCATCGAACATCTCGAGATCTGCCCTGATATGTTCGACCTGTTGCGTGAGGTTCTTGTGCTTGCCATACTCCTTGTCAAGGACCTCGAACAGCTTCCCCACGACGGTCTTCAGGATAGCTCCCGCTACGGCAGACTCCATTGATTCTATCGATGTGTGTGCGCGCTTCGGTCTCCACCCTCTGTATTATCCTTTTTTTTTTTGAATTTCCCTCTGTATTATCCTACCTTTGTCTCAGGGAGTGTCTATTTGGCACTGGACTGATTTTCAGTTCGGCCGGAAGCCAATTTTCCACCAATCATAAGTTGACATGTGTATGTTTGAATGTTTCATATACATTGTTAGTGGGCTAGTAATGTACTAAATTTAATGTAGGATTTGAATGTAGAACCATTGTGTACATACGCGCTAACAAGTTACGAATTTATATGTAGAATTCAGTAATTACATGTAGCAAAACATTGTGTATTTCAAAAAAAGAAAAAAAAATGCTCTACCTGATTTCAAAACTAAAATTACTGTCTGGTTTGCTCAAATATACATGTTCTACACTATGTAATACTAGTATAAATTGGATGCATATAGTGTATTCTACCCAAATAATATGCATGTGTTCTAGAGAGGCAATATCAACCGTGATCGTTTTGAAGGTGCAGAACAATTTTGACACACTAAAAAAACAAACATTGTCCAGAATGAGCGTGGAAAAATCACTAGTAGGGAAAAGGCTATTAGTGGCGCACCACTTTCAGTCTTCGGTGGCGCATGGGCGGTGCGCCACAGATACCTCGCCACTAAATTTTAATCTGTGGCGCACGGGCATATGCGCCACAGAAAGACCACAATTCTGTGGCGCACACACCACCATGTGCCACAGAAAGATTTCAGTGGCGCATCCCTAGACATGCGCCACAAAATTGTTTTTTTGAATTTTAAAAAAAAGGGCGGCCAGATCTAGATCAGATCTGGATCTAGCGCCGCCGGAATTTCGTCGGAGCTCGTCGGAGGCCGTGGTGCCCGTGGCCATGGCCGTAGGTGGCTTGGCCGGAGGTGGGTGGAGGAGGGGGTCGCCGGAGGTGGGTGGGTGGAGGATGAGGGTCACCGGAGATGGTGGAGGAGGAGGAGGATGTCGCCGGAGGTGGTGGAGGAGGGGGTCACCGGAGGTGGTGGAGGAGGAGGATGTCGAGGAGGAGGAGGTCGCCGGAGGTGGTGGACGAGGAGGAGGATGTCGCCGGAGGTGGTGGAGGAGGAGGTCGTCGGGGTGGTGGAGAGGTCGCCGGAGGTGGAGGTGGAGGAGGAGGAGGAGGAGGAGGAGGAGAAGGGTAACTATGAGTTGAGAAGGAGGAGGGAGGAGAAGGGGAGAGGAGAAGTGGAGGAGAGGAGTAAATGAGAGGGAGAGAAGGAGAAAAAGAGAGGGAGAAGGGGGGCGCCGGCGAGATTCAAAATTCGAATCCCGCCCAACAATTCGGTGGCGCATATGTAGATATGCGCCACATAATTTCTTCCCCAATTTTTTTGTTTGCAGGAAAAAATCTTATTTTGGGCACAGTTTTTTTTCCTTTTGGAATTTTGAGGATCTGAAAAAAGTTCACGAGTAAACCCGGGCGAAATCGAGCTCCAATTTTTCTCTAGTTTTTTTTGGTATATTAAACGCATTTTTTCGACGTCGTATGCAAAATTTATGGCCGTTCTAATTTTTTTTCCTGTTCTTTGCAAAAAAGGTCAAAATTCATATTTCAAAATTTCTATACCAACTAGACACTAAAACCTAACTATATCTCAAAGGATTTTATTTATTGAAGATATTATCATATTCTTTTCTTTTTTGCAAAACTGAAAAGGCGATCCACGGGTGGGGGTGGGTGGGTGGGATCTGATTTCAAAAATTTCTGTGGCGCATCTGCCCATATGCGCCACAGAACTTTCTGTGGCGCATGTGGCCATATGCGCGACAGAAAAGTCACATTTCTGTGGCGCATCTGACCAAATGCGTTACAGAAAAGTCATAGAAAGTTGGAAGCCAATCATTGGTGGCGGACCCCACCATATTTCTGTGGCGCATGTGGATGCATGCGCCACAGAAAGCTATCATTCAGTGGCGCATTGGCAAATGATGCGCCACAGAAAGTGGCAGAATTCTGTGGCGCACCACTTCTGGTGCGCCACTTAATATATTCTGTGACGCATGGCAATATTGGTGCGCCACAAAAAGTGGTTCCACCTATAGCCGTTTTCCTACTAGTGAATAGTGTATCAATTGTAATGGTACATGTTTATACAATTACCATATATGACTAGACTATGTAAATTGGAAGATGAGCATGCATTTGGCATGGCATTACACAAAAGAAGCAACACAAATCCTTACTGCCAGCAATGATCGTGTAGGAAGATAACACAATGTCTAGGTATAAGCCAACCATTAGTTTTAGATTTTTCTTTTGATGGAAAGAAAACACAAATGGGTGATCAGAAGATGGAGAGTGAAAATCAGGACAAAACTTTATATTTTTGTACAATGAGAAGCTACTAACCATAATGCGGCAAGTTTTTACTTTGTCATATCCAGATCCTTACTAATAAATTGTAATGATTAATGAAATTATTTTTCACCGAAGTCTATTAACTTTATCACAAGAATACATATTGTCACAACCATTCACATATACAAAATATGTTGGGATATACCTACTAGGGGTATCACCAGCATGGATCAATCCGGCTAGTCCAGGGTGGCCCGAAGTGGTGGTGAAGGCTTTGCCTGCCGGGCGGCCCAGATAGCTGACGACCAAGGAAGGCGGATGCCGTCAAGGAGGAGGCCCAAGACCGAAGCCCATGAAGCCACCAAGACCAAGACGGAAGGCAGCAGACTTGCCGGCTAGGTTTAGGACTATGTATGCTTGCCGGATACGTAAACACCTTTTAGCCCTAGGTCCAGCCGCCTATATAAGCTGGACCTCGGGACACCTTTAGGGCATACTATCATACTCATTGTAACCTGTATCACGGCTATTGCCTTATAGTGAGTTATAGCAGCACGTAGGGCTCCGCCACCGCCGTGGAGCCTGAAGCTGGGTAAACTGCCGTATACAATCCCGACCTCGACGACGTCCACCTTCTTGCCCTACGTTCACCCTCGGCTAGCAGGACCCCGTCTCCTATCTCAGATGCCGATACGACGACAGTTGGCGCCCACCGTGGGGCCTAAGGCGTCAGGCGTCACGTTCCAGGCAGGAACCCTAGGCGGCATTGGCGAAACAATTGCCGTCGGCCGCGCCGTTCGCTACGGCGACAACCACTACATCAGCTGCGACGAGTCCTACATCCCCGCTGACGACTACATTGTCGGATGCGGAGTTGTGCCGTTTGGCGGCGTCGATGTATCATCGGCTACACTTCTGAGGCGTATGAGTTGCCGCGAATTTACTCGCCATCCCACCCGCCCTACAATCAAGCAGATCTGAGTTTGCCTCCCCTGCGGAGTCCGCAGATTCAGATATCCACTTTGTCGGCATGACGGGACTGGGATCCGACTCCCAGCCCAACAGTCAAGATCCCGAATCTATTCTTCCTGCGCTCCAGGATGATGCGATGTCGGATGCCGAATCCAGATCTACCGTTCACGTCAACGTAGATTCTGACTCCGAAGAAGATTCTGCAAGCATGTTTGAGCAACGGGTCAAGCAGTGTTTCGTTACACCTGAGCCTTCGCCTTCTGAGGCGGCTACGGGCTCCTCCGTCAACATGCATCAGGTTTTCGTGGCGGATGTCACCGGCGCAGCCTCAGCACAGGCGGCGGCAACTGACGCCGCCAACCTGGGGACCCCGACAACCGATCCACTGTTTCCAGAGCCTCCTGGGGCTCCAAAGAAGAGGGTTCTAGAGAAAGGCGAGCCCAGCAAGATAGGAAACATGGCGGCCCTGCGGAAGTTCTGCACACGCCGGTGACCGACAAAACCAACCCGGCTGATTTGGAGAAACTTCGAAACACCTTGGTGGAGCAAACTGAGTACCTCAAAAACAAGCAAGCTGAGGTCCAGGGCCTCCTAGACGAAGCCAAGGAGGAAAACGCCAAGATAACCGCTAAGTTAGACCCCAAGCACAATCTTTTCACCACTACTCCATTGCCCAAGCCGGCAGGACCTGTGGCAGAGAAGAAAAGCAAGAAAGGCAGGGATCCTGACAACTTCAAATCCCTTGCCCAAAAGCTTGGTTTCGAGTGGGCTACGGCGCTGCAGCGTAAGGACAAGAACGGGGACATCATCCTCGCCACCCCCTGTCCTCAACACTGCAGCCGCCTTAGACATCCTCAACCATGATGACTACGACAAGGACGAGAAGATTTACTACGCATCGATCCTTGCTCACAAAGCTCTAGAGCAGCAGGCCCGTGCTGATTCTCGCGCCGACATGGCGGACGCAAGAGGAGGAAAATTGGAATCTAAATCCAACGCTTGCAAAGCTGCGGCCGGTGGCAACCCCGAAGATTCGTCCGGCTCCAGTAGCCACGGAAAAGGGAAAGACAAGGAGGACCCACGCAAGTCACTGATACGTCTCCAACGTATCCATAATTTCTGTTGTTCCATGCTTATATTATACCATTTGCTACATGTTTTATATACACTTCGTGTCACTTTTATGCATTTTCTGGACTAACCTATTAACAAGATGCCACAGTGCCAGTTCCCTGTTTTCTGCTGTTTTTGGTTTCAGAAAGTTACTTCTGGAAATATTCTCGGAATTGCACGAAACAAAAGGCCAGGTCCCTATTTTCCAGCACGTACACGGAGTCCGAAGGAGAGACGAAGATGAGCCACGAGGTGGCCAAACCACCAGGTGGCGCGGCTGGGCCCACAGCCGCGCCTGGGTGTGGTTTGGGCCCCTCGGGGGTCCGCCGACATCGCCCCTTCGCCTATTTATTCCCCGAGACGCGAAAACCCTAAAACACCGAGCCTTTCATCCAGAACATATTCGCTGCCGCCGTCGTCGTCAACCCTAACTCGGGGGTTCCTGAAGCTCTTCCCGGCACCCTGCCGGAGAGGGGAATCATCACCGGAGGGCTCTACATCGCCATGCCCGCCTCCGGAGTGATGCGTGAGTAGTTCATCCTTGGACTATGGGTCCATAGCAGTAGCTAGATGGTTGTCTTCTCCACTTGTGCCATCATGTTTAGATCTTGTGAGCTGCCTATCATGATCAAGATCATCTTATTGTAATGCTACATGTTGTGTTTGCTGGGATCTGACTTATATTGATACCTATGTGGAGCTGAATATTATATTATCATGTCTATGTCATTTGTGATCTTGCATGCTCTCCGTTACTTGTTGAAGCCTTGGCCACGTGAATACTTGTAACTCCAAGAGGGGTATTTATGCATGATAGTTGGGTTCAACCTCTATTTAATCTGGGATAGTGACAGCAAGTTCTAAGGTTGTAGATGTGTTGTTGCCACTAGGGGTAAAACAGCAATGCTTTATTCAAGGATGAATATATTGTTTACATTACGCACATTACTTAATGCAATTGTCTGTTGCTTGCAACTTAATACTGGAAGGGGTACGGATGTTAACCGGAAAGTGGACTATTTAGGCATAGATGCATGCTGGATAGCGGTCTATGTACTTTGTCGTAATGCCCAAATGAATCTCATAGTAGACACCACAGCTCACACATGCATGTTATATGCACTTATCACTTGTCAATTGCCCAGCTGTAATTTGTTTACCCAGCATGTTAGTTATCTTATTGGAGAGACGCCACTAGTGAACTGTGGACCCCGGTCCATTCTTTTACATCTGAAATACAATCTACTGCAATCATGTTCTCTACTGTTTTATGCAAACAAACATCATCTTCCATTCGATACGTTTAACCCTTTGTTTTCAGCAAGCCGGTGAGATTGACAACCTCACTGTTAAGTTGGGCAAAGTAGTTTGATTGTGCTGTGCAGGTTCCACGTTGGCACCGGAATCCCTGGTGTTGCGCCGCACTACACTCCTCCACCAACACCTTTGAAGCAAACCTCGTTTTCCTACTGGTCCGATTAAACCTTGGTTTCATACTGAGGGAAAACTTACTGCTGCACTCATCATACCTTTCTCTTGGGGTTCCCAACTGACGTGTGACGTACAAGCAATTGTTTCTGGTACTATTAACCTAGAGCCACCAGTCACCACCTATCAAAAGGCAACGTGACGAGGCGTCCAGAACCGGCAACAGGCGCAAGGCCTCACCCCCTCCGCCTAGGCGGGATGAAGGCGGAAGCAGGGGCAGCAAGCAGCCGCCAAGGAGTGGCGGCAATCGCGACAACGCCCCACCGCCAAGAAGAAGCAGGGACCGCACACCGTCCCCACCACCAGTGCCCAGGCACGAAGGTGGAAGCCGGGGCACAACAACGAGCCTAGGCACAGCCGGGCAGCGCAGGACGAGCCTAACGCCGACAGATCCGGCAAGCAGCTCAGTCCGCAAGACGCACGACATCGTCTCAATGACATCAAGGCTGGAAAGCAGGATGCCTACCTAGGACCTGAGTGCTTTGGCCCAGCCATCCGCAACGTCCAAGTACCCCGAGATATGACATCAGTGTCAAAAACTCATCAAAGGTACAATGGAGCGGACAAGCCAAACTCATGGTTGTCGGACTACGCGCTGGCAGTTGAAATTGCCGGGGCAATGGCCTCGTCGCCGCACGCTTCCTTCCCCTCATGCTAGAGGGGACAGCCCGAAGCTGGATCGAAAACTTGCCGGAGAAAAGCATTCATAGTTGGCATGACATGGAAAAGGTGTTCACACAGCACTTCCAAGGCACGTACAAGCGACCCAATACATACACAGATTTGGTTCGTTGCGTGCAAAAGCCAGATGAAACAGCTACAAGCTTCTTGGCAAGGTGGATTCAGACGAAGGCAAGCTGCGAGAACGTAGACGACAATCAAGCAATCCATGCCTTCACCACAGGCCTCCTGAAGGGCTCAAGTCTCAGACATAAGCTCGTACGCATGCAGGTCAAGGATCTCGGAGTCATGCTCGAAGTAGCAGCCATGTACGCACAGGCGGATGATGATGCACGCGATGGAGATGGCGCACATGACATGGCGCCAAGCAGGCGAGCAAGTCACAAACGCAAGGCTCCCCAGGATGACAAAGCCGGACCGTCAAACGAGGTCGCCGCCGCCTTCGAAGGCAAAGGCGGCAACCGCAAGTGGAAAGGAAAGGGTAAAGATGGCGGCTCCAGCAAGCAACGCCTGACATACGATCAGGCAAAAGCCTTGCCCTGCCCAATCCACGCGTCCTTAGGCAAAGTTAACCACACATTAGGGGAATGCCGGTTCATGGAGGACTTCAAGAAGGACCCCGAGGTTGGCTGGAAGTCAAAAAAGAGCAAAAAGGCTGAGAAGACAAAGAAGGAAGATGATGATGGGGCAGTTTCCATGTCCGAGGATGAGGAACCTAAGCTGGTGCGCAAAGAAAAGAAATACCCCAAGGTACATGGCCAATTGGTGTGCTTCTTAGGCACTCCTTCGGCAAAGGAAGAAAAGGCGGAGATGCGCGAGCTAAACGCCACAGTACCAGATGTTCCCCAGTATCTAGACTGGTCAGAGGAGCCAATAACTTGGGATAGAGATGATCACCCAGATCACGTACCTCACCCCGGCAAATACGCCCTTGTCGTCGACCCAATTGTCGATAACTTCAGACTCACCAAGGTGTTGATGGATGGCGGCAGCAGCCTCAACATCATCTACGCGGACACACTGAAGCGCATGAACTTGTCGGAAAGCCAGCTTGACTACAGCAAAGTCAAGTTTCATGGCATCGTTCCGGGAAAGCAAGCCAAGTCAATGGGAAGCATCAAATTGGAGGTTACTTTCGGACTGAGACAAACTACCGCTCGGAGCATCTCAGGTTCGAAGTAGTCCCCTTCAAGAGTGCCTACCACGCCATCTTTGGACGGCCAGCTTTCGCCAAGTTCATGGCTCGGCCGTGTTACATCTACAGCAAGTTGAAGATGCCGGGACCCAACGGTACAATCACCGTCAATGGCAACTTCAAGAAAGCAAAGGAGTGCGAGCGTGGCAACGCCGCCTTCGCTGAGGCAGTCCTCCATGCAGAGGAATTAGCCATGTTGAAAAAGGAGCTTGATACGTCGCAGTGCCGGAGGATGTAAAGACCGCTGAGCCCAAGAACACTTTCAAGGCGTCCGAAGACACAAAGAAGGCGGACCTGGTCCCAGGTGACAGCTCCAAGCAAGTCACCATAGGGGCAGGCCTGGACGACAAATAGGAAAGCGCGCTCGTCAGGTTCCTCCGTGAGAATCAGGACATCTTTGCATGGTCATCAGCCGACATGCCAGGTGTCCCGAGGGAACTTGCCGAGCACTCTCTTAACGTCTACGAAGGAGCCAAACCAGTAAAGCAAGGAATAAGGCGCTACGGTGAGAAGAAGCGGACAGCAATAGGGAAGGAGATCATCAAGTTGCAAGAAGCCAAGTTCATTAGGGAGGTAGTACACACTGATTGGTTGGCAAATCCTGTAATGGTTCCAAAACCTAATAAGGAAATGAGAATGTGCATTGATTATACCGGTTTGAACAAGTGCTGTCCTAAGGACCACTTTGCTTTACCTCGTATAGATCAGGTCATAGACTCCACAGCCGGCTCCGAGCTGCTGTGCTTTTTGGATGCGTACTCCGGGTACCACCAAATCAAAATGCGAGAATCCGACCAAATCAAAACGTCGTTCACTACGCCCTACGGGACCTTCTGCTACATCACGATGCCCTTCGGTCTAAAAAATGCCGGCGCAACGTATCAGCGGTGTATGCAAAGATGCCTTCACGAGCAAATTGGCCGCAATGTTCACGTCTATGTTGACGACATTGCCGTCATGTCAAGAAAGAAGGCAGATTTGCTTGACGATTTGAGAGAAACCTTTGATAGCCTCCGGGTATATAGGATGAAGCTCAACCCGAAAAAATGCGTCTTCGGGGTTCCTGCCGGCAAATTGCTTGGCTTTATCGTTTCCGAACGAGGAATAGAGTGAATCCAGAAAAAATCAAAGCGATCCTCAACATATCCAGGCCCAAGGACCTGAAGGACGTGCAGCGACTTGCCGGCTCGGCGGCTGCCGTCAGTCGTTTCATTAGCCGTCTTGGTGAGAAGGCACTGCCTCTCTACCGGCTTCTGAAGAAATCCGACAACTTTGAGTGGACAGACGAAGCAGACGCCGCCTTGCAGCAGCTCAAGGACGCGTTAACGTCTGCTCCAATCTTAGCAGCTCCTCGAACGCAGGAACCAATGCTGCTTTACATCGCGGCAACTAACTTGGTTGTTAGCGTGGTCCTGGTTGTGGAACGCAAGACGGAAAAATCAGACTTGCCGGAACAACGTCCGGTTTACTTCATCAGTGAAGTATTTTCCGCCTCAAAACAGCGTTATCCGCATTACCAGAAGCTGGTCTACGGTGTTTTCTACGCCGCCAGAAAGTTAAGGCACTATTTCCAGGAGCATTCAATCACGGTTGTGAGCAAGGCACCTCTGGGGGATATCATCAATAATACAGATGCACAGGCCGCGTTGCCAAGTGGGGCATCGAACTTGCCGCCTTCGACATCAGTATAAACCCAGAACGGCCATTAAATCTCAAGCCTTAGCAGACTTTGTAGCAGATTGGACGGAGGCCATGGACGAAGTACCTCTCCCTGAAGATGCATATTGGATCATGCACTTTGATGGATCAAAAATGCTTCAGGGCTCGGGGGCTGGCATTGTTTTAAGAAACCCTCAAGGAGACAAGCTTAGTTATGTGTTACAAATTCACTTCAAGGCAACTAATAATGTTGCTGAATACGAAGCTCTCCTTCATGGTCTACACATTGCCAAGGAACTTGGCGTCCAGCGTGTCCTCTGCTACGGAGATTCAGACTTGGTGGCGCAACAGATACGTGGTACTTGGGACACAAAGAGCGAGACAATGGCGGCATATCGAGCTACCGTCGACGAATTCGCCAAATGTTTCCTAGGCTACGAGGTCCGCCACATCCCAAGAGCTCAAAATGAGGCGGCAGATACACTTGCCAGAATGGGGTCTGAACGCAAAAAGGTACCAAAAGATGTTTTCCTGGAACACCTACACAAGCCGTCAATAAAAGGAGCAGACCTCCTTGACCCAGAATCGGCAGAACCAGTTGACGATGCTAGCTATGCCGTCTACCTGGTAAAGCCGGATTGGACGACGCCATATTTGGACTTCCTGATCAATCAGGAGTTGCCGGACGATGAGGTTTTGAAAAGGCAAATCATAAGAAGAGCCAAGGCATTCACAATAATCAAAGGCGAATTGTACAAGCGTAGCACCACTGGTGTTTACCAACGTTGCATTTCGCCCGAAGAAGGCAGAGAACTGTTGGATGAGATACATGCTGGCGTGTGTGGACATCACGCTTCCTCACGCGCCCTTGTTTCAAAAGCCTTCCGACAAGGTTTCTACTGGTTGACAGCCAAGCAAGATGCAGAGGACATCGTCAAAAGATGCAGGGGCTGCCAACTTTATGCCAGACAATCGCACATGCCAGCTCAGGAGCTTAAAACAATACCCATCACATGGCCTTTCGCAGTCTGGGGCTTGGACATGGTTGGTCCGTTTAAAACGGCGCCTGGTGGCTACACACATTTACTTGTGGCTGTAGACAAGTTCACCAAGTGGGTTGAAGCTAAGCCTATCAAAAAGCTAGACGGTGCCACAGCCGCAAATTTTCTGTGGGGAATAATCTCTCGGTTCGGGGTGCCTCATAGCATTATCACCGATAACGGCACTAACTTGTCGCAAGGCGAAGTTGAGGAATACTGTTATAAGCATGGTATCCGCCTAGATCTTGCCTCAGTAGCACACCCGCAGGCAAACGGTCAAGTAGAGCGTACAAATGGTTTAGTCCTACAAGGCATCAAACCACGTCTCGAAGTACCATTGCACAGAGCGGCTGGGGCTTGGGTGGATGAGTTGCAATCTGTCCTTTGGAGTTTACGCACAACTCCAAACAGATCAACCAAGTTCACTCCTTTCTTCTTAGTCTATGGCGCAGAAGCAGTGTTGCCGACCGACATGATGTATGATTCTCCCAGAATTCAAGCCTACGTCCAGGAAGACGCAGAAGATGCAAGACAGGATGGCCTTGACCTACTTGATGAAGAACGAGACGTTGCTCTCGCACGATCCGCCATCTATCAGCAAAGTTTGAGGCGTTATCACAGCAGAAGAGTACGGCAACGAAGTTTTAGAGTTGGTGACCTGGTCCTCCGCCTAATCCAAGACAGGAAAGGCTTGCATAAGTTATCCCCGCCTTGGGAAGGACCTTTTGTGGTCAGTAAGGTGTTGCTCAATGGTTCTTATTACTTGGTAGACGCGCGAGACGGATACAAGAAGAAGCGAGGTCGCAAGCGCAAAGGAAGGTTGACGACAAGTATGAAGAAACCAAGCGACCCTGGAACATTGAGCAGCTACGTCCTTTTTACACTTAGCAATTTCCACATTGTAATAAGTACTATATGATTATGAAATAAAAGTCTGTGGTTTGCTCATTCAGTTTTGGGATCATGCCATCTTTTGTCTTTTCTCGCAATCATATATCTGTTGTCATAAAAGTTACCGAACAAAATATTTTTGCTCCGTGCTAAGGTTCAAACTTTTTGACATTTGCCGTCTGCCGGCTAAAAAAGCAAACAATCTTTGCACCGCCTAATATGCTTATCTGTCTGTTTGTGTGTGGGTCGCCTAGTAGTATGTCGTTGGCACCAACATGCTGGCTTTGGTCTCTGAGTCTAAATTAGTTGGTATTGCACCTGGTTGGCTCAGCTAAAGTAACTAAGATGAGGTTCCGCCAACATATGAAACAGCTAAACATGCAAACGAGATACATATTAAGGCGGGCCACTTAAATAAGCCTACCGCCAAGTGTAGCATAAAAGTTGGCCCAGAATATTTACAAACCCAAAATATAAACAAGTTTTTTGCGTTAACAGATTAACGCAGTGTTTGTGCTACCATTGCAGGAGAGGACAGTCAAGGAGTTGCCGCCTTGGTGGAGGTGTTGAGAGATCCTTGGGGCTGGCTCCGCCATCCTGGGGCTGCGCTCGTCAGCGCGGCTTCGCCTTCTCCGCCTCCGGCAGCTTCAGGATCCGCCAAGGAGGGATCGGCTACGGCAACATGTGGATCCGGGTGTTCCTTGTAGAACTTGCGGATGTCAACCATGTTGGCAACCCGGGTCGCATAGCCCGAACAGACCGCAGCACGTCCTGCATCACGATGGCTTGGTTGTTTTCGTCTTCGGTGGGGAAGTACTCGGTGACTTGATGAATATCAGCCTCCGGATACCACGCCGCCGTCATCGCCAATGCCAACTTGGCGCCGCCTCGTGCTGCTGATCGTAGCGTGCCGTCATGTTCGGTGCCGCCTTCTCCAGCAAGTCCGGCAGGGCATCAAAGTTGACGGGATCGCCGTCCTCGCCAGGGTAGAACTTGGCGGCAAACGCTTTGCCCGCACCGACAATCTGGTTGACGATTTCGCCAACCTTCAAGATACGGGCAAGGCGCGGCGTCGTAGCCATGTCATCCCAATTAGCCGGCACTGCACAATACAAACGTTACACACTGCAGTTTGAAATTTCAAGAGTTCAAAGTATCAAAGAAGGATGAAGGGTAAGAGACTTACCCAAGACATGCTCGTGGATGGCGTTGACCTCGTCCAGATGGTTCTCAAGCGTTTCCTGAGCTAGCTGGACTGCCTGTGACAGTTGTTCCTGCTGCTCTTTGGCATTCTTGTTCACCTGGTTGAGGTTGTTGCTCATGGCTTCAAGTTGTCCCGTCAACTTGCTAACCTCGGCGGCATGGGCCAGCTCCCGCTCATCCAGCTCCTTGGCATGATCCGCCTTCAGCTTTGCACCAACTCAGCAAGATCTGCAGCTTCGTTCATCAAAGCTTGCATGTCAGTGGAGTTCTTGAGAATATCTTGCGCAGTGTTTAGTAATTCTACAAATAAAAGAAAGACGACTAAAATACTTGTCGGAAAAGCAAAAAGAAGTCGGACGAAAAGAAGGCAAAGAAAATTTGTCACCTTCATCCTTTTTGCGAGCCTCTTCCAAGCTCGCAATCTGGGCGTCCTTCATCTCCACGTCCTGCTGCAGTTGCTGGCATTCTTTGTTTTTCTTCTCTTGAGCACGGAACAGCTCAAGATTGGAAGCAAGAACGGCCTGCATGCACGAAAACAACGTTGCGGTTAGCACTATATAGTCAACGAGACCACTTTGCCGGCTAAAAAATCTTTCAGCCGCCAAAGTGCTCGGGGGCTGCGACTATAGGTTACATTACCTCAAGTTGACCGTGCAGGGTCTCGTGGAGATCATCCATGTGCGCGTACCATTTACGGGTACCTTCGCGCATGGTCCTTAGCGTTTGCCGAGGGTCTTGTAACCCTTTGCCAGATTGGAGCTGGATGGGAGGACGATCCGCCATGGCCAGCCGCCATCTCGTCATCCATCTCTTGCTTCATGGCAATAAATCGAGCGGCATCATTAGCCGAAGCTTCAGCCGTCTTGGAAAAGTAGGTCCGGCAACTGACTTTTTGCCCGCCATCTTCTCCGTAGCCGCCTCTGCGGTACCAGCAGCTGTGTACGTTCCCTGGCATACAACCACGGGAACGCCAACTGTGGGCGTTGTCGGCGCAGCGGCTGGAGAAGAACGTGGTGGCTTGCCCCTACCGGCAGAAATCTTCAGGTTGGCGCGGAGCTTGGGCATGGCAGGCTTGCCCCTGTAAGCAGAAAAGTGCAAGTTTGTCAGTACAAACTTATATCAAAATGGCTAAGTCAGGGAAAGCAAAAGCTTGCCTACCGCTTGAGTGGGATATTCTCCCCAAGGTCTCATCCTCTGCATCAACAGAGGTGGCCGCCTTCTTCCTCTTCTCCAAATCCTTGGTGGAGCCGCCTATTTTGCGCTTCTTCGACTTGCTGGCACCGGTGTCGTACCAGTTAGGAGCCAAGTCGGCATCCCCCAAGGTTTGTAGCTGAAAAGGAAAAGGGCAAAACATTAATTCAGTACCCAGTGGACAAAGATGTCAAGTAAAAGACAAGTATCTCTGGCTTACCACTGGGGCTGGGTTATCGTGGGTGAACATGGCGACGCCTTCGCCGCCTTCACCGACAGAGGCTTCACAAGCTCTCTGAGCCGGTACTCTAGCGCATCTTGGTCAAGGGTGCTGTTGCCGGCGTCATCCGCCTTGTACTCGCACATCTTCAGTGGGCGATGGCGGAGTGGCATTATCTTCCTCGACAGCCAGCAGATCACGGTGTCAACTCCGTCAAGCAACGGAGCCTTCATCGTCTTCGTCAGAAACTCGATCCGCCTGACGGCAATTCGAAGCTCAGCCGACAAGCTGCTAAGGGCACCTTTGCCGTCCAGCAGGCCTTGTGGGTTGGCGGACCGTTGACAAAAACAGGCATCCCCTGTGTGTGCCGGGTGTCGGGATGTCCTTGCAGTAGAAAAAGGTGCTGGTCCAGTGCTTCACCGACTCGATGTATGGGATCTTTGGGTACCAGTCGGGTTGGCGGCAGTTGAAGGTTACGCTACCGCAAGTTGCCAGATGGCCGCCTGGTATGGTTTGCCGGCGGCATAGGAAGCAGTACTGGAATAGCTCTATGGATGCAGCTATGCCTAAATACCCTTCGCACAAAGCCTGGAAGCCGGCTAGCACTAGAATGCTGTTGGGCGCTATGTTGTGCGGCTGCAGCCCGTAGAAACTAAGCACCGCCAGAAAGAAGGCGGAAAGCGGCAAAGACATACCGCGGAGGCTGTGCGACGCCAACATGACGCGCTCGCCGTCTTGCGGGTCAGGGACTGGTTCGTCGCCTGGAACCCTCCAGGAGCACTCCGTCTTGGGCGGTATGTAGCCGCCATCCTCCAGCTCCTTCAGATAAGCTGACGTCATAACTGACGGCAGCCAATATCTGGAGCCAAGGTCCCCGCCTCCTCTTCATCCTCGGCGTCGTCGTCGGCGGCAGCTTCTGCTTCCGCCGTGGCCTCAACGCTGGTCGCCGCTAGGGATGGAGCGGGAAGGTAGGTGTGGACGCTGCGGGTGCCACCGGAGTTGGAGAAGAAGAAGAAACCCCACCCGCAGCCGCGGTGGGGACAGAGAGGTCTCCGGCGTGCTCGCGGGAACGCCGCCGCCGCCGTGCAGATCCAGATCCAACGCAGCCGCCGAGGTCGCAGCCAGCGCCGCCCCGCCGAATCTTGCTGAGAAGTGCTCGCCATTTGCCGCGGAGGCTCTGCTCGTGCTCGCCGGAGTTGAGTGCGGGGAGAGGAGAGCTCGAGAAGCTGAGGAGGCTGCGGTGGATGCGAATGGGGAAGAAGTTCGACCCCGATGTGCCCTTTGGGTATTTATCTCCACGCGTTAAGATCCGTGCGCGAGATTGGGGGGACGCACGATCTCCGCCACGTGCCCACGATTTGCACGTCGTGGCAACGGTGTCTGCGGCCTTCTCCCCGATTCTTGTGCGTAGTGGAGAAGTAATCATGACGCATGCCCAAGTCCAAACTGTCGTGGACTGCATGACGTCATCCGTCAACATTTGACGGGACTGGTCAAATGACAAGACTGGTGCCGGGAAGATTCCTGACAGCGGTCAGGCCGTCTTTCCCATGATGGCGGCAAATCATCCGACTACGTTAGGCGGATCGCCGCTTATTTCAACTTTGGAATGCTTCAAGCTCTTCAGCCGCCTACAAGACAAGACGGACGTTGCCGACAAAAGAAGACGGCGCCTGAAGAACTCGAACCCTTCCAGGGGCTAATGTTGGGGATATACCTACTAGGGGTATCACCAGCATGGATCAATCCGGCTAGTCCAGGGTGGCCCGCAGTGGTGGTGAAGGCTTTGCCTGCCGGGCGGCCCAGATAGCTGACGACCAAGGAAGGCGGATGCCGGCAAGGAGGAGGCCCAAGACCGAAGCCCATGAAGCCACCAAGACCAAGACGGAAGGCGGCAGACTTGCCGGCTAGGTTTAGGACTCTGTATGCTTGCCGGATACGTAAACACCTTGTAACCCTAGGTCCAGCCGCCTATATAAGCTGGACCTCGGGACGCCTTTAGGGCATACTCTCATACTCATTGTAACCTGTATCACGGCTATTGCCTTATGTGAGTTATAGCAGCACGTAGGGCTCCGCCACCGCCGTGGAGCCTGAAGCTGGGTAAACTGCCGTGTACAATCCCGACCTCGACGACGTCCACCTTCTTGCCCTACGTTCACCCTCGGCTAGCAGGACCCCGTCTCCTATCTCAGATGCCGATACGACGACAGAATAATAAATCAACGGTAATGGATTGACAAATTAGACTTAACTAATTTGTGTGGGGCAAATATCTGACAAAGAATTAAGCAAACAAGTGTTTGCATGGTGTGTTTAGGCTACAAACTTTATGTGAAATTTGAATCATTTTCCAAATAGAATAGTAATAGCTACAATGAATTTAAGGCATAAATAGAGCAATACCGAAATATAGCCACACAAATGCACGTGTCAACATGCTTTGCTCCAGTTAAAATGTCCACCTCGACGTAAGGATATAGATTTCGGGCTAGATTATTTCTTCCCATACCTTAAGAGTTAAGTTAAGTTTAGATAGATTATGTGAACAATATTGGAGTTCTTAGTTGAACTCGATGTCACTGGTACATTGGTACATTGGTACATTGGTAACCTGCTGTCATAGTTGGTGTCAACCGAAAAAGCGGCAAACAAAATATGTACATTGAGATGGAGGCTAGTCGGTCAGTCATTAGAGATAACAACGATGTTAGTGTAAGAGTAGCAGTACAATTATATTGGATTATAATAATAAGAGTTCAGTGGTGAAAGGTTTTATATTCGATATAGAGACAATAAATTGTTGATATCTTAGTTAAAATAACTTACAAATGATTTGTGATCACACTACTTTTGAAAGGAGAACTTTCTTTGGGTCAAACATTTTTTTATATTATCTTTTCTCATGACTTACCGAGCTCATACATATTTCCCATGATGTAGTCCAATTAATTTATGTCGGCGATGGTTTCCACTTATTAAAATTTAAGGTTATGCTTCATGGATACAAAAAGATTATAGAGCGAGAAAAAGTACTGGAGTATAATATTAGGCCATCTCTTGACTTATGGTGTCCGGTAAAATGGCTAAGTACATACATGATGTACATCTCACAACTGAAAAAGTATCACTAGTAGAAAAAAGGACCTTTCGTCCGGAGTCCTGTTTGCCATTAGCCCCGGTTCAGGCAAAAACCGGGACCAGTGCCTGGCACTGGTCCCGGTTCGATTTGCCAGGGCCCCGTGGGCATTGGTCCCGATTCGGTTGGGGGCATTGGTCCCGGTTCTTGGAAAGAACCGGGACCAAAGCTCCAGAGCCAGCCACGTGGCGTGGCGCGGAGCTTTGGTCCCGGTTCTTACCAAGAACCGGGACCAATACCTCCCCTGCCTATATATAACCCCTACCCCCCTCTTCTCTCCTCTGTTTTTTTTTCTGGTTGGATTGGTGGGAAGTGGTGCTAGTTTTTTTTTCTTTGCCACGCACAAGATGTGTTCGATGAAATGCCCGAGCCACACTTAAGTTCGCACAAGATGATATCCTCGGCCGAGGTTAGCAACTATATCCTTTTCATCTGTAATTGATACAGAAATATTGCACGTGTCGATGTACGGTGGTCATTTCACTATTCAAGATGTTATTGTAATGGTATTTGATAAACTTAATTATATATGATGCAGATGGATGCACGGATGTGATGGATGTACGGCGAACGACGCAGTTCCGAGTTTATTGCAGGCCTGCATAAATTTCTCGATGTGGCTGAGGCAAACAAAGTGCATAAATATCTGAAATTGTTCTGCATTTACTTCTGCTTACGGATTATTTGTCGAATTTTGACTTACGGATTTAAAGATATGAATTTATCCATATTAAATTGAAAATGACAATAATAATGTAAAATTGATTTTGGATTATCTATACAAATTCAAACACTTTTCACGTTGAAAGTTTTGTCAATTCAAAATATGCAATAAAGTTAATGCATTTTTAATTGAAAATGGCAAAATGGTTAATAGTTTGTATAGTTAGAATAATTATTTAGAAAACAGAAAATGGTTTTGGATTATTTATTCAAATTTAAAAACTTTTCATGTTGAAAGTCTTTTCAGATTCAAAACCATTTGAAATTCATATCCAAACACCTAAATAAGAAAAAAAGGCGGGAACAAAGTTTCAGAACTGAAAAGTTCGAAATAAGTTTGAAAAAGGACTCTTTGGTCCCGGTTTCTACCAAGAACCGGGACCAAAGATCCTTGGACGCGCGCAGCGATCTGGCATTAAATGACGCACTCTTTGGTCCCGGTTGCTGGCAAGAACCGGGACCAAAGAGGCATTGGTCCCGGTTCTTGCCAGCAACCGGGACCAAAGACCCCTGCTACTTAACTCCTCGCGCTCCTTCTTCTTCCCCATTCTCGCAAATCGACTAAGGACTGGAGGCGCGACGCAGAGCGAAACGACGCCGGCAGGCTGCCCGACGCCGCGCCCCGCCGCCGCCGCTGTCGACCTCCACGCGCCGCCCCGCCGCCTCCCCGTACACGCGACGACGCGGCCGGCCCTCCGCCCCCCGCACACGTGCACGCGCCACGCGGCGCCCGGCCGCCGAGCTCGCAGCCTGCCGTCGTCCACCGCCACCGCCGTCCCCCACCGCCGCACACGCCACCGCCGTCCCCCACCGCCGCACACGCCACCGCCGTCCCCCTCCGCCGCACACGTGCCACCGCCGTACATCCCCCACCGCCGCCCGCACCGCTTCTCGTGGCCGGTGAGTTAGATTAGCATTTTGTATAGGATTTTTTGTTAATTAGTGTTAGGATTTTTTGTTAGTGTTAGGATTTTTTTAGGTTAGTGTTAGAATTTTATTGTATAGGAAATAGCATTTTAGGTTAGTGTTAGAATTTTATTGTATAGGAAATTGCATTTTAGGTTAGTGTTAGGATTTTTTTTTGTAGAAATAGCATTTTAGGTTAGTGTTAGAATTTTATTGTATAGGAAATAGCATTTTAGGTTAGTGTTAGGATTTTTTTTTGTATAGGAAATTACAAATATGTTTGAATCCAAATTTAGATTGTAGTTCATTTAGATTGTAATCCAAATTTGAATGTTCAAATATGTTTGCATTATATATTTTAGAGTATCTCCAATTAAGATGAAAGGGGAGAACATTATGCTTCGGATGATGAACTACATATGCCTTGATGGCTTGATCTATCTCCATGTAATTAAATAGTTGTATTCTCGCAAGAGATCGAATATTAATTATATATGCATCAACATGTACTGTGTATATAGTAGAGCGTATAATATGCATACGGAAACGATGGAGAGCACGTCGGCGATGCGAAGAAGGGGGAGACGACGGAGGCACCGGCGAGAGGAGAGGGGGCACCGGCGAGAGGGAGAGGAGGCACCGGCGAGAAGGAGAGGGGGCACCGGCGAGAGGGGCACCGGCGAGAAGGAGAGGGGGCACCGGCGAGAGGGAGAGGGAGACCCTAAACCCTAAATACCAAAAAAAAAAAAAAACACTCATTGGTCCCGGTTCGTAACAAGAACCGGGACCAATGAGTCTCTCCCCACGCCCAGCCAGAACTGGCCACGTGGCCACACATTGGTCCCGGTTCGTGGCCCAACCGGGACTAGCATTAGCCCCGATTGGCCAGTCCCGGTTGGGCAACCGGGACTGATGGCCCAACCGAACCGGGACCATAGGCCCATTTTCTACTAGTGTATGGATTCAAAACGCATGTGCCACACTAAAATGATTGTGTCCCATCTCTGCTTCATGTCACTCATAGTACATGATAAATTAAAATAATATGGTAGCTAAGTATTATATAAATCGGTAAGTAAGTGTAATAATTGATAATTACCGACAAAAGTAAGTAATCACAGTATATTAATGTGTGATTTAGTTTCGAAGGTTTTCTCGCTACTAAGCTAGCGGTAAACTAGATGGTCATTCGGGATATAAGGTTTGAGCGATTAAAGTTTTTCTTGTTTAAAAACTGAGAGAATATTTTCATTTACTGTTACGAGTGTATGATGAAAGATTGAAAGAGAGCGGTGGAATGACAGCATTGGTGTTCATCCGTTACAGCTTAGTCCCCGATTGGTTGACTGTATTTTAACCAAAACGATCGTATTATTCCACGGAACAACGTAGGTCCGCCTGAAATTCTGGAGCGACGAACATCCCAGGAAAACTTTACGGACCATAATATTACTCCCTCCGTTCTAAAATACTTGTCTTCCATTTGTCCAAATTCGGATGTACCTAGACATGTTTTTGTGTATAGATACATCTAAATTTGGACAAATGGCAGACAAGTATTTTAGAACGGAGGGAGTACAAGACATTCGAAGCGAGCCCTTAGTCCTATTATTTTTATATTGCTGTATATGCTGGCTTTCTTCTCATCAATGGAATTGGTCATGGGACGACATGTCCACTAAGTTACACAATTCGAAAGGCGCCAACCACAATGTTTTTTATGTACTGCCCCTTGATGTTCACCCTTAAGATGCTGCAAGGTACAAGAGACAAGTAGACAGGTTAAGCGAGTTATCTAGGTCAAGTCTTCCTTTCACTCTATTAAAAAAAAAATCTTCCTTTCACATTGCCAACTACTGCTTTTCGAAATAAGGCGACAAGTTATGCTGATTGCAACGTGCAGGTGGGACTGAACAACAACATACGAGGACCACAGACAATTAAAACAAGCATACCACGAAGTCTTCCTTTCACATTGCCAATCTAGCAGCGATATTTTCGGGGTTTTTTTTTTGACATGGGCGATATTTTTGTTGAAGTTAGACTTAATAAGATTCCCCGTTATATGCATCATGAACTACTCTTTCCGTTTTTAAAGTAAAGCGTATATTTTTTAGTCAAAAGTCAACATAGTGTAACTTTGAACGATGTTATAGATAAACATATGAACATTTCAAATACCAAAGAAATATCAATAGTGCCACCATAGAATATATTTTCATTGTACATTAATTAAATTATATGAATATTCATATTTTTGTCTATAAAGTTGTCAAAATTACCCTATGTCGATTTTTGACTAAATATAGGTTTTATGTACAATTGGTAACAAAAGGATATTTTTTCTAGTATTCCTGAACCTCAGATTCCTTAAAACCCGCACCTCCAAAATCTATCATAATAAAGAAAAAACCACTTAGTCACATTCCGTGTAGCCCCCGCAATCCATAAGAATTTTAGAGGACCATCGAAGAACACACACCTTGCCTTTATATTTAGAGGAAGGAGGGTGAAATAGAGAGGCATTTCGATCCACGAAATATTTGCTAGGTAGGAAGTTTCACGCTCCCTTCCCCCCTCTCGTGCGCGCCACTTTTGATCGTGCCCCATAATGCTATCACCACTATGGTCTCCCGCCGACCAGTTTACGACGTTTTCCACTGCCAAAATGGTGGTGGGCGTCCACACCATCGCGAAGCTCTCACGTCCTCTCGTGCACTGTGTAGCAGGAACCCAAGAAGGAGTAGGCCGCCACCGCAATGGCCATCATGTTCATGTCACCTAGGAAGATGCCTCTGCTCGTGAGCCATTGTTGAGAGCTCTGTTGTGGAATGAGTGGATTCAACCATAGAAAATAAAATAAATAGAAGAAAATTATCCACCGAAAAGTTGGTCCTATACAAAATCTCTCCTATCCTATCTAAAACAAGAGTTTTGTTCCTTGGTCTGCCAATCAACCCACTTCGTCAATCCTTTCGTCCAACCTCCCGTCACGCTCGTGCCTGCGATAGAAACTACTTTCACACTTTAGCCCTTCAGCGTTTGGGAAATCATCCCGCAGTCCACAAACACCCATCGCCTCGGCCCATCGTCCTCGCTCCCAGACCTCTGAAACCTAGCACAGGGTCACGCCGCCGCCGCCGCCACCCCTGTCTCGCCATGCGCCCGCCCCAGCCGCCCTCCATCTCAAGGTCCAGGCGTCCTCTAACTCCGCCCCTCCTCCAGCAAGGTCCAGGCGTCCGGTGGGGCGGCCTATGACGGGGACGGCCGAGCGGGGGGAGGTCGTGGTGCCTGAGCAAGAATCCTATCTAAAACAAGAGTTTTGTTCCTTGGTCTACCAATCAACCCACTTCGTCAATCCTTTCGTCCAACCTCCCGTCACGCTCGTGCCTGCGATAGAAACTACTTTCACACTTTAGCCCTTCAGCGTCTGGGAAATCATCCCGCAGTCCACAAACACCCATCGCCTCGGCCCATCGTCCTCGCTCCCAGACCTCTGAAACCTAGCACAGGGTCACGCCGCCGCCGCCGCCACCCCTGTCTCGCCATGCGCCCGCCCCAGCCGCCCTCCATCTCAAGGTCCAGGCGTCCTCTAACTCCGCCCCTCCTCCAGCAAGGTCCAGGCGTCCGGTGGGGCGGCCTATGACGGGGACGGCCGAGCGGGGGAGGTCGTGGTGCCTGAGCAAGAAGGAGATCGAGGGCATCGCCGTCGAGTCGGGACGGCGTGGTCGCCGCCAAGGAGGCCACCTGCTGCTCCTTCATCCGCGGCGTCGGCCTCAGGCAAGCTGTAATCGCCCATTCTCCTCTGCCCCCAATCTTTTGTGTGCCAAATTTCATGTAAAGATCCAGTTCGTGCTGAAGAAATACGGGACCTTAATTTTCAGCAGGTTAGATAGGAGAGATTTACATGTCCTGAATCCTCATCCTGATCTGGTCATTCGATTGTGACATTTTTGTCTGACGATTAAGTGCATCTGCCTGTGAGTGGCGCTGCGGTGGGATCTGACACGGCATGTTCTACGACATGGTGTGTAGAGGGAAGGAGCCCTGCGACGACCTTCATGGCTGATGCCGCGACAACGACCACTGCGTGGATCAGAAAGGTACCTATCTTGGCATGGATCAGAAAATTCATAGTGAGAATGAAAACATGAAAAACCATACAGTGTGCACTGTATTTTAGTTGTGCTTGTTTGGGCATGTGAATTCAAATGGCATCGATCAGTAAGATGAGGTGTGGGACTGTGGGTACAATGGCAACAGAATTTCTGCTAATTTAGAAATGCAGCAACTATTGGTTAAAGAATACAGTACAATATGTTCGCTGGCAGTATGTACGTGAAGTGAGAGGTTTCTATCTGCTGCTCAGTGGTAAATGGTATAAGATGTTAATTTACTAGAGAAATCATGTTCAACTAGATAGCTTAGTAGTATGCACCTGTATGCATCGGGACAAGTTACATTGTTGCTCAGTCGTTTTCTGTCAGGCTATTGCTCTGCCTCCCAATCTTGCTGTTCCCTTTTAAATTCCATGTTCTATATATATATTTTATAGTTGTAGAGACCCATGGATTGGACGATGATGTTGTTGTTTTGATACAATGGACAATCAGAACATTGTATCAAGATCTCATGTTCTTAGACCCATTTTATGTTGAAATGATACATGACAATCGTGATACTTTTTGCATGAGTTTATATTCAACCTATGATCATATTTGGGTTGAAAGCTCACCTTCCTGGTATGTCCACATTTCTTTGTTCCTTTGTATTGGTGGTAGACATAAACAAATTATTTGGAAGGGATCTTTAGGAAGATGCTACACATGAAGTACTGGATCTAGGAGAGCAAATGGTGATATCTATGGGAAGGGTGGCTAATTTGTCATTTAGGTCACATTTATTTTCATTGTTTGACTGATTAATCTCGCTTTGTTCTCATTGCGCACTAGCATTATTTTCTTTTGTTGAGGATCATGGTTTCCTCTCCAGCCTGTGTATTAGGACACATCACAGTATTAGTTTTGATGCATAGTTTTGGTCACGGTTCATTATGACATATTCTGCACATAGTTTTGATGCTTCTTTTACCTATCATTTTGTGTAATTTTGCTTGCAGTGGGCTGATGCCCTCGAGAAATGCTAGCGAAAACAGTCCGGAAAGAGCAGTTGTCTACCCAAGCCGCAGCAGTCAAAGAAAGTGAACCTGGAGAAGAAATTGATGTTCCAACTCTTGACTAGGTTGGTGGTGAATCAATTGCTCTTCAACCAATGTGTCTTAAAGCACCTGTTGTTTAATTGGTAGTTGTTCAACCGATTCCAAAGTAAATCCAAGCAATTACTCACTTTTGTTTCCCTTCGACAGAATAGTGTCTACTTTCCCGTGTCTCTTTGATAACTTCATTTCAAATCTTTATTTACGCATTACTGAATGCTTTTCTTTCAGTCGTTGATAGTATTTTCTCATTCTGGTTCAGGTCATATTGTTTATTGCATCGGTGACATTATATGCCCTTGATCTCAGTCCTGTTCACTTTCAATTGTAGTGTTGTCACTTACCATCAATTTGTTGATAATTATCACATGGTTTGCTTTTTTCCCACCTAATCTTAATAATAGCGATGCATTTCAGTTGTAGCACTTACACAAGGGGGATCAAATTTAGATGGTTTGTGCTTCCTGGTTTGCAGGCCAGAAAATTGTGAAAATTATTTTTTAGCTACTACACTTTGGAGGAGAAAATGCAGGTAGTCAAGGTCAACTTTAGAGTTCAGATCAAACATGTATACAGTTCTAGCAATCTGTTAGAAGTAGGGAGTAGGGATCTGATGCCTTCCCAATCGATGAATGCATCTGTAAGGCATAGCCATGATAAGCAATCATAATAGCCCAGTTCTATGTTCTCAAATAGAAGTTGATGCCGAGTTCACTGCGGCGTCGAGAGGCGGCAGCAGCAGGAGTGCAAGATTCGAGCAGGCGACCAGCGCCATGGAGAGGAGTTTCAGGAAGCATGGAGGATGGAGGATGGAGCCAGGATCTTCAGTGATGGTTTTGGATGCAAGCGCTCGGCCGACGTCGTCATCGAGCCTGGGATCGTGATGGAGGCGTGAAGAGGGAAGTTGCTTATAAGATGTCCTCACTAAGTCACTAGCTTGCACTTGATATTTTTTGTAATATCAGGAAATATGCTCATTTGTGCACAACAAGGTTAAATATCCGGTGAAAAAATTGCATGGTGTACATGACAAATCTTTGTCTCCCGGAAAAATATACTTTTGACTTTGAAATACTTGATTTAGTGTCAATCACAACCAAAACCAGTTCAGCTCAATAACGATTTTGTTGCTATTATCTAGGTTTGTATATCTTGCCGATCGATTTCTCGGGAGTTACATGTCATGTCTTAAAAAATTTAAATCGATGTGAATTCGTCGGTGAAGGCTTTACCATACATTGAGTTCAATGTCTCACATCTAGACCAGACCCTGTATACAACTCATATAAAGGTAATCAACCAAACGAACCACCAATCCATTATGATGCTCGAATAAAATAGGACCTAACAGGCTTGGTTGGCTCATCTTGTCGTGGATGCGCTGAAACTGGCTGGTTTCTGTAACATGTTGGCTTAAACTGGCCGGTTTCTGTTTAACCCTCTACAACACGCATATTTTTTCTCACCTGTTGCAACGCATGGGCATATTACCTAGTAAAATATAAAGGATGTAGCTTGGACCGTAGCGGAGCGGATTAATTTCGACCTAGGTCACCACTACATATACTTATAAGCCACCGCATCATATATGACCATCCATGTAAATCCCCGGCATTCTGTAACCTCACACGATATAGTGAAGTTTCGCTGCCTGGCACCCATGATTTTTCCCCTTCTCCTTGAGGGATTTTCAACTTTAAATCTTTGTGTCCTCTGCGTTTGGTTTGATCTTCTTCGTTCTATTGTCTTTCGATATAATAACATCTATTATATACTAAAAACAATATAGGGATGTCTAATAGATCCACCACGTTAAGCCATATCATTTTAATTATTCCAACATTTACATCTAAAATTAACCGTTAAATTTAGTCAAGGGGTTAAGAGGTGTTACATACAACACTGAACATGTACAGGAGAAAACTTTATGGCACGTAAGTACATAATTATTTTTACAGCCATGTAACATGACTACTCATGCGATGGCTCTATCCCCGCCAACGATTCCTCCTACCGGCGCACGGTGACGTTGGATTTGTTATTTAATTAAGTCTAGGATTCAACATGAATATAAGCAACACCGCTTATATGCCAGATTTTAGTTATGGACTTTTTGATGTATAAACATAAGTCGTGTGGTCCACAAACTCCACAACAAACATAAGTTGTACGGACCTCCAACTCTAACTTCCATGCAGAATGTATCACCGGCCACCAGCGAACATTCGACTACACGTCTCTCCGTTAAGTTTTCCTTCTAATACATGTGATGCAAGAAGGTGGGCATGTAGTAGTAAAAAAGAAACAAATATGTATCCATACATATCTTTCAGTTTAGACGCTATATATTAATTAGAATTTCATCCAAGGTTTTCCAATAATATATAATGTACTCCCTCCGTCTTAAAATATAAGGTGCCCTTCAATTTCACTGGTCAACGACGTACAAATTTAACCATAATTTGTACTTATAATATGTCCACAAAAATTATTTAAATGATATATGAAATAAAAGAATTTTGCAAGACAAATCCAACGGTACCATTTATACATTCTCAATCTATATATTTCGAATATATTAGTGGCCAAAGTCGAGCATCAAAGACCAGCATAAAAATATCACGCCTTATAATTTAGGACGGAGGGAGTATTGGCCAAAAAAGAAGAAAATAATGTGATTCTCAATTGATACTCCTCTAGATAATAAAAGATGTTTATACTTTGGAACAAACAAAAGAGCACATGTACATTAGACCGTGTGTGAGGGTTAGAGTGGCGTAGTTCTTGGAGCAGTGGAAGAACCACTTTCCACCAAGAAAGAAGTCATCCAGGCTGTATTCGACGCGTGCCTCAAGAGGATTGCCAAGAAAATCAGAAAACAAAAGACTTCATTGTATTCAATCGTATTACTCTTGCATTTGGAAATAGCATCAAAGAGACCACAACCCACTAAAGAGATTTTAATTTGGTTTCAGGGTCGTACAACGGTGCCACCAGAACCAGGTGCAGTGATTTTCATATACATAGTTTATTTGCACGGTCAAATTTATACTCTCAAGGAAAAAGTGCGCTTAGCTCATTTTCAAATATTTTCTGTATGTTCTACATATGTTTACATTGGAAATAAAGAACAACAAGGGCAAAAAATAAAGACTAACTTCTACCGGAACAGAGCGGGGATAATTCCCGACATTATGTAACCTCACCCGTTATAGTGAAATTTCACTGGCTGACGCCCGTGGTTTTTCTCCCTTCTCTTTGGAGGGTTTTTTCTACATTAAAATCGTTGTGCTCTTTGCGTTTGGTTTGATCTTATTCATTTTACTGGCTCTCGATATTATAACATTATAGTTATAAAATAAACAGAAATTCACTTTGGCACCCGGGTGCAAATGCTCCTATTATGTTTGTCAAAATTTTAAAAATATGAAAACATATTAAAAAAATCTGAAAAAAATTGGGCACGAACATATACATGTTTGCAATATTCGTGTAAAATTGCAGAAGCAAATGACACTTTATATGGTCTGTGCAAAAAAGACAAAATATGTGGCCGAAATGAGATTTAAAAATGCATTTTTCAAAGCACGGAATTTGTCTTTTTTGTACAGACCACATAAAGTGTCATTTGCTTCTGCAATTTTACACGAATGTTGCAGACATGTATATGTTCATGCCCAATTGTTTTCAGATTTTTTTGATGTGTTTTCATATTGTTTTAATTTTGGCAAACATAACAGGAGCATATGCACCCGGGAGCCAAAACATCTCTCCCATAAATAAAGAGTACTCTAAAACGAAAGCTTATAAAGAATAAGTCACCACCTGAAAATTAAGAAATGAAAATACAAGTGGGTCACATGGAAGAAAAATATAGAGGCCTGGTTTTTGGTAGTCTGACGTCGGTAAGCATCCTAGAGCCTCAAAAAACAATAGAGGCTAAATCCATCATAGATGTGGCTCTTATAATGCTAAATAAAAAGCACCCTAAAATGAAAGCTTGTATACAATATTCCACCACTGGCTTCCTCTTATTTTACGGTGAAGAAAGCTAGCTGGCGGGGAGCACGCTGTGTTTTGCCGTACGCAGGAGGGCACTGAACAATCGATAGAGAATTCATCCAATGCCTATCGTCTTTTTATCTAAAAAAATGCCTATCGTCTTAGATAGCTGGTGGTTGAGGAGAAGAGAGGCCTCGGTGTGGCTCAGCTGCTCGGGCCGGGGAGCTGCTTCGGTTGTTTGCTGTTCTAGTTGCTTGAAATCCTAGGTATGATATGCGCGTGCACTCTTTAATTCTCTCTTGATTTCCTATTGCATGTTATCGAGTATAATATTCTTACCTGACATCAGATTACTTCATATTGAGGGATCTATGGAGGAGGATCCGGCCTGCTGCGTTTTGGCCGGGGGCGCCATGTCCAAACTTGCCGCGAAGCTCGATGGGCTCCTGATCAGGAGTGAATGGCGTCGACGACACATGCCAATTCCTTGGGAAGTAAAGAACGTCCTGATACCTCTCATCAAGCAAAATCTGGAAAGCATGATGGCAATCATCCAAGAAGACGGCGACGATAACTCATCAAGAGCAGTGATCAGATGCTTGACGAAGGAGGTGCGTGAGCTATCGTACGACATCCACGACTGCATCGACGAGCACGCCGCCGGTCCAGCCAGAGACCATGCCACTCGGCTTCTCTGGAGGATGGAGTGCCACGTACGCGTGGCCAAGGCTATCGACAAGAGAGGACGATCCACGGCATTAGCTCGTCGCCGTACCAGCAGCAAGCCAATAATTTCCTGGCTCTCCGAGAGGCTCAAGGGCCGCTTATGGTTGCTGGACAAGATGAGAGAATTCAGCGCGCGCTCGGCGGAGGCGCTCCATCGGTACAACTCTTTTAACCGCCCTCTCAAGAAACAAAGAAATGGCGACAACCATGGCGACAGTAGCACCAAAGCTATTGCTACTAGATCTGAGCCTTTCGGCTCTTGGAGTCCCCCCTCAAACGCCCACCTCCTTCACCGGCGTGTTGGTATCCATGATCTCGCTATGAACACGCTTAAAGCGTGGCTCACGGATGGAGACAGCCCGAAGCTCAAGGTTGTTTCCATTGTTGGATGTGGAGGGCTTGGCAAGACCACGCTTGCCAACGAGTTGTACCGTGGAATCGGAGGGCAATTTGAATGCCGGGCATTTGTGCGGACGTCCCAGAAGCCTGATGTTAGGAGGCTTCTCATCGACATTCTTTCTCAAATTCGGCCAAAACAGCCTCCTGGTAATTGGAAGGTGCACAATCTAATTGGCGATATCAGGACACATCTGCAAGATAAGAGGTGAAACTTCTATTTTCTGTCTTTGTTTTGCTAATGAAATTCTATTTTCTGTGACAATACATAATGTGTGAAATTTGGAGATTAGAAGACCTACATAAATGTTTAGGTAAACTCTTAGTCCACGAGAATTAACAAGGTTTTTTCCTAATGTTGAATTGAAAATTTCTAGATATGTGTCACTTAAATCACTCATCTTTTGTATCAAACAGCTGACAGAACACACGTTGTTATTTATAGCTTTTGTTTCAAGAGATAATATCACCTTACATGTCGACTTGCCATGCCGGTCTCAGGTACTTGATTGTAATTGATGATGTATGGGCCAGATCAACGTGGGACATTGTAAACCGTGCTTTTTCCGATGGCAATCATTGCAGTAGAATACTGATAACGTCAGAACTTGAAGACGTTGCTCTGAATTGCTGTGGTTATGAATCTCAGTATGTTTACAAGATTAAACCCCTCAGTGAGGATGACTCGAGAAAGTTATTTTACAGTATAGTTGGTTGCCCTCAAGAACTCAGCGGGGTTTCAAACAGCGTCATAAGAAAATGTGGTGGTCTGCCTCTAGCAATTGTTGCTATTGCTAGCCTCTTGGCAAGTCGGATGGGAAAACCAGAACAGAGGGAGTATGTGGAGTATGTTGATAAATCCTTGGGTTATGGCTTGATGACAAATCCTACTTTGGAAGGGATGAAACAAGTGGTCAACCTTAGTTACAGATTTCTTCCTCAACATTTGAAGGCGTGCATGCTTTATCTCTGTATTTTTCCAGAGGACTACATAATTTGGACGGATGATTTGCTAAAGCAATGGATAGCTGAAGGTTTTATCTGTGCAACTGAAGGAAAGGACGAAAAGGAAATCTCAAGGGGCTACTTTGAGGAGCTTATCAGTAGCAGATTGATCCAAGCTATTCATATAGATGGTAATGATAAAGTTTTGTCCTGTACCATGCACCATATGATGCGCAATCATATTATGCAGGAGTCCATTGTAGAGAATTTCGTGGCTGTAATAGATTATTCTCAGACAGCTACCAGATTCGCTCAGAAGGTTCGTCGACTGTCTCTTCACTTTGGTAATGCAGAAGATGCGAATCTATCCTCAAACATGAGATTATCACAAGTTCGAACACTTGCATTTTTTGGAGCCTTCAAGTGTGTGCCTTCCATTACCGAGTTCCGGCTTCTTCAGATTCTTATCCTACACATTTGGGGTGAGGAAGAGAGCATCAAGTTTGATCTCACTAGCATTTCGGAGATTTTTCGGCTGAGATATTTGCAGGTCACGTGCAATGTCACCTTAGAGATACAGCAAATGCAGATGCTACGACGTCTGCAATATTTGGAGACACTGAAAATAGATGCAGCAAGAGGAAGTAAAATTTCGTCCGACGTCGTTCATTTACCACGCTTGTTGCACCTCAGACTTCCTGCTGAGACAAATCTTCCCAGTGGCATTAGCCGCATGATATCGCTACGTACACTAGGACATTTTGATCTCAGTACTAACTCAATAGAGAGTACGGACCCTTGGCGAGTTAACCAATGTCCAGGATCTTCAGCTTACCTGTACACCAATGGGTCCTTCTCATTATCTTGTGAAACAAATGGAATGTTTGAGCTCAGTTCTGGGGAAACTCAACAATCTGAAGTGTCTAACTCTGAAAAATTCAAGAGTAGTGGACCATGGTCGTCGACCTTCAAGCATGAGCATTTCCTGTGATGTGCTGAGCAGCGTACCCTCTCCTCCAGCACTTCTTCAGAGACTTGAGTGGTTACCGCGTGTCTGTACCTTCTCCAACCTCCCAGAGTGGATTGACCATCTGGGAAAGCTCTGCATTTTAAAGATTGGGGTTAGGGAACTAGTGAGGAATGATGTTGATCTTCTCAAAGGATTACCTGCACTCACTGTTTTATCGTTGTATGTCCACAAAAAGCCTACAGAAATTATTGTCTTCAGCAAGGGAGGGTTCCTCGTTCTCAAGTACTTCGGATTCAGGTGCAGTATACCTTGTCTGAAGTTTGAGGTGGATGTAATGCCTAATCTCCGGAAACTCAAGCTAGGTTTTGATGCAGATGGAGCCATTCAATACAGTCCTATACCTGCTGGCCTTGATCACTTGTCAGGTCTTAAGGAGATCTCTGCAAAAATTGGGGGTGCCAGTGCCAATGAACCAGTTAGAAGGATTGTCGAGTCAGCGTTGAGTGACGCAACTAGGATGCATACAGGACGCCCTACAGTCAACATACAGTGTGTAGATCAGATGTTTGGTGATAAGGATGATCAGAACATAAGGTTACAAGAGGAAAAGCACATGACTCCGCAAAAACAGTATGGGCCCATTGAGGAAGACTCAAATAAACAGCACATAACCCTTCAGAAGGGCTTCAGGGAAGATGCTGTCTCCAGGTATGTATTTGCTCTTCTAACTTTCACAGTAATTTTTTTGTCTTGTGTGTGGGTTTTGCTTATTTTAGTCTTAGTTTTTTCGACAAGGGATATACCCTGGCCTGTGAGATTGATGCACACGGCCATTTTCAGTTTTAGTGGCGCACTTGCTGCCAATGATTGTTCCATTTTCTATGAAATAAATGCTTGATGCCGGCAGTTCTTCTACGTGACTTGAAGTATTTTTTTCTTTGAGAATTACGTGACTTGAGGTCGCGAAAAAAATCTGACATCTAGTATTGATATATCCTCTTTCTTTTGCAAATTTAGAATTAATATATCCTATAATTAACTAGAAAAATGAATCTTGCTCAAATAAAAAAATTTAGATTAATGAATCTTCTCTTCTTGCTCCATGGCCTGTGGGTATCCGGTGGAAATAAAATTACAGTGTTAGTGAAAACCACATTTAGACGCTCTTTGAAACTTCTCAACAAAACTACAGTATGTTAGGAGGGTGATGCTCTATACACATGCAAAATTTCAAGTTCAAACTCATATATGCATTATACCTTTTAACATAAGTTATCTAATAGTTCTAACGGGGATCACGGTGTTCAACAAGACAACTCTGCAAGGTTAATATAGATGGGTGGTCCCAGAACACAGCCCCATCGTATTAACCTTGCAGTATTTTTTTTTAAACAATGAACAATAAACAGCACGTAAATTCATTGTGACCGGGGATAGAAAACTTCCGGTGCTCTAAATTATTTTTGTAGCACTATTTTTTCTTTTCCAAGAAGCCACAAAACTTATATTTGTCCATGAAATTTAACATGTACATATAGACCATGGACATTGGTATGTCTAACTTTGTCAGATTCTTGTTACCGGGGAACGTTATCTGTTTCACTAGGGAGCATATGCTCTTGGGAGACGATTTTTGAATATCTGGAAATATCAGCCATATTTTGTGTCTAGAAAATATCAAATGTCATGAGAGTTTTGTATCACATAGATAGATACAATGTTTTATATTTATATTACTTCTATATTTTTTTTGACTTGACTGACTGTGCTCAATACGTCGATGCTCCAATTGAGTTCACAAGAATAGTTAGAGCAGGTTACGAAAATAATCATCTTCTGACTTTGAGCATCCTATAGATTAGATGTGTCCATCGAAAGCCGTGCCTAGCTGTCTGGGCCAAAATTCCCATGCTTGGTCGGGTTGGGCCACACCGTCAGAGTCGGTCTCATGGCTGATTATAGCCAGGGCCAGGCTTAGGATTTACGAGAAATTCACTCCCTCCGATCCACTAAAAGTGTCTTGGGAAATGAACTTGTCTATTAAAAGTGCATAGGTGTACTTGTGACAGTTTTTCTATACCGGAGGGAGTAAGAGTGATCCGACCGTCCTAAGGTTCGATATCCTCTTTTCGGTAATTGGGTCAGGCATGGAAACTGTAGATTTTCATCGGACCGAGCTTGGACCTACATTTTCATCACTGGGCTTTTCATAGCCTGGCCTGACCCGATGAATGGCCAGGTTTACTCTAGAAGTAGTGGCTAACGGAATTTTTTATTTTTTACTAAACATAGTGTATGTGAGCGTCTGCGTTACACCGTGTTTCGCAAAAAAAAGAAAATGAGGAGGGAGGAAGCCTTGGGCCATCTGCTCGGCAGCTGGTACGATGATGAGTCATCGCTGCCTTCTCCTTAATGGCAAGTCGTTTGCCTCTTTTTAGATTTTTTTTGTCTCCCAAGGTATTTCCTTGTAAATTAATAAATCTGTCCAGTGTTGCAAGTCTAAATATTCTGTACACACGTCATTTATTATATTATGCAAGTATAACACTGCAAGTATAACATGCCATTTTATTATGCTTTCTGTATATATATCCTAGTAGTAATTTACTTTGTGTTCATACCTCATACACCATTTCCATTACAGCTGGCGTTACTTTTTTTTTTAGTCGACGCGTTACTAAATTGCAGTGATCTTCGTTAGCATAACCATAACCATTGTAGGAAGTCGAGGCCCACGTCGAGCGTGGGGAAAGGGGTGCTCGACGGGAGCCGGTTGTGGAAGTATGGCCAGAAGGACATCCACGGCGCTATATACCCCCGGTTACCCACCCAGACCCGCCAGTCACGGCGCCGACCGGATTTCACGCTGCCGTTGGCGCAGCGGGACATCACGTCTCTGCCGTCCTCCGCACCGTCGTCCACGTCATCGTCCGGCTCAGGACCGTCGTCCACTGGCGCGCTGACCCCGCCCAACTCGGCTGGCTCCGCGCAGCCTGCTCCGCCACCGCTGGCCGAGCTGGAGCGTGTCCGCCGCATCGGGAGCGGCGCCAGCGGGACGGTCTGGATGGTGCGGCATCTCCTCACGGGCCAGCTCTACGCGCTCAAGGTGCTCTATGGTCACCACGACGACGCCATGCGGCGACAGATTACGCGCGAGATCGCCATGCTGCGCAGCGCCGAGCACCCGGCCGTCGTGCGCTGCCACGGCATGTACGAGCAGGCCGGCGAGCTGCAGATCCTGCTCGAGTACATGGACGGAGGGTCACTCGAGGGCCGGCGCATCGCTTCCGAGGCCTTCCTCGCTGACGTCGCGCGCCAGGTGCTCTCGGGGATTGAGTACCTTCACCGGCGCCACATCGTGCACCGTGACATCAAGCCGTCCAACCTCCTCATCGACTCGGGGCGCCGCGTTAAGATCGCCGACTTTGGTGTCGGCCGCATCCTCAACCAGACCATGGACGCCGGGAGATCCTCCATCGGAACCATCGCTTACATGAGCCCCGAGCGCATCAACACCGACCTCAACGACAGTGCCTACGATGGCTACGCCGGCGACATGTGGAGCTTCGGCCTCAGCATTCTCGAGTTCTACCTTGGCAGGTTCCCCCTCGGGGAGAATCTTGGCAAGCTGGGCGACTGGGCAGCTCTCATGTGCGCGATTTGCTACGACGACTCGCCGGCTGTACCGCCCACTGCCTCCCCAGAGTTGAAGAGTTTCATCAGCTGCTGCCTCCAGAAGAACCCGGCGAGGAGGCCGTCCGCGGCGCAGCTGCTGCAACACCGGTTCATCGCCGGGCCCCAGCCAGGCAGCCACAGGTGCTCGCTGCCCGGCAATCGTGATGACTCGCCATATGTAATTAATTCGATGGACTCTGATGTTGATCCAATCCAACCGGACATGGATCATGGAGCATGGCGAGGTCGCGAGGAGCATGGCGACGACCTAGCTTCCCTGCTCCTGCCTCCCCCGCCGCCGGCTGCTGCCCCCACCGTTGGCTTCCCCGCCGCCGGCCGACGACGCCCCTCTCTGCCTCTCTGGGATCCCCGCCGGCCGCCGACGACGCAAGAGGTGGTTGACTGGGCGATGAAAGAAGCAAAACGACATGCAAGAAGGCTGGGGAGAAGGAGAGGATGACTTCCAGGAAGCTTTTGAGTAGCGTCTTGCACTAGTGTGCTTCTTTTGATTTTTCTTTCACTGGTTGGTTCTGCCTTCGTGTTTTAGCATGCTGGGGTGTGTTGTAATAAGTTTGGGGTGTTGAACTGTAGGAAGTTTGGTAGGGGTTTTCATGTTTTCCTGGTCACCCTAGAGGTTATGCTTTCTCTGTTAAGGTGGTGATCCCCAGCAGGATGCGCAAAAACGCTGTAAAAACGTTCTATGCTTTATATAAAGCAGGGCCTGGACGAAAAGTGCTTTTAGAATCCGAGCTCCATGGAGCTCGGTTTTAAAAAAATTTAAAATCCGCACATTTTGGTATCCAAAAATCGAGAAAAAAAATACCAGGTGTAGATATCACCTAGATCTACAAGCGTGCCAAATTTCAAGTCCAAATTCGTTTTATTCTGGGCTAGATTTAAAAGACAAATTTGTGGATCTAAATACCCGTATTCAAAATTTTGAAATCTGTCAGAATTTGTATTTTTGCACAGCCCAAAATCCAACGAATTTTAAGTCAAAAAAATTCACGCGTGTGTGTCTCGAGACTGCCTACACCTGTGATTTTTTGCGTGATTTTTGAAAACTCAAAATGTGAATTACCATTTTTTCAAAAACAACGAGCTCTGTGGAGCTCGGGAGCCAAATCACCGTACTCACCTGTTTGTCTAAAAAAAACTGAACTGAATGAGCCACAATTTGCAATATTGTGTAAATTTCTTGTGTCCAACTAGCAAACAATTACAAATTGATTGTATATGTTGTTTATTTAATTTTCTTCTAATTGTAGAATTCATCATGAAGAGGAATAGCAATATTGCGTCTCTTTTTCGAACTTGAGTTCCAACTTGAAATCTGTATTGATGAGATGAGAAAAAATGATAAGTTCAAATGTGTAAATCATCTTGGTGAGCTCTCTACTATGCTTGTTGAAACAAAAAGGCATCTTGTTTATGATAGTGATGTAATTTTCTATTTATGCAATATTTTTATCATGTAAGACTTTATTTATGTGTTTGAACTGTTTTGCATTGGAATCACGTAAATTTGAGAAATATGTATTGATCTACACTGTCATGAATCAATTTGCTGTTTATGTTGTCATTTGCCAACTTTTTTTGGAGTGTGTCCACCCTCCAATTTTTTCCTGCGTCCGCCACTGCCAGCCACAGGTGCTCGCTGCCCGGCAATCGTGATGACTCGCCACATGTAATTAATTCGATGGACTCTGATGTTGATCCAATCCAACCGGACATGGATCATGGATAGTCGGTAGTCAGCAATGAGGACATGGGATCTAGGGGGTGGTTCGCTTCTTATGTTCTTCCTAGCCATTTTGGGTATTCTTTTAGCTTGAAACATTTTGAGTATTCAAGCCACCACCGCAAATTTACCTCGTCCTTCCCCTGTTGTTGCTGCTGTGCTCCTGCAATTAAGTTCTCTTTTTTTCTCTCGTTCTTCTTAAATATATATATATATATATATATATATATATATATATATATATGTTCTTCCATTTTTTTTACGGAATCCTCGTTAGAGAGAGCAGGGAGCTCCTGCTTGCATTAAGAAGAAGAAAAATTGATCCAGCTAATAAGGGAAAACAGACCTAAGAACCAAACAACACCCGATTAATTAAGAAAAAGCGGGGAAAGCCCCACACACATCCTACTACTAATCAAGGCACATCGTCTGAGTCAGATATAGTCTCTAACACCATCGGAAACCCCTTATACTCAGCCAAGTCAAAACTCCGCAACCTCGAGAGCACTCACGCAACTAGGGGTGGAGCTACGTTGTGGCCAAAGTGGGCCGTGCCCCACCCCATGTAATTTATTGAAGCATCCCTAGTACATGGCCCATTTACCATAACTGTTTCTATATGTTCGGCCCTTATAAAAGCCTGCACCCTCCTTTCTTTGGGGCTTGGCCTCGTCTCAGATTCAGGCCAAACTCCTCCATTGCACGCAACAAGAGGAGTACTTGCGCGTAGCCTTATGGAGACATATATTAAACATTAACATCTGCCAACTCACGGCACCGTCAACGTGAAATGTTTCTTGCACATTCGCAAATAAGTCTTCATCTTCTCTTACACATCTTTCTCTGAGTCTTTTTTATATATCTTTTCCTTTGACAAATCTCCGGAAGATTCTGCCAACTATATTCAACGCGCTTGGTAGTTGGGATGTTGCAATTTTTTATTTCTTGTCCAAACGTCCACTACGCCTCTTTGCACAAGTGGAGTCCACTTCAATCTGCATATGAATCGGTGCATCCAGTATGTAAAACCGCGTCGTGCAACTGAAATTATTCAAGAGCTCATCCATCAAGGTAGGCGGAGTCGGACCAAGCGGCACGCATTGCCATCAATCGAAATCTCGGTCTCAAAACATTCAAGCTGTGAGGGTCAACTGTCGCTGGCCGCTCTGCGGGCACCTTCCCAACCGAGTTTATGGATAAGTTAGTCCCTCAGCCCTTAGGGCATCTCCAACGGGCTGGCGCAAACGGACCAGCCCAGTCCCTTTTTGTCCGAACGGACATGGGAGATGCTCCAACAGGCTGGCGCATAGGGACACATGTCCGCGCGGACACATGATTTCGCCCCAAACGCGGCCCAACTTTGGTCAAACTTTGGGGTGGGACGGACACCCTCCGGGTCCGCCCTTTGCCCTCCCTTGTCCGTGTCGGGCCCAATGGCCAGTCACACAACCCCCCTCTCCACCCTACCCAATTCCTTCCCGTCCCCATTGCCGCCGCCGCCCTCGCCACAGTTGCCGCCATTCAGTCTCTCCTCCGTCGCGGCCGCACCTAGCCTCCCCGCTTGGTCGGTTCTATTTGTCGGCCCGACCGTCTTCCCAGGGGAGCTCTCGACAGGCCCGACGTCCGTCCCGGAGAGGCTGCCCTCGCCCTCTTCTCCAGCCCCGGTAGTAGCCAGCCATCCATCGTCCTGACCGTGCCGACGCTCCGAAGGTGTTTCGGAGTAGCTCTCGACGGGCTGCCCTCCTCCTTTGTCTCAGACTCGGCCGCGCAGTCCACCGCCCCGAAGGTGTTCGACGGATTGACCGGGACAAGGTATGGACAATTTCTGTCCCTTCTTTGCATTTGGCCGGTGCAAATGGTGGTCGCATATATTTATTGTTCATTTTATGTAGATGGATAGCAATGACAAGTTCTTCGACCACACTTTCATCGATACTTCGGATGAATCATCGGACGATGATAGCGATATCATGATGGCCGCGGCTACGCTCATCCACAACTTCAACGAGAGTGCACTCCCTCGGCATGTTGGGTCTGTCATTGGGAGAGCGCCCGCGTTGGATCGTGACCGAGAAAATGGCCACCTCCAACTTTGGAAGGACTACTTCAACCCGGTGAAGCCAACATATCTGGCCCCTATTTTTCGTCACCGTTTTCGTATGGCGAAGTCAGTGTTCATGCGTCTGCTGGAAGGGGTGAGGGCATATGATGACTACTTTGAGGCGAAGCCGGATGCACTTGGTGTGTATGGCTTCTCCTCATACCAGAAGTGCACTGCAGCTGTCCGGATGTTTGCATATGGACTGGCTGGTAACCTTATTGATGAGTATTTGCGCATGAGCGAGAGCACTTGCCTAGAATCCATGTATCGTTTCTGCCAAGCTGTGGTTCAGGTGTTTGACCCGGAGTATTTGAGGGAATCCAACATTGCAGACACTTCCCGTCTTTTGAAGATGAACGAGACCAGGGGCTTTCCTGGAATGCTTGGATGCATGGATTGTATGCATTGGGAGTGGAAGAACTGTCCTTTTGCTTGGCAGGGACAGGGACATGTTGGAGAGTGCACTGTGATACTTGAAGCGGTGGCAAGATCTGTGGATTTGGCACTCCTTCTTCGGTATGGCCGGCTCCCACAATGATATCAATGTACTGCACCGATCAACGGTTTTCAACAGAGTTGCCGAAGGCAATGCTCCAGTGATCAACTTTGAGGTGAATGGCCATGAATACAACAAGAGGTACTATCTAGCTGATGGCATCTACCCTTCATGGCCAGTTTTTGTGAAGACCATCCAAAACCCCGACCAGGAGAAAACTCGCAGATTTGCTCAACAACAAGAAGCCTGTCGGAAGGATGTGGAGCGATCGTTTGGTGTGCTCCAATCTCGTTTTGCCATAGTTCGGCACCCTGCTAGAACATGGAGCAAGGAGATAATGTGGGAGGTGATGACAGCTTGTGTGATCATGCACAACATGATCGTTGAGGCTGAGCGGGATGACGCGAGGCTATTCGTCCAAGGATGAGATTTTCAGGGACAGTTGGTTGAGCCAATTCCTGGGCCGGCGACGTTCCAGCAGTATCTCCACGTGCTTGGTGAGATGCAGGAAAAGCCTATGCACATCCAGCTTCAGAATGATTTGGTGGAGCATCTGTGGACTCATCTTGGAAATCAGTAGTCATGCCCTCCTTTATTTTATTTCATTGAACAAATTATGCTATTTATTTTATTGTGTGCACTTTATTGTAATAAAGCATGCTATTTATCTACTTGTGGACTATTCATAATTTGTTGCTACTTTTCTATTCATAACACTAGTAGAAAATGGGCCTATGGTCCCGGTTCGGTTGGGCCATCAGTCCCGGTTGCCCAACCGGGACTGGCCAATCGGGACTAATGCTAGTCCCGGTTGGGCCACGAACCGGGACCAATGTGTGGCCACGTGGCCAGTTCTGGCTGGGCGGGGGGAGAGACTCATTGGTCCCGGTTCTTGTTACGAACCGGGACCAATGAGTGCTTTTTTTTTTTGGTATTTAGGGTTTAGGGTCTCCCTCTCGCCGCCGGTGCCCCCTCTCCCTCTCGCCGGTGCCCCTCTCCTTCTCGCCGGTGCCCCCTCTCGCCGGTGCCCCCTCTCGCCGGTGCCCCCTCTCCTTCTCGCCGGTGCCTCCTCTCCCTCTCGCCGGTGCCCCCTCTCCCTCTCGCCGGTGCCTCCGTCGTCTCCCCCTTCTTCGCATCGCCGACGTGCTCTCCATCGTTTCCGTACGCATATTATACGCTCTACTATATACACAGTACATGTTGATGCATATATAATTAATATTCGATCTCTTGCGAGAATACAACTATTTAATTACATGGAGATAGATCAAGCCATCAAGGCATATGTAGTTCATCGTCCGAAGCATAATGTTCTCCCCTTTCATCGATGACCTCCCTAAGCAGAAATCCCGCCAATTCCTCTTGAATTGCTCCTACGCGCAGTTCTGGGTCGATCTTCTCCCGCATTTTGCTGAAAGCAGTTGTTCTCCGCTCAGTGGTCAACTCGCGAATGAACTCGCAAACGTAGAATCCACATAAATTACTCCCCGGTGGCTGCTGCGGACTTTCCACCGTTTTATAAGTTAGCTCATCTTTGAATGGACCTTCTACCTTCTGTTTGAAAATTGTCCAACACCTGCTTTGGCAAAGAAAATGAACAAAGGAGTTATTAATTACTTGACATCAGGGAACGAACGAAAGAGGGCGATATAATGCGATAATGATTGAAATTACTTGTTGAGCATTTCTTTCATGTCGGACCACAACGCTTGGTCCCAACTTAATGAGTCGTGGACTTCAACTGTGGACTTGTCAGGTTGAATGCTTAGCAGAATCCAGTGGAACCTGCGGACGTTTACATAAAGCAGACATGCATAGCTCATCAATTACACTTAACATCGAGAAAGCCAAATAAAAATATGTACAAGACAGAAACACTCACCTGAAGTTGTAAGGAAATAGTATTTCCGTACAGAAATGTTGCATGGTTAAAAAGGTGGTCAGGTCATGCTCCACGTCTTTGGGGTGATTGACTAACGTATGTGAATTCACGATATATGGGTCAACGAACCCAACCTCAAAAACTTTAGATCTTTTGCATTCCAGCATCTTCATTCTGCATAATAGCGTACAAAAGGATATATATATAGGCAGGATAATATAATACAGGCAATGAACGAGCTGAGCTAGAGACTTAATTACGAAAATAAATCACTTACAGACAATAGCAAGAGAGGATAGATTTGTCGAGGGCGCGCTTTTGGAATAACTGGAACAGTTCAGTCAGTTGAACCTGTATAGTGTAACGTTTGAAGAAATGCTCCACTCTAACGTCCAGCGGAAACCACTCTTTCGCGTCCTTCTTTGATGTGTGCACCAGGTACCAGGTATGCAGATTTCGCATATGTGTTGATAGACCCGTCATCTCCTCATTACTGACCATAGGCTCCCCTTGGACATATTTCCGTGCCATCTCTAACATTGGCGCATGTTCATAGCCTAAAAGTTGACCAAGGCTCATACCCAAGGCGGTAGCCTGTTCCTTGGCCTGAGATACAGTGACACCAAGTTCTTTAGCAGCAGCTATGGCTCTGGGGTCCAATAATTCCAGGTCTTTATCCATAGCGACTCTGAAGTCCTTGTCGACATCGGAACACACTATGAGCGGGGGGACCGATTGATTTTTCTGCTGTCCGAGCTGGGCAATTTGTTTCCCGCTTTTTGCACTTCTTCCCTTGTTCTGCTCAGACTGGGCACGTGCTAGCTTAGTAAGTTCACGACCATAGTCAGATGGCAGATTCATCGATATCTGGGATGGCTGCTCAAGGAAGGACTTTCTCCACTTTTTGGATTTTTCATCGTATACCGGCTTCTGCTCGGGCTTTTTTGGTGCAAAAAAAGCCTTATTGTAGGCAGCCACCTCCGCGGCGTTTTCCGCTACAGTCCTGTCATAAGGTCTAATGGGAAGATTCTTATGAGGTACTGTTGGGAGGGGCGACCTTTTACGTTTCGGTGATCGCTTACCCCTCATAGTACGAGCGGTGGGCGGAAACGGCTGACGCGGCGGCGGAGACGGCTGACGCGGCGGCGGAGACGGCTGCGCTGGAGACTGGTGAGGCGGTGAAGAGGACTGTTGCGCTGGAGAATGCTGAGGCGGTGAAGAGGACTGTTGCGCTGGAGACTGGTGAGGAGTCGATGGCCTTGGCTGCCAGTTCGGAAGCACGATGAATTCCTTTGGCCATAGAATGGTCGCTTTCTTGGCTTCTCCAAGTTCAAGCACCTCCCCATCTTCACCTGCAGGGTGTTGCAGCTTCAGCTCCTCATAATCTTTCATCACTTCATCCACCGCGACAACAGCGTAGCCATTTGGAACCGGAGAGAAATGGTAAGTTGGATTAGGTCCAATTGGTACGACATAGCCGACCGCCACCTTCACGGTTAAGTTAAAAACTTTCACATGCATCTCACAAGGTGTGCTCTCCGTGATATCATCCACTGGGTAGCGACGAAGTGGAGCCACTGCATCATCATTACCATCCTGGAGCTCCGTGGAAGCCACGCTGCTTTTCCGATTCGATGGGCCACCGGTACCATCGCATGCAGCTTCTACCATGTGCCGTTGAGATTGGCCGCTAGTACCCTGCTGGCTAAGCACGGCAATTTGTTCCTTCTGCCGCTTTAATTCTTCTTCTATATTAAGCAGCCGGTCTGCAGCAGCGCGTGCTTCCATTGCCTCCCTTTCCTTTCTCCTCTGATGGCTTCTATCAGGAAATTTCTTCCTGTGCTCGGGAATCGCAATTGTCTTGGGCTTGGAGCCAGGTACGCCTCGTAACCGTCCGTCGTGTTCCTTATTCCCAAGGGCGTGTGAGCTCGTCATCCTCTCTATCGGGAATGAACCGTCCCTCTTCAACATCCTTTACTGCTTTTCTAATTTCTTGGATGGGTAGTAGGGGATTATCTTTGTGTCTTCTGTTATATATGCACTTCCCTTCTGCGTCCAACGTGCCCCCATGCCCGTAAAACCAATTTCTTGCCCGTTCGATCCACTTGAGTGGCTCTGGAGTGATCCCATTAGCCAGCAGGTCCGCCTCAAGTTTCTCCCACTTAGGCATGCTACCAGCGTAGCCACCAGGCCCCATAGTATGGTGGTACATCTTTAGAGCAGCATTTGCCGCATTTTTTGCAGACTTTTCCAGAGCTTCCTCTGATTTCTTGTACGCCACAAATTCTTCCCAGTAGTCCTTTATCTTCTCATACCCTTTATTGAAGTCTGGAGTCTTATTTTTCTTGACAAACAGTTTGTTCAATCTTTTCTTCCAGTTCTTGAATAGCTCGGCCATCTTCTTAAGTGCCCAGTCCTTGACTTTTTGCTCCATGATTTTCCGGGCAATCTTTTCTGCCTCATCTGGATCCTCCTCATCTGAATCCACCTCTGGCGCCGGCAGGGTGAAATTAACCATGAGCTTTCTCCAAAGTCTTTCTTTGCCCTCATCGCTGACATATAGCTGTCCTTTCTCGTTTGGCCGATGCCATTCTCGAACGGTGATCGGGATGAAGTCCCTAACAAGAACTCCGCATTGCTTTACCATTTTATTTTTAACACCAGGGGGAGCAGTCGGTGTGCCGTCTTCAGCGACTCTTTCGATCGTGTACCTTTCTTGGTCGCCCAACTTTTTGGCTGGGCCTCGTTTTGTCCTTACAGAAGATTTGCTCGATCCGGAGGGCTAAAAGAAGAAAGAGCGTTAATATATGTATATAGACATCAGAGACTTAATTAATACAATCTTCGGCTTCATTAATATATGTATATGCACCTCGCCGGAGTTTAATGTTCCACCGGAGCCTTCGGCTTCTCCCTCGTCGGCTTCTCCCTCGCTGACTTCTCCCTCACCCCGGCCGTCGGGTTCTACCTCACCGGAGCCGTCTCTTCGGTTGAGAGACTCATCTCCCTCACCGGAGTTGTTCAAAAACTCCGTGGTGACATCGACAATATCTTCCGGCCCGCGGATTATATCCTGGAGGATATTTTCCTGATCTTCGTCTCGTTCCATAGTTTCTGCAAATTAAGACAAGCACAAATTAGGACAAGCACAAATTAGGACTAACAAAATTTTCCTATACAAAAAAATCCTAACACTAACAAAATTTTCCTATACAAAAAATCCTAACACTAACAAAATTTTCCTATACAAAAAATCCTAACACTAACCTAAAATGCTATTTCCTATACAATAAAATTCTAACACTAACCTAAAATGCTATTTCTACCAAAAAAATCCTAACACTAACATTTTCCTAAAATTTTTTTCCTAACACTAACATTTTCCTATACAAAATAAAAAAATCCTAACACTAACATTTCCTATACAAAAAAAATCCTAAAATCCTAAAATTCTAACAATTCTAGAAAAATAGGGATAACTAACATTTTAAATTACTAAGCTAACAAAATTGACATCAAGTCATTTGAAGTTCTAGAGCATCCAGGAAATTATTGGATTGGCCCGATGACGTCAAGATGACATCATCAATGGAGCTATGCTCCTGGCCGAACTCGAATTCGACGAATTCGAACGAATTGAGACAAATTGGAAGGTGCACGAGATAGAGCTAGTCTAGGCGAACCAAACGGTGGTGGCGCCGCTCCGGAAAGGTCGCCGGAGTAGCTCCGGCTACTCACAACCGCGGCGGCCGGAGTTGGCGTTCGGCGAACTTCAACCTCAGCGCAAATTGGACAAAGTGAAGTACATGAGGAGGAGCGTATGCTCACCACGAGCACGGCGGAGGCGAGTGCGGTGGATGGCGGAGCGTTGGCGGCGAGTCCCCCGACGTGCACGGGCGCGTGTGGAGGCCGGCGTACGTGCGGCCGGGCTCCTCTCCCTCTCTGCAGCACGGGCGGCGCGGCGTGGGCGTCGAGGGCACCGGCGTCGAGGGAGCGTCGAGGGGCGAGGTCGGGCAGCCTGACGGCGTAGTGTCGCTCCGCGTCGCCTCCGGTCTTCCTTCGTCAGTTTTGCGTGAATGAGGAAGAAGAAGGGGCCGGGGCAGAGTTATAGCAGGGGTCATTGGTCCCGGTTGCTGGCAAGAACCGGGACCAATGCCTCTTTGGTCCCGGTTCTTGCCAGCAACCGGGACCAATGAGTGGGCAGTTAATGCCAGATCAAGCGCGGGATCCACGGACTCATTGGTCCCGGTTCTTGGTAGAAACCGGGACCAAAGAGTCATTTTTCAAAATTATTTCGAACTTTTCAGTTCTGAAATTTTGTTCCCGCCTTTTTTTTTCTTATTTAGGTGTTTGGATATGAATTTCAAATGGTTTTGAATCTGAAAAGACTTTCAACATGAAAAGTTATTAAATTTGAATAAATAATCCAAAACCATTTTCTGTTTTCTAAAATAATTATTCTAACTATACAAACTATTAACCATTTTGCCATTTTCAATTAAAAATGCATTAACTTTATTGCATATTTTGAATTGACAAAACTTTCAACATGAAAAGTGTTTGAATTTGTATAAATAATCCAAAATCAATTTTACATTATTATTGTCATTTTCAATTTAATATGGATAAATTCATATCTTTAAATCCGTAAGTCGAAACTCGACTAATAATACGTATAAATCGATAAAAATTGATTAAGTAAGATTTATGATTAAGTAATAATAATTATTAATTCAGTTAATTCTATTTTTGGTTTTGTAAAATCCCATGGCAAGCAGAAGTAAATGCAGAACAATTTCAGAAAACCTATATTTGTAAGATGAATGTTTGGTGTTGTAAAATGCAGAAGAAAGCAGATAAAAATTATTAATTCATTTATCTTAATGCATTACATAAAAGGTTTAATACATTATTACACATGATACAACGTCTCACAAGCGCTTGAAAGAAACACACCCCTGATCCAACATCACCAACATTATTCTACATAAACGGACTTGCTGGCTCGAAGGCCGTAGGATTAGGGGGAACGGCGGGAGGAGCCAGCCCCGTGGGCGGCCGCCCGGTTCTCGCGCGCACGTTTGCGGCGGAGGGCAAGATCCATGGAGGATGAGTCTTTCAGCGCCCAATCCAGATCGGAAGCCTCCTTCGCCTTGAGCTGGTAGGAAGTCTTGGCTCGCTGGACAGGGTAGTCGCGGACAGACTGGAAGGAGGCTTCCATGGCCTCCTGTATCTGCAACCCACAACCTTCTTCCCCGTCGTCGCTCCAGTCGAAGTCGTCGTCCTCCTCCTCCTCCGCGGGAGGAGCGGCGGCGCCTGGTGGAGGTGCAGCGGCGCCAGGTGGAGGTGCGGCGGCACCTGGTGGAGCAGGAGGCCGGTAGCTGGGCATTCCTCTCCACGCCGGGCTCGTGGGCATACGGCGGGATAGACTCCCGCGGTTGCGCCCAAGCGCGCTCTGCCGAGCACGCTCGACCTCGTCCAGAAGGCGCTGCGGCGGGCGTGGCGGATCCATCTCGTGGAGACGATGCGTTCGTGGCTAGGAATGGTGGATTAGGGTTTACCCCGTCGGCGACAATATATAAAGACCTCCAGGGCAGCGCTGGGGGAGGACAGGTGCCCAGGAAAGCGCTGGGGGAGGACACGTGTCGTGACCGCAAAGCCCGTCTTTAGTCCCGGTTGGTGTTACCAACCGGGACTAAAGAAGCACACAGATCGTGTGTTTCTTTCAATCGCTTGTGAGCCGTTGGATCAGGGGTGTGTTTCTTTTGAGGGATTGTGAGCTGTTGGATCAGCAGTATCACGACCACTTCGTGAGCCACATGACCCGGTTGGTGTTACCAACCGGGACTAAAGAAGCACACGGATCGTGTGTTTCTTTCAAGCGCTTGTGAGACGTTGGATCAGGGGTGTGTTTCTTTTGAGGGATTGTGAGCTGTTGGATCAGCAGTATCACGACCACTTCGTGAGCCACATGACCCGGTTGGTGTTACCAACCGGGACTAAAGAAGCACACGTACCCTATATATAACCGCCCTCCTCAGACAAGTTACTCACTCACACAAAACATTCCAGCGTCACTCGGAGAGGCATCTTTGGGCAACCAGCGGCAAGACGTCTCTGATGACCTGCGACCGTTCCAAACGGTTGCAGATCATCAGAGATGTGTTGCCGGACGGTTGTAGATCATCAGAGACGTCTTGCCGCTGCTTGGATCGAAGTGGTGCTCAAACACAAAACATTCCAGCGTCACTCGGAGAGGCATCTTTGGGCAACCAGTGGCAAGACGTCTCTGATGACCTGCGACCGTTCCAAACGGTTGCAGATCATCAGAGACGTCTTGCCGGACGGTTGTAGATCATCAGAGACGTCTTACCGCTGCTTGGATCGAAGTGGCGCTCAAACTCACGAGCCACCGTCGGGCTGTATGCAGGGGGAACTGTGTTTGGACGGTCGAAGCTGAGGTTTGAGAGGTTCCCACGGGAGGTGTGGGAGCCGACAACCACCTACCACGCGTGTTTCACCACATAAAGGTTTAATACATTACTACACATCACATAAAGGTTTAATACATTACATTGATTTACATAAAAGCCATGAACCCTTCTTCGCGTATGTCCCTGGCCTATGATCGCTTCAGCCGTAACCATGGAGCATCTTCATTATTTAACGGGATGCTTGGGTCAGTTCTCACTGTGAAGGGCGGAATTTCATCAAACTTATCATAATCTGCTGACATGTCTGTCTTGTCCTCGACTCCCACGATGTTTCTTTTCCCTGAAAGAACTACGTGACGCTTTGGCTCATCGTATTCGTTTGCTTGTTTTTTCTTTTTTTCGGTATTCGTTTGCTTGTTTTTTCTTTTTTTCGGTCTGGAGGACATGTCCTTCACATAGAAAACCTGAGCCACATCATTGGCTAGGACGAATGGTTCGTTCTTGTAACAACCAAGATTCTTGAGATCCACTGTTGTCATCCCGTACAGCTGGTCTACCTTTATCCCTTCTCCATTCATGTTGACCCAACTGCACCGAAACAAAGGGACCTTAAAAGTAGGTCCATAGTCAAGTTCCCATATCTCCTCTATGCGACCATAGTATGTGTCCTTTTGCCCATCGTCGTTTGTTGCATCATAGCGGACACCACTGTTCTGGTTGGTGCTCTTTTTATCTTGGGCGATCGTGTAAAATGTATTCCCATTTATCTCGTACCCTTGGAAATTCAATACAGTCGAAGATGGTGACGCGGCCAACAAGTAGAGCTGATCTCCGACAGTGGTGTCATTCATGAGCTGTAATCGCAACCAACTGCCGAAGGTCTCCATGTGTTTTTCTTTAATCCAGGAGTCATCCTTCCCCGGGTTCTTGGAGCGTACATAATTCTTGTGTTCCTCGATATACGGAGCCACGAAGGTGGAACTTTGTAGAACTGTGTAGTGTGCTTGAGTTAAAGAATGCCCGTCCCTACATATCAGTGCTTTCTTTCCTAGCGTGCCTTTTCCACTCAGTCTCCCCTCATGCCGCGATTCAGGAACACCAATCGGCTTAAGGTCAGGAATAAAGTCAACACAGAACTCAATGACCTCTTCTGTTCCATAGCCCCTTGAGATGCTTCCTTCTGGCCTAGCACGGTTATGAACATATTTCTTCAAGACTCCCATGAACCTCTCGAAGGGGAACATATTGTGTAGAAATACAGGACCGAGAATGGCAATCTCGTCGACTAGGTGAACCAGGAGATGCGTCATAATATTGAAGAATGATGGGGGGAACACCAACTCGAAGCTGACAAGACATTGGACCACAGCCTTCTGTAAACTTGGTAGAGTTACTGGATCGATGACCTTCTGAGATATTGCATTGAGGAATGCACATAGCTTCACAATGGGTACTCGAACATTTTCCGGTAGAAGCCCCCTCAATGCAACCGGAAGCAACTGCGTCATAATCACGTGGCAATCATGAGACTTCAGGTTCTGGAATTTTTTCTTTGCCATATTTATTATTCCCTTTATATTTGACGAGAAGCCAGCCGGGACCTTGATACTGCTCAGGCATTCAAAAAAGATTTCCTTCTCTGCTTTGGTAAGAGCGTATCTGCTTAAGTATTTACGCCCTTTATCCGTCTGCTTGTTGTATGGGTCTTTCATACGTTGCTGGTCTGCCCGTGCTTCCGGTGTATCTTTTGTCTTCCCATACACGCCCAGGAAGCCTAGCAGGTTCACGCAAAGATTCTTCGTCACGTGCATCACGTCGATTGAAGACCGGACCTCTAGGACTTTCCAATAGGGTAGCTCCCAGAATATAGAGCACTTCTTCCATATGGGTACGTGGTTGTCAGCGTCATTCGGAACAGATAGACTGCCAGGACCCTTTCCAAAGATTACTTCTAAATCCTTGACCATGTCATATATAACATCACCATCAGGGAGGTTAGGCTTCTTCCGGCGATCTGCCTCACCGTTGAAATGCTTGCCGGGCTTTCTTACGGCATGACCGTTCGGAAGAAATCGACGATGCCCCAGGTACACATTCTTGTTTCCCAAATGTATACTTTCAGTCTTATCTAAACAGTGCGTGCATGCATTGTATCCCTTGTTTGACTGTCCTGAAATGTTACTAAGAGCAGGCCAATCATTGATGGTTACGAACAGCAACGCTCGTAGGTCAAATTCCTGTTGTTTGTGCTCATCCCACACACGTACACCTGGTTCGGACCACAACTGCAAAAGTTCATCAACTAATGGCCGTAGGTACACATCAATGTCGTTGCCGGGTTGCTTCGGGCCTTGGATGAGCACTGGCATCATAATGAACTTCCGCTTCATGCACAACCAAGGAGGAAGGTTGTAGATACATAGAGTCACGGGCCAAGTGCTATGACTGGAGCTCTGCTCCCCAAAAGGATTAAAGCCATCTGTACTTAGACCAAATCTTAAGTTCCTTGCGTCATCTGAAAATGTCGGGAACTCTCTGTCGATTTTTCTCCACTGGGACCCATCGGCGGGGTGTCTCAACTTCCCGTCTTTCTTACGCTCTTCTTTGTGCCATCGCAACAACCTGGCATGCTCTTTGTTTCTGAACAGACGTTTCAACCGTGGTATTATAGGAGCATACCACATCACCTTAGCAGGAACCCTCTTCCGGGGGGGCTCGTCATCGCCCTCAACATCACCAGGGTCATCTTGTCTTATCTTGTACCGCAGTGCATTGCATACCGGGCATTTATCCATGTTCTCGTACTCACCGCGGTACAGGATGCAGTCATTAATGCATGCATGTATCTTCTGCACATCTAATCCTAGAGGGCAGATAGCCTTCTTTGCTTCGTATGTAGTCTCGGGCAATTCGTTATCCTTTGGAAGCTTCGGCTTCATTATTTTCAGTAACTTCTCAAATCCCTTGTCAGAACAACCAGTCTCTGCCTTCCATTTCAGCAGTTCCAGTGTGGTACCGAGCTTTGTGCTGCCATCTTCGCAGTTTGGGTACAGCAACTTTTTGTGATCCTCAAGCATGGCCTCCAACTTTAGCTTCTCCTTTTCTGTATCGCATTCTCGCTTTGCATCAGAAATGACCCCACCAAGACCATCAGCGGGCTCATCTGATGCCCGATGTTCACCTCTTTCTTCTTCAACGTCTTCCATAACAGTATCACCGCATTCCTCAGGGAACATAGGATAGTTGTCATCATCCTCCTCTTCTTCATTGTCTTCCATCGTAACCCCTCTTTCTCCGTGCTTGGTCCAACAATTATAGCTGGGCATGAAACCTTTCCGAATCACGTGGTCTTGAATGGTTCTCGGGTCAGAGTACTCCCTGACGTTCCGACACTTCTCACATGGACAAGGCATAAAATTATTCACTTTGTTTGCCTCAGCCACATCGAGAAATTTATGCAGGCCTGCAATAAACTCGGAACTGCGTCGTTCGCCGTACATCCATCGCATCCGTGCATCCATCTGCATCATATATATAATTAAGTTTATCAAATACCATTACAATAACATCTTGAATAGTGAAATGACCACCGTACATCGACACGTGCAATATTTCTGTATCAATTACAGACGAAAAGGATAAAGTTGCTAACCTCGGTGCGGGTCGGGCATTTCATCGAACACATCTTGTGCGTGGCAAAGAGAAAAAAAACTAGCACCCCCACTTCCCACCAATCCAGGAAAAAAAAACAGAGGAGAGAGGGGGGTGGGGGCAACAATATATAGGCAGGGGAGGGGTATTGGTCCCGGTTCTTGGCACGAACCGGGACCAAAGCTCCGCGGCATGCCACGTGGTCCGGCTCTGGAGCTTTGGTCCCGGTTCTTGGCATGAACCGGGACCAATGCCCCCAACCGAACCGGGACCAATGCCCCACGGGGCCCTGGCAGCTCGAACCGGGACCAGTGCCAGGCACTGGTCCCGGTTTTTGCCTGAACCGGGGCTAATGGCAAAACAGTACTCCGGACCAAAAGTCCTTTTTCTACTAGTGTAATTTGTTGCTATTTTGCAAACTTGTGTCACAAGAAGGTAAAAAATATAGCCAAAATCCGGAGCATGGGAAAACATGCGCCGGGCCGTTGGGGCACCCCAACCCCAAACGGACAGAGGCCCAAAATGTGTACGTTTGCGCCAGCCCGTTGGAGATGTCCTCACAGGTGCCTTCCCAACCTTGGGGTGTTGGGGTCTATGGGGACTAAATTGTTACTTCAAGCCAAGTTTATGGATAAGTTAGTCGCACCTTCGTAGCTGATGTATCGAATTGTCCTCATAAGCCCTATGCAATTATCTCCATACTTATAGATAAAGGAATATTTAAAAGAATGAAAATGTCCGTGGGTTGCAAATTATTTCCCCATGTGAACTTGATGATTACATGAGTAAGATCAGCATCAGAAAGGACAGGGACAGCATCATCTTTCCCCATCTGCAGCTGGAAAGATGTCTTTCAGAATTCAGAGATGAGCAAGTATTACCTGGCTTGCATTTTCAGGCTTTTGGTAAGCCGCAACGTTCGCTGCTCAACTGATCGCGGTCGGTAGGGTGATCGCCGAGAGAAATGGTGAACAAGGACAAGCTATGTCCAATTGTACATCAAAATTCACACATGGTATCCAAATTCTTATCCGCATCCAAACGCATCAGTCGAGCAGCACCGTGTCGGTGGAGATGAAGCTGTGGATGACCATGTCCTTGACGTCGCCCTTGAGCACGCAGTACCTCCGCAGCACGGCCTCCCGCCGGAACCCGGCCTTCTCCAGCACGCGTTGCGACGCCACGTTGGGCACGTCCACCAGCGCCTCCACGCGCAGCAGCCCCTCCACCTCGCCGAACACCTCCGCCACGGCCCGCCGCACGGCCGCCGTGGCCACGCCCTTGCCCCAGCACGCGCGCGCCAGCACGTACCCGAGCTCCGCGCGACAGCCGTCCTCTGTGGGCGACACGGAGATCGCGCCGACGGGGCGGTCGTCGCCGTCGAGGCAGATGGCGCGGAACCAGGGGTGCGGGAGCACGGTGTCCCGGATGAAGGCCAGCAGGGGCTCCGTGGAGGTGGAGGTGTAAGGCTCCCAGCGGCACGGGGCGGCCACCTGCGGGTCCGACGCCCACACCATCATGGCGTCCACGTCGGCGAGGGTGAACCGGCGGAGGGTCACCTCCACCGCCGGCTTCTTCGCGGGCGGCTGCGCTCCTTGGCCGGTTGCCTGCTCCATTTCTCTGTGTGCTGCTGCTGAATTGGGGGTCCCGGAGCTGCGCAGCTAGTAGGCCATGTTTATAGGCTGATCTAATTAGGCAGAGCCTGCTGTGTTTGACCACATCAGACACCGATTGTGGCTTTGGGATCTTGATCGCCAAGTTTGCTGTGAGCTGAAAGAAAAGGACAAGCGGATGATGGCGAGAAGGGAAGCTGATGATGGTGTGTGGGCAACTGTAGGGTGCGTCAAAGTCAAATAGTCAACCTGACCATGACGGTTGTGAAAGAAAGCAACTTTGCAACTAGAGCATTAGGGCCTGGCCGAGCAGCATGCAGTTCGGCCCATCTTGTTATCATGTGGCCCCGAATTTTCAGCTCGGATGGCTGTACAAATTGTGAATTAATAAAATTTGGTACCCCGCATTCTTGATACAGTCAAAATTGAAAAGTTTGACTAAATATATATAAATTTTTGCTAACGTCTATAATACCAAATGCATATTGGATGAAAGTGTATTTTCTAACGATTCTAATAATATTTAGTTTACATTGTAGATATTTGATATTTTTTTCTTATAGGTTTGGTCAAACTTTACAAAGTTTAACTTTGACTAAACTCGATTGCAGAATAATTATTGACAGGGGAGTAATGAAAAAAAAAGCCGACCTTCTTAATCGCCCCGCTCGTACTTTTCTATTTTGCAAAGTGTCGACTTCTCCTTCCTCTTGTTATAGGTCTCCGTGTATTCGACAGGTACCACAACGAGACATTTTTTTTGTAGGATTCCATTTCCACGGGACATGCGCATCTTTTTTCGAGATTTGAATCTTCAATGAAATACATTTTAAACTGTACATTTGAATGACGAGCGCTTTTCATTGGTGCTCTCCTCATATTCGAGATCTTTAAAATTAGATCTAATGTTGATAAGTTTTGACAGACATTTTTGTACTTTCAAAAAAATGTATACTTGTACTTTGGGTTTCACTGTTCTTATACTTCGGAATTTCAAGTATTTTCGTACTTCACGCAGAATTTGAATGATTTTTTTTCCTTTAGTTAGTGTACTTTTGTACTTCCGGTTTTAGTGTATATATATTTCGGGGGTTTTGTAGTACAGCTTTTTGTTTACTTGCACTTCGAGAAATTTATTATGTAACCGGAGAATGAGGATCATGGACGATTGCATGACACCATATAGGGGGTGTTTGGTGGATTGCAATCTCCAAACCTAGATAAACACTGCGCGGGCAGAGAGTTCGTCGACCATGAGTTGATCGCTTTCGGGCAATGCGAAGGTCGATCTGATTGCTACGCCGGCGCGGCGGCTCCGGAGCGGATGGTGTGTGTTGTGCCGTTTGTTCAACTTGTGTCGTGTGGGTGGCAGGTCGCTTCGTCTGTGTGATTCTTTTGTACAGTTTGTATGATTTTTAGACCCGGTTTTCCTTATAAACTGGGTCAATTCTATTCTATCTATTCGAGCGGTGGATATCGACCATCTTGAGCTAAAAAAAATCTCCAAACCAAGCCTGATGGATGCAAAAGTCTGGTGATTGGATGCGTACACATGAGGTATTGGCCAGGTCAGTGCGCTCGTTAAAACATCTCCGACGCAGACCCACTGAAAACGTTTAGATTGGCCGTTTTCGTGGAGCCAGACCTGGTGGAGCGCTACGAGCGCACCTGTTCATCTCCAGTGATGCGCCCTTGTAGGTGAGCATGCACGAGATTTTTTGTGCTTACCTCCTTAATCTAACTAGATAACTTAGCGCGGCAATGCCGCGCGTGTTTGGCGATTTCTAATTTGGAAATATCTATATTTAAAAGCTTTTCGAGTTGAAAATTGTTGGAGTTCATAAAGTTTGTGTTTAAAAAATGTTGTGAATTTAAAAATTGTTCGTATTGAAATGTATTCAAATTTGGACTATTTTAATGTTTACGTATTGTTTGGGGCTAGAAGGCATTTAAAATTGTAAGATGTGTAAACCTGAAATTTGAGTTGAAATGCTCGAATAGATTTTTAAAATTGCACAAATTAGAAGTCATTCAAATTTGGATTCTTTTGGTGTTCACAAAATGGGCAGGTCTGAAAGTCATTCTAAATTTTTTGAGTTATGAAAAATTGGAATTTGTGTTGGAATGCTCAAGTATAGTTGTATTTTTTTTCATAAAATTACCCAAATATTGGCTAATTTGGACTATTCAAACATGTTTGTTTTTTTTGCCAAAGGCTGTTATTTTTTTTTTGCATTTTGATATATTCTTGATATTTTCTCGGTGGTTATTTGTGGAAAATTTTCCATTCTATTTTTTTTAAAAACTACCAAGTGGGGTCCACCATCATTTTTTTTTGTCAGATTCATAAAAACCGTGGTTTGAAGAATTCAAATTTGAAGATGCCCACATTTAAAAGTTGTTCGGTTTGAGATCTATTGAAATTCAAAGAAAGCTGATATTTGTAAGTCCTTCAAATTTTGGAAATTGGCAAAATTGGGAAGTTATTAATGCTCACATTTCGTAGGCATTAAATTTTTAAAGTATCCAAATTTAGAATTTGATCATATGCCGTAAATAGGCAGTGACTCTTTTTTTTTGTCCATGCTGATGTATTTGGTATATTTTTCCTGTACGTGTGGTAAAATTTAAATTTGAAAAAATCTAGATTTTAGAATTGCACAGATTTGGGAATTATTGAAATGCAAAGAAAGCTTATGGTTTAAGATTGCGAAAATTGTTCAAGAAGGGAAGCTTTTTACATTTGAATTGTTTGAACGTTTGCAAAAATGGTCGGATTTGAAGGGTATTTGGAAATTTTAAATTTTCAAATTTGAATTTTGATCGTATACCGTAAATAGTTAGCATTTTTTTGTGTGGTCATTTTGACATATTTTTTAGGTTTTTCTGCTGGATATATTTGAAGTTATTGATTTTGCAATTTTTAGCATTTTTCTGGGCAAAAAAAACTCGAAAAAAGGAAGGAAATTGACACCCGGGTCCACTGACGTCACAGCGGCCGGGTCCGCCGCGGCGGCGTCGACCACGGCGGCACGTCCGTGCGAGGCAAGACGCGGGAGTGGGCGCGGTGCACGCGCCTCGACGCAGGGAACCCGAAAGTGGCGGCGCCGCCTCGCCTAGGTCGCCGGAGCGTAGCCGGCGGCGGCTGGACGCGGCGGCGGCCCGCGGGCGCGGCGGCGGCGATTACGGCGACGGCAAGGCGTCCCGGCACGGGATCTGCGGCGAGGAGGTGGAGCAAGCGACGGCGAAGCTCGCCGTGCCCGTCGATTCGAGGGAGGAGGGCCGTGGTGGCGGCGGAGCGCGTCGGCGGCGACGGAGGCGCTGCGGTCGCGCGAGAGAGAGGAAGGGAGCGTGCTGCGCTGGTTTTTTACACGGACACCCCTGACGTTTCCAGAATTTGCAAATCGGTCCTTTGCGGGTGGTTTTTTGCAAAATGGCGGGCTGGAGCGCGACGTGTCACGACGCGATTGGAAGAAACTCCCCTGCTACTGTAACTCGCAGTTTGCACGATTTTTAGCGCGATCTGGACCGTTGGTTGCTCGATCGGACGGTGCGTGTAATTGGGACGACGTGGACGTCAGATTTGGGTGCGAAACGCACCAACTTTTATATATAGGGGAGGTTCACCTACTCCCTTCTCATTAATACAACCGTGTTTCGATTCAAAGTAAACTCCACATGAAAAAGATGCGCATCGACAATGCAATTTCATTGCGACAATCGTTTCCAAGTTTCCCTAACTACAAATCTTAAATTTTCGGTTCAAACTCAGAGCATTTTAAAACATATTTTTTTAAATTAATCGCACACGGTCGATGGATTGAAATTTCCTGTGAGGATTATATTCATCTCGTCTTTTCACACAACTCTTGTGCTATAAGTTTTCTTTTGGGGCTCGTAAACGAATCTATACTTCTTATAAAGCAAAACCCTACTAACTTGTATTAATTATTTTTTGTCTCAACATGCAAGCTATCCACATCATCCATTGTCTTAACCAATCAATTGTCCATGTCATTTTCACTAATACTTATTAATCACACATCATCTATTTCTTAAGATACATCATCCACTATTTGAGCCATTATTTATCCATGTCATCAAATATTTATTAAAGATTTTCTATCCATCCATGAAAAATATTCGTATTATAAATTATTTTATTAAACAGTACCTCATCAATTTTAGTTGTTAAATATACAAATATTCTATATTGATTAAATCTAGACTCTCGATTATGGTGCCCAATCGATTCATGAATCTTTTCGAGAAATTTTCCTGTTGCATGTGTGATGCATCCAAAATGCATCTACTTTTCCAAGCACTTTGCCTCATAATTTGCTCCGGAATCTTCCCATATTTGAATAAAACTGCTGAATCTGACGCTGTTTTTAGCAAAGTCTCTTTTCTGGCTATTTCTGCAGGAAATAAAATCGGGGAAATTACCACGTCAATTTTTATGGAAAAGAAGGACAATGGACGAAAGATGGACACGAGGAAGCGCTCGAGGGCCGAATGGGTGGGTCCCACGCGGCCCCTGTACCTGGCCGCGTGGGCCCAGCCCAAATGGGCCTCGGGCGCCGCCTCGCCTTTGGTCTTCGACGCATCCCCTCATATATACGAAAAAGTGCTTGCCCTAGGAGGAGAGGAGCTTTCGCGAAACAGAACGCCGCCACCATCACGATCTTCGTTTCGGGGACCGATTGATCCAGGATTTCTCCTCCGGTGGAGGGATCCGGAGACCGTCTTCACCGCCATCTTCACCGTCTTCATCTCCATCGACCATGAGCTCCCTCTCCATCACCATGTGTGAGTAGTCCGCTGTAGGCATGTGAGGTGGATGGGGATTGGATGAGATTGATCATGTAATGCTACCCGTTGTTCGGGATTTTAGGGTTTTATCTTGAAGATACTTTTGTATTGTGTTGATGCACTCTTGCTATGTTTAATGCTTGCTACTAGGGCCCGAGTGGCATGATTTCAGTACTGAACTTATATTGCCCCATCATATATTTGAGTTTGGTATTTATCTGCAAAGTGTATCACCTGATATTATGTTGAACCTACGAACCCTAAACGTGACATATAGGGAAAACAAGGGGGAGATGTTCTAGTTTGAGGATTCTATGTGTTCATGAAGTGTTAATGCGTTGTTCCGGTCTATTCGAAAGGGTAGACCTTAATTACCTGTAGTTCCAAGTTGGCCCCGGTGAAATGGGCAGGTTGGACAATAGATGTTGTGCAAATTCTCTTGGTTAGTACGCACAACTAAATATGGAACACATACCTACATATATCGGAGTTAGAGATAGGTCCCATTGTTATTTGTTTCTTATTATATGATCAATCTCATTCTTGCAACACCTCGCTATCACCTCATGCCTACGTTTTGAATCTCTCTGTTACACTTTCACTTTTCCGGTGAAAACTGGGAAACACTTGTTCACTGCTACTGTTCTGCTTGTTACTTGAATCATACTACTGCCATCACTATTACTGCTGCAAGTTATTGATATACAGGTGTGGTTGAGAGTGACGCCTCAATTGCCAAGGTCTTATTGATATTCTTGTGTTCCCATCGAGTCGAACTATAAATTTGGGTAATACTTTCCAACGAAGACCTCAGCGATCCCCTATACTTGTGGGTATCAATGTGTCATATGTCATTTCGTTTATATTACATTTTTTATAAAAAGTTCCCGCTTGAAAGAACGAGGATGTCGCCTAGAGGGGGGGGGGGGAATAGGCGTTTTAAAATAATTACGGTTTAGGCTTAAATAAATGCGGAATAAAACTAGCGTTTAATTTATCAAGCACAAAACCTAAACGAGCTAGGTTCACCTATGTGCACCAACAACTTATGCTAAGCAAGATTAACAACTATGTGATAGCAATATAGATAACTTCAAGCTCGATGGCTATCACAAAGGTAAATGCATAAGTAAAGGTTTGGGTATAGAAGTAACCGCAAAGTGGACACGAGGAGATGTTTCCCGTAGTTCCTTCCCAATGGAAGTACGTCTACGTTGGAAGGGTGTGGAGCCTCCTAGGCACTCCAATAGCACTGATGTGCTCACCCTATTCTCCATGAGCTTCACCCGTGAGGGATTGGCTCGTTCCACTATGAGGTCGACTTGAAGGCGTTGACCAAACCGATACACAAAGGTCGAGGAACTCCACAATGAGTTGGAGCCTCCCAACAATGCCTCGGACTTCCTCCGAGACTCACAAAGGCACCTAGGGTTACAAGCAACCCAAGATGCAACGAGAACCACAAAGAGTAATGAGCTTCTCAAACTTCACTTCCACGTATCACCGTGGAGAACTCAAACCGATGCACCTAATGCAATGGCAAGAACACACAAAGTGCTCAAAGCAATTCACTCTCAAATCCCACCAAAGCAACTAATGCTATGGAGGAAGATGAGAGGAAGAGCAAGGAAGCAACAAATGAATCCCAAGATCTAGATCCAATATGCTCCCCTCACTTAGAGGAGAGATTGATTGGTGCAGTGGTGAATCTAGATCTCCTCTCTTGTTTCCCTCAAGAATGAGCAAGAATCATTGGAGGGATTGAGAGAAAGCAAGCTTTTGGAGAACAACAATGGAGAGCAAGACTTGCAAGAATGGTTGGGGAACCATTGGGGAAGAAGACCCCTTAAAAAGGTTCCCCACGAATCCAACCGTTGGGCAACAGAAACCCGTGCCAGCGGTAGTACCGCTGGGAAAGGCGGTACTACCGCTGGGGTCCTTCATCGCAGCCTCTGGCCAGTCAACGATTGGCCTTCAGCTTCTCCGAACCCACGCCCCCGGTACCGGTTGGTACCGCCGGCGGTACCGCTGGCGGTACCGGAAGAAAGCTCCGAACGACAAAAACGGCGGTACCCGCGGCGGTACTACCGCTTAACCCAGCGGTAGTACCGCCGACAGGTAAAACAGCAGAAAAGGCAAACACCAAAACGGCAATATCTTTTGCATGGAAGCTCCAAATTAGGTGAAACCAATTTTGAATGAAAGGTAACGACAAGGAGAAGGCCTACAAAAAGTGGAAGGTGTGGACCTTATCTCGAGGAGGACCGGTAATATTTCCAACACCGAGAACGCAACAAGTTTTCAAACCAAAAACCGTTTTCGAAGAACTTGGTCTTGTCATGACGAACACGACAAGCACCAAAACCTCACAAAGATAAAAGCCAATAAGAACCAAGAAAGATGATGCCAAGAATGGAAAGGTTTGAGCTCTCTCCGAACGATACGATCAAGTTACTCATTCGAGAGCCCCTCTTGAAAGTGTGGCATCTATCCTATAATCCGGTCTCTCACTAACACCATGAGACCGGTAAAATAGAAACCCTATCAAGGTCATACCTTTGCCTTGCGCAATCCACTTGAGCTAGATGATGACGATCTTGATCACCTCAAGTTGGATCACCTTTCTTGATTGCGCTCCGCTTGATGAAGATTTGTGAAATGCTCCCCCATACACAATATGGGAGAGCCACTTTTAGGCACATCTTCATTTGACCATTATCTTGATGTCGACCACCGCTTGACGTCATCCATCATGGGCTATATGGAACCTTCCTTTTGATGCACGCCCATGGAAAGATACCTAACCCCACAAAGATACTCCACACACATATATATGGGTTAGTTCACAAAGCTATATAGACAATTGCTTACCATACCATTGGATCACAAGATCCCACATGGTACAACATGTAGCTTTGTGTGTTGATCACTTGATCCATCCTTTGCACTTAGCCTTGATCAACTTGTATCTTTCCTTCTCTCTTCACAAAGATGATGTCTTGAAGGTGAACATGAATATCCATGCCAATCATATTCTTCAAGACATGCTCGTAATATGCTCAACTCTACACATGACCATTCTTCATATAAACTCTTTAATAGGATCTTGGTCATCTTATAATCTTCTAGAGTCCAACACATGAATTCCAACATTTTCCTATGGACAAGATCTAAGGATATATCAATGCAAACATTAGTCCATAAGGATTGTCATTAATTACCAAAACCACGCATGGGGCAACACATGCACTTTCACCGCTGCAACGCGCGGGGTATCTTTCTAGTATTGGTGATAGTCCTTAATCTTGAAGGTCTTATGCGAGTGTGTACATGCCACCTCCGTGAACTATCTCTTCTCTTTTTCTCTATACTCTCTCTGTTGGTCATAATTTTTATGTCAATGCATCGTTTTATCATGAGGTAAACATGAAAAATATGTGCATCGACGATGTAGTTCCATCCCGGTAATCAATTCAGGGTTTCGTGAACTATGTCTCCTCGGCTTCATGTTCATGTTCGGACCTTTTTAGATCAATATCGTCAAGCTGATTGTACACGGTCTACCTATTGAAATACCCTTTGAGGATTAGATTCATCTCGTTGTTTTCACACAACGTGTTATAAGTTTTATTTCTTTGGACTCTTGTAAATGAATAGATCCGAGTTCTTAATATCGCAAGTGTGGTAGTATAAAAGATAAGTTACCATTTTGAGAAGAGATGAGAGTAGAATCAGTAACAGAGATAACCAAACACACAAACATTATATCATTGGATCTCATTCATGCAACGAAATCCAGGCTTCCGTATTTTTCGAAAAGGAGGTCATGCCCCAGCCTCTGCATCGATTGATGCATGCAGCTTTTATTAAATTTATTGGAGTTCGAGTCTTACAAGTGATTACATCATGGGTCACATAGCGTCGATACATGAATCAGCCATCTAAATAGAAATGATAACATAGAATGACTAATCATCAACAGTAAGATCAAACGTCAGCTGTATACCAACGAAAGGAGCCGGCTGCGACAGCGGCCCGCGACTAGACAACATGAAAGAGAGAGCGTTTTTTCTCTACCAGGTATAGAAAATGTCAAGCTTTGCCCTCGGTCTAGAGTAAAACAAACCCGCAACCAAACAAAAGGAGGGACATGTGGTTCCCTTCCATACCGACCCATTCTCGACAGTGTCCAAACCGGCCGGCCGTCGTACCTGCTCTCTTTTGTTTTGTTGGCTGTAATTTAGAATGGTGGGCTGTATATAGTGGCTGAAAGTGTTTGTGGAAGGGCCATAGGCAAAATTATAGCCTGCGGACACGTGACAACCTGTGCACAAAAGTGACGATTTTTTTTTTGAACAAAAAAAAGTGACGATATGAAGTAACTTCACGGGCACACGTAGAACGATATAAATACTCGCTCTTGCACGCCTCCGCACAAATCGCATTATTGCCGTCGTCGTGCTCACGTACCCGCTCCACGGCCACAGCAAGTCACAGGTCAAGAGAAGAGGGCCATGTCTCCGCGGCCGCACTTCCTCGTGCTCACCTACCCGCTCCAGGGCCACATTGCGCCGGCGCTCCGCCTCGCCAGGCGCCTGCTCGCCGCCGCCCCCGACGCGCTCGTCACCTTCTCCACCACCGAAGCCGCCCACCGCCGCATGTTCCCGACCGAGCGGGACGACGATGACGACGACGGCCGCCTCGAGCTCCTCCCGTTCTCTGACGGCACCGAGACCGGGTACGTGTTGAGCACCGACCCCGCCGCGTTCAACGATTACATGGCATCCTTCCACGCTGCGGGCGCGCGCAGCACCGGGGAGCTCGTGGACGCGCTCGCCGCGCGCGGCCGCGCCGTCACCCGCGTCGTCTACACGCTCTCCCTCCCGTGGGCCGCCGACGTCGCGCGCGAGAGGGGCGTGCCGTCCGCGCTCTACTGGATCCAGCCGGCCGCCGTGTTCGCCATCTACTACCACTACTTCCACGGCCACGCCGGCATCGTGGCCGGCCACCGCCACGACCCGTCGTTCGTCGTCCGGTTCCCGGACTCCCGCCGCTGGCCGTCCGGGACCTCCCGTCCTTCATCACCCAGTCCACCGACCCCTCCGACTTCTTCCACAGCATCTACACCACCATCCGCGACCTGTTCGACACCCTCGACAGGGAAACCCCAAAAGCAACAGTGGTGATCAATACGTCCCACGAACTCGAGGCGGGCACGCTCGCTGCTATGGAAGCGTACAACATGCTCCCGATCGGCCCGGTGCTCCCCGCTGGCGACGAGGCCGGCCTTTTCAAGCTGGACGACGCCAAGTACATGGAGTGGCTCGACGCCAAGCCGGCCAATTCTGTGGTGTACGTCTCGTTCGGGAGCCTGGCAAGGATAGCGAGGCAGCAGCTCGACGAGCTGCTACTGGGCCTCGAGGAGAGCGGGAGGCCGTACCTCTGCATCGTCCGGAAGGACAACAAGGCGGACATGGCGGAGGCGGAGATGGACACGCGGATCAAGAACGGCATGGTCGTGGAGTGGTGCGACCAGGTGCGGGTACTCTCGCACGAGGCGGTGGGTTGCTTCCTGACGCACTCCGGCTGGAACTCGGTGCTGGAGAGCGTGTCGTGCGGCGTGCCAATGGTGTGCGTGCCCCAGATGTCAGACCAACGGATGAATGCGTGGCTCGTCGAGTGCGAGTGGCGTGTCGGAACGCGCACGGAGGTGGAACCCGACGGCGTGCTCGGCGCGGCGGAGGTGAGGCGGCGAGTAGAGGAGGTGATGCAAGGGGACGCGCGGTGTGTGGCGGAGGAGTGGAAGCGAGCGGTCGTGGAGGCTGTGGGGAAAGGTGGCACGTCAGATTATAATCTGATGGCATTCGTGGAAGGCTTTGGTTAGTGGTGATGTGTATTAGCTGGTTAAATTAGCTCGTGTATGAGTGTATGACTTCATGAGATTGTTCGAGAAATGGCTACCCTAGTCCCTAGGCATAAAACTAGGACTGGGACAATCAGCCCAACCTCTTACATAGGGAGTAGTTCGATCCGATTTAATATCGTGATCCTGAGTTCAAATAGAAAAGTAAAGATGCATTTACAATCTAATGGAATCATTGGTTTCTTTGTCCATATCCACAATAATCACATCGTCAAATTAACTGAAGTTGCACATGAGCTATGTTGTATACATCACACATGCTACCCAAATTCCTGTCCGCATCGATAACGCATCAGTCGAGCAGCAGCGTGTCGGTGGAGATGAAGCTGTGGATGACTATGTCCTTGACGTCGCCCTTGAGCACGCAGTAGCTCCGCAGCACGGCCTCCCGCCGGAACCCGGCCTTCTCCAGCACCCGCTGCGACGCCACGTTGGGCACGTCCACCAGCGCCTCCACGCGCAGCAGCCCCTCCACCTCGCCGAACACCTCCGCCACCGCGCGCCGCACGGCCGCCGTGGCCACGCCCTTCCCCCAGTGCGCGCGCGCCAGCACGTACCCGAGCTCCGCGCGGCAGCCGTCCTCCGTCGGCGACACGGAGATCGCGCCGACGGGGCGGTCGTCGCCGGCGAGGCAGATGGCGCGGAACCAGGGGTGCGGGAGCACGGTTTCCCGGATGAAGGCCAGCAGGGGCTCCGTGGAGGTGTAGGGCTCCCAGCGGCACGGGGCGGCCACCTCCGGGTCCGACGCCCACACCATCATGGCGTCCACGTCGGCGAGGGTGAACCGGCGGAGGGTCACCTCCACCGCCGGCTTCTTCGCGGGAGGCTGTGCTCCTTGGCCGGTTGCCTGCTCCATTTCTCCCAGTGTGCTGCTGCTGCTGCTGCTGCTGCTGAGTTTTGGTCTCGGAGGGGCACAGCACTGTCCCGTGTTTATAGGCTGATCCAGTCAGGCAGAGCCTGCTGTGTTTGACCACATCAGACACCGATTGTGGCTTTGGGGATCTTGATCGCCAAGTTTGCTGTGAGCTGATAGAAGATGACAAGCGGATGATGGCGAGAAGGGAAGCCGGGAGGAAGAAGGTGTCTGGGCAACTGTAGGATACGTCAAGTCAAATAGTCAACCTGACCATGACGGTTGTCAAAGAAAGCAACTTTGCAACTAATATAATCGAGCATTAGGGCCTGGCCCAGCAGCATGCAGTTCGGCCCATCTTGTTATCATATGGCCCAGAATTTTCAGCTCGGATGCCTGTACAAATTGTGAATTAATTTTTTTTTTTGAAACTCACATACTATTACTACTAGCAAAATGCCCGTGCGTTGCAACGGGAACACATCAAACTCACATGTTCACCATGCAGCCCCACAATGCCAACTGCTTGAGAAACAAAAAATGCTATTAATAACGAATAAGAATTAGATACATGAAATTCGTAGTCATGTTGCCATCTAATTTTGAAGGAAGCAATTTTAGTTTTCTTTGTCTTTTACGAAGCATCACAACATACTGTTTTCTGGAAATGGGTCAGAACCAAAATAACCACCAGCTACATCCAGCATTGATTAGTATGGCAATCACACTACATTTCTTTGGAAAATAAAAGAAGAACAAAGTAAGTCAAGCAAATAAACAACAAGTAGGGTATAATTAGAAGAAAAAAAGGGAGACCAATAACTGATAATCGAAGCTACCTCATGTTTCCTAACACAAGTAACCTGCACTGACTACCAATGACAGCCATTGTTTCTTAAAAATAATTTTAATATTATATCATATGAGTAGGTCACAAGGCAGGCATGTGACTGAAGAAAAACAAAGTAACAATTCTACAGGGAGCATGTTATGTACACAATGGATACCACAAACAATCATTCTACAAATATGGATACCACAAACAATCATTCTACAAACGGGTCTACATTACTATACATGCCAGTAGCTATGTGTACATGTGTTAGATTTCCCATCTAACCTAGCATTAGGAAATTGATTAGGTATGTTCTTTTTAGTGCAGTATTCAGGACAAAAACCAAATCCATGTACTGATTCAGCTGACAAATAAACTCAAATATATATAATTTGTGGAGATAAGCGTAGCCTGTACATGAAAAGAGCTTTGATGTTGTTGTCGACATTCAGAAAACTTAAATATCAGTGGTGGTACCATGTTAAATCTAGTGTTTTCTCCCCCCTAGGATATGTCTGAACATATTGTTTCTTTCTCAAAGAAAAACACACGGGAAGAGGAAACCCCTATTTTTCTAAAAAAAAACACACGGGAAGAGCAACCGGTTAATTTCATGGATATAGCCACCTTTCTAGGTGTGCTGAATATACAAGTCAGTTCATATGGGTAGTACGACACAATTCTCCATTCATACAACGTAACAAGAAAATATCAGGTCAGGAGTGGTGAAACGAAGCTCGCCCAGTTTTCACATTGCCATTTTGAACCATCTCTGTATACTTTTGGTGTCACATATACACAACCACAATGTTCAAGCACATCAGGTAACATAAGGCTACATAAGTAAAATATACACACAAGTACAATACAAACATCAAGTAAACGGATCTAAATGACATCCCATAGGAAGGGGACTCACTTAAGCATCTTCTGTCTTCCACAAAGGTGAACTTCAAGTAGCCAAGTAGGGGATACATCTGCATATCTCATAACTCACAGGTGCCCCAGCACAGGCCATGGGGTCACTCCATTCGGAGGAAGCAAGGGCTTTATCATTGGAGCTCGCTGTAACATCCGTTGGGCCTTGAATGAGATGCCTTCTGCAAAGACTGATGATAATATTAATACTCAGAGCCCAACAAAAAAACATTAATACTCAGAGAAGAAGAAGACGGCAATGTAATTTGCCAAAATTCACACACGGATAAGCAATGACGAGGTATCCGGTAGTATTAGGAGCAACATCAATACTGTTAAGTGTTTAAGCCCAATCCAACCAGTTCAACAATCCGCCACAATTCACATAGCATCACATATTAACTGTTGTGGTGTTCAAATACTGCTGCCATTCATTTGCTGACCGAATACAACATGGCACCAGAAGCAGCCACATTTCTAATCCTTTCTGTGAATGTATTGCTACTTCAGCTAAAACAACACGAGGAGCTTCCTACAGTTTATCCTTAACGTGGCAATATTCTTACATCATATTATCATGTAAGTATGTGTTTCTACAGAATGAATCAATGAAAGCGCCTAGGCTCTCGACCTCTCGCCGAGCTGCTTGTCTCCACCTCGGCAGTACCAAATCCTAACAGTGATGCACGAAGCAATGTCTCAGCAACACAAGACCGGCAAGCGAGACGCCTACACAAGCACAGCGGCGCAGGACCAAGCGATTCGCGCGCGACAAAGCCCTAAAAGAGGCAGAAGGCCGCACCTTATCGTCCAGGACGAGCCGGACGCGCGCCACGGCCTTGCCCTGCCGCCGCATCCGGTACAGCCGGCGGCCCAGCACGGCGATCCCGAGCAGCGCGACGGCGACGGGCACCGACCACGTTCTCCTCGCCACGCGCACCGCCAACACCCGCAGCACTTCCATCGGTAGCTTCCACCACGGCGGCGGCGGCGCCCCTCCTCCCTTCGCGACCACAGCCGCGGCCGGGACCGCGGTGACCTGCGGGGGCGGCTCCACCGAGGGCTCGACGTCCTCGCGCCGCTCCCCGTCGGACGAGGAATCGGACCAGAGCGCGGCGGGGAAGGCGAGGGCGTCGTGGTGGGGCTCGACCCAGCCCGCGCTGCCGCCGGCCTCCTCGTCCGTCCCCTCCTCCTCCTTCTAGGCCGCCACCGACAGGGACGCCCTCCTGGCGCGTACTTGGCGTCGGAGCCGAGCTCGAAGTAGTCGTGCTTGATGCCCTGGAGGCAGGCCGGAGGCGCACGCGGAGGCGGCCGCAGCCGCTGGTGTCGGGGACGCGGCGGCAATAGGATAACGTGGATAAATTTTTAATTCGAATTGTTTTTACTTACCGGTGGCATGGTAGGTAAATCTGTGTAGTAATGAGGGGCAAAATCGGAAATTGGAAAAACGTACCAACCATCAACCATCACCTGTAGCCATATTATATAGTAGAGATTACTCATCAGAAGTACATGATTGATGCATACATCCACTCAGGAATGATGGAACATAATTAACCCATAAGCATCTACGTCTAGATTCACTAGCCTGCTTTGCACACGCATGTGCAGCCTCATTAGCTGTACGTGGTACATGCGAAATAGAACAACTTATGAAGCTAAACTGTAAGTCTATCACTTGGCGACACAGAGCACCTATGTCTGCCCTCACGAAGTTGTTAGAGTTGCACAACTTCACTACATCCAGAGCATCACTTTCCACCAGAATATTAGTATGTCCCAGATCGCTAGCCAAACGAAGACCATCCCTCAACGCGATCGCCTCCATTGACCTCGCGTCAGCTGCATGTTCATACCAGATAGCCTGTGCGCGGATGAGTTCGCCAGCTTCATTGCGAAGAACTACCCCAGAGGTACCTGATCTAGATGAGGCGTCAAACCCAGCATCAACGTTAACTTTGATGTAATTCTCCATGGGTGGAGACCAAAGCTGTTTCGGTTTCTGCTTATTTTGGCTGGCCTTTATCTGGACTGAAAGGTCACAAGCCATATCAACAGCCCAACGAACAGAGGACTCCAGAGATCTACCCTTCTCGCCATGGCGCCGGGTGTTACGCTCCGACCAGATTGCCCAGCATCCACAAAGGATTACAGATACGTTATAACTAGGCACACCACCTCCATCAATCAGATCAGCGGCCCAAGAATCCGGGTGAAGAACAGGAATTTTCACCCCTGTAAGCCTTTTTATTTCGTCCCAGAATAATCTCGCCCAAGTGCATCTGAACAGGCTATGGTATATAGTCTCATCTTCACCACAATCTTCACAATTCGAGATTCTTTCAATGTGCCTTGCCTTTAGGATATTTGTGCAAGGCATAAACTTATGAATCGTTCGCCGCCAAAAATTCCTAACCTTTGGTGGGACTGCCAACTTCCATAACTTTTTCCAGACTGGTTGTGTGAGGCTAGCTGAGCTCGATGGGGCAGCTGATAAGCGCCTTTGTTCACACAACAATCTGTACGCAGATCAAACTGTGAAGTTTCCATTTTTCTCAAATTTCCAAGCCCAAACATCCTCGTCCTCTCCTATGGCGATGCGGCTGACTGATTGGACATCAGGATAGATAAAGTTCTCCTCCAATTTTGCCATATTCCATACCCCATTAGCCTGGTCAATTAATTCAACAACCCGCGTTGCAGTAGCACTAGACTTCCTCGCTAACGGTTTAAACCCATAATTTGCCTCGATCCATGGATCATCCCAGATGCGAATAGACGACCCACTCCCAACTCTTTTGATCAGACCCAGATTAAGCGCTGAACGACCGTGCAAGATCGCTCGCCAAGTGTGCGAAGAGTTCCTTTTAATTCCAGCTGACATGAAGTCCTTATCATGAAAGTATCTCCCTTTCAACACTCGGGCACAAAGTGAATCCGGCCGTGTCATCAACCTCCACCCTTGCTTGGAGAGCATACCTTGATTAAAGAGTTCGAAATCGCGAAAACCCATGCCTCCAGCAGATTTTGGTATAGCAATGTCTACCCATATTTTCCAGTGCATTCTCCTTCGTTGATCATCACCTCCCCACCAGAACCTCGCCACCACCGACGTAAGCTTCTTGCAGAATTTCCTCGACAGCTTGAAGCAGCTCATTGAGTATGTCGGAATTGATTGACATACTGCCTTAATAAAAGTTTCTCTCCCTGCGCTACTCAGCAGTCTTGGGATTCCACCGTTCAGTAGCTTTTTCACCTTTGTAATCACATGTTCAAAATCGGAATCTTTGGAGCGACCTAGGGCCGTAGGTAATCCTAGGTATTTCTCCCCAAGCGCTTCATTAGTTATCTCCAGCCGTTGGTGAACCACAATTTTCATCGGCTCCAAGGTGTTCTTACTATTTTTTTTTGCTGATTTTGATTTGTTCACCATCTGGCCCGACCCCCGACGATATAAATCAAGAATATTCATTAGTCTATCTGCCCCTGCTGCTGATGCCTGAGAGAAGATCAACAATCGTCAGCGAATAACAAGTGGGATACCCAGGGGGCGTGGATACCCACTCGAACTCCTCTCGCAAGATGCATTGGCCCCATATGTTTGATCATACTACTAAACCCTTCTCCACAGAGAAGAAACAAGTACGGGGAGATCGGATCCCCTTGCCTTATACCACGTGTGGGTCTGGAACTTCCAAGAAAACCCCATTTACTCTCACCGAAAACGAAACTGATTCAACACATCTCATTATCATGTTTATCCACTGACTTGAAAACCCCAATTTTGACATAACATTGCGAAGGTAGCACCACTCCACTCTGTCATATCCTTTAGCCATATCCAACTTAATTGCACAGGCTCCAGACTTGCCCTTTTTCCTTTTCAAGTAGTGTATACACTCATACGCAGTCAACACATTGTCCGTGATTAATCTTCCTGGCACAAATGCGCTTTGTTCCTCTGAGATAATCTCTTCCAAGACAGGCCTTAGTCGAAGGGATAAGACCTTGGACGCTATCTTGTACAGTACATTACAGAGGGCAATTGGTCTGAATTGTGTCAAGTCTTGCGGTGCTTTAATTTTAGGAATCAAAACAAGCACCGTGGAATTTACCTCTTCAGGCATATCACCTCCATCCAAAAAATGGCGTATAGCTTTGCATACCACTTCCTTAAGAATATGCCAATTCTTGATATAAAAACCAGCGGTAAAGCCGTCTGGCCCCGGTGAATTAATAAAATTTGGTAGGGTCTCTATACATTATGAAGCACTACACGAATAAACTACAGGCCGGGTAATGAGATGTCTGCAACTAGCTAGTGCTGAATGGCATATAACATTTTTCATATAGGATAGCACCTATACCTCCCGTAATTGCACTTCGACACCATGCTAATCGCAATACACACATTATAAAAAAGATGCTAGACTAGCTCCCAAGTGTTTCTATCTGAGTACGTAACACTAGGATAGCTGGATTCACTAACTCTTCAAACAGCAGTGTACTCAAAGCTGGACAACCACATCACCGTAGAGGGCAATCGCATTACCTAGAAACGTCTTAAATCACTAATCCTCATGTCCCAAACTACAAAAGTCAAAGGGCCAGAGCAACTGAGGACACATGGAAACAACATCAGGTCGATTGTGAAGAGGCCAGCAACTGTGTGGACGAAAATGACATTTGCCATCTCGGCAAAACCCAACACGAACACATTACTGACGAGAGCACCAACTGGGAGCAAATTACCCAGGTACAGTAGATGACCCGGCTTAGTACCCATGGTGCATCAGTGCGGTCACTCGCCTCCCTTGACCACAATTTGAGGTGTGAATCCAAGTTTTGGACAAGTCCCAGACCTCCATCCTGTGCAAGCACGAGGGTAAAATTGAATGCATAGTTGGACTCGGTGTCTGGTCTGTCGATGTCAGTCAATTCATTCCTTGCCAAGTCATACTCAAGGATGGACACACCGTTGGACATGAAGTAGAGCAGAGACCTCCCAACGAGCACGCAGGAAAAATCTCCAAAATCCATCAGGAACTGGCAGTGCATCGAGGTCAGCTCGCCCCATGTTCCGGTCTCCGACGAGTATATGCACGCGGACGTGACACTCTCCTGGTCGTAAGTGTTTTGTAGCTCGACGTTGAAGACGAAGGCCACGCGGAAGGGACCCCTGTGGCAGTCGCGGTGGTCGCACTCATCCGCTCCGCAGAACACGGCCGCGCTCGGGTACACGTCCGCCGTCCGCGTACATGCTCTGGAACGCCGGCGGCACCGGCACGCGCTGCTGGGCGCCCGTGATTGGCTCCCAGAGCAGGAGCTCCTTGGTATCCTCTCCCTTGGACCAGGATATGAAGAGGGCGCGGCCGTGGCGGCAGTCGAGGGCCCGCCAGAACCGGCGGTCCGGAGCGGCGAGGGAGAAGGCCGAGGCGGTGGTGGGGACGAAGTCGGGGACGCGCTCGTCATCCCAGTCGTGGAGGAAGCCGAGCAGGGGGGTGTGCGGTGGAGCTCGTGGATGCGGCGGTGGAAGCTGGGGTGGGAGACGGCGCTGCCCCAGGCCTTGCAGACGACGGAGGCGTGGAGGAGGCAGGCCGGGTCGTCGGGCGGGAGGCGGAGGAGGATCTCCTCGACGAGCTCGTCCGGTAGCACCGGCGGCGACGCGCGGCGGCTTGGCGGCGCGGCCATGGTGGCCACTGGGTCTCGGTGACTCGGTGTGTGTCTGGATCGGGCAGTGGTTGGGCTCAACCAGGTATTTTTTTTTGTATTATCTGCTCAGCGATCGAATAAATTCCCATTCAACTCTCAAAAAAAATCCATGCATATTTTTTTATTTTATCGCCGGAAATTTAATTGTCAATTCCTATATTCCACCAAATATTGCTAGAGATATTATCTCGCCGTAATAGGAGTGTTACCTATCAGTAAGAAGAAAATGAGTATGATTTATGACTAGAGATGTGGGACTACTTTTCAAAGAGAGAACAATAGGAGAGCTAAGTGAAAAGTTACTTCGGCTCCTGAACTCCAGAACTCCAGTGATCCTTTATTTGAAAATTTTAAAAACTAACTTTACAACTTCATAAAAATCTAAAAGAGATTGGATGTAAATGATGCATCCCACAAGTCTGCAAAATCACAGTGTGAGATTCTGTATATTATGGGCTACATAAAAATAAAAACATCTTACTATTTTGAAGACTTGAAAGTATGTATACTCAGATCCACACATTTGTTATTTTTGTGTAGCCCTGAATATAACAAATTTAAATGGATTTTCTTATATTTGTGGGATACATCATTCAGCAGTATTTTTTTTAAAAATTTGTAAACATGAGTACAAAAATTAAATAGAGGGATCCTTGAGCCCAAGAGCATGAAATCTCCACTCAGAGGCACGGAGCGTCCTGGAGGCAGCTTCTCGAAGAACAGAAACCTAAATCGGTTCGGACAGAGCCTTTTTTGTCCGGACCCCTCTTTTGCCCCCATGTGTCCGAGTCGAGCATGGGTAACCGGACACGCACGTCACATCGATATCCGATAAGCTAGCCCCACAAGCCAACGAACTCGACAGTTCTTTCCCATCGCTCCACTCTCTGCCGCCCTCCAATGACAAAGAGATCACAGGCTAATCAATAAAAGACAACGTGTACTAATGAACTCCATATGTTTCTTCCTACCATTAGCAAAGAAACTATTGCTTAGATTACACGGAATATTCACCCTAGATAATTCATGCTAATAGCTGAGATTGCACGGAAAAATCACCTTACAATTTCCCACTAATTGCTAAGATTACATGGAATACATGCTTGTAGCCTACCCATTACCTGATCAATTTGTACTCTCTATTATTTATTCATGCAATGACTTAGAAGAAAACTTATCAAATGAGGTTAGGCAGCGAACTGTGCTTGCCTTTTGCCTTGTTTCTCGGCTTTAATAAGTTATGGCCTTTATCTAGAGGAGGGATTCGGAAGGAAAGAACAGACGGTTCACTCACTGTAATCATAGACATCGCTGTAGTTCAGATCCTCTATTTGCCTACTGTTATAGAAAAGGTAACAAGTCAACAGAAGCAAAATTCAGAACCGAAAGTTTGAGTTGAAGATCAGAGGTCACCGAAATATTTTTCGTGAGGCACACATTCCAAATATGCTTAGCCTGTAAAGAGGTTTTTTATGAGCGGTAGAAAAGTTTTCATGCACCGCCACATATACGGGAAAAATGTCAATGCTATACACCATCAAATTCTGAAGCATCTTTCACCGAAAAGGTGATGCAACCTTGGCACCGCACTGGGATGTGAAAAGCATTGTTTGTAAGTGCAGCCTGACAATTCCTGTTTGTTTTTGTAGAGAGAAAGACAATTCTTGTTCGTTTGTTGTAAGTCTGTGATCATCGCATATTTTTTACTCCATCCATTCATAAAATGATGTCTCAACTTTATCTAAATTTGGATGTATCTACACACTAAAGTATGTCTACATACATACAAATCTAGAAAAGATTGAGACATCCTTTTGTGAACGGAGGGAGTAGATAAAATAAGTGGCTGTTGAAGGACTCTGTTTTTGCTCTGTTTGCCCCGTACTCTTACCGATTCTCTGTTTGAGAAATGTTTGAAGTGATTTCATTTCATAGTATCTAAATTTCATAGCATTATAGGTAGTTCTGACTTATGAGACATGATATACTATTATTAATTTTCCAAGATCAACATTTGTAATTTGCAACGTAACAAGTTACAAGTCACAACTCATCCGGAGCTTAAACACCATCCTTTACAGATTACACAAATACAGTACAACTGATGTTGGAAAGGAGCTCAACTGATTTCTAACGTGGGCATTTAGCAGAAAAGACATTGCAAAACTAATACATGCCAAAGATCATTGCCATGGATGAAGGTGATGGCCACGGCGTTATCATATCGTCGCTGCACCTCCGGATCATCTCCGGCGAGAACTCTGGACAAGGCAAGCCGTAGATGACCTCGTCGGGTGCCGGTTCGTCAGGCTGTGGTTCTGGGTGCACTTCGTTTGGCTCGCCCAAGATCGCATCCATCTGGTGGTCGGCGGCGACGCTGGCGTGCTCCTCCGGCTGAGCTGCTGGTGCCCGTGGCTGCGAGGCTTCCTCAGTCAAGGCGATGGGATGCAAGCCGGGGAACTCCTGTTCCATGACATAGTAGTAGCAGTCCTCCTCCGGCTGAGCTGCTGATTCCCATGGCGTTGCGGCTTCGTCGGTCGCGGCGACCTTGTTATGGAAGCTCGGATACAAGCTCGGGAACTCTTGTTCCACGCTCTGGAAGAAGCTGCTAGTGCAAGGTGAAGCACCCGCAATGTTCCTCTCGGTCTCGTCCATGCCTTGGCAGTACATCTTGAATAGTTCATCGACGACGCTCCCCGGCTCCGGATCCGTGGTTGTCGTCGGTGGGTGCTCGCCGGTTAGCCGCGGCCGCGCGCTAGGCGTAGAATCTTCTGGGTAGTTACCGTGCACGGCCTTCCTCTTCTTGGAGCTGATGGCGGGCACGTCCTCAGCCGTCGTCTCCCAGGTTGTCGTCGTGGTCGATGTTGATGCCTTCGATGGATTCCGAGGCGTGGGGTAGACCTTGCAGAGCACGAGGTCGCTGTCTCCGTGCTCCTTGGTCGAGAGGCCGTACTCCTTCATGCGCCACCCCGTCCTGTCTTTGCGGCCGTCGGCATCCTTGACGACGTGTGTGAAGTCCTGCACGTAGCCGCCGATCTTGCTGCCTTTCAACGGCGTCTTGCCGCCCTCGGAGTGCCAGTAGCTCTTCGTGGGATCGCCGTCGATCCCGCGCAGCTTCTTGGACCTGTTGTTGTTGCGATAGCGCACGGGGGTGTAGAGGAAGCAGGCGTCGTTGCCGTCGCGGTCCCGCACGCGCTCGCGGCCGGAGACGAGGGCCTCGGGGAGGGCGGAGTAGAGGTCGGCGCCACGGTGGATGTACCTGGAGACCACGGGACGGCCGGCGATCTCGCCACCAAGGTAGACGTCGGTGAGCTCATGATCGGCCGGAACAAACCGGAAGCCTGGCTCCATGGATCGATGGCCGGCCGATCGGCGAGTTCGTGGTCTAGGGTTAGCTAGGGCGCGGGCTGAAATGTTGGTCGAGATCGGGCACGTAGGTATTGGTGTAAAGCTCTCTCGCCTGAGCTCCTTTTATGGATTGGATGTATGGTGCAAAGGTGGCGGTGGGCAATCCGATCAAGCGCCAAACCTTTGTGTCCATTAGTTTGTTAGTCTTTCCCTTTCAAAAAAAAAGTTTGTTACAGTCTTTCCATGCATATGCGCACGAGCGGTTGCAAACCGATACGGACAGTGGCTGAGTTGGGTTCGGATCGACTGCTTGCAATTGGGCGCGCGTAGAACACAAGCGAGGAAGTTCACTACAAGCGTACCCTCCATTCTGGATATAGTCAAAATTTAAAAATTTGACTGAATATATATAAATTTTTGCCAGCGTCTATAATACCGAATGCATATTGGATGAAATTGTATTTTATAATGATTCTAATAATATTTAGTTACATTGTAGATATTTGGAAAAAAATTCTTATAGGTTTGGTCAAACTTTACAAAGTTTAACTTTAACTAAACTCGATTGCAGAATAATTATTGACAGGGGAGTAATGAAAAAAAAAACCCGACCTTCTTAATGGCCCCGCTCGCGCTTTTCTATTTTGCATAGTGTCAACTTCTCCTTCCTCGTGTTATAGGTCACTGTGTATTTGACAAGTGTCACATCGAGACATTTTTTGTAGGATTTCCATTTCCATGGGACATGCATCTTTTTTCGAGATTTGAATCTTCAATGAAATACCTTTTAAATTGTACGTTTGAATGACAAACGCTTTTCATTATTGCTCTCCTCATATTTGAGATCTTTAAAATTAGATCTAATGTTGATAAGTTTTGACTGACATTCTTTTACTTAAAAAACAATGTATACCTACTTTGGGTTTCAGTGTTCTTATACTTCGGAATTTCAAGTACATTCGTACTTCACGCAGAATTTAATGATTTTTTCTATTAGTGTACTTTTGTACTTTTGGTTTAAGTGTATTTATATTTTGGGTTTTTAGTACGCTTTGACTACGCCAGGGAATTTTGTACTGCGGCTTTTTCTTTTACTTGTACTTCGAGAAATTTGTAATCTATATTTTGGTTTTTTTTTGTACATCGAGAGTTTTGTGGTTTGTAATTTTTGTACTTCGAAAAAATTGTGCTTTGGAATTTTTGTACATCTGCACTTTACGCGTGGGGAACAATCCCGTCAGCACGGAAACGCGCCGGCTCTTCACAAATCACAACTGACCTTTGACTTTTCGTAATTATACCCATTTTGTAGTGATTACCCACTAAGGGTATTTTTTTGACGTGCACTAAGGGCTTTTTTGATTTGGAGGAAAGGAAATTTAAAAAAATAGGGAAGAGACAGGGATGGGAAATGATGGCATGTGAAAACCTGTGCTCGTTCTTTGTGCATAAGAAAGAAAAATGAGGTCTGAGTGGATTTTTGCTTCCTTTACGTTTTGCATTGAAACTGAGACCGGGAGGAAAAATTTCCGTAGTTTTCCTTTCCACGCTACTTGTGAATGAAATGAGTGGACAGTGATAGCTCGGAAAACTTTTGAATCCTTCACAATTCCTTTACATTTCCTCCAAATCTAAGAGCATCTCCAACCGGAGCCCCAAATTCGGCCCCCCAAACTGTCCGCGGACACGTCCGGGCGTGTCCGCGGACAGTGACCGGACGACCCCCAAAGTTGGGCTCCTACAACCACATACCCCAAAAGCTTCTCCCCAAACTCATGCAAGCCATGCAACGTCGATCCGATACATACCGGATCCAAATTACAAAACATAGTGGTCCAAATTCAAATGAAATTAACAAAGTTTAACAAGTTGTCCAATACAAGAATGAGAAGTGATCACTTCTTCTTCAAGGGGCGGTTCCACCGGAGCCATCTAGGCCGAGGTCACGGTCGGAGATCCTCTTCTTCATCATGAGGACCCACTTTGCGCTAGGCTCATCCAAGAGGCTAGCGTCTTGGAACATGATCGTTTGTTCCTCCGTGATTCTTACAAGATTGGCTTTCTCTTGCTCGACCGCAAAGGCATCCGACATCTTCTTTTGCTCCAATTGGACCTTCATCCAAGCCTCCCTTTTCACCAATTCCAACCTCGCCCTCTCAATGTCCATCCTCTCCTTGAGCCGGAGGCGATCAAACTCCATTATTTCCCTTTGCAAATCCAAGAAGGCGTCATACCTCTCGGCCTTCTTCTCCTCTCTATCTTTCTCCAACTTCTTCATGGTTTCATCCTTGTTTGAGAAGATGCCCGTCCATGTGGCGGACATCTTTGTGGCGGCGCCTTCACGAGCCACCCGATCTTTCTCCCACCTCCTCCCCATCATCATCGTCTTCCGGCCGCTTCCGGTTTCGGATGGCCCATCTTCTTCATCAAGTCCAATTGGGAGAGAAGAGCTTGATCCATCATTGGTGTTCCATTTTTTAGCCGGATTCTTGTGATCATCATATTGGGAGATCCACTTGGGCTTCCCGGTCAACTCTAGCCAACAATGTGCCATGTGAAGAGTTTGCCCTCCGTTTGATGGTACAAAGTGGAGGCCAAACCACACTAGCAAGCAAACAAAAGGAAGCAATTACACAAATTGCATGTGATAAAATGAAGAGATGTCAATGAAACAAGTAGAAGCAATTGCTTACATGGGAAGTCACGTTGACACCACTTTGATTCCTATTCACCACTTGTGCATGGAAATCACAATACTTGTTCACGCTTTCTTGGATCTAACCCCACCTATGTTGGAGAGAGCCGGCGTTGCGATCGGACACAATTGGGTGGGGTTGCACATAGCACTTTTGATGATGGAAGTGGGAATGTATCTTCTCCCACAACCGGGTGCCCTTTTGCTTGATTCCACATATAGCATTCATGCTTGTGGCTAACCAAGCTCGGCAAAGCAAAACATCCTCGAAAGTTGTGTACGATTAGCCTCTTGGCGTGTACACCTTCTTCGCCTTCTTCGTCGTCGCAGCGTCCGCCGGCTCGTCCTCACCCAAAGTGTAAAAGGGGGGAAGTGTGGATACCGACGGCTCCTGTGATGGCGGATTGACCCCATTTCGGATCAATTCCATCATCGTTTCATCCTAAGCATACTAACAATTACACTACGGACCTAAAATTGACTCGGAACTATGCAATTCGGATAGAAATTCATACCCCAGTGTCCACTTGACTTCCGTCGAACAGGTTGTGGGCGTGGTGGCTGTCAGTGAGGCCGGAATAAGCACGCGCCCGCTGGAGCGGCGGAGAGTCCTCCACCACCTGCGACGCGTACTCATCCGCGATGAGGCACGGCTCCTCCCGGTTCGTGGTCTAGGACGTCGACCTTGTTGCCGCCACGCTGGGAGGCGGAGGCGGCGTCGGCTTAGGGCGCCTCGCCATGGGTGCGGGCGTGCTCATACCCACGGGCACCGGCTCCTCCTCCTGCATCTCCGCGTTCGCAATCCTCTCGGCCTCCGCCGCCGCCGCCGCCTTCTCCTGCTTCTACTTGTTCGCTAGCTCGCGTTCGCGTTGCTTGCGGTGCCGCGTCCTCCGCGCCACGGTCTCCGGCTTCAGCGCCGAGTCCGGCCTCTGCTCAACGGACTCAGAGGATGCGCTCTTCTCCGCGAAATCCATGGCTCCTTCCGCCTCCATCCAGATTTGCAGGTGGACGCGGCGGGAGGAATGAAATTAAACCGGCGTGAGTGGAGGCGGAGGAGGGGATAAATGAAAGTCGTCGGCGCCCAAATTTAGTTTCAAATTTGGTGGAGCCGTCTTGCCAGAGCCGACGTGGCGGACGCGTCCGGGCACGTCCGGGCCTTCCAAACTCTCCCACATATGGGCTGAATTTGGGGGGAGCCGGACCGTCCAGACGTTTGTGAAATGTATGGGGCCGCGGTTGGGTTGCCGTTTTCAGCCCAAACCACGTTCGGGCTGTCCGCCGGACGTTTAGGGAGGGTTTGGGGTCATGGTTGGAGATGCTCTAAGGAGCCCTAACTTGCTAGAAAACAATGTGAGTATTCAGGCTCTCATTGATCGTACAATGCCGTGATTTTACAGGCCCGAGACAGCTTCACCCACCTGGGAGCTGGGGTGTGTGTCACTGTCAGGCACCACAGAAAACCGCGATTGCTGCGAAGCAGATGACGAAGGTGAGAGTTCTTCCTCCAGCTTCGTCGATGTTCCCGCGAGAGTATTGAGGCGTTGGAGTGGCCTTCGATCCAGACTCTGCGTCAGATTCAGAAATACAAAAATGGTGCTCCGATTATTCAGAGTATGAAGCGCTCCAATCCATCCCACGCTCTGAGTCCAAAATACTATCTGAACGTACCTGCAGGGGTAACGTTGGGGTCGAACGGCGTCGCCGGAGAAGACATCGGGACTCCCATGGCTGCAAACAACGGCACGGCATTACAATTTTTTACTTGTGGTGTTGTACGCGCGCACCAGTCTACACGAGCACTGCGAACTTACAGTCGCACTGGCTGGCGGGCGGGGCCTGGACCCTGCACGCCGCGGGGAGCTGCAGCGCGCGGGCACCGTCCACGGCGACGCCGAGCGTGGCCGCCGTGCCGCCGAGCACCACGCAGAGGCACCGCGGGCTCGACCTCAGCATGCCGGACACCGCCGAGCAGCACGGCTCGCCCGGCGCCGTCGCGTTGCCCGACATGTAGCATTGTAGCCCATGCACGGCGACAGGCTGACGAGCTCTGGCATGCACGCGGACCCCCCGCCGATGCCGTCCGGGGCCGGGGCCGGCGCCGGAGATTGAGCCGCGCACCGGCACACCAGCAGCGCGGCCGCCACGGCCAGGCCAAGCGCCACGACGTCGATGTAACCTGCTCCCATTGGACTTGCTGTATTCTTTCTTCCTTGTGTTATGATGTGCGAATTGTCCTTCGCACTGGAAAGTGGCATCAAGATATAAGCTTCTCAGATTGATCTGTATCAACTAGTCTCGCTCGTGACACTGACATGCCATTGAAACAAGCCAAGTTAGATTGCTGGCGCCATTGTTCGGTCAACTTCTCGCCAAATCTTTGGACCCCATTTTGCCGGGGAAAAGTCACAGAGACAGAGAGAGCAGTACAACTGCAAACTTTTGTGGATTCATTTGGTCGCGGACACAGATCCTACCTGACGTCCAGGTCACCTAAGCACATCAACACAGGCGGTTCGCGCAACCACCATGACCAAACACTCATCAACCACCTGAAACATTCTTAACCACACCATCACACGCCGGCGTATTTAAAGGCGCGGAACAGCACGAGAACTTGCAGAGTCTGGCGACATGAGACGCACCGGGACGATGGGCGCGGTGGCTGCGGTCGCCCTCGCGGTGCTAGTGCTGGCGGCGGCGGTGTCCGGGCAGCAGATATCGACGTCCTGCACGATGTCGCTGATTAGCACGTTCAGGCCGTGCCTCAACTTCGTGACGGGGAGCACCAACGGCGGTGGGTCGCCGACGCTGCAGTGCTGCAGGGCGGTGGCCGGGGTGGTGCGCACCGGCGAGGACTGCGCCTGCCTCATCCTCACCGGCAACGTGCCCTTCGGCCTCCCCATCAATCGCACGCTCGCCATCTCCCTTCCCAGGGTCTGCAAGCCCCTCTCCGTCCCGCTCATGTGCAGAGGTTCGTTTCTACACGTCGACTTGAATTTCAAATTTTACTGCACATGATAAACTTTGCTTTTACGGCATTTGAACCGACGATCTCTGAATGACCAAACAAGTTTTTTTTTCTGTTTCATTCTTGTGATTTGCAGATACAGCAACGCAAATCCCAGCCCCAGGTAATTTAACTCTCCTTGTTTGGCGATAACACTTTCGTACTGACTGTACATTACTGAACTGAACTGAACACTGAACTTGCAGGGCCCATTGCATTTGCTCCGGCACTTCCCCCTCTGCGTAAGTATCTTCAACACTCTCCTCAGAGCCTCGCACCATGCCGATGTTGTAAACCATTGCGCTCATAACATTTCACAATTCTGCAGCGCCATTGCCGGCAGAATCATCGATGGATCCGCCAGCGACGTCGCCGGACGTGGCGGAGGCGGAGGCGCCACCGATCATGCAGGGCCAGAGGCCGGTGGTGGTGCCCAGCTCGGCGTGGCGGAGCGCCCGTGTGCTCTTGACGCCTGCAGCCGTTCTGCTGCTTGTAGTTTCATCCTTTCTGATTTCATAGGATGGAAGCGCTGCACATCATGTTCTGTACGATTGGCCTTCTTGTGTTCATGATGGTCTTCAGTTCACAGTGTAAACATTTTTTCCCATGTGGATTAACATGACGTGTTCTTTACTATATGCTGCTGGATAGATCTAATATAACATGCGAGTAAGAAATTCACGCTTAACTTAAAACATGTATTTTATTTTTTTGAAACGCGGAAAACATGCTATTTTAGGTGGACTGAAAACATGATGTGGCAGTGTCAAGCTCTCGTGACATCAGGGTAGTTGAACAGAGACCAACAGCTGCATGGACTTCATTACGGCAGCAGGTTTAATCTTGTCGGCACTATGTTAGTGGATATATATGTCCTAAATCAGCGATAACTAATATGGATCGGAGAGAGTACTTTCCTCCACTAATTTTCAAGGCCACGGCTAGTGGCGGACCCAAAAACTTTCGGAAGCCTGGACAAACAAGGTTAAATATGCTAAAATTTAGGACAAACTCGCTCTAGTAAATCATACAATACAAGCGTTGCACCGTCGGCAAGTCTGGCGGCCTTCCGGGTTGTATGGTCCACCCATGGCCATGGCTAGGTAAACAGTACCACGGAAGACTTGTTCATGTTAACCCCGCCATGGTGGAATTTTTTGGGGAATATCAGCCAAAAATTAGCCCGACTCGAGGCTTGGCCATGGAGACTGAATAGCCCAATAGAAATGTAAAATACATTGCAAATGAACTGGATAGTTCACGACTTATTGTCTAGTAAATGTAATTTGATGCACACAAATTTGAAGGCACATAATTTAAATAGGAAATAGTATTTGATTCCAATTTTTTATTTACCGATCTTTAAATTATTTTTTAGTCATATCAATTCTCATAGCCTAAAAAAATTGAAATATGACACAACAAGATCAAAGGAAGTTATAACAAAAATCTGGTCTTTCATGTATCAAATGGTGCATAACAAGGGATTTGAAAAATATTTTTATTGATTGGGTGATGAAATCTATTACAGGAGAAAGAGTTGCCACCAGAGTCAGCGACTAGATTGATTGACCCCCTATTTCCCAAGATATATATGGGTCAGACAAGAGGACCCATTGTCCCCTTTGCTCTTTGATATTGTAGGAGATGGCTTAGCCTTGCTGATCAAGCAGGCCAAGGAACAAGAGTTGATATATGCGCTCATTGCGCACTGGATGGTGGTTTGGAATTCTTCAATATGGGGATGACACAATCCTTTTCGTGGAAGATTGCGTCAAACACACAATTCTTCGTCTGTTTGAGCAAATCTAAGGACTTAAAATCAATTTCATAAAAGTGAATTTTTTTGCTTGGGAGATGTTGTCACAAGAGAGAAATATATAGTACAATGAGATTTTCACTTGTGCATCTGCAACTTTTCCAATGAAGTATCTTGCCATCCTAATTTATGAAAAAATATTCGCAAAATCTCAGTGGGCGTGAGTGGATGAGCAATTCACAAAAAAACACATGCTGGATGAAAAGGCTATCTGTTGGTGACAAGATTAGTTTCTTAAGTTCCCATTTAATTAGCATACCGCTATGATGTGCTCCCTAGAAGTCCCAAAAGGTGTGCTAATGAAATTGGACATGACAAGAATGGTTTCGCAGGATTAGGATGACACGAAGATATATCACTTGGTAAATTGGCAGACTATGTGTTTGCTCAGGGATTGTGGGGATTTGGTGTTCTCAATTTGGAGACTATGAACAAGAGAATGTTGTGCAAGTGACTATGGAAACTAGAATACTGAAGCAACCTGGCAGGAGCTGTTAAGTATGAAATACTTACATAACAAAATGCTTTGAGGCAATATGCTAGAAGGGTGATGAACTGTGAGGAAAAACTGTGCAGCACTTTTAGTTCAGTTCCCTATACTTAACTTCATTACGTTCCCTGATGATCCTAAAAATGTTCTATATAGGTTGTGTAATATGCTTAATGCTTGGGCAGATTTTCAGAAAGCCAAGGACGAATTAAGGAGTCGAGTGCCCTTGTAGTTCGCGTGATGTTTCTTTATTACCTGATGCTTTTGTATATGTTTGATGTCTTTGGTTTGTATGTGAGATTCTCCCAAAAATCCGGAACTGCGATACGCTCTTCCCACCACCAGCTTGCTTGCCCTGGGTAGCTGGATGCTGGAAGGTCCTTTTTTATGTTGTTTTTATTTGGGTTACGTTATATTTTGTGAAACCTGACGGTCTTTATATGAAATTGTCGAAGGAGATCTCGTTTTATAAAAAATATATTTAGAAATCAGTTTTATCATGAGGTTATAAGAAACTTGAAATACTTATGCACCTATATTATGCTATAACACACATCCTTCGAAGTCTTGGTGCAAAGTATGGCCACATATGTCATGCAAAAGGGCACCATTATTTGTGATGGTAGTATGATATTAAATTTCTTTTTTTTACCAGCTGATATTAAATTTCTCATGTGGTTTTCTCTATCTTCTCCGAAGTGGAAAACATACATCTGAAACAGAATGTGGAACTGTGAATGGACCCATGTAAAAATGGAAACAATATACAAATAAAAGATGACAAATAGATAATTTTGTAATTAATTCCTTGATTATTTTTTACCTATGAGGAAAATCGATAGATCTTTCTCCACAGTGTATGTATTGGTAATGTGCCAGGGGGTCCTGGAGAGTTGCTGATAATGGTGCTCAAAATGGAGGTTCTTGACGGTATCGAGGTTAAGACAATGCATTGACGGGAATAGGGCGGAGGCCTCCTAATCATGCTACGACGAAGCTCCCCCAAATTGGCTTTGTGTATGCCAAGCACGAGTCTAACAAATTCGGCGCCTTCATAGTTTCTTTTTTGCGACACATAGTATAGACGCAGACGCTCACACACGCATACACTCACTCATATGAACACACACACGCATATCCCTACCCCAATGAGAACCGCTGAAAGACTCCGCCGATGGGTCGGGTCTTCAAATTGATGAAGTCACCATTGGCTTCTTGCTTTTGATGAGAACGTCGACTCCCACTGAAAGAAAATTCCGCATCAATGAGAACTCTAATGAGAGTCCAACCACCCTCCTAACTATGCATCCACACATGTTGCTTCTCCAGGCGCCATCATGGATGATAGTGTTCGAGGATGGATAATTTTGATTTTCTCGATGTTATGTACGTTATTATGAGGGCACAAGATCAAATGTTTTTGTCACACACACATCGGCTACTTACTGATATACCTCTGGACGTCTCTTGTGACGATTGAAATTTTATTGTTATGTGTGTTTTCGTTGGTGTTCATGTTCTTTCCATATGTTGCATGCATTGTGTGCGTTGCAACTTGTTTTTAGCGTTTTTGTTGTGATAAACGAGAATTTGATGTATGCATATAATTTTTGTTGCATTGGATTATTTGATTGTTCAAAAGGAAAATTGTTCCAACTGTGTTATAAACATCTTTATCTAAATAAAAAAGTGTTATATAAACATGTCGGAAAAGTCGCATACAAGGATTTTGTGTTGCAAGGATCGGAGTCCTATAGGATTGATGACACAACTGTGAGAAAAGATTTCCAACAAAAACAATACCGTGACAGACTGACAGTGTCATGGTGACACTCGATGCTTCATCTGACACGGCATAGACCCACAGACATCAACTACTATAGCAACCACATGTGTACTACTCCCTCCGTTCACAAAAAGATGTCTCAACCTAGTCCAAATTTGCATGTATCTACACACTAAATCATATCTAGTACATGCAAATTTGAGCTAGGTTGAGACATCCTTTTATGAACGGAGGGAGTACTTCCTAAAGAAAATTGTTCACATCAACTCCAGGAATTCAGAGAAAGAAATCATTTCCTTCTAAGAGTAGGAAGTAGGAACATGCAGCTCACCAACATAAACAACTAATCCACCTCCCCGAACGAAAACCACTCCTATAAGAACACACTAACTTGAATTCCAAAAGTATAGACCCACAAGCCCGATCAACGTAAGCAAGCAGCACATATCTAGTCCCGACCAAAGAAGCGCTATCCTCGTAGCAAGCTAAGAGGAGGACAGATCAATGGCCGGGATCGGAGCAAAAATCGTACTGCTGGCCGCTGCGGTGGCGGCGGTGCTGGTGGTGTCGGCATCGGCGCAGTCCGGGTGCACGACGGCGCTCATTGGCCTGTACCCGTGCATGAACTACATCAGCGGCAACGACACGGCGCCGACCACGTCCTGCTGCTCGCAGCTCAGCTCCGTGGTGCAGTCGCAGCCGCAGTGCCTCTGCAGTGCGCTCAGCGGCGACTCAGTCGGCGGCATGACCATCAACAAGACGCGCGCGCTCGAGCTCCCCAAGGCGTGCAACGTGCAGACCCCGCCGGCGAGCAAGTGCAACGGCGGTAAGTGTTTCGACGATATCTACAGGAGTTGATCACTGCATCTATAGTTTGTTGTTGCTGTTTGGGTTGCTGAGAGGATGGAGTTGTGCCTTTTTCTTTGCAGCTGGTGGTGGCAGTGCTCCGGTCGCCGGTGACACGCCGGCGGTGCAGACGCCGGGCTTGGGATCGAAGACGACGCCGTCAGGGTACCTGCAAGGGAGTGGCGGCTCGTCGGTCCACGGTCCAGCGGGTCTGGTGTTCGCGCTCGTGGCCGCAGCCCTCTACGCCATGTCCGTCGTGTGAGAGTCAGATGAGCGTCTGGGGTTGTCTCGGTAGTGGAATGAGGCGCAGCGGTGGCTCATTCAGAAATTGTTTCTTGAGTGGTGTATTTGCGTTTCCTATATTGATTTAATTGGTGATTCACGAGGAGGAATATTTGTTAGTGCCCTGTTTCACATTTGGTTATACTACATGCGCAACGAGATCGACTTACAAAAAGATCTGTGCATAAGCTCTTGCCTCATCCACGAGACCACAACCAAATCTATACTTCTTATAAAGCAAAATCCTACCAATTAATATTTTTCTATCTCAACATACAAGCCATCCACATCACTTTCTTGTTTAGCCAATCAATTGTCCACACCATCCCACTAACATCATTACTTATTGTCTATATCTACATGCAAGCATCTACATCATCCTTTTCTTTGGCCATCAAGTTGTCTACGTCATATCATCTTTTTTTTACCATTCAACCAATAAAATCACACCATCCCAGTAGGTAATTCCATAAATAAATAATGTGCAAGTGGAACACCGGAATCATTTATGACAATCAAGTGATTTTTTCGCCAAGATTTTCAATAATGAAAATCGTAGAACTATTATTATTCAAAATTATGTGCTCTTCTACGTGTAACTGCTCACAAAAAAATTAGACACATTATGCGGCAATTTGCATGACATCTTCATGCAAGCCATCCACATTATCAGTTTTTTTAACTCGCTGATTTCACTTTATCTACATCAATCAACATCAATTAGGTACACGTACACCCCTGAACCATAACGAACTTTAAAATATAAAATACTCATATATGTCACGTCTATTAAATTAAATTTAGCCTCTCAACTGTTATGATCAACAAAATTTTGTATTTCTATTGTCAAGTTCAGGAGTTTATATGTTTTACTCGGTTTCTTAATAGACACCCGCTGCAACACTCGGGGTATTGTTCTAGTTAATAGTATGATGGCGGAAATTCAATTTGACTCCCAAGCTCATAACCTCCCGCCTGACTTTTTTTAAACAATAGTAAAACATTGACAAACATATACAAGTTTACTACACACCTGTAAATTTTCGTGATGAAACAACATTTGTGATGTTGTGTGCAAAAAACCAAAATTAGTGGCCAAAATGGATTTTTTTAAATGTAGTTTCTAGAGCAGTGCTTTTATTCTTCCGCACAGAGCAACACAAATATCATTTGATCATGAAACTTTGCATGTATGTAGAAAACATGTATATGTTTGCGCCCAATGCTTTCAGAAATGTTACAAATGTTTTATTTTTTTTAATTGGGCAGGACAATGTAGTTTCTCATAAACTTTGCATGTATGAGATCGGAGCCAAAACTTTGCATGTATGAGATCATTTTCGTGCACTTTATTGAGATTCTGATGAGAATAATGAATATTTTTAAATAAATATATCATAATAAAGACAATTTGGTTAGGAGAAATGAACCTATCATAGCTCTAGTAAAAAATCTAAAGACAATAATCACCTAAACAATTAAGTAGGGACTTTTCTATTTCTTTCGCATCTATTTCATGGGTGTGATGAATGCAAAATCTGGATGGCAAACATCAGAGATTACATTCTCAAAGGTCTCCACCAAGCAATGAAATCATATTTGACAAGGGACCAAAATACTTGGCAAGGACAATCCATCAGACCATCAGAAGCACAATTGGCCTAATTGATCACAAAATAGTGGTTGTAATTTTTCCCTATGTAAAGATTTTTGTTGGCACTCACTTTGAGAAGTAGAATCTATGTAATAACCAAACCAGTTTTCCGAACACAAAAGTCTTTTATAGAAGCAACCTCTAATATCTTCATGATAAAATATACAAGATTAAAGCCTTGATTTGAGAACTATAAAAATATACCCTAAGGGAGAGTCAAATGTTTGTTCCTATGCATACAAAAACTGACATTTCTATCGCATTCTTTGAAATTTCTAACGTAAATCCTTTATAGGCAGCAGTAAATGTCTACTCTAACAAGCTTTAAATCACAACCTAGGGCAAGGTAAGAAACATGTTCCTTTACAAGTCACGAGGTCTGAAACAAAATCAAGCTTAAACACTGCATAAGCACCTTAAGTGACCAATAAAGGCATACTTCTTATTTTTAAGAGTTATATGCTGGCGCAATAATCTTTAGAGAGTAGCCAAATAGTCTCTTTTATTTTATTTGGGTGAATTTCACTTTTAACACAATTGTTCATTTGTGATAAATATTACCCTTTTTAATGAAATTCTACCAAAATACGCCATATGTAAATTTACAACATGGTTTTATCACATTTTAGCATATCACATGTTTTTTTTAGACAAGACCGACATGTTAGGTTGATTTGGTGCGATGTAATATGTAAAGATGGGGAGCATCATCGACGATTATGTCCAACCCTCTCTTCACCATCTATTTTATTCCTCATGTTCGTCCTGATATTTTTGAATCTCGGTCATCACCTCAAACCTTTTCTAACGAACATGCATCATGAAAAGATGGTCCAATTTTCAAAAAGAGTAATCTAGACGAGTGTACATTGTTTAGAGTAATTAGTGTCATAAATGCACTACCTAAGGGGTAAAAAGTGGAATTTACTCGTTTTCTTAAGAAAAGCCGAGCACTATGTACTACTCCCTCCGTACACAAAAGGATGTCTCAACCTAGACCAAATTTGCATGTATCTAGGCATAATTTAGTGTGTAGATACATGCAATTTTGGGCTAGGTTGAGACATCCTTTTGTGGACGGAGGGAGTACATATGAATCACTGTCGGATGGGACACTGCCCCTCGTACTAAAGAACTAATCAGTTTTAATGAGACTAATATTGGCCCTTGGGGTTGATCCTGATGGGCTGAAGATACAATGATTCAGTAGGCATCCAAACAAATGTTTGGTTTTCATAATCTTGTGGTTAAATCCTATAAATTTGCATTGAAGTGATTTGTGCTCGCAAGTAATTTAAGTATCACACCCGTTGGTTGCATGTCAGGAAGAGAAATCGTGAAGAAAATACAAGTGCCAAGCCAACAAAACCCCACCATGACACTGAAATACCGTTGTTGGCTTCATCTAACACGGCATCCAACAACACTGTTCAACTCTGAACACCAACTAATCTTTTTTTTTTTTGAGGAAGGGTCTGATACATAAAAAGGAGCCTCCACACTTTACAAACAGGTCCCCAAACAAACACGAAAATACACGGAAACCCAGCAAAGTGCAAGAAACACCCTAAGCCATCGGAGAGAAAACGCGATCAGACCCACGCCGCGCCCAAAGCTCCTACACGCCGCCGGCGACGCCGTACCGCCCACCGCCGAGAGGAAGCACCACCACCTTGAGTAGACAGCCGCATGATCCATCTGGCGCGCAGCGACGAAATCTGGAGTCGATGAAAGACCACGGCCACAGCACCATCCTCTCGCCTCCACCCTTCTTCCAGCCGCCGCCGCGGCGCCCAGGACCACCTCCACCTGCACAACACCAACTCCAGGAGCTGCTCCCCTCGCCACCTCGGCCGGCCGGAGCAGGACCACCAGAGAAAACCACCCAGGACCACCTGCAACAAAAGCGGGACACCGCCCACCTCCAAACCCTCACCTCGCCGCCACGGCCGGCCAGAGGGACGAAGAAGAAGACGAGCGCCCGAAGAAGCTTCACGGCCTCCCCGGCGACGAGGCCAGAACGGAGGAGGGAGGGGAAGCACCAAGCCCCAAGCACCGACACCATCGCCTCCGTCCACGACGGCGCCACGCAGGCACACACACCTAATCTACAAGCACACGAGAGAGCCGGAGCTCCCCTCCACCTCACGGCGCCGGAACGGCGACCGGAGGCAGAGGGGAGCGGCAGATCCGCCGGCGCGAACAAGGACCTCGGGGTCGCCTTTCTCTCCGCCTCCTAGCTACTGTAGCAGGGGAACGGGGAGCTAGAGGATTGAACACCAACTAATCTAGCAGCCACATATATAATAATTTTCGGTACTAATCAGTACACGATAGCTCAAGTAATTCAGAGTAATACATCATTCCGTGTCAAGCGCAGGAAGTAGGGACATGCAGCTCACCAACATGCCCAACTAATTCCACCTTCCCCAACAAAAACCACTACTATAAAATGACAAAAACTTGAACGCTAAAAGCAACACACAGATTCAGAGTAATACATCATTCCGTGTCAAGCGCAGGAAGTAGGGACATGCAGCTCACCAACATGCCCAACTAATTCCACCTTCCCCAACAAAAACCACTACTATAAAATGACAAAAACTTGAACGCTAAAAGCAACACACAGCCAAATCAACGCAAGCAAGCAGCATCAACTTCTATCTCCGATCCACCAAAGAAGCTTAGCGTCTCGCACTCTCGCAGTAGTAGCAAGCTAAGGGGGAGAGAGAGGAAACTCAATGGCAATGAGTGGAGCAAGAAGTCTCTTCCTGGTCGTGGTGGCGGCCCTGCTGGCGGCGTCGGCGTCTGCCCAATCCGGATGCACGGTGGCGCTGATCGGCCTGTACCCGTGCATGAACTACATCAGCGGCAACGAGACGGCGCCGACCAAATCCTGCTGCTCGCAGCTCAGCTCCGTGGTGCAGTCCCAGCCGGAGTGCCTCTGCAGCGCGATCGGCGGCGACTCGGTCGGCGGCATGACCATCAACAAGACGCGAGCGCTCGAGCTCCCCAAGGCGTGCAACGTGCAGACCCCGCCGGCGAGCAAGTGCAACGACGGTAAGTGCTCGCTCGTTCAAACCCTCAGACAGTAGCGGATTATGAGTCACTGATCTACCCCGAGGGCGTTGCTGAAAGAAACTTTTTTCTCTCTTTTGCAGCTGCTGGTGCGAGTGCTCCGGGCGCCGCCGCGCCGACCACGCCGGAGGTGCAGACACCTGCGGCTGCTGGCACGGGGTCGAAGGCAACGCCCCGGGGTCCCTGCAGGGGAACGGTGTCTCGTCGCTCCATGGTCCGGCGGGTCTGGTGTTCATGCTCACGGCCGCTGCGTTCTACACCGTGTCCACCGTGTGAGCGTATCGATCAGTGGACTGAATCCTTCGCTGCTTGGTGCGATTCAGATTTCAGAAATATGGTTTCTCGTGGTATTGTTTGCGTTTCCTATTGGTTTAGCATTGGTGAGTGCTGTGTTTAACATCTGTACTATGACTGGATTATTTTCCTGCTATCTGAATAAATTGGTGGTTGTATTTGACCGACTTGCTTCACCTATCACATAATCGCCGATCAAAGAGAAACTCAATTCCTCGATAACACCGAAAAAAAGACTAGGATTAGCCCTTGATGGTATTTTTTCATAGAAAGATACCTCCCTCGCGAGAATTACCAAAATTTCGCCACGATGGGGATTCAAACTCGGGTAGTCAGCTTCGCCTCTGCGCAGTTAACCACTTCCCGTTCTCTACATATACAGAAAGGGCAAGAGGAGATGGAACAAAGCAATACATGCATGACAAAAGAGCAGAAAAAGAGTAGTGATGGTAATAGGGACAAGGCGTTTCGGGTCACGGGTGCAGATGCACCCGTTGTGTAAAACATTTTTAAAACTTTTTAAAATGTAAAAAAATAAAAAATAAAATTCAGATATACATCAGAACATTTTTTGTGTCAGCACGATAAGTTTCACGGAGAAAAGATTTTTTGTGACATGTGCAAAAAAAAAACAAAAATATCTCGTACAAAGTCATTTTGAAGCACCAGGATTTTTTTTGCACAGGTTACAAAAAATATCTTTTCTTCGCGGAACTTTTTATGCTAACATAAATCTCTTGAAGTATATCCAAAAAATTTATTTCGAATTTTTTGACATTTTGAAAATTATTTTTTAAGCAGTGGGTGCATCTGCACCCATGACCCGATATGGATTTCCGTGCTAATAGTAGGAATTGAGATCTTCGAGAAATTTAACATGCTCCCAAGTCCCAACAATTGCATATGAGACTATTCCAATGTGGTGAAATATTGAACACTTTTTGGGAGTTTGAGTAAGTTCACCAACGCTAGCTTTCACTTATTTAGCCGGTTCACCTGAGGATACAAGATAAAGATTACATGATATAGCATTGGCTCCTAACGTTGGCATGTTAGCCCAATCTTGAGCAAGCACGATGAGCCTTTAATTAGGCTGCAATGTGTTCCCCACTTGTAATATCCTGATATTACCACAGTTTGGTTGCGCAATTGCAGTGCCAAAGAACATTTTTCACAAAGAAAATATCTGGTGGAGTTTCTGATTTATGCTTGAGCCACTTATGGTGTTTAAGGTGTTAGTTATGTTGTGTAAGTACCAACAATTAAACCGAACATATAGGTGAAATTTGACTCCACCCAAATCCTGCTATGTAGCTCAGTTACAACCCCTCTTGGCCTCATATTCCATCGATTTCGGATGTCTCTAGACATGTCTTGTGTTATAGTATCAACCAACTCCAGTTTCTTAGTTATCCACGCAGCAGTCATTTCTCCTTGCCACAGTGAACCTATAAAATCAAATACACGCAAAAATCAAATAATGCAACCCTCACTGAAACCTTTAAAGATTAATATACATATAACTTGAATAGTGCTGGCTTTGCTTACCCTTCATTAGACCGGGTGTGCCATACATAAGAGTCCAGGGGCCATATGTGAAATATGAACTCCTATTTTGAATAAAAGTTGCATATAACCGTGAAAATGATTTTCAATTTCATTTATGTATGCATAATTGGGATCCAATGCAAGAATCTAATCAGGTACCCACAAAGAAATTTTGCTTTATAGAAGATGCTTTCTATAAGAATGGTTGATGCATGTAGATACTATCTCTACCGTAAGAATTATGCCATTTTTGGCAGATGTCCAACACTAAATAATTCAATAGGGAAAAGCATCGAAAATTTATCTAGTATAACTATTTGAGAGTCAAGAAGGGATTGAACAGAAAAGGCCCACATTACATGTATTATTCAATTGGCAAGATCAATATAAAAAATCAATGAGGTGAATGAAATATATAATCACATAATTTAGAAAAGGCACAAACAGTGGATACGAGAGTAAATGGTGAAACAGATAACTTGAGAGTTTTGAATTTAAAGGTGAAAAGCGCCAAGGACAGTTTGCGGATCCTTTCTCCGTACAAGCATGGAGTGAGTGATCCATTTCCCATGAAGGAGACCTTGAAAAGATACATCCTTATATTAAGTGAGGGCCAAAGGTTTACTGAGGTAGACCAATGTATAATGGAAAGTTGGAACTTTGATTGTTACCATTGTGCCCCAAAGTACTGTCTGTTAGCTGGGTAGTAATTTCATGTAGCATTTTAGAGAACTAGGAGCATTAAGAATGTGCACTGTACTACAGGGAACGTCGCTTCTTGCTCGGCCAGTTGAGAGGTATACAATACCTCAAATTTATTTTCTTGTGATTATGCTCCATACTGATAGAAGAGGCTTGCCTTTAGACCCCCCTGCAATTACCTGCTATATTTAGTTTGCACCTAAATCTTCAAACCTTAGCTAATTGAAGCACCCTAGCATTGGTTGAAATATTCAGGTATAGTTGCACTTCAGCTACAGTGTTGAACCTAATTAAGGCCATTGTAGAACATGCAAGGCCTGATCAGCTGGACTATGTGCGGAGTGCGGACTAATGCGTGCATTAAATCCGAGTTCAAGCTGGCCAGATCCCGGCGTGTGTAAGTGTTGACATATCATCACAAAAACTTTGAGTTTCCCAAATGTTGTAGCGTGATGCAAATTCAACTATATCTTTTGCAGAGATAGAAATGCATTCTCTGAGAAATGTGATATGTTGGTATCCAACAATGATAACTTCGGGCGAAGTGTTTCTTCAGAGGTTAAGTATGTTGCGCTAGGGTAAGCACCTTCTCGATGTAAAAAACAAGATGCATAAAAAATAAGAAAATTTCCAATTTTTGCATTTTAGGATGGAAAGATATCTAACAGTGCCAATGTCACTACCAAGAGTTGTGAGAAGAGATTTTCTTATTTATATCAAGCAAAATCTTTGGGTCGTACTCATCCATAAAGGTGGAAGAAGGACGTGAAACAACTCAGAAGCATGGCTATATCCTGAAAGCAAAATTGAATCTGCACGGGATCGGACTGTGACCAGGGGTGCGCCTCGCCACCCAACATCCCACCCCCCCCCCCCCCCCCCCCCCCGGACATCAGATCATTTCTTTAAGGATCAAATAGGTAAATAGAACATCATGCAGTACTATACCCATTATCGGCTACTCAATGTACCAATAAAACAAATAATTAACAATAAACTCAACAAATACTAAACTCTTTTCTTTTTGTGACGCATGCTTGCACCCGCATATACTTTGGAAAATAGTTCTGAAGAAGTACCATATCTATATTGTACATGTACAACCCTTTGTCACCTTGCTCTTGGCCTATTTCCCCCCAAAACCGTCAATAGTCTAAAACACTATTACTGCGATTAATAGTGCGATATATCAGTACTTATTCATTTATTGGACTTCCTTCTTTTATTTCATTGGTGTTTTGCTTTCTTTGCATCAGTTAGCTGCCACCCGGGGATCCCCGGGTGGCGCTCCTCCTGACGCCATCTCATTCCATGACGCTTTGTGGCCACACACCTGTGGTGGGTTGTGTAGGGCTGGGTTGTCCCTCTCAGCGCAGAACATGTCGTGGAGCCTGCACTAGTTGCGGTCAATGGCGTGCGACATTGCTGCAATTAACAACACCGAGCCAGAAACCTAGGGGTTTGAATTTTGAGAAATATTTATGTGAATCGAGATACAAAACAATGGGACTGATCTTGAAACAATCAACAATGAATTTATGGATCTTTTATCTTAATCGATGGCTGAAACAAACGATTGGGAGTGACAGAACAACTTTGCATCAAATCTATGGTGTCAGAACTATCTGATTGAAACAACGTTGCTACACCCTGAAAAAGTTAAAAGACATCGACTATAAATTGAAGAGTTGTTCAAATGCACATGTAAGAGCATGGCATATTGTTGTTTTTACCGCCCTCGACATACATCGATGTCTTTCTCTTATCACCTTCCTCTCCTGTGGTGAAAGAGTTATTCAATTTTTCAAATATATGTGTAAGAGCATGGTGTATTGTTGTTTTTACCACACAACGTCATACATCGGTGCCATTTTAATTTCCTATCACCGTCCTCTCTGGTGATGGTTGTTTACTACTACCAATGAGCTATACCTTTGATGCATCGTCCCTTCACTTTGTTGTCATACTTATCAACATTAACACTGAAAAAATCGATCACCATACAACATCAAACATGCAACAGTATAATATAGGTAGCAATGGTGTGGTTCAACAGAATGAAAACCGACCAGTCTCCGTACAACATTAATTGCGCTCATATTGACAAGCACAATTTAGTAGCGATTAGCATAATAACACAGTATCATATATATCCCATTCAGGTCTATTAATTATGTATACTCCCTACATTCAGGTCTATTGGGCGCGTTAGATGGAGCGTTGCAACCAAGACATATGATGATAAGGCAGTATAAGAAAACACCGTCGATTTTCTTCAGCAAATCGATCCATCGGGATAAGTGGGATAATACAAATTAGATGATCCCCACCTAATTTGTATTATCCCACTTATCCCATTTATCCCATTTCTACATCCTATTTTATGGGAGGCGAAACAGCAGCCAATTGGTCTTGTCCATCATGGAGGGCCCGATCAACCAAATAACAAATCGGACAAGGATTTAATTGCCCGATCAACCGAATAACAAATCGGACAGTAACCATTAGTTGCACCCAATTGATGGTGTTATCTGGTTTTACTAGGCGCCTAATAAACCAAAACGAATGAAATAACTTATATGTAGCTACAGGGGAGAAGAGAGATCGGATATAGTATTCTTGATATTTTAAAAAAATTGAAAATGATATTAGGAAGTTTCAGAGATCTCCATAACAATTTACATGGATATATACACATGTTATCTACATATCTACATAGTTTTAATCGATAATACTTTGTATTATAGATTACATAAAAATCACAAAATCATGGCTCTTTCAAAAAAGAACTCATTTTACTTGCTACATTTGTATTTTTTGTGTGTGGATCACATATGAAAAGATGTTTCACTGCAATTTGGTTGTACATGGTAGACATGTATATGTACTTGTATGTGCATTTTCAGAATTTTTTTAGTTTCAAAAATGAACTTTTCGTTTTTTTTAATACGAGAACACTGGAACTTGGGAGATACAAAGTGTTTATCATGGGAGAAGCCTTATTTTCATAAACAGAGGGAGTAACTTCTAACCGGGAAAAGGATACAAAAGATTGCCAACAAAAACCACATCGTGACACAGATTACCTTTGCTAGGTTCATCTAACCCGGCCTGGACCGACACCGGCCTGATTCTAACTCTGAACACCAACTATTTTAGCCGCCACATATATAATAGTAGCAATTTTTTCTGAAGTAAATAGTACGTAGTACATGACAGATGCAGGAACTGAGTCAAAGAAATCATTTTGTGCAGGAGTAGGAAGTAGGGTCACCAACATACCCAACTAATTCCACCTTCCCAAACAGAATCCACTCCTATAAAACCAAATAAATTCGGGCGCCAAGAGCACAAACACTCAGCCTGGTCAGCGCAAACCCAAGCCTCCATCAGACCCAAGAATAACCCTGTTGCTTTCATTAGCTAATCACCAATCCAGGCAGAGGATTCATCGAATGGAGGCGAAGATGTTAAGCCGAAGCCTCCTCCTTGCCGCAGCGGTGGTGGCGGCGGTTCTGGTGGCGTCGGCGTCAGCCCAGTCCGGGTGCACGACGGCGCTCATCGGCCTATACCCGTGCATGAACTACATCAGCGGCAACGAGACGGCGCCGACCAAATCCTGCTGCTCGCAGCTCAGCTCCGTGGTGCAGTCCCAGCCAGAGTGCCGCGCTCGGCGGTGACTCGGTCGGCGGCATGACCATCAACAAGACGCGCGCTCTCGAGCTCCCCAAGGCGTGCAACGTGCAGACCCCGCCGGCGAGCAAGTGCAACGACGGTGAGTGCTCGATCGTTAAAACCCTCAGATTATGAGTCATGGAATCACTGATCTACCCACTTTACTCTGTTCATTCATAGTCTGCATTGCTGAAAGAAACTGTTTTCTCTCCTTTGCAGCTGCTGGTGCGAGTGCTCTGGGCGCCGCCGCGCCAACCACGCCAGAGGTACAGACACCTGCAGCTGCTGGCACGGGGTCGAAGGCGACGCCCTCGGGGTCCCTGCAGGGGAACGGTGTCTCGTCGCTCCATGGCCCGGCGGGTCTGGTGTTCTTGCTCGCGGCCGCTGCGTTCTACACCGTGTCCACCGTGTAAGCGTCTCGGTCAGTGGACTGAAGCCTTAGCTTGCTTGGTGATTCAGAAAAACGTTTCTTCTGTGGTATTATGTGCGTTTTCTATTGGTATAGCATTGGTGCGGAGGATTTTTTTTTCAGTGTTGTGTTTCACATCTGTATTATCATTGGATTATTTTCCTGCTGTCGAAATAAAGAGCAACTGGTTGTATTTGATTGACTTGCTTCACCTATCACATCATCACCGGTCAATGCTTGACAAAAGAGCAGAAAACAGAGTAGTGATGCTAAATTGTTACAATCTCCCATCATTTGCATATGAAAGTTTGTGGGAACGATGCATACCCCTCTCAGGGCCTCGTTTGCGTGTTATAGGAGCAGGGAAAAGCCCCCTGCGTGGCAATACAGGTTGTGTACGTATATAATTGGAGTACTATTCTGTATCATATATGTATGGGTACATATAGTCTAACATCCCCTTAATCTAAACCTCGAGAGAGATTTAGATTACGCTTAAATTCATCTAAGCCCTTTACAGGAAGAGTTTTAGTAAAACCATCGGATATTTGATCTTTGCTAGAAATGTACTTGATGTCTAGGCTGTTGGTGGCCACCCTCTCTCACACAAAATGATAGTCAATCTCAATGTGTTTTGTGCGAGCATGAAAAACTGGGTTAACGGATAAATAGGTAGCACCCAAATTGTCACACCACAAACTTGGTGTCTCCTTCAGTTGGACACCAAGTTCATGAAAAAGAGCTTCAACCGGGAGTTCGAAGAAACTCACCATCACTATCTTTCACTTATTTAGCCCGGTTCACCAGAGTACACGAGAAAGATACATTATATATCATTGGCTCCTAACTTTGGCAGGTTAGCCCCATCTTGAGCAAGCATGATGGGCATTTAATTTGGCTGCAATGTGTTCCCCAGTGGCAATATCCTGATATCAATACCATTTGGCTGCGTACTTGCTGTGTCAGAGAAGAGTTTTCGTTAAGCTGAAAATATCTGGCAAAATGTCTACTTTTATGCCTGAGTCACTTCATGTGTTGAAACGGTTGGTTATGTTGTGTAAGTACCAACAGTTAAACCAAAAATAGAAGTAAAATTTGGTATCTCCACCCAACCTTTTCTTTTTATTTACTGGCTAGGTAGCTCAGTTTCACCCCTCCTCTTTGCTCCTTACCCATTTTTGGGCGTTTCTAGACATCTCTGGTGTTATAGAAACAACCAGCTCCAATTTCTAAGCTATCCACAAAGTGGTTCTATTTCTAATTACCTTGGTGACCTATAAAACCGAATGTACACAAAATTCAAACAATACAACACCCTATTTTCTATGAAGCTGACCTGACTTGCTCTTCATTATAGAGGGTATTATCGTACCTAAGAGTCTAGGGGGGCTTTGTGAAATCTGAAGTTAATCTTATTTTCATTATCATTTCTATATGAATAACTGACATCCAATAAAATGCAACAAACTATTCAAGTGCCCAAAAAAGGACATTTTACGTTATAGAAGAGATTCTTATAAGAATGGTTGATGTACGTAGCTACTATCTTTCCTTTAAGCATTGTCTCATTTTTGGCGGATGTCCAATAAATTATATGTTCCTAGAAACTAAGTAATTCAACATGAAAAGATATTGAAGATTAAACTAGTAGAACTAGTAAGAAGGTCTTAGACCCGTCAGTAAGCCTAGATTACATGGAAAACTCAATTGGTGAGATGATTTATCAAAAATAAATGATGAAAATGAAATATATAATCAAATAATTTATAATTTAGAAGCAATTTTAGAAAATACACAAAGCGGTAAAAATATGGGGCTCTATATTAATCATTGCCCTTTTTGTGAATTTTTAAGCATTGCATATGTTAAACGAGATAAATGTTCCAGGCAACTAATCAGGTTGTTTTTATAGGATATATTGATAGAAACATGTTTTGTCTGTTAGGTTGATCTCCTCCCGTGTGACCCAACGGTCACACCGGACCCTTGACCGCGCCCTGATCGGGGGCGTCCAACCATACACTGGTTGGTGGGCCCCTGTCACCAGCTGCTATAAAGAGAGGTGGGGGCTGGCGGCACCGATTACGAGGTTCGTCCGTGCCGCACACCCCACCAACATCCCTACCGATCTAGGGTTAGCGCTGAGCTGACGGGAAGTACCACCACCTCCGCCACTGCTACCCACTGCCATCACCGCCTCCGTCCACCATGGCCGGAGCCTCGAGCGCCTCCGCACAAGGAGAAGGTACTGGTTCTCCTCATCGATCTTTTCTACCTGCTTGATCTAGACTAGTGATCCTACGGGATTTAACATTGTCTAGTCAGCAAACATTACTGATAAAAACCTTTGTTACCGCTGTGAAGAGTCGATTTATGTAATTATTGTTCAAAAACACTACGGTCATCCACATGAAACTCTTACTGTGAATGTTGTATCCTAAATATGCCCATAAAATTTGTTGTCTGGATGTGTGATGACCACAAGCGCATGCATCACACCATAGTGTCTTTCACAATAAGTATTAAGCCAAGATTATCGAACCACCTGCGCAAAAGTTGGCCGCTAGCTTTTCCTCCTACTATGCTTTCACATAACATGTCTACGCTCGAACCTAAACTGTAGTTCGGATATAGTCTACTATATCTATTGCTAGGACAAAACTATTACCGAGGTAAATGATGAACTAACGTAAGAAGATAAAAAGATCGTAAGTGTAATATTAAAGTTCACCCCAACAACCACTGGCTCACACTACATAACATGACCACTTCCATCACTTTCCCCACTCCCTTTATCCTAGCCTCCACTTTTTTCCCCTACTTCGACCCACTTCCAATGGCTCATCGTTCCTTGGCTCTGCTTCCCGTATGCGCCTTCCGGGCAACGTAGGACATCGCCTCTTTCTCCATCGGCCGATCAAGATGAACATAATAGTTAAAAATAAGTCTGCATCTTACCTTGAAAAGAATCACCAGATACTTGATCCATCCTTGCAGTCGGAGTCACTGTCATGCCGACTTTCCTTTTGGGGATCTAGGAACTTACTAGAATTTTTTTTTCTTTGACTTGTGAACTCAATGGAAAATACAATTGGCATGAACATAGGTTGTTAGGCTTGAATTTCAGAGAAATGCATTGACAACATGATTTCTCAGTTTAACATTTTATGATTTCAAAGTTGATCAGAATTGTTTTATTTAGCTCAGGTTATGCCTTGAAAAATGGCAATGGTTTTGGCCAAGAATAATCCAGTTCAACCTTTTGGATATATTATTTGTACGGGCGTTTATCTAGGATATTTTTTCCAAATCACATTTAATTTTCTCTCCCGTTGGCTAGTGCATATGTGCATGTCTTAATTATCCCCAACATGGATGCGTAAAGTTCACTACGTTAGTAGCTCGAAAATGTCACTAATGTTCCATGTAAAAAAACATTCATTGGCACCAGAGTAGGGCTCTGTTGCCCCGATTCTGCACATGATGTGGGAGCGCGATTGCAAAGGTTCTTTACACTGTTTCATGTGTTATATTGGCAACAATCACAAAATGCAGAACTATCATATTATATTCTTATATTAGCATCGACCAATCGGAAATCGGAAATACCTGATTTTCGGATGTCTAATGTATACAACAAAAAATACCGTCGACGCCGGTTACACTGCACCATTGACGCAGCCTAGCTCCTTGCATCTTCACGACCGCCGCTTTGTCACCCTGTTCCACTACACTCTGTTGTACAGAACTATCCTCGTGACCTCAGCTTTGCTACTAGTTGAAGGAGCCCCGCTCATACATCTCCACAACCGTTGTAGTCACTCGCATACACCATGCCCTATACCAAAGTTAGAATCCGGTAACACCGGCTTCACAACATCATGGACGGAGCCCCGCTCCTGGATCTTCAAAGCCGGCGCATCGCTGGCAGCTACCACCTCTTCCTAAAGGAAAAGAAATGCATTATTAAACTATTTTACGACAAAGAAGTAAATTAGAATAGAACAAAGAACAATGAACTAAACTAAAACACTAAACTATTTAAACAAACTAATACTAAGGACTAAAATTCAAGCGTATACTCCCTCTATACAAAGAACGAAACTAATCTAAATAAATTAATAAACAAATAAAGTAATATAACCAAACAATGAAACTAAACTAAACTAATATATAAGGAGCTGGCCATTACCTAAGCACATAGAATGAATCTAAACAAAGAACTAGAACTAAACTAACTAGGTTTGGAGATTTACCTTAGGCGGGGCTCGGGCGCTTAGCATCGACAGAGCTAGCACCGGAGGACTCCTTCTCCGGGTCATACTCTTGCTCCTCTGCTACCGCATGTGGCTCGGCCTTGTTGGGAGCCAAAAAGGGAGAAATGTCGTATGAAGGTCCGCGTGCAGGTACAACACGTGCCACCTGTTACTCGGTGGAAGAGATGAGGGTCGTCGTGTCCTCCTCTGCCACATGCATGCGGCGCTCTACATCATCTTGCTCAGCGGTGGCGTGTGAGGTGATCCCCCCGAGATCCAAATCCCGCTCCTCCAACGATGAGGACGAGGACAGGCCGAGGAGTCCGGCACCGGCACTAAGGGCATCTCCAGCCGTCAAGCCCCCCCAGAACGCAAAAATGGCGCTAAATTAGGCTCGGCGGCGGCAAACGGCGCAAAATCGAAACCTGGGGTGGGCATTTTCCCAGCCGCACCCCACCCCAACACGAGGGAGTTAAAAAAATCCAACGCCGGCCGGAGCTGCCGGAGCTCGCGCCCGTCGGCATGTCCTCTAGTACGGCCTCCACATGGAAGCCACCGGGGTCCCGCGCCGCCGGCCGCCTCCGCATCCACCGCGCCGCGAGCTCGACGGGGAGAGCAGGGGGCGTGAGCTCGAGGAGGCCGGAGATGCCCTCCCGTGCGTGCGTGGCCTCCTAGGGGGCTCCTGGAGAGGCGACGCCCAGCGCGGCCAGGCGCGACGGCCAGGCGGTGGCCAGCCAGCCAGCCCGAGGTGCGGCGGCAGCCAGCCAGCCCTTGGTGGCCACGGCCGCGTTCTTGTGAGGGTGAGGCGTGCCGTCGCGGCGTCGGCACGAACGCCTCTGCCGTCTTGGTGTTGGAGAGCAGCTTGAGCACGACGGCCATGGAGCCGCCCGGGTGAGCGCGGGAGGAGATGGGGAAAAGCAGAGGAGGCGCGGCAAGCCGGGGATGAGGTGAGCGCGGCTCCTGGCACAGGCCACCGCCCGACGAAGAGAAGCGACCCGAGCTCCAAGGCGGCGAGAGGTTGGCGAGCTCCACGGCGGCGGACGGCCACGGGCACGAGGAAGAGCGCGGCGAGGTCGAGAAGAAGCACAAAAAAATCGCGGTTCTCCCGGCGGCGGAGCTGGGTGGAGGCGACTGGCCGGAGCTGGGGCGGAGGCGCGTGGCCGGAGCTGGGCGGAGGAGAGGAGAGAGCTCGTGGGTGGGTGGGGAAGAAAGAGAGGGCACGTGGGTGGGGAGAGAAGAAAAAAAGGAGAGAGAAAAGCAGTAGGTGGATGACAGTGGGCCACAGTGGGCCGTTTTGCATGCAAATGGCCCCCCCAGGCGGAACCCAGGCTGTTGGGTTTGGCCTGGGTGCGCCGGCGCCAAAACGGCGCTATTCGGCGCTATTTTGCTTCCTAGGGGGCATAACTGGTAGCATTTCGGCGCTATTTGGCCATCCGAGCCTAAAACCGAAGCTAAAAAACCTCCTGGGGGGCTCCTGGGGAGGACGACTGGAGATGCCCTAAGGCACATGCTTCCGATGGTGCTCGATATAGGCGTGGGCATCGAGGCTAGGCCCGTAGGGTGGGGACGCTACAAGTGGGACATGGACAGGGCGGTGGTGGCTCGAGCGGGAATCAGACACCCCAGAGGGGTTCGCCATCAGAGAGATCAGAGTGGGAGGGAGTCCTTGACTTAGATTTATAAGCCGCTGTGGCTTTTGAGCCACCAGATTTATCAATGGAAAAAAGACAAATGTCAGTTACCATTGAGCTTTACACTGTCCATGCGCAAATATTTTAATCAAACAAGGTGGGCCCACAACCCACCTTTTCTTTGAGCAAGTTACCGGAGATTTTTCCTTACAACCTCAGCCAAAGAAAGCAAATCACAACGGCTACACACATTTTTGTTGTCCATTGCCAATTTCTGTAGCCCAGCGACCATCCATTCTAGGAAGTCCAAATTTATTACGGGCAAATATGTTTAACTGTGTGTCTTATGGTTGCCGTTGCTGTGGAGGACTGGAGGGTGTCCTGCGTGTTTATACTAGAGCAAGCGTGTGATTTTACACTAGTTATTGTATGCATATCCATAACTGGCCTCCTCCGGCAAAGAGCTTCGAGGGTGTTAACTTTCCCTAGGTTGCTACGAGCCTACGAAGGATTGAAAATAAATATTTTGAGACGGAGCCAAAATGGATGATTGGCCGGCCGATTGGGGTTCATCAATGGAGGATTTAAGTGAACCCATGACGTGAACAAATGTGGCCTCATTCCTGGTAGGCTTGCCCTCTCTACAAAATAGCCTACCGATGGTTATTTCATCAAAATGATAAGGTAGATAGACAGGTATAACAATTTGACTGTTTGGTCGGAGAAGATAATTGTCTTGTCAACACAAATCGTAATATAATGGAAATTATCCATTTTTAAAAGTAAAAATTCTAGACTTCTACCATTGTTCACAAAAATCAACATATTTTCGAAACGAAGTTTTTTATTCTCTAGAGCCAAGAACTTTGCTCTAGGTTTTTTTTTTTTTGAGTGTTTACCGCCTAAATTACAAATTAAGAATCATCGGAATACGTAGCCCCTCAGGCGGACTTAAAAACCAAACTCTTCGGCCCTGATCCTCCGAGACGACGCTCCGGGCCAGGTTATGAGCCTCCTCGTTCGAGCTTCGACGTTCGTGACAGAAGGTGAGCTCCTCGAACTCCTTCTTGGCCTCCTGTATCTCGCGGACGACATGGGCATAGACCCCCATACTGCCATCTTCTATGCTCTTGACTGCATTCATGCAATCACTCGCCACCCGCACCCGACGTGCGTCAATGTCCATCGCCAAAGCAATCGCTTCCCTGCACGCCATAACTTTGAGAGTCTCCGCTTCAGTTCGCCCAGGAAACACGACGGCTGACGCCCCCATGTACACTCCGGTCTCCGATCTTGCGATCGCAGCCACCGTCCCTCTCCCAGTATTCTTGCTCACGGCCGCATCAACGTTGATTTTGATCATCCCCGCAGGCGGAGGGATCCACTTCTGTGATTTTGCTCACGGCCGCTTCAGAACTTTGCTCTAGCTACCACTGGCATCAAATGTTTTTCTTTAATGCGGGGTGGGCCAGCCCAAAGAAGGCATCAAATGTTTTTCTTTAACGGGCAAATATATCTCATTCTTTAGTGTTGTTAACTGGGTTGGGCAGCCCACAGCCCGGTTTGGCTTCAAACATAGCTCCTCCACTGAGTCGATAGATATCTTTACTATTAAATGGGAGTTGGTCGTTCGTGTAACCGAGCGAACCATCTCACCTATCCACGCGATCACGTACATGGGCCATGGCCAAGGCCCAATGAAACCCCGCTAGAAACTGCCGAAGCATGCCCCCGACTCCATCTCCTCCATCTCGCCCCCAACGAAACCCACGCACACCCCGACTTCTCTCCCATCCGATCCACCCCGCCGCCGGCCCTTCCCTGCCCTGCTCTCCGCCGCCATAGGTGTACTTTGTACATCTTGTCCCAGCCGCTGACGAAGGTCGCCATTCCGTGCACTGCAGACCATGGGTACGCCGCGGAGCAGCAACTCCCCGGGGACCAGAGGCACACGGTGCTGGTTGACGCTAGGGACAAGGACCGCGGCGACCTGCATGACCTAAAGCTGGTGGCGCGCGAGCGGCAAAGAGAGAATCTCTGTCGGGAAACTCTTGCGCCCCCTCTGCGCCGCCTCCAATATCCATCCAGGTGAGGAACTGCCGCCCCAACTGGAAGACGCGTTTGTCCCGCGGCAGGCTGCAGAGGCGCTGTACCCTGACTCCCTACCATCACTCCGCCCGCCGCCGAGATCCACGCTGGAGATAACCGTCGTTGCCACATCGACCTTCCCTCTGCGCGCTGCACATGCCCGTAACTCTGAACACCGGCGCCGACGAGCCGGGGATCAGGGCCGCACCGCCAGTCCACACAGTTGCAGACGTGAGTTTTTTCTCTCTTCCTCCTGGAGATTGGTTTGGCGGGGATTACTCCAAGCAGTGTCATATCTCGAAGGGCCCGTGTGCAGTCTAGGGCCTGTATCTAAGCTCCTCAACACTACATTGAGGTGGCCGCTCGAGGAGGAAGAGAAGGATTGCAACATGCAAAGTGGCCGACTAAAAGATACTCTTCGCGATCTTGTTACATAGCTTCCCCGCGACAACCTGTGGTTTTTCCTGATTTTGTTCTCTGCCAATTATAATTGTGTACTTTTCTGAAACTCGTTGCCTAAAAATTTGGGTTCAGGGGCATACCTTTGACGTACTCTAGGTTGTTGATTCCTCCTTTACCATTTCAGCTAGATATAGGATGACAATGCTCGTGCCCTCCTAAATTATTTTATTTCAAATACTTGATCATGTTCACTGTGATGGATGGCCAGTAGCTTATTGTGGGTGATATCACTCAGTTTTCTGTTACCCTATCATAGATTTCTTAGTTATTCTCATATCACTCAGTTTTCTGTTACCCTAGCATGCAGATAGATAACAATATTTCATTTCTTTTCAACTGGTTTTCTTGTCTGAATACTGCACTGGAAAAAGTGTTACGAATGGTGCTGCAGTTTTCCAACCAAAAGACATGCATGCTGCCCTTTGATTCTCCAAGAACAAGCCAATGTTATAGGAACTTTATTCATGTTCTCACCAGAAACTTCTATTTGGCTCAATGTATTCCTGACTTCTTAATTACTTCTGTTTTTGTTTGTGTTTTCAGTGGTTATCCTTGTTGTATTACTCTGCTAGATTAAGCAGATCTTATGTCATAAGATGCCCATGTGCAATACTGTTGCAGCACTATCTTCCTTATTGTTACAAACTTACAATGCAATAATAATATCCATGAGCTCACGGTTATGTGCGTCTTTCTGCAGAATGTGTTCAAGCATACTATGGATTACAATGCGACAAGACCCTTTTTTCATATGCAATTTTGACAGCATGTATTTTTTCTAATCATATGGTTGTAGTTGCAGTTTAAAGTATCATATGGTTGTAGTGCCATTTGATACGAAAACCTCATTGAAATTAATATGTGTCAAATTTATTGGATACATGGATATAGCATGGCAATGCATAAATCATCAAGTAAGCTATTCTTTTGTTCTAGCATGCATGTTTTGTGAGGGTCCTTATACCTTGGCCGTGACCGACTTAAACATGCTGATGCAGATGCTAACCCCACAGGCCCAGCCATCATAAACGTTGATCGAAATGAACCGAGCGGAGTTGGAGGCCCAAAGGACGCCTCCAGAATGGCACTTGTCGGTGTCTTTACATTGATCGGGGTTGTGTGACAAATAAATCCTTGAGTTCATGGCGATACAAAGGATTAGATTCAATCTCAGAATTTTTGCATCCAAAAAGGTCCTGCCAGCTGCTATGCTATCCATAGTGTTCACTATGGGCAAAGAATATGATGTCTTGAACTCTGCATCTCAACATCCAAATTTTGCCCTCAATACAGGTGTGTCATATGTTATATAGTAATTCATAGGAGAAAAAACCTACAGGAGAAAGTTCGGCAACTCTTTATATTCAGATCCCACTGGAAGGCGTGCTTTCTTCATGCGCTCATGTACTACAAAATTTAGTCAAATGTAATTTTTGTGTAAGGAAATACTTTGGTGATTTACGGTGTAACTATACCGAATTTGCAGGAATTCAGATACCGTATCTTTGTCATGAGCAATTATGATCAGTCAATTGTTGTTCAAGCAAAGTAGTTGAAGTACACCATCTGTTCTCTTTTTTCAATGTCAGTGTGCTCCATGTTGTTTTTCCCCAATCAATGTACGTATTGGTCTTGGTCTATGCCATGCCACTTTTTTCTTAAGAAAATGCAGCTTGAAACCACTTTGATTTTCTGAAAGGAAGGTGTTACCGTTTTGATGTTAACACAATGAAAATTTTGATTGGCTAAATTCATTGAACTTGCAGCCTTTAAGATTTACGGTGTAATGGTTCAATCAATTTAGCGTATTTTAATGGAGACTCTTACATATTAATTCGTACTTCATAGGTGCCAATCATCTACTGAGACCTAAGTGCTTTTCAGGAGAAAAATACAATCCAGTCCACCTTGTCGTTCATACCTTCTATATTTAGCAAATTACCTAGGCACCAGTTGTTTTCGATAAAGCTCTGACAAGTTAGAGTATATGAAAGCAATTACTTACAATTGTTTATCAAATTAAATTTTAAGCACAATAGAATCTTATTATAACTTTTGCTACCTTTTTCATTACACGCGAATTACGGATACGTTATGTTTGCAACAAAACACTTGAAAAGACCGTAGCAACGCAGGGGCATTCAACTAGTTTAAGAAACATACGACTACGTAGCAAACCCCTGTTAAAAAGATTTGTGTTGGAATAATATCGCTAAGTCGATGTCACCATGTCGTGAGCATAATCAGTGACCAACCCTAAACCCTAACTAGCGAGCAAAACCCTACCTTTACTTAGATGCATATCGAACATGAGTAGAATATCTAATTTGAGTATTTACCATACGCCAGCGCAGAGTTGCCGGACGAGCTCGGGTGGCCGCCCGGGATCGCCGGGAGCAGGCCCCGCCGGAACAGGGCGGACATAGGAATGTCAGAGCGAGATTATCTTCCAGAATTACAAGCAACTTTCTACGTATTTGCACAGCTGAAAAATGCATTATTTTCCTGGATTTACAAAAGCCTGTCCCTCGCTGAGTTTTTTCTCCATGTCGGTCTTGGGCTTTACAATACGCCTGGCGTACTCCCTGGCGCCGTCCTTGTCCACGATCATGATCACGAAGCTGGCCAGCCCGATCCGCCGGACCTGCTTGATGCACAGGTCGACGAGCGCCACGGCCTCCTTCAACGTCATGCCGGGGCGGTAGTCATTCTCCATCACCGGCGTGCAAAGGCCCGCCCCGCACCCCGCGGTCCCATACTGCTCCAGCCGCTGCGGCGGCGCGGTGCCGCCGACGGCGTACATCGTCGGGCCGTCCGCCCCGTCATAACCGGCGACGATCGCGTTGGCGGACTGAGCGCAACCGAGCACCGCCCCACGTGCGGCGTCGACGACCGCGGCCACGGCGGCGCTGCCGATCTTGTCGACGCTCACGCTCGCCCTCACCTCCTCCCGTAACCGCAGGCTGCGAAAAATGAACGGAATCGAGTTGAAGTTCCGGATTATCAGATGATTGAGGCCTTGATCCTAGAGACGGAACATTACCAGTCGCCGGGGACGCCGGACACGCCGAGAAGCAGGTGGGAGCCGATGCGCGTAACCCTGTCGTGGTCGGGGTTGCTGAACACGTAGCTACTCCGCTCGGCGGAGGTGCCGGCGGCCACCACCGCGAAGCCGCTCCCCACCACCCCGAACACGCTGTCCATGATCATCGCGGCCGGCGGCACGTGTCCTCGACTCGTTCGGTCTGCGCACGAATCACGTAGTGCTCTGCTCGCTAGCTCGGTGATGATTCAACTTTGGGGAGGTTACAGCCTTAGAGGCGCACGCGAGAGGAAGTATTATAGAGGATCGAGAGCTGGAGGGACGAGTTGATGTCGGAGTCGCAGACGAGACTGAATTACTATGCTTACGCCCCTGTTCGAGTCTGACTCTGTTTTGCGTTTGCGAGCTTGGCGCATCTTGTGTTAGGTCTTGCAAATCAGAAAATCTATACAAAGAACGTGCCCCAAAGGAGAAATAAAGGCTTGGCCTGATTAACTTGGAATTCATAATGAATCTCTGGTTCTCAAACATTTTCACAAGTTCATGAATAAAGTGAACGTGCCTTGGTTTAACTTGGTGTGGCAGTGTTATTACGAAGGTAAAGTTCCACATACAGCTTTCACATGATCTTTCTGGTGGAATTACCGAATGTAAACCTGGTGATGGTTCTTCAATCCTAATGTGGAAGGACAAATGGTTGGGGGAAGAGCTGCAAGTACATTATCAAAGACTATTTTCCTTTATCTCTGCATAAGGTTTTGCATACTGAACATTTTCTACCATTGTTCTTTCTACCATTATCTAAGCAATCTCATGTTGAGATACAAGAGATGAGAGTGTTACTGGAGGATTTAAGCCATGATCAGCTGGGATGGGAAAATAAAAATGAGTGGATATTCCACGACAATTCAAGAAATTATTCTTTGGCAAGTTACAATAGGCTCATGTTTCAAGGGTTTCCATCCTAGCCAATTTCTAACAAATGAAAATGCTTGCTTAAAATGGAAATATTTACTTAGTTCGTGATCATGGAAAAATTGGAACCTTGCGAAGTTTGTCTCTTGTGATCTTCAGGAGATGGAATCAAGAGATCATCTTGTTTCTAAGTCCCCTTTTCTCATAGATGCTAAAAATTTCTGAAGATCAATTGGATCCAAAGAGGAATAATATTAGATATTATTGTAGAAATGGGACATGTTTCATGGAGATTGTCAATGATGCATCATGGAGTACCTGGAAAGAGAGAATGGGTTCATTTTTAACAAAACAATGCTAGTGTCTAAAGATGAAGGTCTTGTTAAGACGAGACATTAAACTTTCCTTTTATCGCCTTAAGCCCCCCCCCCCCCCCCCCCCCCCAATTTTTCTTTTTTGCCATTTTGACTTGGGTAGACTCTCTATATCCTAGGAAGCTTTATAAAGTTTTCTCCTTTCTTTGTAAATGGGTTGACCTCTCAACTATTGAAACTCTTTTATTTATAATATTACGCTATGGGGGCTTCCCTCATGGTTTTATGATCAGAAAATAAATAAACATACAATCATTATTTAAATAATAGCCATTCAAAACTTTCTGACAACAAAGGCATTTTTCCCTCTAATATCCCTGATTCATCAAAGGTGTGCATCTTATTCCCCATCCAACAAAATGTTCTAATGACCATTCACAACCGTCAACGATCCCTCAAATCCAAAGTAATAGTGTATCTTTTCCTAGGTTGATGTGCTCCACCACCCTGAAATCACAACGCAAAACTTCCATCCCTAATCCCAATCCCTTCGGCAAAATTTCCTCAACTAGACCCCTTTATCCTAGATTAGAGTGGAAAGTGCTAGTCTCTACCCTGCCATTACACTGTGGCGCAAAGACCATTGGTCAAACTTGCTTCCCACCATAGGAGTCACCAAGTTAAGGAAGCTAAGAGCACCAAAAAATAACCACACAAAAATAACCAGCGAATACAGTCTCCAAGTATCTAATTGTCGGTGCTCCGAATTTTAAAACATCGATTATTTATGTAACATGCATCTTTTTTAGGGTAAAAGGGTTCTCCTGATTTCCACTGCTAGAAACCAAACTTCCCCCACATAGTCTACATGATAAGACAACAATACAACACCTAAGGTTGCGTCCATAAGCCGAAGAGATGAAAAACATCTGAATTACAATACAAAACTTAGGAATGAACAAGCTCCCCAAATATCCCTTAGCAATATTATTGTTCGACGAAAATAAATCGTCAACCATGGGATCCACAACACCTATCTCCTTTTGGGGTTGAAGACACCAAACACGATGCCTTCCAGTAAACTTGTGCACCAGCTAAGATTATCCATTTTGTCCTCCTTCACTGCAAAGAGAACAACCAATCAATATAATGAAAAATAATAAAGAAACGGAGACAAGCCAACTCATTTGTATTTTTTTTTCTTAAAACCGGACATGTTATTGGATTAAATCCTCCAAATCACGTTTCCTATCCCAACATCTACCATGTCGTGCTTTGGTTTTCCTAAAACACTTCAGCCAAATAGTAAAGCATTTCATTACCTGTGCAATTAATTTTTTGTGCTATAATCTTAACTAATGACATTCCATCAGGTCAGTGGGAAGGAAAACAAGAAGTGGTTTATTGGTTCATTAGAGACATGTTCTGTCAGATATACCACCTCTATGCAACAAAGCATATCTATAGTCAAATGGTTCTCTTAGAACTAGCAATGGGAAAGTGTTCATACATAGAGAAATTTGACCCTTCACGAAAATTTATATGGAACCATATTTTTTGCATACCATAATAGAAAAATTTTCTCACTAAAGTTACATCCTTGGGAGCAGCTAGACTAAGATGTGAGGCTCTTCATTCAGAGAATAGTCCTTAACCCTAATGTGTTTTCTATTTCTATTTTCTATTGCTACTCTTTGAAATGTGAGTAAGTTAAAACTACATGCAAGAAATTTATATCATGGATATGTTGATCCATGAAGATTGTATATAACATGAGGAAGTTAATGGAAAAATTGTCATAAGAGAAACTTTGATCTTCCCATAATGTAGAGTTGTTACCATTACCAACTTCGACATATAACAACACCAAAACAAGGCTTTAACCTCCATCAACCCCTGTAAAAAATTGAGTACCCTCTATATTCTTGACATGTCATGTGGACTGATGTGTTATGTGCTTTTTAGTAAGAAATGGTTGCCACCTTAACATCTCCATTGAGGATTTATCATGGCCACACCGAAATTTAATTAATTATTATGACGTCCAGATCCATAATGGCAAACAACCTCCTTGGATCTTTTCACTTGTCACCACTCCACATTAATGTAGTCCTATATATATCAACATTTTTTTACACCCTAAGGTATCATCTACAAATAGAGCATGTACGTATGGACACAATAACGTGGGGGATTGATTAAAATTGTTCTACAACCAATAAATTTCACTTTAAGATAGGCATAATAAGAATTTAATTTTTCTGTAATAAATAGTAGTATAATTTTACGGGCGATGAAAGGACCATCTGCATATTGCAGAATGGCAACCATCCACCTCCTGCTCTCCCTCCTTACCTACATACCAGTATGCATTCCCTGCCTCCTTCAATGCAGAGTGATACACCAATCAGCCAAATGGAATATATATAAAATATTATAGACTTGCTCATTGGGACATTTTATTTGAAAACTTTATTGGCTTTTCAAATCCCACAAACATTGCTATCCCAACCACTATCATTTATTTTTTCTAAAACCTGTTAGCCAAAAATTAATTAAGCCATCAACATGTGAAATTAACATTTGGTGCCGAAAACCCATCTAATGATCATGGCAAATGCTGAGTGCACATGAAAAGAAGAAGCTATTCTTTGGCTTGTTAATCCCACAAAAGAGACGCTTTCTCGGATTTATCACCACTATGCAACAAAGCATTTCTTGTTTTATGTTTTTTTAGAGCCAACCATGGGATGATAGACAGCTAATTTTTTATTTCTATAGTAAAACTGTATGAAGCCTCCCCCCCCCCCCCCCCCCTCACCAAGATTTTGTATATCCTAGTCAGAATATTTCTCACTAAAGTTTCCTAAACTTGGCAGCAGCTAGAGTACTATAAGATGCCAGGCTCTTAATTCAGAGAATAGTGCTTAACCATAATGTATGTTCTATTTCAATTTTCTACTATTATTCGTTCGTGTGAGTAAGTGAGAATCACATGCAATTTTTTAATATTGACATGTTGGTCCATGAAAATCATATATGGTCTATGGAAGGTAATGAAAAAACTATCATAAGAGAACAGTTGATCTTCCCATTATCTATTGTTGCTACCGCTCCCAACTTCAACCTTGTAACAAGACCAAAACAAGGATTTTTACCTACATAATCCTTGTCAAGAGTATGAGTACCCACTCTGGTTGTGACATTCTGTGCTCTGATGTGTCAGGTATTTTTTTAGTAAGGACTTGTTACCACATTACCATCTTCATCGAAGATTTTCCATGACCACATGGAATAAAGTAATTATTATGATGTACAGTTCCATAATGGAAAACTCTCTTTGGATCATTTTCTCTTATCACCACTCCACATAAATCTAGTCCTATATGTATCATCATTTTTCTGACACCCTGAGGTATCATCTAGAAAACAGAGCATGTACATGTGGACACTAGAAATGGAGGGGGTTGATTCAAATTGGTCTACACAATTTTGGTTTGAGATATGCCTAATAGGAATTTAAATTTTCTGGATCAAATATTAATATCATTTTGCAGCAGGATATGAGTACCATCTCCATATTAAAATATGGCAATCATCCACCTCCTTCCTTTCGCATCCACATACAAATATGAGAAATTAGGCCAGTCTGCAATCCTTGTCTCCTTCAGTGCAGAGTAATCCACTAATCAATCTAATGGAAAATATATAAAATAGAATAGGCATGCTCTTTGCCATTTGAAATCTTGGTTTTCAAAGACCACAAATCACAACTTCTATCCCAATCACTAATACTCCTAACCCTCATTAGTCCTTTTAACTTGACAGTACTCCACAAAAATCTTGCCATGTACTCTCTTTGTTCCAAAATATAAGATGTTTTACGTTTTGATTAGAATCAGGTGCATTTGGACGTCTTTCTGTGTGTAGATTCCCTCATTTTAGTCTGTATATACTCTACGTTGAAATAACTGAGACATCTTATAATTTGGATCGGAGGGAGTACGTACATTCTTTTCTCTAACCCCCTAAGGTATCATATAAAAAACATGTACAAAGGGATACACTTCCAAAGGGATTGTTTTCCCCCAAAAACTTATTCTATCGGTAACTCTCATATCTAAGTTCAATAATTTTTCATCTACAAATGAACCTAAGAGGAATATATGTGAACTTCTCCACTGTAAATGCAAAAATCTCTCTCTTAATAGCTAAATATTAATATATATTTTGTCGCCTGACAGAAACTTCAAATTTGTGAAAAGTATTTTCAATCCTCAAATTTCCTCAAATAGACATAGTAGGAATTCATGTTTTCTGGCTCACACTACATCACTTGTAGGTGCTCATAGTGCAAGATGTCAATCATGCACCTCCTCCTTCCTCTCCGCTTCCCCTAAAACGGACATCCAAAGCAAATATAGATGACCCAGGCCAAAAAAAACGTCCCCAGGAGCTCATCTATCACATCATCTATCGATAGATGATCCTCCAACTCTTGTATCCGTCATCCACATTTGGGGGACGCATGGATGATCATCCAAATCAAATTGTTCGTTCTCATTGGCCGGATTCGAGCAGGTGGAAAGAAAACTGTTGAATGATAGTTGTAAAATAATACTAAAATATATGAGAGAGAATATAGATATCCTAAAATATATGAGAGAGAATATAGATATCCTAAATATCGACGTTCTACTAGAAAATTGAGAACATCTAAAAAAGAATCTTTTTAGATGACCTTCTATATATATGGAGATATAGATGACCAAATTTAGATTAGCTGCTGTAGATGGCTCCAAGGAGTTAGGCCACTCGGCATCCATGCTTTCTTCTTCTAGAGATAAAAAAGCGTTGGCTAAGTGATCTTCTAATCACGATCGAGAGCACATGAACGGCTAGACCAAAACTTATAGGTGTGAAAAATCTCGATCAACATACTACCCCTTCAACTTCAATCTGCCACAGAAAATTGGTGTGAGTCTTTTTTTTAATGGTAACTGTGTGAGCTAACCCGAAAGAGTTTAAGAATTCGATAGCCATCCGCCGACCGCGCGCCATGGCCTCCATAATCTCCTTTTTCACCGGCACCGCCCCGTCCCTGTCAATGTACCAGACCGCGAACTCGTCGGTAGCCCCGAGCCGGCGCATCTCGTTGACACAGCTGCCGACGAGCTCGGTCGCGTCCCCGACGGACATGCCGTGGTGGTAGCCCGCCTGAAGCACCGCCCTGCAGGCCAGCGCGCCCGGCCCCGCGGCCCCGTAGAGGCCCCGCTCGGGGCATGGCGTGGCGGGGACGACACGGCTCATGCTGGCGTAGTTCGTGGGCGTGTCGTAGCCCACGGCCACGGCCTCGACGGCGTAGCCGCGGCGGCCGAGCAGCTCGTGCGCGACCTTGCCGGCGGCGGCGGTGTCCGGGTACGGGACCCCCGACAATTCCTTCCACTTGCGCATCGCCTTCGCGAGCTTGCACTGCGAAGCAAACACAGCGGGAAGCGGCTGAGATTTGAAGGCGGACGGGTGGATCGAGCGAGTTGAGGCGCGGGCGGATCTTGGCCATTACCGGTTCTTGTCGTCGCCGGAGATGGCGAGGATCCTGTGGGCATCGAGGGCCACGATCGGGGTGCCCGACGCCACAGGGCGAAGCCGGACCCAACCACGCCGAACACGCAGCCGGAGACGTCGCCCATCGCCGCCGCCGCGCTTGCTAGCTGTCGTGAGCTTCTTGGGTGTTCGATCGAACCAGTATAGGCAAGTAGTAACTGTCCTGCTCGGCGAGATCAGGGCATGCTTGTATGCCAGGACAAGGCGAAGAGCCGGCCGGCCGGAAGTGGTCGGCGAGAGCATCGTGACTCCGTTGGTTGGCCTGTCCGCCGGCGTGCCCTGCCCTGCTACCTACGTGGTCCCGGACTCCGGTGCCTGACACGTTACTCTGTTCGGGCAACTCTTCCACAGACACATTTTCACGAAAAAAAACTCACGTAGATACATACATAAACGATTACAGCTCATACTCCACGTAGCATCTCCTCTGGCTCGGCTACACTACACACAGTGCATGCCAGCTGCTGCTTATTCCCGTTACATATGTACACACTCTTGGCACGTACGTTCGCAGCTACATGCGCAGAAGCCTCGCTCACTCGAGATCGTCGCGCGATCGCTCGCTCACATGTCGCCGTGGCGGCGCTGCTGCTGCGGGCCGCGGAGGAAGACGGACTCCGTCTGCGAGCCGATGACCCTGTCGGCCGCCTCCCTGCCCTGGGCGCCGAACACGAGCGCCTTGGCGGCGCCGTCCAGCTGCTTCAGCAGGCTGTTCCCGCCGGCCAGGAACACCTCCTCGTCGTTGCTGGTGCCCACGCCGAAGCAGAACACGGCCAGGTTCCCCTCGTTCCCGGCCACGAACGTCGCCGGGTGTCCCGCCGGGAGCACGATCACCGACCCTCCTTGATCTGGGCCTTCACCTGCTTGTACCCTCGAGATTTCTTCTGTTGCCCCTCCTCCCCCTCTTCCTGCTCCTCGCCTCTCCTGCCGTGCTCACTGTGGTGTTCCCGGCGCTCCGACCTGCCGGAGCCGGACTCGTGCGGGCACGCCATCTCGAAGTACCCGCTCCCCTCCACGACCACGGCGATCTTCGTCGCCCGGGTGGTGTACTTCGGCGCCATCATCGACCCCTGCATACATCATGTCATGTGTGCACAACATCTTCAGTATAGATCAACCAGCTGCATGCATGATGCTTCAAACAAAACGAACTAATCTCGTACGCGGGTGATGTTGACGATGCCGACTTCCATGTCGAGGTCGCGGAGGTTGCGGCACTCGTTGCCGGTGATCATGTGCATCCTGCCGTGGTTGTTGGAGTAGCGCGGCCTCTGGTCGGGGAGGCTGGTCGGCTTGATCTCCTCCTCTGAAGAGCCCGACCCGCCACCGCGTCCTCCCCTGGAGCACGTCCTGCTCAGCTCCCGGATCTGCTCCTCAGACGCTTGCCATATCTCCCCCTGCCTCTGCCCCTCGAAAACCTTCTCCAGCTCTTCCCGGCGTGTCTGGCGAATACATGCAAAATTTCACAAAATTAAGATCGATGAAGTGCTTGATCTGCTGAAAAAGAAAATAACTAAAGAAGTGCCGCTCGGCGTCTGCGTATGCGTACGTTGAATGCCGCCTGGAGAACCTCGTCGCTGAAGGCGCTGAAGAAAGACTCCGGGCCTTCGCCTCCAACAGGGAAGAACTCCTGCACGGACATGCACGCACAGATCATATATCACCGGGTTAGTGGGTTGTACTACGAAATTGCATAAGAGATCAAGAGTATGAGTGCTCTGGTCGCCGCCGCTGCTCAGGGCTCACCTCGAAGCGGCCGGGCGTGGCGACGGGGTTGAGGAGCATGACGACGCGGAGCCACTTGGAGCGGTGCGTGTTGGCGGAGTACACGATGGAGCCCGCCGGGATGACCATGACGTCGCCCTCCCTGACGCAGAACGACTCCCGCTTCCCCTGCCTCAGCAGCACCAGCACGCCCTCGCCCTCCTTCACGTAGAAGATCTCGTCGGCGTCGTAGTGGCTCGGCTGCAGGAACGCGCGCGGCGCCGCGTCCAGGCACGCCACGCGGTAGTCGCCGACGGAGCCACGGAGCAGCTCGTGGTCGAACCGCTGCAGCACCTTGAAGTGGCCGTGCTGCGTGCGAGTCCAGGGCCGGAAGCTCTCCGCCCCGAAGTGGTACGGCCGGCCACCTTCGCTGGACTGCCCTTTTCCCCATTCCTCCCGTCCTCCTTCTCCTCTCCTCCATCCTACCTCTTCCACATCCTCCCTCGACGCGAAGGAGAGGGAGAGGCACAGGGAGAGGACGAGGGCTAGCGCCAGCAATGGCGATCTTGCTGCTGCGAGCTTCATTGTGATCGATGTTGGTGGTGATCTCCGGGAGAGTGAGAGGCGGTATATGTAGGGAGTGGCGAGGAGGACGTGGAGCCATGCGCGCGGCCAGGCGGAGGTCGTGGTGTGTACGTGGAGAGAGCATGCGGCAGAGGCACCGCATGCATGCATGGTGACGTGGTGGCATGCACCATGCATGCATGTGATGCGAGATAGCTGGCCTGCATCAGAAGGAACAAACTGAGAAGGGACACTAGAGATTAGACGGAGAAGCTCGGCGACGAACTTTCGCATCGGCGGAATGGATCTCATGCTGGGAGATATGCTCGGGCTATAAAACAACTACAGCTGCGAGAGCCTTATCGATCCATTGTTCTAGCAGCTATGCCTATCTATCTTGTCACTACATGCATATGTACTCCTGCAACGATCACCGTGCATGTTGAGCATAACTTTTTTAGCCGGCCACTAAGCGATTGCTGTTTTTGAATCGACCCTAAGAACTACTCCCTCAATCTAAAATAAGTGCTGTAAATTTGGATCGGGGTTAATTTAAAACAACCACACTTATTGTTGATTGTATGTAGTAACTAATTTTAATAGGGTGTGACTAATTCTTAGAATTTAAATAATTCTCAGTCAGGTGACTTTATCGTTTATTAGTTACAACCCATGTTGCGACACGTGTCTAGCACGAATCACGAACAAAATCTGGACGTTTTTCTCAGTTGTAACCACATTTACAACTGAAACAAATCTAATTGCAACCCGAACGTGAACGCACATATGCACGAATAACGACGCAAAACCGATGGTGTAGGACTTGACCAATAACTTAACTGGGAATTAGCAAAACGATATAAATAGTAAGATCCATTTGAATGGCTATAATGTCTATTGATAAACAAGTATTTCTAAAATCGATAAAATAATTATTCACAATTAGAAAAAATACATAATAGGCACATTGTGCCCGACTTTAAATTAATAAGACTTACAACACAACGCACAACCCAAGCATAGGAGAAAAGAAACTAACCTCTTGGCGTCGCCTCCACCGACTTGAGGTCGTCAGAGGACGACGGACCAGCGCCGAACCATGCCATGGCCGAGCCATGCCTCCGTTGAAGCTTGGGAGATAGAGATGGTAGTGCCCCCAGGCCCCAGGGAACCATGGGTAGCACTTGGAGAGCACCTCGCCGCCACCGTCCTCGAATGATTTGCGCACTTGGCTGCCGGCCAACTCAGGCGGGCGACGACCGACGAGGGAGGTGTGGCCGGGAGAAGGGACTGTGGCGGCTAGCTCTTGATCGCTGCCCGAGTCGTCCTAGGAGGGGTGACGCGGTGGCAGTTTCCTCCTCAAGCGGCGACTTCGAGTGGTGTTGATTCCTCTTAGAAATTTCAATATATGTATTAAGTAATAAAGGGCCTCATGGTGTCTTGGCAGGGAACCCGGAGCTGCGCATGCCTGCTCTTCCCGTCCTGCAACGGCACGTACGTCATCCAACATATTTTTCACTGTGTTTTTCTCTTTTCGTTTTCTTATGAACTATTCTCTCTGTTTCTTATAAGATGTTTTAGTTTTTTGGCCCCACACGTATCTATTGTTTGTTGGTTTGGGGTAGCTTATCAGGTGTTCCACGTTTTAATATAATATGCACATGAATCTACACATCTTATATTTATATTTAGGAACATATTTAGTACTCCCTCCGTTCCGATTTACTCGTCGCGGGGGGGTCAAATTTTGAACTGCTGTCCATTTTACAATAACCCCCTTCCCTAATTTAACTTCTTACAAATCGAACCACAAGGTCATCGTCTCCACGCGCGACTGCGCGAGAAGCTCCTGCCGCCGGCCAGGATCTAGGCCGGTGGAGCTCCTGCCGCCGGCCTGCTCCTCGTCCTTCTCCACTTCCGCGAGCCTCCGCAGCATCCCCTGCCGCTGGCTTTCTCCTGCTCCTTCTCCCCTGCCGCCGTCCTCCTCCTGTAGCTTCTCCCCTGCAGCGACTGCCGTTGTCAATCGCCGCTGCGTGACGCCTCCCCGAGCCATTCCGAGCATACCAGTAGCTCCACCTCGCCGAGAGCTACTCACTCCTCGAGTTGCGCTTGCTGGGAGGACTTGGATCGACGGAATCGACGATGTCACCTCCAAGTCCGGCCGCCGCTTCCCGCGCCGAGCTCGACGCGTCGCGCCTCCTCAGACCTCCCCGAGCCTCTCAATAGCTTGAGGGTGATCTGATGGTCCTCTAGGACCCATTTCCCCTCTCGTTTGCTTGCTCGTTTGTCCGGCCGTCGTGCTCCTCCGCTCGCCGCCGCTGGATCTCGTCACCATAGCTCTTCCGGTGACCAAAAAACGGCGACGCCGCCACCCAGGTCTCGCCCACATTCGCGCCAGTGCTGCTTCTCCCCTGCAGCCGGTGGATCTCGTGCTGCTGCTGCTACTGCTCGCCTGCCTTCAAGTTCCTCTCTGAAGAAGGTTTGCTGCTGCTGCTCCTGCTCGTACAAGAATCAGAAAATTCTGTGGCTATTAAGTGGACAGCTAAATGGCACATTTGCATGTTAAAATGAATGAATCATTTACATATCTCAGTAACAAAGATAGCACTGTCTAAGAACAAGTTCAGTTAAGAACCAAAGATTACAAAGGCTGAGAAGTAAATCTGTAAAATATTCATAATAGCATATTATCAGAAGTTCAGAACATATTCATAATAGCAGTTCTTAAACTGTAGCTTTAGTTTAGTGCAATGCAGTTGATAGTTTAGTAAATGACTTCGGTTTAAAACCAAATAAGATTGGTGATCAGGATAACAAGTCTACAACCAGTATGTCTAGGGTCAAGGTTGCATTGATCTGACAGATGTCTCAACTACTTCAACAAATATGCAACCATGTTAACAGAATCACAATCTAAATTCTCCATCGATGATCAATACTCAAGCAAGCAAAGAGGTATTCGTAAGAGTGCAAGCAACAAGTGCCTACAAAAGTGCTGAATCCAAGATCGCATTGAGATGCAAAGGTACTTGCAATAATGTTTGTGCTGCTGCTGCTGCTAGATTACATGGCGGATGAAACAAATAAACACGGGCTTACATTGCACTGTTTATGTACAAAGGTCCTTGAGGTCGCTCTTGAGCTCCCGGTTGCCGTTCTCCATATCAAAGCCTAAAAACATATCAACCATCACTAATGTTAATAAGAAAATAAAAAGGTCAAGATAATGCTTGAAACAGAAAATAAAACATACCTTGGTGCACTAAGTAGGTGATGATTAACCACTTATAAATCCAGAGCAGCCACCTATAAACCTCAAAGGATCAACCACTTGTTCATGTTATAAAACACCTCAAGTACTACTGCAGGTTTTTTATTCCAGTAAAATGACATGTTACCTTCCTGCAGATCTTGTTGGGGAGGCGATTGGCCAGTTGCTGTTGCTGCTCCCTGAAGAAGTTACAGGTTCCTGTGAAGAAGGAGTAGTTTGAAGCATGTCCATCTAGAGCTAGTCACAGAGAATGGTAAGATAATAATTTACCATGTGATAGAATAACCATGATACTGTGATAGAATAGTGATAGAATCAGATGTTTTAAATTAACCTGAATAATATTATGACTTACTCCAGTAAACTGATATATGGGCCTGCCTGAAAATGAAGGAGTACAAGTCATGAAAATGAAAGAGGTTTATTCTAGGAACAATCCATACCCACGATTGCCAAACAGAAACTTGCAAGTCTGAATTCAGGTTTTTAAAAAAACACAGGCATATATATTTACCTGAATGTTCTTTCTATGAAGGTACAGGTTGCTGCTGCCTCCAAGTCTGAACCTCCAATGAGAAAGACAATGCTGAAAATTGATAATGAACTAGTGCTCTCCAATGTGTACATGAAAAAACAAATTGATGGAGAAAAACTATGTAAGTTGGTTTCCAAGAGGAAGAAAGTACACCACCAAACACTGCATATGTGGAAATATAACAGGATGCACCAAACGGACATCTTTTCTCAACCTTTGGTACACGGTAAGCTATACACGACTCAGCTGGTATTTTCTTATTATCGAAAGAAACAATGTCATGCCGTCAATCTCGCTATTTTATAGGAATGTGTACTGATCTACATAACACATACAAGGCGGAGTTCCCTCAAGAAGTTGCTGCTCTCGATTTAAATGAGACTCCTCAAGAAGCTGCTGCTCTTGATCTCAACTTTAGTCTAAAAGAGGAACCAATTCATGAGGAAGCAAGTGGTTTGGAGGAACCAACTCATGAGGAAGCAAGTGGTTTGGAGGAACCAACTCATGAGGAAGCAAGTGGTTTGGAGGAACCAATTCATGAGGAAGCAAGTGCTGTACCGAAACCAACTCATGAGGAAGCAAATGGTTTGGAGGAACCAATTCATGAGGAAGCAAGTGGTTTGGAGGAACCAACTCATGAGGAAGCAAGTGGTTTGGAGGTACCAACTCATGAGGAAGCAAGTGGTTTGGAGGAACCAACTCATGAGGAAGCAAGTGGTTTGGAGGAACCAATTCATGAGGAAGCAAGTGCTGTACCGAAACCAACTCATGAGGAAGCAAGTGGTTTGGAGGAACCAATTCATGAGGAAGCAAGTGGTTTGGAGGAACCAACTCATGAGGAAGCAAGTGGTTTGGAGGAACCAATTCATGAGGAAGCAAGTGCTGTACCGAAACCAATTCATGAGGAAGCAAGTGTTGTACCGAAACCAATTCATGAGGAAGGCAGAGAACTCACAAATGAGGAGAGATATGGTATTTATTTTGCACTCACGGTGATCAAGACCAAAGATGGACAAGTTATGAAAAAAGATAAGGAGGGCATTGCTAGCCTACTCGATACAACCGTAAGAACTGTTGAGAGAATATGGGAAAGAGCTCTTAAACAGATTGAACAAGGGGAGAAAGTTGATGTCTCAAATCAAAAGAAAGGTAGAGTTGGTCGCAAGCGAAAAGATTTGGATCTACCAAGGGTGGTGACTATCCCATTGAACAGAAGGAGAACATTGCGAGGTCTGTCAAAGGCATTGGGTGTAAGCTGCACGACCTTACACAGAAGGTTCGAGTGGGGTCATTTGAGGCGTCACAGTAATAAGGTGAGGCCCCACTTAAACCTATCCAACATTGTAAAGAGATTGAGATGGTGCTTGTCTATGTGTCAAGAGAATTAATTGAGAAAGACAATGCTGAAAATTGATAATGAACTAGTGCTCTCCAATGTGTACGTGAAAAAACAAATTGATGGAGAAAAACTATGTAAGTTGGTTTCCAAGAGGAAGAAAGTACACCACCAAACACTGCATATGTGGAAATATAACAGGATGCACCAAACGGACATCTTTTCTCAACCTTTGGTACACGGTAAGCTATACACGACTCAGCTGGTATTTTCTTATTATCGAAAGAAACAATGTCATGCCGTCAATCTCGCTATTTTATAGGAATGTGTACTGATCTACATAACACATACAAGGCGGAGTTCCCTCAAGAAGTTACTGCTCTCGATTTAAATGAGACTCCTCAAGAAGCTGCTGCTCTTGATCTCAACTTTAGTCTAAAAGAGGAACCAATTCATGAGGAAGCAAGTGGTTTGGAGGAACCAATTCATGAGGAAGCAAGTGGTTTGGAGGAACCAACTCATGAGAAAGCAAGTGTTTTGGAGGAACCAACTCATGAGGAAGCAAGTGGTTTGGAGGAACCAATTCATGAGGAAGCAAGTGGTTTGGAGGAACCAACTCATGAGGAAGCAAGTGGTTTGGAGGAACCAATTCATGAGGAAGCAAGTGCTGTACCGAAACCAATTCATGAGGAAGCAAGTGTTGTACCGAAACCAATTCATGAGGAAGGCAGAGAACTCACAAATGAGGAGAGATATGGTATTTATTTTGCACTCACGGTGATCAAGACCAAAGATGGACAAGTTATGAAAAAAGATAAGGAGGTCATTGCTAGCCTACTCGATACAACCGTAAGAACTGTTGAGGGAATATGGGAAAGAGCTCTTAAACAAATTGAACAAGGGGAGAAAGTTGATGTCTCAAATCAAAAGAAAGGTAGAGTTGGTCGCAAGCGAAAAGATTTGGATCTACCAAGGGTGGTGAATATCCCATTGAACAGAAGGAGGACATTGCGAGGTCTGTCAAAGGCATTGGGTGTAAGCTGCACGACCTTACACAGAAGGTTCAAGTGGGGTCATTTGAGGCGTCACAGTAATAAGGTGAGGCCCCACTTAAACCTATCCAACATTGTAAAGAGATTGAGATGGTGCTTGTCTATGTGTCAAGAGAATTGGCCTGCGACACAGGAATTAGACAACATAGCCTACATGGACGAAAAGTGGTTCAACATGACTGGGGAGGTGAACAACTACTATTTGCTTCCCGAAGAACCCGACCCCTTGCGCACCTTGCATCATAAGGATAGCATCGCCAAGGTGATATTTCTCGCTGCCGTGGCTAAACCAAGATACGGCGAAGGTGGTGAGGTCACATTTGATGGAAAGCTCGGCATTTGGGCTTTTGTCACAGAGTCTCCTGCTCAAAGAACGAGTGAAAATAGAGATAAAGGGACGCTCGAGCTCAAATCATTGAAAGTCACACGAGATGTAATGAGGTATTACATGTGTGAGAAACTTATTCCTGCGATCCAAGAGCGCTGGCCGGACAAAGATGAAGGACGGACAATATATATCCAACAAGATAATGCCACACCACATATTCTTCCCGATGATCCGGTTTTCCGACAAGTCGTAGAACAGACTGATTTGGATATTAAGTTGCTTCAACAGCCTCCAAACAGTCCCGACATGAACATTCTTGATCTCTGCATATTCAGGTCTCTCCAGTCCCACACCGATAGCAGAGCACCTCAAAGCATCAGGGAACTGATAGAAGGTGTGGAGGAGGAATATCGAAACTACCCGGTTGATAAGCTAGCTAGAAGCTTCGTGATGTTGCAGTCATGCATTCGAGAGGTAATGAGAAAGAAAGGAGCGATAGACTACCAGATCCTCACATGAGCAAGGAGCGCCGGCAGGCAGAAGGACGGCTTCCTATCGCTCTATCTATCGACCGTGAGCTAGTTGAACAGACCCTAGCCTTTATACAAGAGGCAGAAGCAACCTTAGCAGCAGAAAAAGAGAATCAGGAGCAGAAAAAGAGTAGCAGGAAAAGAGCAGCAGCAGCCTTGAAGCAGCAGAAACGAGCAACCTTGAAGCAGCAGAAAAAACAACAACCTCCAGGCAGCAGCAGCAACAACATCCTCCAGGCAGCAGCAGCAACAACAAGCTCCAAGCACCAGCTCCCTTCAAGCAGCAGCAGAAACAACAACCTCCAGGTAGCAGGAAAAAAGAATCATCCGCCTTCAAGCAGCAGGAAAAGAGAATCATCCGCCTTCAAGCAGCAGAAACAACAACAACCTCTAGACAGCAGCAGCAACAACAAGCTCCAAACAGCAGCAGTACCTTCAAGCTCCAAGCACCAGCTCCCTCCTAGCAGCAGCAGCAGCAACAACAACAAGCTCCAGACAACAGCAGTACCAACAAGCTCCAAGCACCAAATCCCTCCTAGCAGCAGCAGTATAAGAGTAGCAACACCTTTCGGGCACCGGCACTCTCCAAACAGCATAATAATAGCAGCAGGATAGAAGCACAGGTTGATAGAAGCACAAGATGAAAGGAGTACTTGTATAGGAAAGGAAAGGAGTACATACTCCAATGAGTACAAGGTTTTGTGTTTTCACATAAATGATAGAGTATACTGTATTATCCATTTGGAAATTTATATGCATGAGTGATATTGCCAGTTCACTTGTTCAGGGATAATTCCTTTTCAGCTACAGCAAGTTCATCTTAGCTCTCTCACTTGCTTTAGAAAAAAGGACCTTATGTTGCTCGTGAATGTGATCCTTGTAATCAAGTTCATCTCCTTAGTTACAAATGTCCATTTAGTACAAGTTCAAAACAATCACACGAGTGATTACAGCTTGCCAAAGATGCACAACATCTATTCTCTGCTACTGATTCATATATTCTCTGCTAACTGAGTACAAGTTCAAAACAGGAGTAGCTCAAAGTACATAAATTGAAAATAAAAAGAAGTACCACAAACATTATCATTTGTTCGTCTGTAGTTTGACAGAAAAAGTTTCAGGGAAGCTTCACTGAAAAAACTTCAATTTTAGTCTCAGTGAAGCAAGTTTGTCAAATGCTCTAAACAAACAAGCATGATTTGTCAACTACAGCAAGCAAGCTACTCCATTTACAGAAAGTAAACAACGCCTGAGTACTCAATTTACAGCAAGCAATTTACAGCAAGTAAACAACGCCTGAGACTCACATGACAGCAGAGGTGGTCGAGATAAGGACACGCGTGGCCGCCGTCAAGACACGCGACACGGCCGGTCCGGTTCGACGGAGCCGCGAGCAGATGCACGCGAGCACCGGCGAACGGAACCGCCGCGCCGCTTCCTCGTCGCGCGTGGACAAACCGGCGCGCAGATGCACGCGAGCGCCGGCGAAGGGAACCGCCGCGCCGCCTCCTCGTCGTGTGTGGACAAACCGGCCACTGCCGTCTGAGTCTGAGAGAGGAGATTGGCCCGCCTCTGTGCTTTGTGCCGTGGACGGCGACGTCAGAGAGCAGATTGTGGCCGTGGTCATGGACAAGAAAAAATCAATCTTTGAGATGGTGGGGAAGAAGAAGGGGAACGATACGGAGGCGGCGTACCGCGGCGTGGGGGAAGCAAGGCGGAGGCGGCGTGGGTCGCGGGTGGGGGGAGGGGCAGCGGAGGGAGAAGGCGGCGTGGGGCGGCGCCGGAGAGCGAGAACTGCAGGACGAAAAGTGAGCGAGGAAGGAGACAGGGACCGCGGGATTGGTCGGGAAAAACACAAGGACTCTTTCGCAAAAACGGCACCGCGACGAGTAAAACGGAACGGAGGGAGTACATGTCAAGCGGCAAGACCAATCGATCCAAGTGGGCACGCATTGACGCATATCCAACATGCATGGCACGTTGTCTACCATCATGCAAATAATAGAATCTATACCGGAAAACATTTCTTACTCCCGAGTTTCAGCGCTCCTTCTAGTAAAAAAATTCAAAAAACATATTTTTGAACTTTAAAAAAATCTAAAAAAATCATGTATATTTCTAATGATGTATCCCACAAACGTGCAAATTTTTTATTCAAAATATATTATATTTTGGGCTACACAAAATAACAAATCTTGTATATTGTGAAACCACACCACGCATTCAGTTAACTGTAACTAGGTATCTAATGCTGTAATGCAGATCAAAGGACATTTCATCTTCTTTTCACACCACCGTTTAGTTCCATCTTACACACTACTGACAGCAGAATACGTCCTGCTCCTAGGAGTTTCGTGTTTCTTCACAGATCAGGCAAAGCTGTCAAGGGACAAATACCCACGCATTTTAACCCCTAACCAATTAACCATGGTGGTTAGGCCGTAGGGTGACATCACATGACGCGATTCCTGTCTGCCTGGTAAAACATATTGGGACGAGGACTCGAAGACATGACAAGCCCAGCGACATCATCGTCAGTCAAACATATTGGGAAGAGGACGCTTAGACATGAACACATCAACTATCTGCACAAAAACAGAAAACCGTTGAGGAAATTTGTATCGATGAAGGAAACATCAAGTGTTTTATTCCAAATGTGGTTACAATGATGATATGATACAATATTTTAAGAAATGACCATATGTGCAACATCTTTGAAAGAAGTTCAAGAACTGAATTATGTACCTCATCGGTCACTAGAGCTCTAGCGTTCTGATGTCTTTTCACAATCTTCGATAGTTCTTCAATGACAATAGCCTTCACATCGCCTGTTAGCATGTCCCCGCTTTGTATTCCTGGTGATAATAATCAATGAGTTTCATAATGTTAGTTCAACCTTGGTTTCAATGCAAGTGCATTGTGCAAACTATTTCTATGCACCAGCGCATACTATATAATACCTTTTTAATGCGCTTAAATTCGACATCGTCTTCAAGGAAGAACTTTAGGTATTGGAAAGAGACATCGACCTGAAAGGAAAAAGACGATTAAACAATCGATCTTGTATATATTCCATAAGAAATATAGTAATTAACTGAAACACCGCTGATTGATTAACTGTAATACAATAATCTAGTAATCTAATTTCTGAAACAAAATAACTATTACACAACCGATTTCATAATTCTTAAGAAATACGAAATCGCTGTACACCAATTAACCGGAAACAATAATCTAACTTATGAATTAGATAAATCAAATTAATTATGTGCAGGCACGCGATTAGTTTGCTACTCAAATAACAAGTGCTCATGAATACCGAGGAAATGGCTTACATCAAGGTTAGCTCCATATGTCCTATGGAGCTCCGTGGTGGACTGGCCACCTGAGAAAGCGTGATTCTTAATCTGTAAAACAATAGAAATAAATCATAAGCATTGAAATAATAGAATTAGGAGGTGCTTGTTTCGAACCAATGGCATTTTCAACGTAATTAAATGGCTAACGAAAATATGTGATTCAAAACAAAACTCAGGACAAACCTTTTTTTTTAATATCGTCAGTTCATCTGTCAGATATATTGCAGTACTCGGGTCACTGGCAGACATTTTACCACTCTCCCCTGTAAAAGGGAAATAAACCAGCCCATAATGGAAGGCAAATAAATATAGTCTCAGTGAGTTAGACTAAATAAATCCTATTAACTGTGCATGCTCTATTCAGACAAAAATCAATGTTATTCCCAAAATACCTGGAGAGCAGGGAAAAACTTTGATTCGATCAATGAAGGTTTGTGATGACCAATTTTAGGAGCAACATCACGAGTCATCCTAAAATAAGGATCCTACAGAAATATAAATAAATCAAAAGGTAAAGCAAACCTGCATACTAAACACAAAGATGTACAGTAATAGAAATATCAGATAAGTTTACATTATGATAGTTTACGGAATATTTTTTTTCTATAATTTGAACCGGTAGTTACAAATCAACTATTGAAACAGCATAAAGTCAGAAGAGAAAAATTATAGTATAGTGGTGTCAGTTATATGTTTGTAATGCCAACAAGCATATACGGTCATTTATGTCAATACTGTCATCAAGATCGTTGCACCAAAATATACTGAACATTGTTGTTTCTCGTTCCTCCTTGTGATGCCTGCTTTCCTGCTCCACCACCCTCTCACTCTCATCCTGAGTAATTCCAACACTCCCACTCGCACGCCGACACTACTGCTCCCTCGAGCCACGACCGATATATGCTTTCCCCCTCATGCCAATAATTCAAAATGTTGCTGTGCACAGCTGATACAGCAATACACAAGCATGTGCAAAATTTTGGTCTCTTATATAAAAATGTTTTCATGAGATTGGTCAAAATCAAATATATATGCATATATGGGAAAAATTTAAATCTTCAAATTTAAATGTTTTCAGAAAAAGTACTTGGCACATATAGGTAGGAAACATTTCAGTCTTTAAATGGAGATACATTCATGAAAATGGCCGAAATGCAGAATACGCTGCCAGATAACAATACAAGTATGCTAGAAAGAAGATACAAACTATGCTGTACACCAAGATCATCATACCATTACCAGAGATATGTTCTTACCTGGTCTATTGCACAAGGAATAAGGCACCTCAGCTTGTCATTGGCACCAAACAGATGGGGAAACGACGAAGCAAACGATGGAGCAGCCTGTACGGCAGGAAAGATAATCTTTCCTATGTGATCTTCCGGAGTAAATCCGAATATGCCTCTTACCTATTATTCAAAACCAAACAGTATTATGATATATATAGTAAACCAAGCTCAGTAGTGTTGAAAAAATATTGAAAAGTTCTTACAGTATTAAATGTTACACGTTTTGCAATTTCCATCACGTTTTCATAAAATTCCCTGCGAGATAGAGGTCATTAGTTTATTATTATAGAAAAAAAGGCAGCAATAACAGAGGCTTTTAAATTGCTACTGACGGAAAGAAATAAAAATAAAAAGACCACAATTAACACCTACCCTCCAACAAATTTGAAATCTGAGAAAATGAAGTTCTTTCAACGTCAAATCCACATGCTATGATGTCTTTAGCATTTTCAAAGGCAAGCCGTTTAGATTCCCGAACAGAAAAGCGGTCCTTCCAGAGGAACTTTCATCGTCAGTTAACTGTATCACTACAGGCACCTTGAAAACGTCCTGCAGATACCTGAAGAAAGATCGCCAAGGTTAAAATACATCAATTATTCTCACACAACCAAATCAGACTAGAAGCGAGAATTATCAAAGGATGTTATTTCAAAATCTCAAGTTCTGTTGCTCTTGTTGAAGAACTACGCATAGCCATCAGTTAACAGATCATCCCAAAAGAAGAAGAAGAAAATATACCAGCAGCACCGTGAGCGCGTAATGCAACATATCAAGAAGATATACCAGCAGGAATGCTTAAATTACTTGGTGAACATGAAGGGGACGAGGTGGCCAAGGTGCAGCGACTTCGAGGATGGCCCCCTTCCCGTGTACAGGTAGAACTTCTCCCCCCTCTCGTACAGGTCGAGTAACTGGTGCAAATCGCTGAATGAGGAAACAGCAGTGTTCATTAGCAATTCGATTTAAAACGAAGAAACGAAAAAGGAAGCTTGAGTCGATCGACTGAAGATATTCAGGTCGGAATCAAGGTGGTCACCGCACCGGTGGGCGAAGAAGATCTCGCGCTCGGGCGGAGGAAGCGGTGCGCCGGCCTGGACGTGAGGCGCTTGATGCGGTCGACGAGCGCCTTGTCGATGCGCTGGCACCCGAACTGGTCCACCAGCTTGTGGTAGTTGACGCTCGCCGTGCCGGTCACCTCCCACGGGGTCACCACCTGCTTGTTATCATCGTCGTCGTCCACGGGTGTGCTGATCGCCATCTCTCCTGCCGCCGCGGTCACGTCGAGCGCCGGCTCCGCGGCTTCACTTTGAAGATCGGCTTCTTCCATGGCCAGCTGGATTGGCCGAGGGATGCGAGAAGAGGTTTCGACGCGCTGCCGCCGCCAAGGGAGTGTAGAGGATGCGCGAGAGATTGATGCGCCGCCGCAAAGGGAGGGTGTAGGTCTATAAAACTTGTAGAGTCGGTTACCTCGTTTGGAAAGTGACCATGTTTGTATCCGGCTACAAGTCTTCGATGTGTTGGTCCGAATACGTACGTGTATAGAAGCACACCCAGGGCAGATCCAAAATCATCTGGACCGTCGATGTGCATTCATCCAGCGGTGCAAGGATTAAATTGATTCAACCAAGAATAAAACAGTTCATCTATTAGTGGAACGTGCCCTCCTAGCAATTTATGTCCGGCCTAAAAGAATATAGCATCGGTTATATAAGGGCGTGTACAACGCGGACGCTATCTACGGATGCTAGGATAGATTTCTTGCCATTAGATAACAATCCCATCGGATTCCGGGATTTTTTTCTTGTGTCGACGCTAGAATAAACGTCGGGCGTATGCCCATATTTCTGCCGAACGAAACAGGTTTTCGCTGCCCTAGCGACCCAAATAAGCGGCTGCCGTTGGGAGCCCAAGCACTTAAGTTCATAATCCAATTTTCTGATATTTTTATCGTCGTCTAAGCGCCTACCCAAGCGGCTACCGGTGTACATGCCCCCTAAGGGAGGCGGGATCAACAAATGTATGCATCTAAAAAATCTTTTCCGTAACCAAAAATTTAAAATAAATTACATCTTTAACTGTTAATCCAATTGAAGATCTGTTTTCACCGTTGAATTAAACAAGATCACATCTTAATATATTTTGATGAACTTTTTTTCACCAGTTGATAGGTTATAATATTGTAGATAACATATTACTAGTTAACAGTTACTGCCCAAATAATACATAGTTATCAAATAATTTTTACATGTTTTTTTGGCATAGGCATGATCTACATGCCCACAGCGTTAGTAATTGATCCACTCTAACAAACGTAAACTATGGAATTACCGTCAAGAAATGATTACTTTCATGAGAAGCGAAGTTTAAATGTGACCCGTCAAGAAAGGATCACGTTCGTGATTAGCGGAGTTTAAATGTGGCAAACATTTGACTTGACGCTAGCTGGTAACCAAGGGATAATAATTTGGTAACTAGGGATGAAGGAAAAATATCAAAACATATGAAGCTAGTTTTGTAACTCTCTCATGTCTTTTTACAATCTTTCCAGAATTCCAATTAGGTGCTCCATCCTTAGTTCCCCATAGGTACACACATGTATGGGAAAGGCAGAGATTCAGCTTTGCATCCAAATACTTGAGCTACATCATTGCATCTTTCCGAGGATAAGTAATGAAATAAGGAATGACCCATCCTCCTATGTTGATCCAAACATATTTTGGACTTAAAATAAATATACTTTTATAATAAACTTTTATACTTATGAGTTTTTATCATTCCATAGTTTTAGCGAGTCTAATTTATATTAATCAATTTGTACAAGCAACAACATTTGGATGTTTCTTTGTTATGGGCTTGTACTCTATATTGTTGAAGGATTTGTTGTGCTACATTTTAACTCTATGCTGTACAAACGTTCTCCTTAGCTTATGTTCTTTTTTTTACAAATTTCATGAACTGTATAATGTACATATTTGTGGGGTATATGTGTCGCCTTGTGTGTTCGTCTATATTTTAATTTCCTTCAATATCATGGTAGAGATTTCTTAAGCATACAATGTAACAAATATTTTAATAGTGGTTTCTGGTGTAGGATTAGAGAATTGCATTTGTAGAAACTTCTATAGCATATATTGAACCGGGCTGGGCTATCTTACGCACCCGTGAGCGATATCGGTCGATTGGTTTTCTGACCAGCTATTTGCACTAGATACGTAGAAACTCTATTTGCGCTAGATACGGAAAGGGAATGGTTACGTGGGATTCCTTTTTCGTCAGAATAAAAACGATCGGGAGACTCGTGCACTAAAAAAACCACCACTCTCTACTACTTGCGATTTGCAAAGTCCGTGGCTGATTAGTACAACTTGTAACTTTAACTTGTTGTCTTCCTTACAGCATGGTACTAGTCTTAATTTTTGTGAGGTTTTTTTTTTTCGTGGAATTTTGTAGGTGTTGGTGTTAGGCTATCAAAGTCTTGTAGAAAACAAGTCGTAGGCCCATTAGACATGGCCCGGCTGCAAAGTTCCACGGCAGGCTTACCGGCCCAGAAGTAAGGGCAGTGCTAGTTCGGTCCCGGATTCGGCTGGACGGGTCCAAACGGGAGCTGATATACAGCGCCCGTTAGCGGCGCTGGCGCCTCGTGCCGCCTGAAGAGAAGGCGTAGCAGGCCGGCCCATTAACCACCTATCGGTCAGGAAGTGACAATTCTTCCGGAAAACAAATGACTTCTGTGCTCCTACACGTGGACGTGAAATCCTTTCCTTTTTCTATCTGTCAAATGCACATGCACGTGAAACAAAATGGAACCATTTTAAATTTTTAACCATTTTCCAAATGGAACCGTTTTTAAAATTGGAACCATTTTCAAAATGGAACCATTTTAAAAAATGTACAATTTTCAAATTTGGAACCATTTCTAATTTGGAATCATTTTAAATTCGGAACCATTTTTAATTTGGAACCATTTTCAAAAATGGAACCATTTTTTATTTCGAAACCATTTTTAACTTTGGAACCATTTTCAATGGAACCATTTTTAAATTTGGAACAATTTTCAAAATGGAACCGTTTTTAAAAATGAACCATTTTCAAAATGGAACCAATTTAAAAAATGGAACCATTTTCCAAAATGAACAATTTTCAAATTTGGAACCATTTTTAATTTAGATTCATTTTAAATTCGGAACCATTTTCAAATATTAACAATTTTCAAATTCGGAACCATTTTTAAATATTAACAATTTTCAAATTCGGAACCATTTTCAAATATAGAACCATTTTCAAAAATAGAACCATTTTCAAATTTGGAACCATTTTTAAATTTAGAACCATTTTAAATTTAGAACCATTTTTAAATTTGGACCATTTTCAAAAATTAAACAATTTAAAAAACCGAAAAACAATAAGAAAAGAAACGAAAAGAAAACAGAAAAGAAACGAAAAATAAAAACATAAAAAGAAACGAAAAAAAGAAAGAAAAGAAGAAAAGCCACCGGATGGGCTGGCCCGCCAGAAGCTCCCAGGTTAGCGGCGCTCGCCTTACGCGCCGCTAACGGGCGGCCCGTATAGGTTAGAGCATCTCCACCGGGGGCCTCCAAATTCGTGTCCGGCACCCCCCAATGGAGGCCCAATCGGGGGGTGCCGGACATGTGTCCGCCCCAGATTTGGAGGCCGCCCACAGCGGCGCACCCCAAAGGCCCGCCCCCCAAAGTCGAGCAAATGATCGAACACCTTGCGGGCGGTACTTGTGTCGACCGCGGCTTTCGAACTAATTTAAAAAGATACAAATTTAAACTAAACCGATACAAGTTCTAAACTTAAACTAACACGTTACATAGATAAACTAAAACCATAGACACTTAAACTAAAACTTAAACGTAAGCCTAATCTAAACGCCGCCGCTCGGGCCAGCCTCGCCGTCGTGCTCGGCCTTCTGGTGGGCTAAGCGGGAGCGCACACGCCTCTCCTGCCGGAGCTGACTCGCCACCCTGCGCATGGCATCCCTGTCCTCAGCCTGCGCCTGCCTTGCGCGAGCCTACCTCCCCACGTGCATCTGATTCAGCTCCTCGTGCGTCTCCCGATCGGCGCGCAGCCGGGAGGCCGCATCCGCTAGCTCCTCCGCCTGGGCGATGAGCGCTAGCTGCGTGGGCTCCTCCGCCTGGGCGTTGAGCTGCTCGTACGCCGCCCGCTCGGCGGCCATGAAGGCGCGGCACCGCTCATCGCGCTCCGCGGTCGCGATGGAGGCCTAGATGATGGCGGCGTCCCCAGCCGCCTCGTAGCCGAGCCTGGCCTGGCGGCTCGCCTGCTCGTTGCGCCACCTCTCGAACGAGTTGGCGGCAACCACCTGGTCAGGCCACAGCGGCGGTGGGAGCGCCTGCTGCGGCGGGAGCGCTTGCTGTTGCGGCGGCGACACCTGGCCGGGGTACGGGTCCTGCAACGGCTCCTGCTCCTCCTGTTTGTCGACGTCGACGTCGTCCACCCAGTCGAACGGTTGTTCGTCGGCGGCGGCGGTGTCCTCCCGCGTCGTGCCGTGGCGCGCTGCCTGGGTGAGCGTGGCCCATGAGGTGGCGAGGCGGCGAGGCATGGCTATGTGCTCAGCTGGCTACGGCTGGACTATGTGCTCAAATGGCTACCGGCGAGCGTCGGTGCTGGTGTGGCGAAATGGCTGCACGCGGGGGCCTCTTTATAGCCAGCCCAATGTCTCGGCGGGAAACCGAGGCGGGAAGCGGTGGCTCAGGCGAGAAGCGCCGGGTGGGTGAGCACGCGTCGCGTCGGAGTTAATGGCGGCGACACGTCTCCGCCACTGCGCCGCTTGGGAAGCCGGTAAAGGCTGGAAGCTCAGCAGACGCCGCCGTAATTCTTAGATCGAGGGAACGAGGGATCGAGATGGTTATGTCGCGAGAAAAGAAAAAACCGAGAAGAAGCTGAAGTTTCTTCTGCCACTGTACACGACGACACACTGCACGTGGCTGGCCGATGATGGCTTGGGCAGTTACGAGCTGCGCGCGTGCGTGCATGGCCGGACGGATACATACGTCCCTGCACTGCTGCATGGCGTGCAGCAGAGGCACAACGAACGCAGTGTGCAGCAACGGCCAGTGCTATCAAGACGGACAAGCGACGCTGCTACAGCAGCACTTCTCCGGACCGGACGCGCGTGGCAGTGCACAGTCTCCAGACTCCAAGGCGAGAACACGCGCACTAGCTTACGCCCTACCGGTTAAAGCCCGACGATCGACTACTTGTCTCGTCGATGGAGCTGGAAGAAGAAGAAGAAACAGCCAAGGAGAAACAACCACCGGCCACTGCCTATGTGCGTCATCCCAGCTCAGCTGATCGGCTTCGGTCCATCCGTGCCCATACGCATCACAATCCTGCAAGCAATGGGATGTGGCATGTTACACGTACGTACGTGCAAATGCAGCAGACGGCCGGTAGTCAGTACTCGTTAGGGTAGAGGTGCTTGTACATGTACGTAGGACCATGAATGCACCGCTCGCCCTGCCACGGCACGGTCAGCACTCGACCCATCCCCGGAAACAATCGCGGCACGGTCCATCGATCGTACGGATGCACCAATGGATCCGTGCAGCGCGCGCGGGCAAATTCGACTAAATCCACCCTTTCTCAAGCTCATCTCATCCAAATTCTAGCTCGGGAGCTCCATACCCTACTGGCAAGACGTCCCGGCCCGACGCGCCATGAATCTGCCATGTCAGCTGAGGTGGGCCCGCATGCCGTGAGTATGGCGCTCCGGGCCGGGGCTTCGTGCTACTGACCTTAAAGCCTGGGTCAGGCCTCCATACAACTTTAAATAGCCAGCGCGCGAGCCCACCCTCGATTAGGTCTGGAGATGGGGAACTGCTAGGCCCCGATATAACTTAACCCTAAGTGGCATGGTGCCTTGGGCCAAGGCTTCATGGTCAGCAGCACGATGCCCTGGCCTGGAGCACCATACTCACGGCTTGCGGGCCCGGGTCACGGACGTGGCTGGCCCATGGCGCGTCGGGCCGGGACGTCGTGCAGTAGGCTATGGAGCCCGGTGGCGGGCGCCAAACAAAAGGGTTAGGTCAAGAAATAATTTGAATTTGGGTCTATTTTATGAGATGAGTTTAAAAAAGGGTCAAATTTGTGGCGTCGCGCCAAACCTTTCTAACTAGTTTCGACGGAAACGCGGGGATCGGTAGATCTGACAAGTAGGCGACCGACGAGGGGGTCGGTAACAAAATCTCTCTCACTGTTTGGGTGCGGTAGCTGTACCTGTATCTGTACCCGCTCTGTAGGCATCTGTCTAATCTTATGTAGCGCGCTCGCGCGTACGAACAAGGTCCACCTGTGCACAGTGCACTAATTACATCAAGGATTAATTTGGATTATCGCCAGGCGCGGGCTGTTCAAAAGAACTGCAGATTATACTCGATCTGATCACTACAGTAGCACTACTAGGAAACTGCCTTTCTGTGACACACCCATTTTGGCATTCTGTGGCGCATGGTGGGTGCGCCACAGAATCGTCGCCACTAAAATTTGAATTCTGTGGCGCACCGGCCCATGCGCCACAGAAATCTCAGGATTTTGTGGCGCACTCTGCATGCATGCGCCACAGAATGTCCTTTTTAGGTTTAAAAAAAAAATACGGCTGCGCCGCGGTCGTCGGCGTCAGGCTCGTCTCGTCCCCACTCCACTCCGCCCAAATCCGTCGACGTCCTCTCCGCAGCATCACGCGACGACCCACCGCTGCAGATTGGAGATGCTCGAGCCTCCTGGTGCCCGCGCACGCCATGGCCACCGCTGCAGATTGGAGACGCGGTGGCGCAGGAGACAACCAAGAAGATGACGGCGACGCTGCAGATTGAAGACGACGGCGACGCTGCGGTGGAGGGGCAGCGGGAATCGCACCAGCTGGTCGCAGTGGTGGCCGGCGGCGCCTGGCCGTGCGTGTACTCGGCGGTGGCCGCGTCGCCGGGTGTTGTCGTGGACGGCGGGGAGGCGACCGGCGGGGCGTCAGAGGAAGACGGAGCGGTGGCAGTAGACGAAGAGGAGGCGAGGCAGCCAGCGTCGTCGGTAGGTGCGTGCGTGATGTGTTGTGTGCGTGTGTGGTGGAGAGGACGAAAGAGATAAGGCAGGTGGAGATAAGGCAGCGAGAGGTGGGGTATCGGTTTGACCAGATCTGATCTGAAAATATATGTGGATTTTGTGGCGCACGCCCTAACATGCGCCACAGAAATAGCGCATTTGTCTACATGCGCATTTCTGTGGTGCATGCAGTCAGATGTGCCACAGAAATGTGCATTTCTTTGGCGCATGTGTTTTTCATGCGCCACAGAATTTCAACTTTCTATGGCGCACCAGCTGGGGTGCGCCACAGAATCTTTTTTTGTGGCGCATGGGAATTTGGGTGCGCCACAAAATCCATTTCCATAGAAAGGCAGTTTCCTAATAGTGTAGTAATAATTTATCAAGGACCCGACAGCAGGAAACATTGCCTCACAACCAACTAAACCGGCTCCTATACCTTCATACTAGCAAAGGGGACTTTTGGCTCTCGGGCAAACTGCTCCCCTTTTTTTTGAAAATTTAAAAAATCAAACTTTTTTTATTCAAAAAAATCTGTATTTTTTTACACACCAACATATACATATTGTGTACATACGCAAGAAATTTCGTAAGAAAATAACTTATTTTTTGGCCTACAGAAAAAAAAGAGAAAATTCTGACAGGAAATCCATACTATTATCAATTTTTGCTGCATCCAAAATTTCTTATTTTTATGTAGCTCGTAATACGATTTCTTTTTCACTCATAATCAGCAAATACATAGAGGGCATGCATATGTATCACCTGGTTTTTTTTGGATTTTTTTGAAACTCGATTAATTTTTTTCATTTTTTCTTAAAAAAGCGGGTGCACTGGCACCCGAGAGCCAAAAGGGATTTCCGTCATACTAGTCGTTACTGCACGACGTGCTACACAAAGCAGGAGCAGGAGCAAGCAAAACTAGGCAGCGTCCCCGGGTTTCTGCAAAGGGCTGACCTGCACCACTGGACGCACATCCAATCCATCCGTCAATCTACATCAGTCAGTCAGTTAGGAAGAGATCCGTCACCTTTTCCTTTTGTTTCTCGTCCCGGACGAGGCTCGCCCACGCAACGCATCCATCCGGCCATCCATTTGCCCCTTGCAGGACGCAACCCAAACGGTGTTGCACAGACTACCGAGCAACGCCGAATGCTTTCCATCTACGTACAAGGCAAAGGTACACGGTGCAGAGGCAGGCCATGGGGGCATGGCCGCCTGCGCCTCTGCTCGTCGCCATGCCTGCCTGCCCGCGCTGCGTTTCTTCGATCCTTCCTTAATTTCTTGCCGGTTTTCTTCGTCTCCGCCATGCCTCTCGCTCGCACCAGGGGCGTGCGTGAGATGATCAGATGAGCATGAAGAAGAAGACCAGGAGGTCAGGCCGGCAGGGCAATGCCATACTGCCGTCAGCCCGTGACGTGACCGAGTACAGCCTTTCCGGTCAGCGGCAACGTCGATCGGATCCAAGGTGCCCTTCTTTTGATCGGATCCAAGTTGTTTGTAAGACACACTACGTACATAATGCTACTTAAGAAATGACAGTACATTACTAATCACTCATAAGTCATATTATCTCTCGATGTATGAAAGTGGTTCTACTGAAGATATAACAGTCGATGCTCGCGGTAACAGTCAAAAGAAGGGGCAAGGATCGCTCAAAGCCGAGACCCCGCATTCCATTGCATTGCATTGCGTGCCCTTTTTTTTACCCGCTTTATCTTTTACTGCGACACACAGCCACAGGGTCCCCTTTTCCTTTCTTACCTTCCTAGATCTCCGGCCGTACTAGTACTAACAACTTTTTATTATCACATCAAAGTAATTTTCTCCCAGATTTGTCAGCAGAGTTAATTTCATCTTAATTACTGAAGTATCGTACTCCTAGTGGAGTACAGTACAGTAGTTTATCGTGTTCTTTCACCCACGCAAGCGGTCAAGGGTATGGAAAATTCAAAAAAAAGGGAGAAAGACCCACGCATTAACTCCAGATTAATCATGGCGGTTAAGTGCGCCGTACGCCGGCCAGTGAGATCGCATCACGTGACTCCCCTCAGACTAAACTAAAGGGGGTCAAGTCAAAGCTTGTTCATTCAGCAAGCCAAATACTACCACTAGTAGACTACAGATCAAGCAACAGAAAAAACAAAAGCTATTTACGTTCCACAGCGATTACACTCCACTTGATCAAGTTAATAGATCTCGAGGTCACTCAAGCAATTTACCTCACATTGATCAGTTTATCTGACGCAGGGACACAAAAAATTACCATAATGAGCAACTGCTCGTCTGCGCCATGTATTCCGATGAGGAAACAGGACTCTATCCAAGAAGAAAAACACAACGCATGCACACTCAACTTTCCTTTTTTGTGACACACCAAAGCAATGAGTGCAGCAAATGGAGGCATCATTTAGCTTCTGAGCTACTCCTGCATATCACCAGAAAGGCCTAGACATGATTACAGCTTTTGCAAGCCTCTCAAGTCACATCAGCAGCCCATCACACCAGGAATCAATCATCATCTGGAATTAATATTTAGTTCTTCGATTCCAGGTATCATTCCCTCCGCCGTTTCTGCAATGATTCTACAACTCATGCTCATACATACACTGGCCAGCTTAATTCATTTACAGGGTTTTTCAAATGAAAAAAGGGAGGAGAAAAAGGTGGTTGATGGAGCTTGCTAAGATTGCATCCTAAACAATGGAGGAAATGATCTGGAAAGAGTTGTATAGTTAGTTAATGTGTCCTGGCTGATGCTTCCCATGAACACAGAGCCTCATGTCACTTGGGCAAATCGTTAGTCGCAAAATTGCCCGACTATCCTGCAACAGAAACAGATAAAAATGTTTAGGGCTATGCAAGAGTTTCGAGCTTTCTCTCGGCATCAAAGAAATTGTTATTACCTCTATGTCAGTACACAGTGCGTTCCCTAAGCATCTGGTCAAAGCTTTTGATCTTGAAGCGTTCGTCTCGAAGCGAACACGCACAAAAAAAAAACAGATGGAAAAAATATTTTCACATTCACATCTGAGCATCTAACAATCTTGGAGCCAAGTTATTGATCGCCGAGAATCAGCCAGCCTGCCTGCGTAAAACAGAGGAGATATGTAAGCGAGAAGGAATACATGTAAAGAAGAGCAGTTCTGAATCCAGAAGCAACCAGTTAGCCTGTACAATACTTAAAGCAGCACACTTACTTATAGCAAGTCGAGAGCCAGACTAGTACAGTTTTGTGCCTCCGATGCTCTGAGGATATGGCAAAAGCTCTTCCACCTGAATTTTGGAACTGAAATAGCCCATGTTTCTTCTCCTCTGCCGAGAATTTCGACCTCCGCCATGAAAATGCTGTACACTGGTCTGTGGTCGGAGAAGCGAGATTCTCCGCGGACATATGATAACTGAATGAGGCCGTTGCCATGCCACAAAATGCGATCACACCTATGGTAAAGAGAAGAACTTGCTCAGTCAGTTCCTTAGAAGTAGTAGTATTAAGTAAAGGGTATTGGTTAATTAAAATTGTGTGCTAAAAGAATTACCAAGCTGGTGTTCGCCTCTTCTCTTTGGGACGCACACCATAACCAGAATACAGGTCTGAGTTGAAAGAGTATTTATATGTTGGAGGAAAGTAAATCCTTCCTTCTTTCCATCCCTGGAAAACATGTCCCCTTCTTCGTTCGATACGAAGCTGTTCAAGAAGAAGCAATTCAAGCATGGCTCTACAAAAATAATGTTGCCGTGTAACGCAGCTGTGTAATTACCTGATCTCGCTCCAACAGTTGCTTCCAATTATGCATTTCAACGAGAGCTTTTGCCGATGAGTACGGAAGAGAAATCCGGTAATTCAAATCACCAAGCCATATGATACGGCTGCAATTAGAACAAAAATTAAATTAGTGAAGTTTTGTGGCTTCCACATCATATGTTGAATAAGAGGAAATAAATCCGTACTCATGCTCAAGAATTGTTTCCGGTGACTTGACATCACCACATCCACGGACCCGAGGAAATCTTGTCTTCTTTAAGATCTCCATAACATCAGAATTTCTGCGCACTTCATCTCCCTCCTTTTCCCAGAGGTCAAATGACAACATACAAAACAGAAGGTTGTATGATGCAAAGACATGCTTATTGATATAGAACCCTGCAGCAAAAAAAATGATTTTAAGATCTACTGCAGTAACAATGAAAAGATACCCCACACATGATAGAAAATAAAGCAGTGCAACTTTTACATTGTACAGCTCTTACCTTATTTCCAAGATAACCCATTAGTCCTCTACCCACGCAAGAAACTTTCAGGTTTCTAACATCAGCTCTTATTTCACTGCGTACCCAAACTGTGAGAAATATACCAACCATCTGTTTGCTGGCAACCAAACAATACCTGGTACAAACAGAATTTTCGTTACTGCATGAACTTAACAGAAGTTTATAATGAAGTTATTACTGCTGAGCTCAAATATTTAACGAGAATATCGAATGTCTTAACATGAGGAAGCTTAAGAATTATAAGAGAACAAGCATGCATGAAATTTAGTGGAACGTGTAAAAAACAATACCTAGAAGTATTTGGCTGCTCATTGTTTTCTTCCATAGGTGTTGAATAACCATAGCCATATTGGAATGGTGAAAAATGTGCTCCATTACTTGCATCTCATCAATAATTCATCATTTGGTGATCCGATACACTGACAATTTGCATCAAAATCACTTGGTCTGCCTCCCAAGCTAAGTGGGTCACAGACACTAAACCTGCGGTCCAATTTGGTTGTGAAAACATATCATTCCCTTCACTCTTAAACTCCGACTAAGGTTCTGGAATGATCGGCGGTGGAAAAATGAAGAGCTATCCTGTCTTCTCGATGACCCTCAAAATCAGCATCCAATTCCACAACCGGATCAGGGACAGGGGACGGTGTGCGATAGCCGCAGTGGCTGCTAGGCCAGGATTCTTGTTCAGTGTCCTCCTGATAAGTGATACCCACTTTTTCGCCGGAACATTGTCTTCGGTACCAAGAACATTTCCGGCATTCAAAGGAACAATTTCTTGAAATCTGCAAAAGATAAAAAGAATATAGCTCAAGGGGACTGTTGTCGAAGTAAAGAAAATTACATTACGAAACACTTGGAGGATTTGACAGATGATAACACATACCCCAGCACATAAATATCAGCAGGAGGTGAAGAATGGAGCCAGTCATCTAAATCTAACCCCCTTGTTGGGGATTTACCGCCAACATTCCACGTCGAGGCAAATATTCTACACACACAAGTAGAAGTCAAATTGTAAGAATTACCTAAACCACTACGATCTGCATAATATAATCAGTAGCGTATTGGTTCATTATAAGTAAACGTTACCTGTAATCTTGAGCTTCCGTCAGGCGTGACACATCAAACTCATTCCTTGCTCTACGAATGCGATCGACATTCCGCTTCAACGGCCGGTCTATATGCCAACAGATAAAAAAAGAATGAAGAATCAGACAAGTTGACAAAAAAGCACAAACAAAGAAAAATGTGTTTGTGGATTATATGAACTAATTTGGGAAAAGGGTAGCATAGCAGGTAAAAAGAGAGTTCTGGCCATGCAACAAAAAAAGAAAAGAGGTAGCTGCGATTTTGATGTCTGAAGGGAGAGAGAGGTGTGTGTGTGGTGGTCCAGAGTGACGCTTTAACTGTACCAGTTCTGCTGCTTTTCTTGGCAGCGGCTGCGTCCCTCTCTGATGAGCAGCTGGTCCTCCGCTCGCCACCATCCCGTCCTGCATCACCAGTAACACAATTTCAGCCCCAGATCACCAAACCAACACAGCAAATGACTGAAAACATGACATATTTATCTTGGGATCAAAAGTAGAAACTTGAGATGGATACAAGAACTCAAGGCAGCTCCAGGACAAACATCTGCGTCACTTGGCGAAAAGGCTGGTTGATTGGGACGTTCTAAGTACTTGTACGCCATTGATTTCAGAGGAGGGAGCTACGGCCTAAACGAGGCCGCGTCGTATGTGAAAAAACAACGCTGTTTGATGGGGACCCGACTGGCGCTAATGCAGTCTCTGAATCAATGCCGGAACATGGACCGGAGAACGTCTGGTGGGAGTGAGGGGAACTACAGGCGCGGATGATGATGGGGAAACGAGGAACTGCATTCGACGAAGGGGAACCTCCCTAGACCACACGACTAGCAAGCAAATGCAAGAACAGGTCGTCGGTTTCTAGAGCTGAGACGCAAAAAAAGACTGGGGAACAAATCTGCGAACGAGAAACTGAAACATTGTTGCATGGTCACTACCTTGGCTTTGGCTTTGGGTGGTGGCATGGTGGTAGTCTGCGTGGAAATCCTGCGCCTTGTTCTTGATGTTGAACCACTTCCTGACGAGGGACTTGGACCAGGAGACCTGCATATGCGTGTTTCGGAGAGACAGAGATCGAATTAGAGCAATGGCGGAGCGAACGAAGCAGAGCAATACTGCCAAGATTGAGGAACTGGGGAGGAAGCGGACAAGCATTATTTACCTTGCTCTTCTTGTTGCTCTCCTCCCTCATCATTGTCTCATAGCACGCCAGCCGGCCTCTCTCCCTCCCGAAAGCAAGCAGCAGAAGAATCCAAATCGACCTCCACCCGTCCCCCACCTCCTCCTCTGTCTCTATAGAAGGAAGGTTTGGGTGCGGAAGGAAACCTCAATCAAATCCCGAACCAATTTGGGTGTGACTCTGTATGGAATCCTGGATTCCCCAATCACGGGCCGGGAAGAGAGGCGAACCACCCTCGCCGCCGCCAATCTCGCCGGGGATCACACGCGCGAATCCGGCGAACACCACCTCCACCCAACCGAACCGAGCCGAGGAGGCTAGCTAGACTGATTCCTGGAGGTGGCAATGCCGCTGATACAGAGGAGCCCGGCAGCAGGGAAGGGAGGGATGAGTTTGGCCCTGAATCACTGAACGCCTCTAGGGGTTAAGGCTACTGCAACTGGACTTGGTACTACTCCTAGCTAGAGCTAGAGCTGCGGTGTATGTACTGGCGACAAGGGCACACCAAGGTGAAACGAAAAGAAAAGAAAAAATGGTGCGAGGGAGGGAACTGGCCAACTGGGGTTCCTCCTGATCTGCCTCTGCTGCTGCTTTCGCTGGAGCCCCCTCCCCTTTTATCCCCTACCTCTCTCCTCACTGCTGCTTTGTTTAGTTTTGTAATCACGCTCGGCCTGCTCGCGAAAACCCGAGCTGCTTATCTTACTCTATGCTGCACGTCACAAGTTGAGAGGGTTTGAGGCTTTGGGAGAAGGAAAAGGCTGAGCTACAGGAGGAGGAAGGGAGACGAAGAAGAAGAAGAAAAGGAAATACGACAGCGAGGAAATAATAGGCGGGGCGTCAGCTTGCAAACGAGCAGAGAGCGTACGTGCGCATTGAGTACTACTACCATGTACCGCAGGGCTTTCCGAAAACGAGATTTCGTGACAGCGATTGATTCTTCGTGCTTCGTTAACGCTGGCCGCACGCACCGGTGTCGCTGGTCGGGTGGGACCGGACTCATCCTGGCCCACCGTATCAGTCGGCTAGACGCCTTTGCCTGGTTCTCGCTTCTGTGCCAGCTTCCATTTGGCTGTCTCCTCGAGCTACCGACGGTGCCACGGACCAGCTATCTCCGGATTTTGCCATGCGCTGTCATGAACCGTCGGTTTGAGCTGTCGGACGGCCAGATTAAGCGTTGACCCAACACATTTTTAACGCTAAATCTTGTCCGTCGGACGGTCCAGATTGCGCCTGGGCGCCATAGCGCATTGTAAAGCGATTAATTGCTATCTCTGACGCTGACAGTGCGGGTCCGCGCGATCTTCTTTTCTTTTTTGCATAAGAAACAAGTCTTCTTTTACACAGTTTCGAATGGGTGTGCGGACGAGGTGTGTTGCCGTAATTTCGTGTAAACTCAGCATTTATGTTCGTCTCCGTCGATGGATCTTCTGTAGGGTGGTTTCATCTCTCAGATTTTTTTTTTTTTTTTTTTGAGGAAAGGATCCGATTCATAGATTCAGAAAACCCAGTACAACTTACAGACAGGTCCAACAAAGAAAGAAAATACAAAAAGACCCTGTAAATTGCACAAAGCACCCTGAGTCAACTGAGAGGATTACAATCGGATCCGCCGCCGCGCTCCCCAGAACCTAGCTGTCACCGGAGCCGCCGTACCACCAATCGCAGGGAAGAGAGCACCTCCACTTCATGTAGTCGACCGCAGAACCGCTCGCCGCTGCGCGACGAAGACCCAGAACAATGAACGAGCTCGGCCATAGCACCACCTTCCCCGATCCACCCATCTTCCCGCCAACTCGGCAACACCCAGGCCAACCACCAACGACGCCCAATCTCCAATCGGTCACTCCCCTCGCCACCGCGGCCGGCCGGAGCAAGACCATCGAAGAAAACCACCACCAACCACAGCAAACAGAGGACGCCAACAAAGGACAGTGGCGCTTGGTAGCTGACGACGAGAAACTCCTCCATGGAGCTCCAGAAGCCGGCAGGATCTCGCACTCCGACGATGCATCCTCATCACCGCCGGGATAGCCACTGCGCTCCCATAGCCCTGCACCCCTCTTCTTCTCCCCCTTGCCACCGAGGCCGGCCAGGAGAGGAAGAGGTACCACCTGCTTGACGCCGGTTGCAGAGCAGCCACCGATGGCTTCCAGAACCAGAAGCCACCAACCGAGCTTAAGAGGGAAAGAGGACAGCCCGTCGACACCGAACCAAGCCATAAGCTCTGACCTCCAGAGCTCAAACGGCGGCGACGTCGACCTTGCACACTGCCAGGAGTGGCTCGAGAACTCCTGCAGCAACTCCTCAGCTCCAGGCCCAGATCTAGCGCTCCGGGCAGCAATCCAACTCCTCCCCTCGCCTCCACGGCCGGCCGGAGCAGAGGATGCAGCACCACCACGCCAAAACCAGAACTGGCCAGAAACGCCATTATGTAGAAGAAGGCCTTCGACCAACAGAACTCCACCAGCAACCTCCCTCCACAGGAGCTCACCGGAGCAGTCAACCGCCGGCCAGCCCGCGCCAGGCGAAAGCAGCGGACCAGAGGCAGGCATCTCGCCAAAAGCCAAACAGGACAAAGCAACTAAGCCTACGCCTACTACTACGGCGAGAACTACAACTACTAGCCTGTACAAGAGGCCACGGCCACCATCCCTAGCTCCGCTCCGGCCGGCAGCGCCGGCGGAAGGAAGCCAGAGCGGCGCCGGGCACGCAACAGCGACTCTCAAGGAGAAGGGGAGGAGCGGGCAGGAGAGAGAAGGAAGAGGATAAGATCTCTCAGATTTTTTTTCTTCAACCGGCCTGAAAACTGAAAAGGGCGGGCGGTTGTTTCATCAGGTGTAAACTCTCAACATGGTTTACTCCGAATTTTCCTCCACGAGGCAGCCTGAGACGTGAAAATTAAGTAGCGGTTTGATTGGTGCGTGACAGCAATAGGAGAATAGTACTACGAAATTCCTCCATGCATCATGCATGCATGCATGCACCCACTCTAGAGCTAAAACTGGTGTTACTTTTCCTCCAATATTTGACACTTGCGAATAGTAGCAACCAGACCGTGAAACCTTCCAGATCAAGCTGACCAAATCTTGGCTGCATACGCACACAAGTTTCTCTGAACCACTACATTCGTCTTGCTGGCCATGGACTCACAGCTGTAAAAAAGACTGAGGTCGACTCGGTATCGTCCACATGGTTACTCCAGCGCGGAAAAATTGTACTCCCTCCATCCATAAAAGGATGTCTCAACATACTCCAAATTTGTACAGTATGTATCTACTACGGAGTAGATACGACTACGGATGAACGCGCACACACTTGGTGGGCTTTGCTTTTTTAGTGAACCAAGCAGCAGCTAATAAGCTATCGGCCTTGGAGAATGGGCACGGTGTCGATGGAACGCTCCTTTGCAGGCATGCTTGTGTGCGTGAGAGAGATTAGACAGTGTTGTGAGTACTCCCATGTGAAGCTTAGTCTTTTCACGTTTGTCTTCGGCATATGGCGCCACAAAAACTGCACGTGCGTGCGCGTGCGCTTAACCAGAGCATGCAAGGCGACACCAAGATTTGTTCTACGTACGGGCTTTGAAATTTACGTACTTAGCATGCATATGGGCATGCATCGCAGCATTAGCATATGGCATGGAAGCTTGCTCGATCGATCGGCTTTCAATTTGCCAAAAACCATAGGAGCAGCTAGCCTATGTACACATCTCTATGCTCTAGTCCGGCCCTATCCATGCATGCATGCATGCACGTCGTCCTACCATAGTACCATGTACACATCACGTTCAAGCATTTCGTTCATTTTTTTTCTTCTTTTCTTCCAACAAGCATATGACTTGTTCCATGAAGACAAAACCACTGTTCCACACTTCCACTACCGGGCTTCTATCAATGAACTTCTGCTGTTATTCAAAAAAAAAACACTTCAACTAGTGGGCTTATTTTGTTACACGAGCACCAGATTTTTTCATTTCCGACCGACCTATAACCGTGGTTTTTTTCAGTGAAAACTTAAGTTTTGTGCTAGTATGTCTTTTCGCAATTTGTTTCACGAGTGTTAAAGTGTTGTTCCACTTAGTACTTACAATTTTTAAACTTTGTTCCACATGCTTTAAGTTTTTGCTCCACTCCGTACTCATGGTTTGTTCTTCTTTATATTCGTGATCCGTTTCGTGGGTGCTAAAATTTTAGTCTACTTGGGCCTTACTCGTGATTCTTTTAGGGAAGCAAAAAATTTATTTGTTTTCAAAAAAAATTGTCCACGTGTAGGTTTGATTTGTTCCTCGGGCACTAAAATTCATGTCCTAGTTGCTCTCGTTCTTTTATTCCATTTAGTCTAAAATTTTGTTCAACGTGTCTACATGGTTTGTTCCTCGGCCACTATTTATTTTCCTCATGTACCCGCTCCTAACTAGTTCGGATGTTGTACTAAAATTTCAGCTGCGACTTGTTTCACTTAGTCTAAACTTTTGTTTCTAGCGTAGAAGCAGTTTGTTCCTCTTTTATACATTGTTTGTTCCTCGAGCGCTAAAATTTTGTCCCATATATGTTGTTAGTGACAACTCTTCGGATCGTGATTTGCTCCAATTAGTCTAAAAATTTGGTTATGTTGAAAGTGCATAGTAGCCTCTACGTGGGGTTTGGATGATTGATGACAAATGCTTAAGTAAATAATGTCGTATAGTTCAAAGATGTTGGTTTAACCACGAGAAAATTGACCACTCAAAATGGAGTGAAGACATTATAGTTGACAAGTGTTGACTTGGAAGTGAAGTTTAGTTCTCAAGTTCAAAAGTTGAAGACGCTAGTTCTAAATTTATAGTCCTTTTTTGAGTCATAGAAAATATTGCACTATTAAGAGGGGTTAGATATCTAGGATGGAAGCAAAACTTGATTTCATGCTCAAATAAACTCATTCAAACCAAAGTAAGTTGTGATGGGTATAAGCGGAACTGAAATTCTGGGGAGGATTTTGGGCCTGTCATCACAAGAAATTGGTGCAGTTTTGTGTCCATATATACATCAAAGGAATCCCGTCTACATTAGTATGGTGAAAAAGCGCGTAAAACACTGAGTTGAACATGAGGTAGAACAAGATGCGGCTTTAGTATAACCTATGATAAGTCCAGTTCTTTAGTTGTGCGATGGCTCTAAGAGTTGATACTTGATGGCAAAGATGAAGCATCAAGTGTCTCACACCTCTTGCGTCCAACACCTGTGATGCTACATCAATGTAACCGGTACGACGTGTCCGTGTAATCTTTGCTAAGATGTTGTACTGAGAATTTAGTCAGTTTGGGTATTAGGTGGTATCTAGAAGCACAACATTCTTCCTTTTGACATTGACATGTGATAAATTATCTATGCATTGATAGGCGGTTAAGATATTCTACTTGCGTGAAACGATGTCCATATCATACGCTTATAGTTACAAAAATATCTAGCTTTATCTGCACAAAATTAATGCTTCTACATGTTTGGTCCGGTTTGTTGCATGGAAGCAGGGACGGATCCAAGGGGGGACGAGCAGGGGCTACGCCCCCCCTATGCTTGTAATTTTCTTTGGAAAGATTAGTGATTCAACTACTTTTTTAGTGTATTTTAGCTAGGTTAGCCACCCTCATACAAGTCACCCACGCTAACTGCCCCCCTTAATATCAGTTTCTGGCTCCGTCCCTACATGGAAGATAGATTTATCTGCAGAAAGGGTGATGTCTGTGGGTATAGGGTAGAACTACTAATTTCTGGGGTGATACTTTGTGTGATTTTGTACCTGAGATAAAAAAAGTTTCTTAAAATCTATGATACTTGCCATGATCAAAGTGTATCTATTATTGTAATGGCTAGGGTCCCGGATTTTGGTCCAAATCTAAGAAGTTCGCAGTCAAATTGATATACTTGCATATGAGGGGTCAACATAACTTTCCTCATACATGTATAAGATCCCTTGGAAAATAAAAGTTGGTCGTGGTTGATATGGCACAACAGAATGCCATTGCCATTCAAAGACAACATGCTTATACATCTACATGGGTGGGAAATACTCAGTAGATGCTGTGTCATTGCGTGAGTGTATATTTTTGGTGATAGTTACACCGTGTATGTGTACATCTACATTGTACACGGGTTTTTCCACAAGAAAACAGAAAACAATTATTTTTCAGTCGCACCGTGAAAAGAGCTAAAATCGCTAGGGCATGACGTCATGGCATCGAGCAAGCTAGATAGCCAACGACGCTCCCCCTCCGACTGCGATGCTCTCGTTACCGGCCGCTGCCCGCAGGCAGATGTGACGTCCGCGCGCAGCGCTGTTCCCCCAAAGCTCGCTCCACGCTGATATGATCACTAGGCAGTAATAATTAAGGCTGCTAGCTAAGCTAACCCAGGAACGCATAATGTGGATCACGAATCCAAAGCCACATGCAGTTTGCTTATAATCAGGATTACAAGTGGCGATGCACAGGCACACACGCCTTTGTCTGGGCGACAGCCATGGAGCCCCCGTGGTTTCGATTCAGAACCCTGCCCTGCCAAATCCATCCGCGGCAGCGTCGCCGATGAACTCGTACTACGTGTGGGCTCGACTCGAAGGAGGGATCATTCTGTTTGCTTCTTTCCTAACCCTATCTCGATCTGCTTAGTTCCCCACGCGATTATAGTTAATTCAGTCTCTGATGGTCATCGGTCCATGGTTTGCGTTGCACACTAGCCCGAGAGCATATATAGGATCTCGCTTTGAGGCGTATTCCATGGCTGGTCCCCGTACGTACCACGCATGCTAGCTTAGCTTCTTCCATGGCAGCTGAGCTTGGCGTCTCAGTTCTCGATCGCATCTCATGCATGCAAAATGGCTGGTCCCCATGTCAGTGAACGGCTGGATCGATGGCAGTGTTTAGAGGACGGGGATGAGTCAGTCATCCGAAGACACCGCAGTCTTAACTTCTGATCAGAACGAGAAGCTAAAAAATATTACGCTGGTTGGTCGGAAAAGATGGAAGCTGATCCTGATCCATCCATGGCGTATGGCGATCCATCTCGGCCGGGTGCCACGGCGTGCTGCTGCTCTGCTGCGTGTTAAGCATCGATCAACGATGCACGTTCGGATCGACTAATCATGAGCGCCACGGCTTTTGGGAAAGGCGTGCAGGCAGGCAGGATCCTGGGATTCGCTAGCTACCCAGCGAGCTTCTCCGGCTCCAAAGGCAAGGCGCGCGGGGGCGGCCTGCATGCTTTTCTATTCGCCTCGCAGGACGACGGGCGACTGACGGGCCCGCCGGTCTCGTGGACCGTGCACGACGGTGTAGCCTTCCCCCGCCCCTGTGCACGGCGAATGTTTTTTATCCTGCCACCGGCCGGCCGGCCGCCCCATGCCGCCTTGCACATGCATGGCCGAGCAAGGTAGAACGACGAAGAAATTCGGCCCGGCCCCAGCCGGTCGGGATGAGGAATGTCTTAAGCCCGACAAGTGGCATGCTTATCACTGAGCCAAGTGGAATTTTCAGGGAGCACTAGGGAAGATTACTTTTTTTTGTTCTTTTCTTCCCTTTTTGCTTATCTTTGGGTATATTATTCACCTATTTTACAAATACTAATTTAAATTGAATAAAGTTAATAAGTGATACAATATATATATATATATATATATATATATATATATGTGACATGGAAGCATATTCCATGATATATGTACCGGTATTAATTGGTTTGGTATAAGGATATCGATATATTTATCAATACATTTGATTAAGCTTACAAAAGTTCCAACAAACCAGATACTCACTCCGTTCCATAGTAAGTGACTGTTATTATCTTTGAGTTAGTTTAAATTTTTAGTAAATCAGCGACAACTAATATAGAATGGAGGAAGTACGTCTTACTACCTCTGATTCATAATAAGTGTCGCGGTTTTGAACTAACCCCAGTTTAAAATCCGAGGGAGTAACATTTATTCATGGATAGAGTATATGAGATCAAATATTGTACTCCCTCCGTTCCTTGATGTAAGGTGTATAGTTTTTTGAAGAAAAATCCATAATATAAGGTGTATTTGCTATTTATGGACAATTTGACCCATCAAAAAATGAGACCTAGTCTCAAAAGAGGGATTTAACGGATTGTATTCATTTTATGCATATTAAGAACTCATCTCTCGCGATTTTTTCCAGAGAAAAAATGAGTCCACTATATGCAAATACCCATGTCTTAATATTCGTGCAGAAAACTATACACTCTACATTCAGGAACGAAGGGAGTAGTTTTTTTGTTTTCCTTTTGAGAATTTTGTTAGCAGGTTTGATGACAACGTGCGTGTGTTGCTCCACTCTGAACCTCGCAGCTGCGGCCCGTGGGCCGTGGTTCATTCAAGCTCTACATCTCCATGGCATTGAACGGACAATGCGAATAAGCAGCACCAAGGTCTGCCCGGCCTGTGTTGCCAGGTGGCGGATGGTTTTTCGGGCCGTGGAACCAGAGCTGGGTGTCACTCCAAAGGTCCAACAGCTAAAACGAAGGCACATTAGCCCAGCATGCGTGCCTGTACTAAAATGAAATCCGCCAAGCATGCCTGGTAGTGGTAGATTGGTCAAATATATCTGGCCATGTCCAGCCCGGCCCGACAAGCCCGGCCCGGCCCGGCCCGAAAATCCCGGGCTTGGGACGGCCAGACATGACCACAGGGCCGGGCCTGGGCCTGGAAAGTAAGCCCGAGCAGTCAGTCGGGCCGGGCCTGGGCTTCAGATTTAGCCCGGAAATAGGCCCGGCCCGGCCCGAGCAACACTAGATCTAGAATTCTGTCAACCTTTCCTCCGGCCGCCGTATATATACTGGCCATTCACAACCCCGCGTCGAACGTGTGACCTAAATCCAACAGAAAAAATCCCCCACCAAACCACACACGCTAGATCTACTAGAGAGCTCGCATCCCCTCGTCGTCTCTCTCATCCGGCCGCCGGCGCCGCGTCTTCCCTTCCCTCTCTCGACCTTGCTGGCCGGTGGCTCCGCATCAGGCTGTGGTGCGGCAGCTCCAATCTCTCTTCCCCGCGCGCAACTATGCTTGTGTCCATCTCCAATCGATCTGACTATGTGTTGTTCCTGTGTGTGTACTTCCCGTCCCCGTCCCTGGTGGCCTGATCTATTATTTTTCTCATCGATTGAAGCTTGCTGTGTATGGATAGGTAGCTCCTGGATGTGATAGCTAGGTGTATGAATGCGTAGCTTCTGGATTTGTGTATTTTTGTACCTGAAACTACTAAATGCATGGCGTGGCTAGTTGATGTATGTATTTTCTGCGCATTTTCGTATGTATTTACTTCTCTGGTACGAGATGAACAGAGCCGGCTTCACATATGGTCGGGCCTTTGGGCGGGCCTCGGGCTTTTGGGCTTTGCCTCGGGCCGGGCCTGGGCCTAGATTTATGCGAAATGTCGGGCCTCGGGCCGGGCCTGGGACTGGATTTTTGTGTTCGGGCTTTTTACGGCCCGGCCCGAAACCCGGCCCGGCCCGGCCCATGGCCAGGTATGTGGTCAAATGTTTGTCCAAAAAATAAAAATACACCCCTTGCCAAATGCATCGTGCTAAAAAGTACATTAGTACCAAGTTACCAATAGTTCAAATTTGCTCATCGAACGAAACAACAGATTAGCCAAATCCGCTAATGAGACCTTAGCTGTAAGATAATATGCCGAAGTTAATAAAACACAACCCATGGCTCTTTACAACTAGAGCAGGGCACTGCAAGCGGCCAGAGCCAGCCATTTTGCAACTCAAAATCCTAAACCCTAAACCCTAAGGCCAACTTGATAACTCGGAGCGATTTTCCATTTTGAGGTTGAACACGGCCACGTCAACATGCAGTTCGCCCGTGGCAGATCGCGGCGACGCATAGGTTCTTTGCCCATTGTTCCTGAAATTTCGGAATGTATAGAGCCACAGAGGTTACGTTCGCGCATGTAAACCAAGAAGACATTGCAGATGTGTGGTGTGATTTTGAACGTCATCCAGAGTCAGAGAAACATGCAGATGTCGTACCGTAAATTGCTTGCTAGGGAAATCAGAAGTTAGAAGAGTTTCGTCCATTGGTTTCGTCTTGCACTTCTTGGTCATGCTCATGATAAAAGCAGCTTGGTCAGGCGTGGCTGCACATGAGGTGATTCTGTAACCAGCGCCGTATCGCTGATGGAGTCCTTCATTTGGATACATAAAATCTAGCTCAACAACCTGCAGGATGCAAGACATATTCAGTTTCACTTACACTCCGTGACGACACATTGGTAACATTAGGACACTGAACTAATGTGCACGGAAATTCAGGCTTGATACAACTCTACACTTTTTTTGTTGTTGGAATAACTGTATAAGAGCATCAATTATCTAAGATTAACTGAAACCATTCTTGAAGGAGGATATATATAATATAAATATTTCACAGGCGAGGCTCAAATTACTGGTTGCAATACGTGAATCATGTAACTGTTTGAAAGATTTTAGATTGCTCGACAAATGCAGACACATACGCATTTTTGTCGTTTTCAGGACACATGCAATCAGTGTACATGTGCATATTAGTGTTTACTGCAGATGAAGTTACATAACACATGAGGACCCACAGAATTGATGTAAAGATTTTTTTCTATATGATTTATCACAGATAAGAAGTGCAAGCACACGTTTTGACCTGGTCAGGGTAGCCCGTGTTCGTTGACATGATAACTCCCCAGCGGTTCCCAGCAGTATCCATAGATGTTACACGAAAACCTTCTTTCCACTTTTTATTGATCCAGTTATAAGGAAAAGATTCGCTGACTTTGTAAGACTGCTGTGTATACGGAGTTCCTGTAATGATATCAAAGATCAGAGTAAGAAATATATCATGAAAAGAAAGGGCCAACAACAGTACAAGAAACACTAGGGTCAAAACCAGTATGTAGATGCTGATAATTTGTTTAATTAGCACAAACTGATTCATTATGTACATATTACAACTACAAAATTGGTAACGACGTATGTGCATCGGTGGTTCATCAGAACAATGATCAATGGAAAATAAAATATTAATATGTCCAGGACAGAGTTATGTATTCTGTACAACCTATGCTGTGGCAACTGGCAACCTCCATGCACCATTCGTGAAGACCTTTACATAACCCTGGTGGCTTGGTGTACAAGAGGTTCTGCTAAAGTTAGTTTCAAGATTCTTTTCGAAAGTGTGTGTGTGTGTGCAGACGAAAAATCATGTGCAAATTTCATATGATGGTCTAAATAATGTAATATCCCTCACTCTGACCCCACACAAATTGTGTGATCAAACATTTATGTGATGCATCGCGCAAAAGCGTACTAGTTCCTGTCAACCATAGTACTCTCTCCGTTTCTTGATGTAAGTTGTATAGTGTTTTGCCAAAAATTTCCACCACTGGGTTGTTACAATAATTTAAGAAGTAATACCATCGGGAGAGCGAGAGAGTACACCGATTTCCTTATTTTCCCTCTAGTCGAACGTCGGTCCCCTAAGGGCATTTACATGTGAAAGTTACGAATGTTGTTCTCCTAACCTGTGTGTTAATATTCGTGCAAAAAAAAACAATACACCTTACATCAAGAAACAGAGGGAGTAGTATTCTCTCCAAGCAATTAATATTCACGAGAGGGATAAGTTTAAACAAATGAACAGTCATCGGCAGAGAACATGAAATTTACAAACCTTTGGACATTACTGTCAAGCTTCATGCACTAACCAACTATTCCAAAAGACCGATCTAATGGAAAGGGCTAGGCAATCCACTTATACACATCAACACCCCCCCTCACGTGTGACGGAAAGACAAGGGAAGACAAGTCAACACGTGTAGAGTCAGAGGCAGGCTCAAGAGGCATGACGTGCCTGTACGTAGCCTATACGTGCCTATACGTGGACACCGAGGGGGCAATAGCAATTTTAGAATAAAGTGTGGAAGCTAGGACTCGAACTCGAGACCTTGGCTCTGATACCATGTCAAGCTTCATGCACTAACCAACTATTCCAAAAGACCGATCTAATGGAAAGGGCTAGGCAATCCACTTATACACATCAACAATTACAACCAATGAGCATCCATTGGTTGCTCCAGCTATTGCTGTTATGTAAAAGTCCTTCTCCCACATCTCCATAATCCAATCCTACACAAAGTTAACAACAAGACAGTGTGAGGGTTCTGGATTCATCAAAATGCAAATTAGACACAGGGAAACCATAGCACACCTTGTGCAGGAAATTTTGTGAAAGCTTGATAATTTGATGAGCAAAGCCGGTTCCAGCATCCATGACAATAGCCCACAAATTTTCTGAAGAAGCTACGCAGCTAATGAACATGCCATCTTGATTACCTTTTCCTATATGATGGTGCAGCCTTGAATCAGTTACATTATAGTGGTACCTATAAAAAATAGAACAAATATCATTACAATGTCATAGTTAACACCATTGATTTAGGAAGAAGATCAAACATTGATCATTATTATTGAAATATGCAGGCTTCAAATCTCTCAAACTCGAGAACGAGCAAGGGATTGTAACCAGACAAACAAGAGGTACTTAAGCTTAGATCATAAATTAACGGAAACCAAACCCGTTTCATCACTGACAACTAGCATGAATGGTTTAATTACAGAAAACAATAATTGTTTACTTTTGGATAGCTGCTTTCACCAGGATATCAGGTACAATGAAGGTCATGACGACTAATGTGGATGACATTAAAAGTGGAGTTCACATGAAAAAAGGTATCGCAAGTTTGCAACATCAATTGTTCATAAGGCATTTTTTTCTTTTCAACCAGAATCACAAGACAGAAACTTAGGCCATTTAATGGTCAAAATCGTCTAATCCTTGATCTTAGGTATGAAAGGCCGATGATGACTATGTGCATACGTGGCAAGTAGGGGAGGGGGATGTTGGGCCATGTCCCTCCACATGGAGTTGTGTTGGCATCCCAACATCAGTTCAAGAAGTCGAACATGTGTCAACCGTTGATCGAGGTTCGTATCCAATGGCTTAGCTGCCTTCTAGAGAGGTAAGAGAAGAAAACCCTAGCCAACCTTGGTGGCTGTGTGAGAGCAATCAAGTGAGAATGGTCAGAATGTGGCTGCTAGGGAGAGAGGGTGAGAGAACTAACAAGAACACCACAACCAATTGAGAAGAGAGGAAGAAGGAGAGGTGATTTCTTTCCAGATTGGTGCTGCTGACCGGTATGTCTGCAAGCTGGTGTTTGGAGGCTCAAACTTGCTTGAATTGGCTCCAAACTTGGTGAGCTTGTTCCTTACTTTGAGTACTTTGATCTGGTTAGCTGGTTTGAGATTTGGGTTAGCGGAGCATCAAATTTGAGAATGGTTTGTCAGTTCGGACTACTGCAGTTTCAGCACAGAGCAGTTTTGGTAGACCAACAGTTTGGGCAGACAAATGGTGTTCGACTGAGCTCAAATTTGATGAGTATGTTGGGAACACATATGTCTGCTTGTCTGCAAATTTTCTTGAAGTTTCGATCTATAGTTTAAGAGCAGTTCGCTGATTACCGAAGGCGACAGAAACTGTGATACTCTTCTTTGCTGAAATCTTGCCTCTTGTTGATGTTGCTGGTTACAACGAGCTGAAGTGTGTTGTTGTAATCTCTAGATGTTCTAGAGAAGACTATGTACCCACGTTGCTCATAGTGAAGCTTCCGTGGACCAGTTGTCCACGGCCGTGGTTTTTCTCCTCACGTTGAGGAGGTTTTCCACGTAAATCCTTCTGTCACTTGTGTGTGTAATTGTGCTTATATTTCCGCTACATATATCTGCTAGTTGAATCTATCATCAAAGTTCATTGCATGCTAGAGGCTGGTGGGGTTGTGTATCTCCCCCTATTTGCCCTCAACAAAGTGGCATCGGAGCTGAGGTTTGTTTGTACTCAAGTTTCAGATCAAGGTTTGTTTTGGGCTGAGTGTAATTTGCTTGTACAAATTATCAAGTTTGGAACAACAAGATGAAGGATTTGATGTATGTAAAACAATACTGGAAGCCAGTGTTCTCCATAGAGATGTCCGAGGACATGAAGGAAGATCTGTGGGAGTACTTCATCTCCAAGCTTGTGGGTTCATTCGACAATGGATCGATGACAATGTTTTGAACCATATCATTGATGAGACACATGCGCGCACCTTATGTCAGAAATTGGAGGGGTTGTATGCTCGCAAATAAGGTGCCAACAAGATGTTCTTGATCAATAAATTGATGTATTTAAGGTACAAGGAGGGCACTCCAATTGCAGATCCTGTGAATGAATTTCAGGTTATTATAAATCAGCTATCTTAAATGAGAATTATATTTGAAAATGAAGTGATAGCCTTGCTACTACTTGGTTCGTTACCAGACACATGGTAGATCTCTAAGGTCATCATTTGTAATGCAACACCAAATGGATTTGTCACTTAGAACCTTATGAAGACCAAGGTACTAAATGAAGAGTCCAGAAAATTGTTGATCAAGACATCTCTCCCTCGCATTCAGAAGTGTTAGTGACTCAGTCACGGAGGAGAAGCAAAAGTAGAGGTCCAAGTTAAGGGGTAGAAAGATGTAGAAGCAAATCAAAAGGCAAAGACAAGTATGCTCATTTTGTGTGGCATCACTTCCATGAGAAGGGCCACATCAAGTGGCATTGTGACGAACGGAAGAAAGACAAAAGCAAAAAGAAGAAGCAAGTTCAGATACGGACTTTGATAGTGAGGGACTGATTACTGCAGTTGAGGAGATCATGTCTCTCATGCGTGAAGAATATGATGGCATAATTTGTCCCACTATTGAGGAGAGGTTCACTGTATAGTTTCTTCTCACATCATTAACTTTGTAGATGGTGATGAGATGACTTGGATTTTGGACGAGGTGCTACCTTACATGCTACATCTTGTAGAGAGCTCTTCACAAACTACACAACAGTTGATTTTGGTGTTGTGAAGATGAGTAACAATGATAGAGCACAAATCATTGGAAGACTGAAAATGGTAGAACGCTAGTACTCATGTCGTTGAGGCATGTTGAGCCTCTTCGTCTCAACATAATCTCGGTTGGATTGCTTGATGGAGATGGGTACTTGAGCAGATTTGGGAATGCATGGTACAACCTCACTAAAGGAAATCTTGATTGTTGCAAAAGATAACATGGTTTGAGTTTTATATCATATTCATGCTAAGCTTTATGCTGCTTGTGTCAATGCATTGCAGCAAAAGGACGCTTGTGTTTTGTGGCACAAGAGACTTTGGCACATGAGTGAGAAGGGGATGAGAGTGCTAGTGAAAAAAATGTTGAAAGGTGTTCACATCAAGAAATGTTCAGATATCCTAGTGGCGAAGCAACACAAAGTTGCATTCAAGAGTCATCCTCCTCACAAGAAGACCGAGGTAGTGGACTTGGTAAATTTCGATGTTTGTAAAATGTCGGTGAGGTCAATGGATGGATCAAAGTACTTTGTTACATTTATTGATGACATCTCTAGGAAGGTTTGGATCTATATTTTGAAGACCAAAGATCAAGTATTAACGGTATTCAAGTAATAGAAAGTCTTAGTTGAGAGCGAAACTGAGAAGAAGATTAAGTGCCTTCGCAGTGATAATGCGGGAGAGTACATTGATCCTTTTCTTTTTTTGAATGATTACTCTACGGGAGAACCCCACAACCCTTTATTGAAAGAAAATATTTACAAGGCTCCATTCGATGCCAATAGCAAGGAGCCAAGGAATTAGGCACTAATTTACTCCTCCAAAGACACCACAGCTGAATGGTCTTGCTGAGAGGATGAACATGATGATTGTTGATAGAGTTGGATGCTTGCTCCTAAGCATTATTGGGGGTGAGGCTTTGTCAGAGTTTATCTTACTAATATTTCACCAAGTTATCAACTGTAGGGAGATGTTCCTAACATGGTCTATGTTGTCTCACTAGAGACTAACCTGTATGGTGTGGGAGTGTAGTGACGGCTGGCTTGAGGAAACCCTACATCAGAGCAGCAGCTACATATGTATGTAGAGAGCTTCAGGTATGGGCCTCATGGGCCAGAAGATAGGGTCCAGTAACTGTCCAACACTCCCCCTCAAGATGGGTGATATATATCGATCATTCCCATCTTGTCGCAAGCCAAGTTGCATTCCTTAGTCCCCAGTCCCTTAGTTAAACAATCTGCAACTTGTTGTCCTGAGCTGACATGAGCAATCTTGATAATCCCAGCATCAAGTTTTTCCTTTATGAAGAAACGGTCAATTTCTACATGCTTAGTTCTGTCATGTTGAACTGGGTTATTTGCTATGCTTATAGCAGACTTATTGTCACACCAAACATTTAAGCACCCCTTTCTAAGCACTTTTAGTTCACCTAGGATATTCCGAACCCACAACATTTCACTCAGTCCAAGTGACATTGCTCTGAACTCTGCTTCAGCAGTTGATCTGGATACTACAGGCTGCTTCTTACTTCTCCATGACACCAGATTCCCCCCAACAAATACACAATAGCCTGAAGTAGATCTTCGATCATCTAGACAACTGGCCCAGTCAGCATCGCTGTAGCCATCAATCCCTAGGTGTCCATTATTTTTGAACCATAAACCTTTACCAGGGGTCCCTTTCAAATACCTCAAAATTCTGTTAACAGCCTCAAGGTGTCCACTTCGTGGTTCATGCATATATCTGCTAACAACACTTACAGCATATGCAATATCAGGTCTTGTATGACATAGATACAGTAACCTTCCCACAAGTTTCTGATAACTTTCCTTGTCAACAAGTTCTCCAGATTCGGCTGTTACCTTATGATTTTGATCAATGGGAGTGGGAGCTGCACGACATCCAGTCATCCCCATATCATTCAGGAGGTCCAAGGTATACTTCCGCTGAGACAATGATATTCCTTTTCTTGATCTGGCAATCTCGATGCCTAGAAAGTATTTCAGCTGACCCAAGTCTTTCACTTCAAATTCTTTCCTTAAACTCTCTTTCAGCTTCATTGTCTCTTCCTCATCATCTCCGGTGATTATGATGTCATCCACATACACTGCTAGGATGGTGATCTTCTGTTTAGTATGCTTATAGAAGATTGTATGGTCCCCATTGCACTGCCCATAGCCCATATTGCACACTGCTTGTCGAAACCTATCAAACCATGCTCTTGGAGATTGCTTCAGGCCATATAGGGACTTTTTCAACCTACACACCTTACCTGCAGTTTCAGGAGTACCAAACCCGGGTGGAACTTCCATATACACCTCTTCTTGTAAATTACCATGCAAGAATGCATTTTTAACATCTAATTGGTGCAATTTCCAACCGAAATTAGCAGCACATGAGATCAGAATTCTCAGTGTTCATTTTTGCAACTGGTGCAAAAGTCTCGTCATAATCAATACCATAGGTTTGACTGTATCCTCGAGCCACCAGCCTTGCCTTATAGCGTTCAACCTTTCCTTCAGGATTTTGCTTCACCGTATAAATCCATTTGCAACCGACAGCTTTCTTTCCCACCGGAAGATGTGTCAGTTCCCAAGTCTTGTTCTTCCTTAAGGCTTCCAATTCTTCTACCATTGCTTCACGCCACCTTGGATCCTGCTTTGCTGTCTGCCAATCCTTTGGAACAGACGCAACTTGAAGTGACGCCACAAATGCTTTGTATGAAGGAGACAAAGCATTATACGAGACATAGTTACCTATATCATGTTCAAACCCATATCTCTGTACTGTTTTTCTTGTAGCTGCTCTTATTCCTTTCCTTAGTGCAATTGGCTGATCAAGTTCAGGCCGAACTCCACGAGAAGAATCCCCATTTGCATCAGTTTGCTCCCCCTGAACCGGTTGCTGCTGTTGCCTTCTTGTATACACTCGAAGATTCAGTTCCTCATTTACCCGTGGCCACTGCTGCACATTACTTGGATCATTTGGGGCAGCTGGAGCAGTGGGAATTATACCCACTATTGGCTGCATCTGCCCGTCAGTACCTCTGTCCTGCACAGAGTCATCCACGCTATCAGTTTGATTTAAATGTAAACTTTCTGTAGTACCTGTACCCGTCTTCTCCCCCTCTTGACCAATGCGCAGGCTGCAGATGGTCAAGCTCCTCAAACAACATACTCAGATCAGTCTTCTCGCCATAGAATGGCTCTGATTCTCTGAAAGTTACATCCATACTCACAAACGTGCGCCTTTCAGACGGACTCCAACACTTGTAACCTTGCTGCCCAGAAGGATATCCTAAGAAAACACATTTCACAGCACGGGGATCTAACTTTCCAGTGGATGGTCTATGATCACGAACAAAGCAGGTGCATCCAAATAATTTTGGAGGAACAATAAACTTGTTTTCTCCTAACAACAACTCACAAGGGGATTTCATGCCTAGTACCTTGGAAGGGGTGCGATTAATCAAATATGTAGCTGTCATAACAGCTTCACTCCATAGAAATTTTGGAACATTCGTGGTATACATGAGTGATCTTGCAACCTCAAGAAGATGGCGATTTTTCCGTTCTGCCACACCATTTTGTGGAGGAGTATCTGGGCAAGAGGTCTGATGAAGAATACCTTGTTCTGACAGAAAAGCTCCAAACTCTTTGTTCACATATTCAGTTCCATTATCACTCCTAAGCACCTGCACCTGCACTTTGAATTGAGTTTTCACATATGCATAATAATTCTGGAAACATTTCAGAACTTCATCCTTATGACGCAAGAGATAGACCCAGGTCATGCGTGAATAACAATCAATAAAGGTAACAAAATATTTCATTCCACTAATAGATGTCACAGGACATGTCCACACATCGGAATGAATTAACATGAACGGGGATATACTTCTAATCCCCTTACTGACATAGGATGTCCTTGTGTGTTTGGCATACTCACAGGCATCACATTTCAACTTGTTCTGATCTACACCACACATAATGTTTGGAAATATCTTTCTCATTTTATCAAAAGATATATGCCCCATTCTACAATGATGAACCAAGGCTAAGGTTTCCTTCTCTCCTTCCATCACAGTGCACGCCAGTCTTGGATGACCAAGACCTCTACGATCCATATACCATAGCCCTCTACGCCTGGTTCCAGTCCCAATCTTCTGTCCAGTCTGTCTCTCCTGAATCACACAAAGGTACTTGTCAAGCGTAACACGACAATCCAATTGATCAACTAAGCAAGTCAGAGACACCAAATTTACAGGGAAAGCAGGCACATGCAAAACTGAAGACAACTTAATCTGTGGTGTACATTTTACTGTCCCAACTCCTTGAATTGGTTGTGCAGTACCGTCAGCAGTTTGGATGGTGTACTTATGAGTGGGGGGGTGTTGATTATATGATTCAAACTCTCCAATATTACCAGCAACATGTTTGGATGCTCCAGAATCCAATATCCATTCATGGTTTATTTCATGAGTAGCAAAGGAAGCTTTTTCGGTATTACCTTCATTCGTGCTGACCAAGTGGGCAAAGTTCCCAAACACATTTTCATCTGATCCACTGCTCTTGGGCTCGCTGTGGGATGTGCTAGCTTGGCCTTCATCTGAAACTGCACGTGGGCAGCAGCAGTATGCTTCATATTTGTTCTGTTTACTCCGGAGTAAGTCGGGCCTCCACCTCTTCCTCTAGCTCCCCTGGTGTAGCCTCCTCTGCTGCGTCCTCTCCCCCTGCCACGCATCCAGTAAGTTGGGCAGTCAAACTTCAGATGACCACTCTCCCCACAATGGAAGCAGTCCCTCAGTTCCTTCCTCTCAGCCATGAAGTAGGCTGGAGAGGGATTGCTTTCATTTCCCTTTTCAAGCTTCAGCCTCACCTCTTCTTGTGCCATTGCTGCAATAGTTTCTTCAAGAGATGGAAGATTGGGCTGATGCAATAGAGCTGCTCTTCTCCCTTCAAAACATGCATTTAGTCCCTTCAGGAACTTCATCACCCGCCTTCTCTCTATCCATTTCTGCACTTTTATAATACTTTCAGCATCAGTGAGCTCAAGTGGGTCGCAATGGTCCAAATCAGCCCACAAATGTTGTATTTCAGCAACATATTCCATCACAGATCTGTCCCCTTGCTTCAAGTCTATCACCTTTTCCTCAATCTGTGCCATTAACATAACATTCCCTTCCCGGAGTACAGCCTGGACAGTGTGTTCCATACGTCATCAGCCTTGGACAAGGTGTCCACAGATGCAGCAATGGTTGGAATTAGGGAGTTCAGCAACCAAGCTACAACCAGCGAATTTGTAATGCTCCATTTCTTCCACTCAACACTAGCTTTGTCTTCTGGTTCACTCACCTTTCCCAGCACACATCCATCCAAATCCTTGGTTCGCAGGATCAGAAGCGCCCTCCTGGACCAACTCAAATAGTTCTTGACACCTTCAAGCTTGATGTCATTTGGCATGAGCTCAATCCTCTGGATCGTTTCTGCTTGAGGCACAATGACATTGGATAGCGTAGCTCCTTCCCCCCTGTCTTGGAGAGAACTTCCGCCAGCTTCTGCAATGCCATGGCCAACTGCTGTTGACTCTCCGCCATACCTGTCTCTTCCTTCACCTCCTTACACCCTCAGCTTGCTGGCAACTTCCCCTTTGCTCACCACCACCTCCAGCCCCGGATCCACTGCCTCCTGCAGCAGATCGGGTCCTTCTCTTCCTTCTTCACACCACCAAGGAGGCGCCCCTCCCTGCTGAAGTCACCACGCCAGCTCTGCCACATCTGACGTCATCCTTGCTGTGGAGTCGCTGCTGATGCACCAAGCTCTGATACCATGTTGTCTCACTAGAGACTAACCTGTATGGTGTGGGAGTGTAGTGACGGCTGGCTTGAGGAAACCCTACATCAGAGCAGCAGCTATATATGTATGTAGAGAGCTTCAGGTATGGGCCTCATGGGCCAGAAGATAGGGTCCAGTAACTGTCCAACAGTCTATCACGACAAAGAAGTCTCATATGATTACCTGAAGGTTTTTGGGTGCAAGGCCTTTGTTCATATTCCTCAAGATGAAAGGTGAAAGCATTTATTCAAAAAACGTGACAGTGCATATTTCTTGACTATGGAGGTGATCAGTTCGGCTACAAGTTGTTTCATTCAATAGCAAGAAAAGTTGTGGGAAGCCGTGATATTGTGTTTTTTGAAGACCAAACAATTGAGGATATTAAGAAGACAAAGGTGTAGGTTCTGGAGAAAGTTTCGGTACATGTTTCTCCTCAAAATCAGCTGCAAGACAAATCTGATTCTAACCAAGTTCATGCGGCTTCTGCTGATCAGAAAGCACCAACACCAGACAGTCCACCAACAGCTCCACTTAAATCTGGAACTGGATCTCTTATATCCATGGGCTTTGGACTTGAAATAAACTGGACCTAATTGGGCTGGACTTGACTGGACGTGGACCTCAACAAGATAGTATGTCCAATAACACAAATAAAGAATACATGTCTATGTTTACTTGTGGGGGAGGGGATTTGCCTCTGAAATATCTAGGGTCCCTCAATGACAGAAAGTTGAGAAAACCTACTCCCTCGTTCTGAAATATAAGATGTTTTAGCTTTTTTCAGATTCACATGTATCTAGACATATTTTTAGTGTGTATGTTCATCCATCTTAGTCTGTATCTAGATTACATTTGAAACACCTAAAACATCTTATATTTAGAAATGACGGGAGTAGTACTTGGCAAGGGAACTTGATGAATTATGGTGACAAATTAAATTTGCTTAGTTCTTCCTTAAGTAATGTTCCCTTTTAAACGATGTCACTTTTCCCTCTCCGTAAGGGCCCTTGTAAACGTATGAATTTATTTACGAAAAGGCTTCTCTGGAACGAGGACTACAGTAGAAAAAAATATCACTTGGTGAATAGGGAGAAGTGTGTCAACTAAAAGACCAAGGTGGTCTGGGGGTGGTGGATCTTCAGCTCATGAATATTTGCTTAATAAATGGCTCTGGAAGTTAGAAAATGAGGAAGGTTTATGGCAGGATGCTATTAGGAGTAAGTATTTACATTGTGCTCCTCTGTCTCAAGTACAGTTCAAACCTTTCCATTCACATTTAACGAGTGGCATCCTTAAATTTCCATTCACATTTGTGGAGTGGTATCCTTAAAGTTAGGGACATTTTCTTCTTGATTTGTAAGATGGTAGTGGTTTCTGTGAAGATTTGTGGATAGGAGAGAGGAGTTTGGCATTAAAGTATCGTAGATTGTATGACTTGTCCTATAGCAAAAATATTACAGTTGGTAGGGTTTTTACTAAAGGACAGAGTTGTGTGGTGTGTTTGAATGAGGACAGGTGTAGATGAACTCATACATCGTCTGGTGTATTTAGTGTTCATTCCTTATATGTGGCTTTGAAAATGAGACAAATTTCATGTCCTCTTAAAGATATCTAGTTTGTGAAAGTGCCACTTAGAGTTAAAGTGTTTATTTGGCTAACTTTTAGAAAAAGTATTTTGACAAAGAATGTTAATGTTAGCTGTTTATTTTAGCTAGCTGTTTATTTTAGCTGAAATTTCGTGCTGGTGAAACAGTCCGCACGGCTTCTGCACCAGCTGGGCGCGCCACGGGTACTGCTCAAGCTCGATCTCGCACGGGCATTCGACTCGCTTGCCTGGCCTTACCTCTTCGAGGTCCTACGACAGTATGGGTTCGGCGACAGATTCCTGGAGTGGATCGCCATACTCCTCGCCTCTTCGAGCACACGGGTCCTGATCAACGGCGAGGCCGGCCCCCCAATCTGGCATCGACGCGGGCTGCGCCAGGGCGATCCCCTGTCCCCGCAGCTGTTCGTGCTCGCTGTCGATGTTCTGGGCAAGGTGATCAAACGTGCAATTGAGCTCGGCATCTTGCACCCCCTGCACCCACGGCGAGAAATTCCTGCCATCTCCCTGTATGCCGACGATGTGATGCTATTCTGCCACCCCACGCCCACCGACGCCGCTGCCATCAAGGAATTTTGCAGCTGTTCGGCAACGCCTCCGGCCTCAAGGTGAATTTCGCCAAGAGCTCGGCCTCCTTGTTGCACTGCGACACGGACGCCGTGACGCCGATCATCGCCAGCCTTGGTTGCCCCATCGTCGAGCTCCCGATCAAGTATCTGGGCATACCGCTCACGCTGCGCCGCCCCACTGCCGCTGAGCTGCAACCTATGGTGGATGGCATTGCCTCGAGACTGCCGAACTGGAAATCAGGCCTGATGGCCAAAACTGGACGCATTGCCTTAGTGAAATCAGTACTGGGAGCCATCCCACTACACCAGCTGCTCGCCTTCGCGCCGCCAAAGAAGACACTGCGCCAAATTGAAAAGATCGAGAGAGGATTCCTCTGGGCTGGGCGCGCCGAAGCCAACGGAGGGCACTGCCACGTCAATTGGTGACGGGTCTGCCGCCCAATCCACCTTGGTGGCCTCGGTGTCCAGGACCTGGAACGGGCAGGGCTTGCGCTACGGATGCGTTGGCTCTGGTTCTCACGAATGGCCCCGGAACGCGCATGGAGCGGCCTCGAGCTACAATTCTCTGCCGACGAGCGCACGCTATTCTTCGCCTCCACCTACACGACGCTAGGGAACGGTGAGACAACCAAGTTCTGGACTAACCGATGGATCGACGGGCGTGCAATCAGCGAGATCGCGCCGTCGCTGTTCCGGTGCGTCCCTAAACGTCGCCGCAAGGCTACGACGGTTGCGGCAGGCTTACAAGACAACAGTTGGGCACGAGACATCCAGGGCGTGCTAGGGATCGACGAGATTGGACAGTATTTGCAACTCTGGCAAAGGATTACACTTACAAACCTCACAGAAGCACCTGATCAGCTAGTCTGGAGGTGGACAGCCAACGGTACATACTCTGCCAAGTCCTGCTACGCTGCTACCTTCCATGGATCGACGACAAGCTACTCCTGGAAGCTAATCTGGAAAAACTGGGCGCCACCTCGCGTCAAATTCTTCCACTGGTTGGCCGACCAAGACAGATGCTGGACCGCTGACAGGCTCGCACGGCGTGGCCTGCAACACCCTCCCGCTGCCCGCTTTGCGACCAAGAACCTGAAACCATACAACATCTGTTATTACACTGCCCCTTCACTCGGCAAGTATGGCATGAAGTATTGGCATGGCTAAGGTTCACCGTCCCTGCGCCTAGCACGGAGAGTTCCCTGATGGACTGGTGGCTGAAGGCGAAACAGCACACTCCGAAGCAAATGCGCAAAGGCCTAGGCTCGATCGCCCTACTGACGCCATGGATGGCATGGAAGCATCGCAACGATTGCGTGTTTGAAGGAGCGCAGCCCTCAACCCACAGCCTCATCGAGAAGATCAAGGGCGAAGCCAAGCTCTGGGCTACGGCAGGTGCAAAAGGACTGCGTGTGATACTGCCGTCCACCTGGGACGTGCACTGATGTATTCCCATTATGTATCTGTAACCCTCTTTGGAGGATGTAAAACAAACTCTATTTTTTCAATGAAATAAAACGCAAAGAATCCTTTGCGTTTTCTCTAAATAAATAAAAAATTAGCTGAAATGAAGTATTGAACATCTGTTTTTACCTGCCCTATAGCTAGATATGCTTGGAATATTATTAAATGTGCTTTTGACAAAAGTCCATATCTTTGATGATATTTTGATCTCGATTAGGAAGTTTTCCAGTAGAATTAGAGGTGTAATTTCAGCTGGGGTGGCTGCCTTAATACAAGGCTTGTTTTCAAGGAATTTATCCTGAGGATCCCACCAATGTTCGTTCATCATGTCGACAATATGTCCTAGCATGCCGCAATGGTATGGTGTTGGTGCTATTACTTCATCCTGAACTCGACGGTCGGATAATTATATGGGATCCGTTTAGAGCACGACAACATCTGATTGGTTCGGAGCGTGATCACGGGAACGGCACAGTTCTCTGTTCGAGATACCATGGTGGATGGTGTAGAAACTCTTGTCACTCAGCCAATTCCTTGGTTGTTTGGATATCAACAACGAGCTCCCCTAACCTTGTTAAGGTCAAGAGGTACTCATCAGACTAGAGACTGGGGCTGCATCTACTGCAAAGATGGCAGAGATTGACATGAGGCCAGCAACTCACATAGGCATGGACGTGGACCACAGAATTGGACTGTCCAGTGTCATTTTGACATGTGCTCCCTCTCGTGTCGCCATCCTCCGTCGCCACCACACACAGCGGCTAGTAGCTCCCCATGTTGTGTCCTTCAGTTTCCCCGTCAGCCACCGGCTCCCGGTCTCGTGATGGTTGCCGCACCCTTCATCCGCCGTTGCATTGCCCGTCAGTCGCCGGCTCCCCGTCTCGTGTCCGTGAGCCGACGTGTCGCAAAGAAGAGAAGCGCGACATGGGCGGCGCCGAGGTGTCGCGGAGGCTCGCAAGGAGTTAGCTACGGTTCGCCACTGTCGCCATGCCCTAATGGAGGCCCCTGACTTCGACCGTGTTAACTCTGCTATTACTCGACGTGAAGCAGGGCGATGGCCGCGCGTTCCGACGGACGGCGCAAGCTACTGATACGTCTCAAACGTATCTATAATTTTTGATGTTCCATGCTTGTTTTATATCAATGTCACATGTTTTATTTACACTTTTATATCATTTTAGAGCATTTTATGGACTAACCTATTAACCCTGTGCCCAGTGCCAGTTTCTGTTTATTATGTCTGTGCATTGCGGAAAAGTTCCAAAAATCAAAGTGCTCAGAAAAATCCCAAAAAAATATAGAAATTCTATTTCGCCAGAAGTCTCCGTGAGCCAGAAGGACAAGTCCGGGAGAGGCCCACAGCCGCCAGATGACCCCTCGGCACGGCAGAGAGGGGGTGGCGACGAGGTGGTGTCAGGTTGACTCGGGCACCGCCTCTTCGCCTATAAAGACCCTCCTGACCTAAAGCTCACGACCCCCGAAGGATTTCTCCAGAAACGACTCCGAGCTCCGCCGCCACCAAAAACCCTAATTCAGGGGACAGAAGTCTCTGTTCCGGAACTCTGTCGGGACGGGGAATTGCCCCCGGAGCCATCTTCATCGCCGTTGCTGCCTCCCATGATGCGGCGGTAGCTATGTGGTTTATCTCTCTCTCCCATGGTGTGATCTTTATATGATAATGAGCATTGTAATCTAGTTGAATTCATAGGTGTTTCCCCTTCATTACGTCATGGATATGCTACTCAATTGGTTTTATCTAGTATAATTTCCGGAGTCACCGTTGACAACACAATACCATGGTGACAGTGCGGGTGGCGTGTGTGACTCAATGGATAATAGATTAGAGGGATACTTACCATGAATTGTTCTTTGTGTTGTATGTCACTATAAAATCGTGGTGTTTGTTTACTCATACTTTAAGGTGTGCTTTTATAGCCCTACGCAGTAGTAGTAGTGTTCGTTATCCAACACGAGAATAGTTCCGAGTAGCATCTAAGTTTCATATTGAAGAGGAAGTTTTATTCTTGTGTTCAACTGTGTTACAATTGTTGAGAGTGACCACTAGTGAAAGTATGATCCCTAGGCCTTGTTTCCAAGCATTGAAACACCGTTTACTCTCAGTTTTGTGCATGTTTGCTTGCTGCCATTTTTATTTCAGATTACAAATACCACTTATAATCATACATATCACTTGCATTTCACCATCTCTTCGCCGAACTAGTGCACCTATACATCTGACAAGTGTATTGGGTGTGCTGGGGACACAAGAGTCTTCTTGTATATTAATTGCAGGGTTGCTTGAGAGGGATACCTTTGACTTCTACCTCCCTGATTTTGATAAACCTTGGGTTACTCACTTAAGGGAAATTTGCTGCTGTCCTACAAACCTCTGCACTTGGAGGCCCAACACTGTCTACAAGAATAGAAGCGTGCGTAGACATCAGCTACATGTCCGCATCACCGGCAGTGGCGCGGTAGAAGAAGCCGTCCCCATCACTGGCAGCAACGGAGCACCAACGGGTAAAAGGGCGGGGCGGCCTGGGTAGGATCCAGAGACTCACGCGGTGTTGTACGGCAAGCGGGTGTGGTCGTGATGAGTGGTCGATGAGATTCAGAGGCCAAGCTACCTACAAACGTACGGGAAGACACGGGATTCAGAGGCCAGCCAAGGTCCATTGCTAGTATATCCGGACTGTCTTATTAATAACTCTTAACTCTAATGAGTTATTTTGGAATTTAGAAAAAAAAAAAAACCTATATTATGCTCAAGGAAAGTAGATTTATATAGGAGCTTATATCATCAAAAAAATACACTAGTTTATTAAATTTCAAAAAAAAAAAATCTTACGTCGGGAAATATTTGTTTTTCGGATATCCAACATTTACACTACATTGACTTGGATGGACTTAGATATTACGATGTGAAATGGGGATTGGAGTTGGACCAGACCACGTTAGAACGGATACTAGTTGGTCATCTGCGTTTTGGATTTTGACTCGTGTCCAGTTCCACATTTAGCTCCACTCAAACGGTCCACTGGAGACCGTGTTCCTTCTACCAGGTACCCATCAGATCAATATATGGTGTTATTCCTAGATGGTTCAAAATCTGGTTGCTTTCGAGATGCAATGAAAGATGAGAACAAGGAGTGGAATAAGGCTATGCAAGAAGAGATGAATTCCTTGCATACAAATCATATTTATGAGTTAGTGAATTTTCCAAGGGAAAAAAAGTTCTGAAAAACAAGTGGGTCTACATAATCAAGCAAGAAGAGCACACATCAAATCCAAGCTATAAGGTCAAGTTAGTTGTGAAAGGATTCAGACAGATAAACGGTATTGATTGTGATGAAATATTTTATCCGGTGGTAAAGATGACATCAATCAGAATGATCCTTGGCTTGGTAGCAAGTCTCTGATTGAAGGTTGGGCAAATGGATGTGAAGACAACTTTCTACATGGAGAGTTGGAGGGGTTTCTGGTTAAATGCAAAGAAGACTATGTGTGCAAGCTAGAGAAAAGTCTCTATGGCCTGAAACAAGCAGCAGGACAATGGTATATGAAGTTTGAATCTATCACAGGGGAGCTCGGACCATTGTGTTTATTATGAGGTTCTCAGGTGGTGATTTTATCATGTTGTCGCTCTATGTTGATGATATACTGATTGTTGACAAGAATGTATCGAGGATTGGTAGACTAAAGAAAAGGTTGAGTAACATTTTTACCATGAAATACTTGGGTCTAGCAAAGTGGATTCTCGGCATGAGAATTGAGACAGACGGAAAACCAACAAGTTGTACTTGTCTCAAGAGAAGTATATTGAGAAAGTACATTGTAAATTCAAGATCGACAAGGCAAAGTTCGTGAGTTGTCCATTGGCATCTCACTTCAAGTTGAGCAAGAAGCGATATCTCTCCACTGAGAAAATGCAAAAGCAAATGCAGAATGTTCCTTATGCTTCAGCGGTTGGTTGGGCGTTTGATGTATGCTATGGTTTGCACACGGCCTGGCATTGCTCAAGTGATTAGTAGTGTGAGCAGATTTATGTCCAATGCATAAAGACCACATTGGGAAGCCGTGAAGTGGATTTTAAGGTATCTCCGGGAAGGACTAATATGAAGATTTGTTTGGTCCTAGTGAGTCCAAACTGATTGCATTTTCAGATTCAGACATGGCTAGAGATGTTGATGCCAGAAAGTCTACTACAAGTTATTTGATTACCCAGGGGGAGTAGTGTCATGGCAAAGCAGGTTGCAAAAGTGTGTGGCTTTATCCTCAACTGAAGCTGAGTATATTGTTGTAATAGAGGCGAGCAAAGAGCTATTGTGGCTGAAACGATTGGCTGGTGAGTTTGGTTTTAAGCAAGACAAGTATGTGCTGTTTTGTGACAACAAGAGTGCCATTCACCTAAGTAAGAATGCAAGTTTTCATTCGAGGTCCAAGCATATTGAAGTCCGCTATCATGGATTCGAGACGTGTTGAATTCCAAGCAAATGCAAATTGAGAAGGTCCACACAGATGACAATGGGGCTGATATGTTGACCAAGGTGGTGACAAGAGATAAGCTCGATGTATGTCGTCGGCTCGCCGGCATGACCGCCGCTAGGCAGTGAGACCCTTCATGATATCGGGAAGGGGAGTTTCTTGGGCCATGTCCCTCCACATGGAGGTGTGTTGGGAGCCGAACATCGGCCCAAGAAGTCCAACACGTGTCAAAGTTGATCGAGGTTCGCATCCAACGAGGGCAGCCCAACATCAGCGCAAGAAGTCCAACATGGCGGCTAGAGGCTGGTGGGGTTGTGTATCACCCCCTCCTTGCTCTCAATAGGGGCAGGGGCAGCTCGGATCTCATGGCATTTGAAGACCTAGAAGAGACCACTTTTGAAAAGGCAAGGGAATGACAAATCATAGAAGAAATCATGCCTGGTCAAGTAAACATTTAGAAAATGAAGAATATGCCACTATTTTCATATTTAGAAACAATTACCGTTGCTTCATGGGCTGCCTAGCATTATAAACAGAAATCCATTGAGTTGCTGGCCGCCCTAACCGAACTTTTTTCATAGGCTGTTCACCTTCTTCGAGATTTACAACCATTCTTCCACGTTTCTGGCCAAACTACAATTTGCACAGCCGATGCATGACCAAATTTAATACAAGATAATTAAGTACAGAGTACATGTACATGTTGGGGGAACAGCAGTACAAACCTTTAGAGCCCCATCGATTCTGATGGGACTTGAAGCAGGCACATTGATCAGACTATCAAATAGAGAAATAAGTTTTGCGTAATTTGGCTCTTCATCAAATTTCATATTAGTGACCATCTCAAGAAAATGTTTGAATGGAGGTGGACAGAAGCAACAAAGAACCTCCGGAGAAGTTGCCATTTTCTTCTTACAAACAAGAAAGTTCTTGTTGTCTCCCTGTATTTAGCAAGCCATTAACACTAAATATATGTTCAAGAGCAAGTAAAGAAATTATCAGCCAAACTCTGTTGAGTACATCTAAAGGCTACCTGATAGCCTTGCCAAGGTAATCTTCCTCTTGTTAAGAAAATAAGGGTGTATGCTAGTGACTCCAAATCATCCCTCCTACTGCTTGTACGACCTAAGTGGGCATGGACGCTAGCATATCTAATTGCTCCTCTACAAAATGTCAAAAAGAAAAAGTTAAATTGGTGCCGTAATTCCGTACACAAATAGTAGCAATTAGCAAAACCAAACCTAAATATGTCTGGCCTCTGATCATACTGAACATGCATACTGGTTGATCCTCTTCTCCATTTCCACTTGGATGCTGCACAATTTAATATCAGCAGAAACATGTGAAAAAGGTTAGTGAGGCATAAATGCATCAACATTCTGTTAAGTAGCCAATTACTTTGAGCCAAGGACATAGTTCGTTGAGAAGATCAGACTGAATATCTTCATGTACCGATGAAGCTACCATATGCAATAGCATACCTAAACCAAAATTAGTCAGAAAAAGCTTCTTTTCATGAGCGGATCCAGGCTGGCCAAGCAAAAAGTTGTCAGGTCTTATATCACCGTGTACAATGCTGGCAATAATGTAAGGACCCCTCAGACTACCAGTCCGAGGTGCCCACGTTATGTAAACAGATCATGATCCCAATGATCAGTGCATCGCGATCACATAACCAACATGGTATACAAAGTTACATCATCCAACTCGATTAGTACAAGACTTACATAAATGATGGTCACACGACCAAGCCTGCAACCATCGTCACGCAGGACGGAATTAACTACGATATAGCGGAAGCTTTCGGCTAACGTCGGCCCTCGTCACAACCGGACGCATTCCCACAAAGCAGTTGACCGGTGACACTCAGTTGGGGTAGTCGTCGGCGTACTCCTCCTCCTCGTCGTACATCTCCTCGTTGTAATCTGGACATTTGAATATCCAGGGACACAGCCATATGAGTACATTTACGTACTCGCAAAACCACCTCAAGGCTTAAGTTTTCATGGTAAATGCAATAAAAACGTTTTTCGAAAACTGGGATAGCTGCTGTATACGACTATAGGGCTTAGTTTTCGCAACAATGCTTCTAGACATAGAGAATACGACACCTCTATATCTTTGTTGAAAAAGAAACATTTAGAGATAGAGTTCTCTATTGTAGAAATAACATGAGCTATCTCCACGTCTTTAAAACATTTTCGTAACTTTCCAAAGATACTAGGATGGAGATACCCCTTTTTCTTTCCAAGAGAACAGACTGATTGTCTCCCCGAGACCAATCATCTTCTTCCAAGTCCGTACCTCCCAGGTACCTCCTTCATGCCTCCTTATTTCCACCGAGAAACCATTTTTCCTTTGAAAACATAAAATTGCCCATACGCCTAGATCGGTGGCCTTTCCAACCGTCCATGACCGAGGACTCGGCTATTCGAATAGATTTACACTCTGCAGAGGTGGTGCACTTTCCCCACATCAAACGGTCATTCCGCCATGTCTGCCACGGCCCGTCATACGACAGTATGCGGGGGTCCGGATAACCTGATCAAAGCTTTTCACTATGTCGACCCTAGTACAGAGCCTCCTCTTCAATGGGACTGAATCTCCCCGGCACCCAGTGAAGATGGCCATCGTATCGATCCGATCTCTCCAAGCAACACTGCGCCATGACAGGAGGCCCACTGTTTGCAACCAGCAGTGAACCAGACTCAAACTGGATCCCGCATTTAGATAACTTGGTTCAGAGAGCCCCGCTCTCCTAAGCAATTTGAGGCGCTCCATACTAAGATAAACAAGTTTCCGGCTAAACCCGTCCCATTTGGGGTAACGTGGTTGCACGGGTTAATTGTTCGGGCGGCCGCTAGGGCAGTACTTTGTTTTATCAAAAACATCTCCACCTCCGACTGCTCCTAGCAGCTCGGGTTTTCGTAAACATCTCCGACTGCTCCCAGCAACTCGGGTTTTTCCTCTGAAAACATTTTTACAAAAAGCCAGGCTCCCATCCTATAATTTTGAGGTAAGAGTATAAGGATATACTACTAGAGAATATAATTTTCTTGATAGCGCCTTAAGTAGAAGGCTTCTCAAGTAAAGACTTATTTGTATAAAACCTATTATATACTAGTAGATATCTTTGGTCAAACAATACTTTGTAAAAATAGTTTTTGGGTGGCAAAATGCCACAGAAGAAATAAAACATGCATTATTTTATTTTAAAAACAAAACATGCTTTGGAAAAATAATAGGATTTCAGTAGGGTGGTGAGGTGGCTTGCCTGGCTCAGCAATATGTACTTGGTCTTGATCTTGATGTTCCTCAGGTTCACTCCTCACTTCCAGTTCCTTCCCGATCGTATCTAACGTCATCAAAAGGAAAAGGAACAACACTCAAAATACAAGACAATGCCACAAGGACATAACAAACAGCAAGCATTGCACAAGACACTAAGCTAACAATCAAAAGCAATCAATTCACTTAGTTAAACAGCATCAAGCAACAAGTCCATATAGCTAAGAAAAACAACAAACATGCTTAAGAAAGTATACACAACAATCCTAATTGTTAAGAAGGTAGTTCTAACTACACACTTAGGCTAAACACCTCTTAGGGTTATTAGATTAGGTATTAGTGGTTGTTATATTAGTTCAGAAAATACTTCAGACAAAAGTATGTTACCAAGCAAGCATTATCACTAGCACTTAGAACACTCACATTCAACCATGTTACTATCTCCAGAAACACCTATTAAAAGCAACTAAACAACCATCAAAGACTACCACCACTGTTCACACAAGTTTTTGATTAAGACCTAAAAAGGTGCAGGTGAGTTATCTAATAGAACTCCACAAGCATTACTGGAAAGTAGCGTGTTGACAACAATCCAAAGAAATCAAATCATACAGCGAGCATTACAAAACACAAACACTACTAAGTAATATCTAACACCAAACAACATTCACATGCATAGCACTCACATGAAATTAGTGCAACACCTAGGGAACAAGATGAATTGTGTTAGATTCAAAAGTGAGTTGCACCACAATACTTTTAGGAGGTTGAACCAGGTTATTAAAGGTTAAAATAGGGTTATGGACTTTAAGATTTATTAAACACATGAACACATAACCATTTAGGTAAAACAGGGAATTAATTTAATCCAAAAACCTAGTTGCAAAAGTGCTGTTTTGGGAGATAATTCATAAGTCAAAGGATAATGCTCAGAAAATTAAATCCTTCTACCACAGTACTCCTAGTAATCATATGAAGTCATGAAAAGTGGATTTGCATCAAAAGCTACTGTCATTTAAGAATTAAAAATCCATCAAGTGCTACTTGTCCTAAAACCAAATTGAACATACCTTCTGTTTTTTGAAACTCCTATAAGCAAAGTTGATAGTTCTGGGTAGGTATTGTTTTAAGCTATCTGTAGAAATTTAGTTTGCTTAATTTGGACATCCCTAGCTCTAGATATCCTATTATTAGTGGAAAACATGCTTTTTACTAAACATTATGTGCTGCACAAAAATATAAATTATTTTTGGTTAAATCCAGTACTGCATGTTAAAGAAAACACATAGGCATTCCACAAAAATATTCTTAAGCCATCTGCCCAAACAGATCTAGCACAAACAATTTGAAAGTATACACATATAATAATCAGAAAATAAAAATGTCCATTTTCAAGTGTAATAACTCACTGTTTATGAAAATAATTCACCATGTGCAAAATATAAGCTGGAAATTTCTACCAAGCTAGGAAATGAAAGCTACTACCCACATCTAACACAAGAAATTGGATTTACTTCAAAAGTATTTTTAATAATGAATTAAAAATCATCAAAATGCTACTGTTGTCAATTTTAAACCTAATATAACTTTAGTTTCACAAATCTCCTGTATGCATGGCTTATAGATCTAGGTAGGTGTTCTCACTAGATTTCCAGAGAACCAAAGTTTGCAAAATTTGGATCTATAAAACTCAAGTTATAAATTAAATCCTTAAAAAGATACTTTTTACAAGATTAAACCTAGCACACACATACAGACACATTTTTGATAAAGGCCAGTGCCACATGGTTAAGAAAATTCATATGCATGCAAGAAAATTTGAAACAACCAATTTGGATAAACAGATTTCCCACAAATGAATAAAAGCAAGGCTAGTTGTTTTCTGGAATTTAAACAGGGAAAAGGTTTTTAAAGGAAAACGTGTAGATGGACTGGATCTGGCCCAAAACTCGGCCGAGAGAGCTGGGCCGGCCCATGCTGCTGCGCGCGCGAGCGAAGGGCTGCGCGGTCGCTGGATCCAGATCGGAGGGCCGAGATTAGATCGCCGCGGTTTCAAACGCAGCCGTCGATCTGAGATCTGACGGTTCCTGGCGCTCTTCTTCCTCCCGACCTGGACAGGCCGAGCGGAAACCCTAGAGGAAGAGGGCGCGCAAGCGGGGCTCACCTAGGGGACTCGATGGACGACACGGAGGGGCGGAGGTTGATGCGGAGGCTCGGGGAAAGGCCAGGGTGGGCTCAGCTTGCAGCAGCGTGTGTCCAGACGACAGCACGGTCGTCGACGCCCGCGGCGGACACGGGCACGGTACGGCGAGGTCCAGGCGCCTCCGGCGGTTGCTGAAACGAACAGAGGTGTCTCAGAGGTCTCCCAAGAGGAGGGGAAAGAGGCAGTGCAGAGGGGGAGAGAAAAGGGGGACGAAGTCCATGGCGAGCTTGCTCGCAAGCTCACGGACCCGAGCTCCGGTTCTTCGAGGTTTACGAGCAGAAGAGAGGGGGAGCTCGAGAGATATGGCAGGGGGTGGGAGAGTGGAGGTGCAGGAGGCTAATGGGCAAGGTGAGAGGGGCTGTGGTGGTCTCGGGCTTCCTATCCACCGAGGGTGGCCATTTTAGGGCTCACGGGCATGGGCAGCTGGGGGAGTGGGCGAGGGCGCTTCCTAATGGCTCGCATGGGCGGTGGGAGAGAGAACAGAGGGGTGTTGGTCGGAATGGCGTGGCCTGGCCGGTGGGAGAAGAGGGAGTGTTCTCCCATAGGTCGGTTTGGAGAGAGGAGGGAGGTGAGTGGAGGAGAGGGGTGGGAGAGGGGCTGGCAAGAGGGCCAGGGTCGAGGTGGAGCTGGTCTGCTCGCAGGTGACAGAGGGAGTCGTTGGGTGAGAGAGAGGGAGAGAGTTTTAGGTGGTTTAGGCAATAAGCAAAAAGGGTGCACAGAGTTAATTTGATGCCATGTTCATCACTAAACATTAAGCAACCAGGGGCTTAATTAGGGCTAAAAAAGAATTCCCCAAGCAAGGGCAGGTGATGGAGAAGAGAGGGGTGCAAGTGTATGGTCCAAAGGGGTCCTGGTTTGCTTAGGGAGAGAAGTGCAAAAGTCCTAGGTGAGTTGCTTAGGGAGAGAAGTGCAAAGTCCTAGAATCCAACACAAGTCAAATGGTCACCTTATAAAGTATCACTCAAAACAAGCAAGAATTAGTGATCACATACTTTTGAAATTTAACAAGAGGGTTATAGATGGAGAGCAGAGATGATGAATATGATCTTAGGTGAGTTGCATTTCCAAAATGATTAAAAGAAACACAAATGGTCATGCTCTAGCAAAGCTAAAAGTTAACAGAAAAGAAGATAGTCACTCACTAGTTGTCATTTGATAAATTTGGAAACTTCTAGAAGTAAACCCACTTAAAGGTGGTAAGACACACCACAATCACAAGGACATCAATCAAGCATCTTATATCTCAAACAAGATCATACCCCCTAGTGGACACTTAAGATCCACATAATTACTTCAAGACAAATAATATCAAGCATAAATTAAATAATCCACACAAGCAAACAAATAAACAAACAACAAACACTTAAGACAAACCAAATATATTTGTGAGGTGGCGACAAACATGATCATGACAAGGTTTTTGAAGAAAGAGGGTTAAAACACTTCTTAGTGATATTTTCCAAAGAAATATTAAATTAGGAGTTTTTGAAATAAGAGTTGCTAAGACTAGCAACACATTAAACTCAAAATATATTAGGACTTATTATATGGTCCTTTATAGTGTTGCCAACATATAGCTTTTGGAAGTAAATTTTATTTTCTCAGATAAAAGGTCTTCGGGTAGATGCTAAGATCAAAACATCAGGGTAAAATATGTTGGGTAAAAATAAGATAGGAGAAGTTTTATGGACTATTTTACTTGTCATAACATTGTTCACAAAGGTCATATTATAACTAGGTTGAACTCCAAGGTTGATAATTAGGGAGGCTAACAACACAAACACAACCCACAACATGGCAATCAAAGCACACAGGAGTAAAACACACCCATTAACAAGTTATTTCAAAAAGTTTTTGATGGCCCTAAATTTTGGGTCTTTTGTAATTAAGTTTTTCTGGCTTCCAAAATTTGGGACGTTACAAATAACAGCAGAAGGAGCAAATGTTAGCATCAATGAATATAAAATTATGGAAAATCAATGCATCTCAAAAACATCAAATGGCTTTAAATTACCCTTTGGAGTGAATATTTGCAAGAATTGATATGGCCTCGATGGCAATACAAGCAGCCATGTGAAATGACATCCTGTTAGGGGTGATGATACTTTCAGCAAGGAGTAAGAAGAACAAGCAGAGATGGAAAAGATTAATAAGGGTGCATTTGGTTGCATTGCTTAGGAGGGCTATAGCTTAGCTAGTCCAGCTTGCTTAGGAGAGCGAGCCAAATTTGCTCTCCCTGTGGAACAAGATATCCTGGCCTGGCGAGGCCATAACTGATTTCGCTAAGGAACCAAACGCACTCTAAGATACTTACTTCAGTCCTTGTGAATACCAAACATCCCAGAGGCTAGGACCAAGCATGTCCATTATCTGAAATTTGGAATAATGGTTCAACGAAAAGATCATAACGAGTTCATAGGCAGTTCTGAGTGCATATTATTTTTCCGAAAAGTTAAACTCACAAGAACGTAGTAGTCTCCTTGGTGACCCTTGTAGTATACCGATGGTATGCCACAACAATCATTGAGAGTCCTGCTAAAAAAACAGTATCATGCCATGCTCCACAAGGAATTATATAAATGTAAAAAGGGATGATTGTGTATAGTTCTTACTGATAGACTTGTCACTCAAATGGGGTGTCATAGCCACGTGATCTGCTCCCCCGATGCTCAAATTTTAGTGCAACCTACACGATAATGGTCCATGCAAGAATCTTTAGATAAAGCAGGATCTCACTTATTTGTAAAATTGATTGCCATTGGTTATGTACCCATAGTTGATTGGCTGCAAAATTCCCAGTAGGGGGTTCAATGCAAATACAAATTAACACACAACCCCTCCAATTCTACCTGGACACAAAAAGAAAAGAATGCCCCTGAGTGTAAACAACCATAGATGTCAATTTGATCGATCAAAGGAGATCTGTTCGCGCATACGCCTGCCGCCAGCGCGGCTCCTAGCGGCAGATCGACCCCAGTGCTGTCCTCCAATCGTCAACGCCGTCAGCCCGCCCATCTTTAAAGCTGTCTGTCATCAGTGCCTCCTCCAGCCGTATGTCCCTGATTGCCTTTTTGATGTTTCATGTTGTACTGATACAGCTCAAAGATACAAGGATCCTCTATTCATGTTTACGCCAATGTTGAGTTGATATGTATGTGTAGTAATCTTCCAAACATTTTCAATTTTATACTTACTAGTGCCCAATTGGCAACCAAAATGCATCAGGATACACAGAATCAGTGCATTCTTTACAAAAACCAAAAAAATAATTATTTTCTTCCCAAAATCAATATCTTCGCTGCATTTATTTCTGGTGCATATACAAAATAAATAGTACAAGTTTGGACAGGTCTGTTCTTTAGCCATATTCTCGCATGTCGCAATATTGTGGCCCAAATTCAAAAAATTTATGTCGTAACCTTTTATGCACTCCATTTTCATGAAATGAGAAGAGAGACAAGTCAGCGGCTACAAGAAACAATCAACCAAGACAGGAAACTCAGCAGAGTGATAAATAATGACTTGTGGTAAAGTAATATTTTCCTTGAGCAATTAAAGGGTTAATTCTATTTACTTTACACAACAACCCCTCTAGGTAAATCATGAAGAGCCTCAACCGGTTTTAGGTGTTTTGCGAACTGCAAATAACCTATGGGCACATAATCCATGGCTACTGAACTTCTGAGACATGATTTCAATAAGAAAAAAAATGAAGAGACGAACCTCCATTGCATTTCGACCCTTGTAGCCTTCAGTAGGCATACCTAGTCGTCTGCCAACATAGACCATGCCAGAGCAACCTTTACCTAACTTCCTACCAGTTAAATATATTGGGGAGTCACCAACTTGAACCTGCATCCAATAGTTAAGATAAGATTTATGATTTAGTAGCTTAAATGACGGCAGTAAAACTCTAGCATATAAACTGCTATTGGTAGATCAGTGATAGTATCAACACAGGAGAGGGAAACTCGTCATAGTTTCATATAAAACCAAGGATATAACGAGCAAAATATGAAAAACCTATTTTAGTGATGAAATCTTATGCAAAAAAGAATATTGCAAGTTAGTCTAATACTAGCAAAGGCACCATTTCCAGAATTCACTAGCAAAGTTGTCAAAGTTGGGAAATTAGGAAGCATGTTCAGCACTGCTATATATAGATTACAACTTATCAAAGGTGTTTCAGTGAAATATGGGCAGCCAGCGCTATTTTTTCGAAAGAGAAATATGCTGCTACTTGCGGTGGGCTCTACCACCCCTAGACCTAGTGTCATCTCCTGCTTTGAGATTCACGTATTTTTCATAATCTTTGTTGTAGCACATTCTCATTCTACACCAAAATAAAGTAATTCTACAGTGTTGAGGCAAAATGCCTAAAACAAAATTAAAATGCTCTATAATCGACTGTCACTTGAGCATTATTTTACATGCCTAGCATGGATATAAAAATGGATTAGCACAAGATAAACATAAATTGATTTATTACGTTTTTACAGTGTTGTAGTGTGGCGACAAAAAATATGCGAATCTCCAAGCACAATCGAAAAGACATATTACGGTGGTATAGCCCACCGAGGGTAAAAAGTCCGCTCTTTTCCAAAAGAGCCAGACGGAGCAGGATTGGGATATTCTGAGGAAATAGCGCACCAGATTCCTACATATCGAAGAGAAGCATAGAACTGCTTTGGTGAACCCTAATATATTCAGTTTTGAGTGAAAATCTGAGCACAACTAGCTAGGTTCACAGGGAAAATTTGGTAAGCATACTGTCTCTAGCACCGGCGGTATTGCCGGGGCTTCGACGTCTTGAGCGATAGCTTCTGGGAGGTTATTTGACTCGTTTCCTCTAGGCTTTGAAGCTGGGCTTTCTCTTCCATCAGTACATACAGCGGAATGATTAACATTCTGTGAATAGAAAGTTAGAAACAATTACTTATCAGTCAAAGAGATGCAGATAAGAATACAAAGCCATGCATACCCTCTCAGGCAGTGGCGTTATCGTGGCTTCACTCGCAACTCTGTCAGCGCCTCCACCTACTATTCTCACATTGTCAGGTTCCCTGTTTAAATCCTGGTCTTGCTGCGCTCTGCCTGCATCGGCTGCCTTTCCAGTGATACCATCAGGGAGGTCCTGTTGAGGGCGGTCAGTCTGCACACCAGCTGGAACCTTGAACCCCTTGCCTCTGGGCTTGGATGGTGGCTTTCCTCGTCCCTCGGCAGCGCCACCACGCCTTCCAAAATCATATATTCGCTGCCATAACGAGCAAAATATGATATAAGAGCTAAGGATATTACAAGTTAGTCCAATACTATAAATAGCATCATTTCCAGAATTTGCCAGCAAAGTTGTCAAAGTTGGGAAATAGGAAACGTGTGTATATATCTATTACGATTTATCAAAGGTGTTTCAGTGAAATATGGGCAGCCAGCTCTATTTCATCGAAAGAGAAATTTACAGTGGGCTCTACCGCATCTTCTCGTGCTTTGAGATTCACATATTTTTCATCATCTTTGTCATAGCACATTCTCATTCCAAACCAAAATAAAGTAATTCTACAGTGTTGAGCCAAAATGCCTAAAACAAAGTTAGCATGGTCTATACTCGAGTAACTCGACTATCACTTAATCATTAATTTACATGCCTAGCATGCATATAAAAATGGATTAGCACAAGCTAAACATAATTTGATTGATTACGTTTTTTTACAATGTTGTAGTGTGGAGACATACATTATGCGAATCTCACAGCACGATTGAAAATAGATATTAGGGTGGTATAGCCTGCCCTGGGTTAAAAAATCCCCACTCTTTTCCGAAAGAGCGAGCACAGAGCAGGATTGGGATATTCTGACAAAATAGCGTGCCAGTCTCCTACTTGTCGAAGAGCAGCATAGAACTGCTTTGGTGAACCCTCGATGACTATAAAGTAATATTCAGTTTCGAGTGAAAATCTGAGCACAACTAGCTAGGTCCACAGGGAAAATTTGGTAAGCGTACCCTCTCTGGCACCGGCGGTATTGCGGTGGCTAGGACGTCTTCAGCGATAGCTTCTGGGAGGTCATTTTGGTTAGGCTTTGCAGCTAGGATTTCTCTACCAACAGCACCACCGCTTTCACTCTTGTCAGCGCAACCGGCACCGCAGCCAGCGGATATAGCGGTATGATTAACAGCCTACAAGTAGAAACAGATACTTGATCAATCAGTGTGCAAAAAGGAGATGCAGAGGAGAAAAGGAAGCCATGCATACCTTTTCAGGCAGTGGCGTTATTCTGGCTTCACTCTCGAATCTGTCGACAGTATCAGGTTCCTTGTTCAAACCTTGGTCTTGCTGGAGGTCCTGCTGAGGATGGTCAGTCTGAACAGCAGCTGGAACCTCGAACCCCTTGGCTCCGGGATAGAGGATGGTGGCCTTCCCCTTCCCTCGGCAGCGCCACCACGCCTTCCAGCCCTCGCACTGCCAGTTTGATTCTGGTCAGTCTGCACATCATCAGTGACCCTGAACCTCTTGCCTCCAGGCTTGGAAGCTGGCATCCCTCTTCCCTCGGCAGTCCCAGCATGCCTTCCAGCCATCCCCCGTGGAGTCCCATTGCCAATTTGATTCAGGTCAGTCTGAACATCATCAGTAACTCTGAACCTCTTGCCTCCACGCTTGAAATCTCTTCCCTCGGCAGTCTTACCACGCCTTCCAGCCATCCCCCGTGGAGTCTCATTGCCAGTTTGATTGTGAAGAATCTACCAAAACAAATGAAACGATCAGGCCGGGGCAAGCGGAGATTTAATTAGTAAGGGTTCAGTTAATCAACCTCGCAGGCGTTGGCACGAGCACCACGGATCAAACTACTACGAGGTCGCGATCAACAGGAGAAGCTTGCAGAACTGATGTCGCTGACGAAAAAACAAAACAAAGGGGAAACCGTACGTACCATTTCAGGCAGTGGCGGCGTGGCGCCATCGCCAAGTGCAGCCGGTGCAGATCCTTCGGCGGCGCGTTCACCGCCCCTTCTTCTGGAGTGATCGGCAGCCCCGCCGCCGCCCTCCTCGTCGCCAGCCACCCTGTTCAAATCAATGTCCGCACGTGCAAGAATCGGGCCAGGCGGCGCGGCGCCGGGCTCGCGCATGGAGAAAAGGATGGCCGCCGCCTCCGCCGTCGTCTCCATGACAGCGCGCCGGGTCGGCAGAGAGGGTTTGATGAGCTAGGAGGCGAAGTGGTGGAGGAGGAGGCCTGGAAGGTGGGATATAGCAGTAGCAGCCGCTGGGAGGTGGGCGGTGGGAGGGCGGCATTGATGGAGCCGAGGGCGAGGAGGGAGCAGGAGGGGCAGCGTGGTGCAGAGCAGGGAGCAGCAGGCGGCGGGGCGGGGGCAAAAGAGGGGGATGACATGACCGGCGCGCCTTGGGAAGGAAAGGAATAGCGCACTGTGCCCAGCATAGGGGTGTCGTCGAGTGGAGTGGAGACAAGGGCAGGATCTCGGCCCATGGCCCACCTACGTAAATACGAGTAGAAGAAAGTTACTCATCTTTTAGAGCCAAAAACATATTGTTTCTAAGTGGAACATTGTAATCCCCTAAAGAAAAAGCGGAACATTTTAATGTCAATATCCAAATGCTCGTTCGATAGATGAATGAAATACAAATTTGGCACTATTTTTATTGGTTACAAGAATATTGAGAAAAATCTTTAGCGCTCTCGGTTAATTTTTTGGCGGACATGTTTTTGTTTCAAAATCCGTGATCCGACCCCGCTCCTCGACATACCGTGAAGAAAATGCCGGTGCTCACCATTGCGCGCACTATTACATCTGGTGAAATGTTCGCAGTGGACCACCGTCGCTACTCCCAAATAAGAAGAAACTAAATGTCTTTGTATCTACATGTGACGCGTATTGGAGGAGGAGTTTACTAGCCATGAGAGAGATGAAAAAATCAAATCAGCATTGATGAGGGAGCAAAACAAGTCACATCACTGGTGACTAAGAAAATATAAGAAGAGATAAACCGGCGGATTTTTTACGACAATATCTGCCCATTTATCACTACAACAAAGAGGGAAAATATGGATGTCCTGTGGTGGGTGGGGTGGGCAATAATGCTACACTTACGGGTTGTTTGTTACGGGATTGACATACGGACTGATAGTGCAGTGAATTGATTGACTCAAATTCCTGAAACTTCTCCTGCGGCAACTGTCCGCCTGACACATAAGCCCGTAAGTTGATTCCGTAAGGTTTTGCCCGTAAGTGTAGCATTGTTGGTGGGGTGGCGGGTCCAAACAAAATTACCATTGCTGTTTTCACTATTTCGTTTTGCTTGGAAAATTGCAGCAAGTTTGGTGATCCGAAATCAGTCCGTGACTCTCGTCGTTGCAGTAGAATTTGCTGACTTTGAATCCACTCGGTAAATTACTCCGTAGATGAGAAGATCGAGCGAGAGGTCATAAAGGAATTGGGAAAACGAACGTCTCTCAACATGTTGATGGAAACAGGTAAAAGTATGTACTACTACCGGGGTGAATTTGTGAATGTGCATTAGTGTTACAGAAGTGTCGATCATACATTAGCACAAAAACTGTGAGAAAAAAGAAGACAAAAGTAGAACTCGATGGGGGCACAGGAGCTTTGAGTGCTACTCTTGTGAACTTCTGTCGGCGCTGTTCCCAGCATCTTATTACTACTTTACTACTACTCGCAAAGAAGTCAAAAGGGCTATGTAGTACTATCAGGGCTACGGGATGCTTGCCAGGCCAGGTACGAGTAGTAGTCTCTTGGCTGACCGTACGTATCACTGTACCGATACAGACAAGTGACTACACGTTGATGCATCAATACGGCGCCACTTGGTCATGATGACACTACTCTCCACTTAGCTAGGTGAGCAACTGAGCACGTAATTAAGTACTCTTCTGTCGCAGTAGAGTAGTTGTCACTTTGTTATAGGTCTGCCAGCATTTACTGCTACAAGTTGAAAGTTGCAGAGACATACAGGTCAAAGTTTCTACCACTGCCAGTACTCTAAACCGATTAAGGCTAGCTACGGGAGTAGATCTGCAAGCAGGGTGAAGTGAATGGAAAGAAAGAGGAAATTAAACCGCCAGACGAATCCATCAGTAATCAAGACAGCGTGTTGTGCGCCCAATATCGGCATGCATATCGAAAATTCGAAACATACTGCAACAAAGAACTTTGGCGTAGTACATACATGAAGCACCAAACCTACTACTGCAACAAAACGCTTCCACAGTTTGCTCGATGCTATGCCAGGCACCGCAACAGACCAGCAGAGCAGCACAAGAGGAAAAAAGATTGTCACGTTACAGGTGCATGATTCAAGGACCCCCCCAGCCAGCGTGCCCCCCGCTCGAGTTACCAAAAGTTGGATCACAGACTGATAGCAGCGACAAACCACAATTTTGTTCCGCGGTTATTCTTTACAATCAGAATAAGAGTACGCCCGACTGATTGCCGTCAACACTCGGTTCGTCCGTAGCAGATCGAGGTGATGTATAGGTCCTTGGCCCATTTCTCCTGAAAGTTTTGTTGTTCCGTGCTTATGTTCAGACATACAAAATGGAGATACTGATTCCGTGCATAGCGCCCTATTCGATCTAATCGAGCGGCAGATATCGACTGCATTAATTTAAAAAAAAAATGAAGATACTAATACACACATGGAAAATCGATCTGTTTATGTATGTCCGTGTAAGCTAGTGAGAAAAGCACAACGTACCTTCACATGGTTGCTGGGGAAGGCAGAGGTTCGAAGAGTTTTCTGGTTCTCGTCCATCGGCTTCCTCTTTGGTATGCTCAAGATAAAAGCGGCTTGGTCGGGCGTGGCTGCACATGAAGTTATTCTGTAACCAGCCTCCCATCGCCGATGGAGTCCTTCGCTTGGGTACACGAAATCCAATTCCACAACCTGCAGGTTTAAGTATACCTGGCCAACCGTGCCGCACGGCACGGCATGTCGCGTGCCTGGCTCGGCACGGCCCGTGAGCGGCACGCTTGTATTCGTGCCGTGCCGTGCCGGCCCGCGGGCTGCGGCCTGAGCTCGAGCACGAGCACGCCGGCACGCGACGGGCACGGCGGCCCGGCACGGCACGGTCGGCCCACGTAGGGCACGGGAATCTGGACAATAAAAAATCAAAAAAAAATTTAAAAAAATTTAAAAATTTAAAAAAATTAAAAAAATGGGGGTAAAGGTGACATGATTTGAATACTTTTTATTAAGCTAGCAAGCCGCCTCATTAAAACCTTCCAGTCCCGTTCTGGAAGTAAAAGAGTGCGTATAAAACTTGCTACTTTCCGACTAATTGTTCATATTACAGACGATTATGGAGCTCTTGGTGCGCGTTGAGGTGACGATGCAAGTGACCGATACCGTGCTTCGGGGCGGCGCTGAGGATCCTGTTGCACCCCGGCCAGTTGCACACCGCTTGGTGCTCCTTCGTGCCATCTTCGAGTGTCACAAGACGGTACTCGAAATGGCCCTCCGTCCACATCGGTGAGGTTCGCCGCCGCACCACCGGCTCTGGGACCGGGATACCGCCATCGGGATGTGGGTGGGGAGGCGGCTGCTCCATAGGATGAAAAGTGTGAAATGAGAAGTGTGGGATGAGTGTGAGTCTGTGAGAGGAGAAGTGTGTGATGAGTGTGAGAGTAGAAGTGTGAGTGAGGAGGCATATTTATAGCACAGGATGGAAGTGTGCCATGCGTGCCTAGCATGCCCAGCATGCCCACGTGCTTGCAGCCTTGCACAAATAAAAGTTAAAAATGGGACAAAGGTGATATGATTTAAATAATTTTTATTAAGCTAGCAAGCCGCCTCATTAAAACCTTCCAGTCCCGTTAGGTACCCTGGAAGGAAAAAGAGTGCGTCTGAAACTTGCTGCTCTCCGACTTAATTGTTCATATTACAGACCAAGTTCAGTACAAGAATAAAAAAAGGAAAATTACAAAAGGATAAGAAAATTATTCTTCATCGTCGATATGAAGATACTCCAGTGCAGCAGTCAACTCGGGGTCCTCCGGCATGTGTTGGGTTCTTCTCATCGCCCGATCGCGATCTTTTACCGTCATCAAACTCTTCACCATATCGGGTGCAGACTTGCTCTTCTTGGCTCGAGTATTCTTCCGCTTAGACTGAATGTTCCCTCTGACGATGTTGTTGACACGGGGACAGTTAACACATCCCGTGCTAGAATGGAAAGCACGGGATATGTTTGTTTGTGATCACGCCACCAGTCCAATATGTTGAACTCATCTTCATCATGGACGGTAAGAGGACGGTCGTTGAGGTAAGCTGCTAACTCATTCCCGCCGGTGCTGCTTGAACTTCCACCAGCGGAGCTGGTGAACATCTTGAAGATGGTCTTCTTCTTTCCGGGCCGTTGGGCTTGTGGAGGCCGTGGCGGACGAACTGTCCCTGCAAACTTATTCTCGTACTAGTCGTACAGATCAGCGAGTTTGCTCTTAATAGTAAATTGGTATTGACTATAATCATGGTTTAATGCGTCCGTTAAGAGAGATAGAGCGTCACCGAACCCCTCAACTTTAGCCCTCGGATCCAAAATGAATGCAAATGCACACAAATCAGGAATTTCTTTCCAATATTTTACAAACTTTGCCTTCATTTTTTTAACAGCCTCTCTTAGCCTAGGATCATTTTCATGTGTTTTTAAGTGATCAGCAAGGAAATAAATTTGATGCACTAGTAGAGGAGTTGTGGGATAATAAACCCCAGATAAAATGTTCATTGCATCGTAAAGACATTCTAGAAATTGCATGACCATGTTTGCAATATCCCAGTCAGCAGGTACAAGATGGATGGTTCCTTGTGAATTTGCATTAACAAACGTGGTAAACATGTCTTTATCACGGATTAAATCTCTAATCATTATGTATGTAGAGTTCCATCTAATGTTCATGTCTATTATAGACATGACTGGCTGCTGTAGCCGCATCACACCATCTCTTATACTCAGCTAGCCGTGGATTAGAAGCATTTAAAAAAACAATGCCACTTCTAATTTTCTCAATGGGTGCGGCCAAATGTTTTAGAGCACATTTAGCAATAAGATTAATAATATGACATGCACAACGTTGATGGAAAAGGTGTGCTGAGGCATAACCACTAAGTATGGGACGAAGATCATCCATTGCCTTGGCATTATTTGAAGCATTATCTAAAGTTATTGCAAACACCTTATTCTCGAGATCAAATTCTTGCACGACATCCAATATTTTTCCAGCAATTGCACTACCAGTATGTCTAGTATCAATTAATTCAAATCCAATGACCGCTTTTTTTAGTTCCCAAGTATCTTTGGTCACATAATGAGCTACAACACTTAGATAATCTTGTTTAGCTCTACCGCTCCATATATCAGATGTTAATGAAACTGAAAATGTACAGTTCGCAAACTCATCTTTTATTTCATTTCGCATCTTTTTAGCTAGTTTTTTCATATCCCTAGATGTAGTTTGCCTAGAAACTGGATGATATTGTGGATTATGGCAAGTTTTAATCCAATCTACAACAGCGGGATACTCCCCAAAACCAAGCGGTAAATCATGTGCAACAATAACATGGCATAGTCCTCTACGAGATTCAGTTGGATCGTAGTGGAAGTTCCTTACCTGACCGTCGGGGGCATAAGGTATATCGCCCTGTCTTCTCGCCGACGCCTGTGAGCTCGCCACCCGGTGCGACTTGAGGTGCCGGTCCAAGTGACCGGTACCATGCTTCGAGGCGCCGCTGAGGATCTTGTTGCACCCCGGCCACTTGCACAGCGCTTGGTGCTCCTTCGTGCCATCTTCGAGTGTCGCAAGATGATACTCGAAGTGGCCGTCCACCCACACCGCTGCGGTTCGACGCCTCTTTGAGCCGGTAGCGGTAGTGAAGGGGGTAGTGGTAGAGGAGGGGGCGGCGGCACTATTAGAAGCGGCGACACTACTAGAACCAGCAGCGGATGAGTGATATTCTTGGCTACTGTGTAGGTGTGGTGTTGATTCCATGTAGGCTATATCTTCGGCAGTAAAACCTAAAGAACCGAGGGGAAAGTTGATCGTCGGCTCCCGGTTAAACCCTGTGGGATTTGGGTCAAAGGGATCCATAGGATGAGGAGTGTGGGAGGAGAAGTGTGGGATGAGTGTGAAAAATTCTGTGGGTTTGGAGGCCTATTTATAGCAAAAAATGTTAGTGTTTATGGTTCAAAAATTCAAATTTTTAAAGAAAAAGTGGATCCAACGGTCGGCCGGGCCGTACCTGGGCCGCTGTGCCGCTGGCGACGCGTGCTTCGCGTGCTGGCACGGCCCGACGAGGGCCAACGGTCACCTGCAACGGTCGACGACGGGCACGGCGTGCCTTCGCGGGCCCGAAGCGTGCCCCGCGTGCCTGCTCCCCGAGGCGTGCCCTACGCGGGCCTGAAGCGTGCCGCCCCCGCCACGAGTGTGGAGCGTGCCGTGCCGGGCCAGCCCGCGTGCCCAGCTCCGAGCTGGGGCACGAGCATGGTTGGGCCTCGTGCCGGCACGGCACGTTGGCTCGCGGGCCGGGCCGTGCTTGGGCCGTGCCAGAGGAAGCGTGCCTCGGGCCGGCACGTTTGGCCCGGCCCGTTTGGCCAGCTATAGGTTTAAGAGAATTTCAGTTTCCTTGCGTCCTCACCGCATTGGTCACCTTAAGAAACCTAGTGACTACTGAAAATTGAGGCTTACGTCGTATGGGGAACCACAAAAATCATGAAAGGATTATATACTTTATATGTACCACAAACAACAAGAAGTGTTTTAACCTGGTCAGAGTAACCAGTGTTCCTCGACATCACAACTGCCCAACGATTTCCAGCAGTACCCATAGATGTGACATAAAAACCTTCTTTCCACTTTTTATTGATCCACTTATAAGGAAAAGATTCACTGACTTTGTATGACTGCTCTGTATATGGAGTTCCTGTAAACATTGCAAAAACCATATTAAAAGGATATATCATGGAAAGAAAAGAACCAACAGGCTATGAAGCATCCGGACCACAGACACGGACAGTAGACAGATGCTGGTTATTTAGTAGCATAATACCATCAAGGTAATTTACAAACCTTTGGACATTACAACCAATGAACTTCCATTGGTTGCTCCAGAAATTGCTGTTACGTAAAAGCTATTATCCCATTGCTCCATAAGTCAAAAAGTCTCGCTCCCGTGTCGCCCCCCCGCGGCGGCACCGGAGCGCCCCGATCTCCGCTGCCAAACCCTCCTCCCTCGCTGTTTCTCACCGCCGTTGCCGCCGGCGACTACCGCGGCGGCGGCGGGCCTGCCGTTCTCCAAAAGGGGGCGGTTTGGCGTGGGTGTGGGAGGCTGCATAGCTGCAGTTTCCGCTGACGTTGCGGCTGGCCGGCGGGGCGGCGCCAGGCGCGGCTTAGGCCGGCAGGAGGGGCGCGGTGGCCTTGGCCACGGAGGAGCAGCGGGGCGCGTGGAGGAGGTGGAGCTGGTCGGCGCGGCGCTGGGGAGCTCGGGCTGCATCTAGGCCCGAGCGGGCCGGCCTTGGGCTTCGCAGCGGCGGCCGTCGTGCGGCTCGTGGCAGCGGTCGTCGGGTGGGTCGCCGGCACGCGGATGCCGGGGCGGCGGCCCCGGACCTGGGAGGTGTCCGGCAAGGGGTGGTGCGGCTGCGCGCTGCCTTTGGCGCGGGTTTCTTGGGTGGCAGCTTGACGACGCAGCATGAGGCGCTGCTGAGTAGAGGCTGCTTGGTGGTGCTCGGTGGGCGGCGGCGAGGAAGTTGGGGGATTTTTGCGGTGCTCCGGCGGTCTCGGCAGGTGAGCCGTGGAGCGAGGGCAGCTGGTTCGGCAGCGGAGGTTTTGCTGTTGGAATCGTGGCGTGTGGAAGCTGGTGGGCTAGTCGGTCTCATGGTGAGCGGGTGCAAGACTTGGCTACGTCGAGCGAAAGCTCTGCTCTGGCTGTTGTCGGGCAGGCGGCAACGACGCCTTCGGGCGCCGTTTCTCTTCTTGAAGACGCCGTCGAGACGTGGTGCTCGCCTTCCACCCGGACCACTCCGGGGGAAACCCTAGATCTTCCGGGATCGGGCGATGATGGCGCTCTGTGTCATGCTCCCCCTTGGGGGCATCGTTCTTGGAGTGGTGACCGGCTGGAGGGACTTGTGGTTGCGGGAGGTGGCCGCGAGGGTGTCGAGGCTGGTGTGGCGGCGGCAACGGCGGCTGTCTTTTAGGCCGGGGCGGCGGCCCCGGATGTTGGTACGACGTCTGTGGTCTGCGAGCAGCTCTCCCTGGGCAGCTTGGGCTGCGGGTGGCTGGTTCGTGCGGCTTCGTGGCTCGGTTGCGAGCGGTGCTATGTCGGGACGGCTGTCCTGGAAGGGGGTGTTGGCGGCGAGGCTGTCGGGGCTGCTGGGGCAGCGGCAGCAGCGGTTGCCTTTTAGGCCGGGGCGGCGGTCCCGGATGCTGGTACGGCGGCCGTGGTCTGCGAGCGGCTTACCTGGTGCAGCTTGGGCTGTGGGTGGCCGAGTCATGCGGCGTCGTGGCCCGGGTGTGGGCGGTGGCATGTCGGGGCGGCGGCCCCGGAATGTGGTCCAGGTGGTTTGCGCAGGGCGTGATGGAGGGTTGGATGTCGGGGCGGTGGCTCCGAGTTTTTCTGCATCATCGAGGGCGTTCCTCCTTGTGTCGTGTGGGCGACAAGGCTGCTCTCGGTGCTGTTCGTCGTCGAGGCTCCTCGGTGGTGGCCTCTTTCATCTTCGACGGAGTGTCCCGTACCTGCTCCTCCCATAGCAGTTGTGGATTCTTCTCTCCGGCAAGGGTGGATTGCTGGTCGGCTGGCCGTGGAGTGGGTGTTGTGTGGGCTTTGCCCCGTGGTGTTCGTTGTTGTTGGTGTTTGTTGTATGGTTTTCGCCCGGTTTCTTCCACTAATAAACCGGGCACCTTTCTCTCTTAATTAATATAAGGGGCAAAGCTTTTGCCCCACAGTTTCTAAAAAAGAAAAATCCAATCCTACATACAAATTTAGAAACAAGATAGTATTGAGGATTCTGGATTGATTAAAATGCAAACTAGAGAAGACAGAGACAATAGCACACCTTGTGCACGAAAAATTGGGAAAGCTCGTAGACTTGGGAAGAAAAGCCAGTCCCAGCATCCATGATGAGAGCCCACAAATTTTTTGCCGAAGCTACGCAACTAATCAACAAGCCAGCTTCATTACCCTCTTTTATATACTGACGCAGCATTGAATCAGATGTATTGTAGTGGTATCTACAAAAGGCGGAGAACATATATTAACAGTTACATTAATGAATAACATATTTAATTTAGGAGGGAGATTAAACATTGATCAATATCTACTGAAATAGGTAATTTAAATGATAATAAATGGAAACCAAACCCTTCCATCACTAACAAACTAGAATGAACGATTTCTTAGTTACAGAAAAGCATATTCGTATAGTTTCAGGTAGATGATATCACCAGGATACTAGGTACAATTAAGGCATGAATAATGCGGATGACATCTAAATGTGGAGTTCACACCAAGAGATCACAGGCAACATCAATCACCAAAAGGCAGTTGCTGCAACTGGGACTCCACCTTATTAACAAAAAAAGTGGAGGTAAAAGTCATATATTCATATAATCCAGCTATTTAGAGCTATCAAACGCTTAAAGTTATCTAATCCTTGATCTCGGGTATGAAGAGCCTATGAGGACTATGTGGCAGGTAGGGGAGGTGAGCAGCAGAGATCAGGGGACTTGAAGCACTAGAAAAGGCCACTTTCAGAGGGCAAGAGAATGAGGGAAATAATGTCTGAACAAGCAAACAAAACAATTTCAATAATATCTCACAATTTTCATATTTGAAAAAACAATTACCGCTGCTTTGTGGGCCACCTAACATTATAAACCGAAATCCACCGAGTTGCTGGGCTCCCCGACCGAACTTTTTTCACAGCCTGTTTATCTTCTTAAAGATTTACAACCACTCTTCCAAGTTTATTCCCAACCTATAAGTTGCGTAACAGGCGTATGAGAAAATCTAATACAAGAAAATTAAAATACAGGGTACAGATACATGTTGTGGATAAAGCAGTACAGACCTCTAGAGCTCCATCGATCCTGATAGGTCTTGAAGCAGGTCCTTCGATCATATCCTCAAAAAGAGAAATAAGTTTTCGGTAATTTGGTTCTTCATCAAATTTCATAGTAGTGACCATCTCAAGAAAATGTTTGAATGGAGCTGGACAGAAGCTAGAGAGCATCTTTGGAGAAGTCTCCATTTTCTTCTTACAAACAAGAAAGCTCTGGTTATCCCTGCAGAAATAAGCCATCAACACTAAAGTAGGTATAAGAGAGCGGGAAGAAAATATTACTCAAACTCTGTCGACTTGTCAAGCACATTGAAGACTACCTGACAGTTTTGCCATGGCAAGCTTCCTCGTAATAAAAACATAAGGGTGTATGCTAGTGACTCCAAATCACCCCTCCTACTGCGTGTACGACCTAAGTGGGTATGGACGCTAGCATACCTAAGAGTCCCCCTACGAAATGTCAAAAGGAAAAAAGTTAAATTGGTACCGTAATTTTGTACACTAATTGTAAGCAAGAACAAACCTAAATATGTCTGCCCTCTGATCATACTGAGCAAGCGTACTGGATGATCCTCTTTTCCATTTCCAGTTGGATGCTGCATAATTTTATTATCAACAGAACGATGAGAAAAAGGTTAGTGAGGCATAAATACATCAACAATCTACTAAGTCGGTAATTTCTCTGAGCAAAAGGGCATAGTGCGTTAGAACATCAGACTAAGTATCTTCATGTACAGATAAGACTACCTTATGCAATTGCATACCTAAACCAAAATTTGCGTACATATCTGAGGATCATGCACAAAGATTTGCAGATTTAAATAATTTTTCTGTGATTTTACAGAAGTAAAACGGTGAACAGCAGAAATCTGTTCCTCTGCAGAAATCCAAATCTAGCATCATCTTCCTATTAGAGGCTCCACTTGGCACAACAATGCGATAAAATAAAGATACAAAGGAATTGTTACAGAAGTAAACAACTCCTTGACTAAAACTGAAAACAAAAAATAATGGGTTGACTCCCAAAAGCGTTTTCTTTAATGCCTTTTAGCTAGGCTTGAAGATTTTAATGATGCTCTCATAAGAATAAGAGCTAAAAAATAAAAGAGAGCATCAAGAGGCAAATATCAGACACATTTAAGTCTAACCCACTTTCTATGCAAAGGAATCTTATAACAAAATAAATTATTGAAGCATAAAGCAACTAGCATAGAAAGATGAAACAAATATAATTTCAAAACTTTCAACATAAAGAGAGCTGTTTTAGTGACTTGAAAACTTTTACAACCACATTTCCTCTCTCATAATAACTTTCAGTAGCATCATGAACAAACTCAACAATATAACTATCACATAAAGCATGCTTTTCATGATCTACAAACACATAATTTTTATTAAGCTCAAAAACAGTGGGGTCATTAAACCCACTTTTGACAATAATAGTATAATAAATATCATTAGGCAATATAGGACCATCATCAAGAGCATTATCATATATAACATTAGGGAGCACATTTTTACTTTCTGCAATTTCCTTTTCTACTTGAGTCAAGGAGTTTGTTACTTCAAATTTATCAAAAGGAGATATTTCAATAGAATCATGACATTCAACAATATAGCATTCTTCCTCCTTAGGTAGGCATGGAGGGTAATCATATAATGTAAGAGTTAAAGAGTGAAAGGGCATGGCGCCCCCATGTGTGGTTTTGGTAATTAATGACAATCCCTATGGACTAATGGTTGCATTGAGTTTTACTTGTAGTGTTTGTCCATAGACCATACTTGAACTCCATATGTTGGATTCAAGGTTGATGCCATGAGTATATTGATATAATGAAGTATTTGGCATCAAGATCATAGAGTTGAGCATATTGCAAGTATGTCTTGAAGAAAAGAATTATGTGATCATTCATGGTTATCTTCAAGACATCATCTATTGAAAAGAGAAGAAAAGATACAAGGTTGATCAAGTATCGATCAACACACAAAGCTACAAGATGTACCAAGTGGGATCATGTATCTCTTGGTATGGTAAGCAATTGTCCATATAGCTTTGTGAACTAACCCATGATATGTGTGTAGCATTTCTATGTGTGGTTAGGTATCTTTCTATGGGCTTGCATCAAATGAAGATTTCATATGGCCCATGATCGATGACGTAAAGTGGTGATCGTCCTCAATGTTGAGAAGCGCAAGTTCAAGAGGAGCATCTCGAAGAAATCCTAGGCTTGAAGCTTGCCACCCATTTAGAGATAATGTTCATGTGAAGATGTGCCTAAGAGAGGCTATCCCATAGTGGAGTATGGGGGAGCAATGTTTGGGTCTTCACCAAGCGAAGCGCAATCAAGAAAGGTGGTCCACTTGAAGAGATCAAGATCGACGTCATCTAGCTCAAGTGGAATGCGCAAGGCAAAGGTATGATAGGGTTTCTATTTTACCGGTCTCATGGTACTAGTTGGGAGACCGGGTTATAGGATAGATACCGTACTATCAAGAGGGGCTCTCGATTGAGCTTTAGCGTATCAGTTGGAGAGAGCTTAAACCTTTGCATACTTGCCTTCATCATCTTTCTTGGTTCTTATTTGGATGTTCTCCTTGTTGGGTTTTGGTGCTTGTTGTGATCTTCATGACAAGCCCAAGTTCTCCGAAAACGGATTTCGTATGGAAAACTTGTTGCGTTTTCTGGTTGGAAATATTATCGGTCCACCTTCGAGATAGGGTCCACACCTTCCCATGTGTGGTATTGATACGTCCAAAACGTATCTACTTTCCCGAACACTTTTGCTATTGTTTTACCTCTAACTTGTGTGTTTTGAATACAACTAATGCGGACTAACGCTGTTTTCAGCAGAATTGCCCTGGTGTCTTGTTTTTGTGCAGAAAGTCAACTTTCGGGAAAAACACCAGAAAAGATCGCAAACCTCCTATTTTACCAGAAGACTCACGGAGCCAGAAGGGGAGGCGGAGATGGGCCACGAGTGGCCCAAACCACATGGTGGCGCGGCCCAAGGGCCTGCCGCGCCAGCCTATGAGGAGGGTGCCTCGGGCACCTCCCCGAGTCCCCCTTTCGACTACTTAACCCTTCTGACCTAAAAACGTCGGGGGGTCGTCCACTTCATCCAGAAACATCACCGTACGCCGCCACCATCGCGAAACCTATTTCGGGGACCAGAAACTCCGTTCTGGCACTCCGCCGGGACGGGGAATTGGAGGAGATCATCGCCATCATCATCACCGACGCTTCTCCATCGACCATCCATGTTTCCCCCATCCATGTGTGAGTAATTCCCTGCTGTAGGCTGAGGGGGATGGTAGGGATTGGATGAGATTGTTCATGTAATAAGCTATAAGATCATTAGGGCATGGTGCCCAGTATCCGTTGTTAGTACTTATTGATGTTGTTGCAACTTGTTGAGCTTAATGCTTGTCACTAGGGCCCGAGTGCCATGATTTCAGATCTGAACATGTTATTGTTTCATAATGATATGCACTGTTTATTGATCATACCTGCAAGTTGTATACACATATTGTTGTCCGGAACCCGCGGTCCCAAAGTGACAATAATTGGGACAGCCGAGGGGAATGGCTGCGATGTGAGGATCACATGTGTTCACTGCGTGTTAATGCTTTGCTCCGGTACTCTATTAAAAGGAGTACCTTAATTACCAGTAGATTCCCTTGAGGCCCGGCTGCCACCGGCTGGTAGGACAGAAGATGTTGTACAAGTTTCTCATTGCGAGCACGTACGACTATATACGGAACACATGCCTACGTTTACTTAGTACTTGGATGCTTTATCATTATTATCTGCAATGCCTATGTCTTGATTATTATATGAGCTATCTTATCCATGCAGCGCCCGTTCATCCATCCCTATGCCTACAGTGTTTTAATCCTACTGTTTACTGCAATCACTACTGCTGTCTCTGTTTACTGCTGCTATTATTTCACCGCTACTACTGCTATAAAACTGTTGCTACTGATAATCTGTGTCGAGCAAGACTATTCACAGGTGCAGCTGAATTGACAACTCCGCTGTTAAGGCTCTCAAGTATTCTTTGGCTCCCCTTGTGTCGAATCAATAAATTGGGTTTTACTTCCCTCGAAGACTGTTGCGATCCCCTATACTTGTGGGTCATCAAGACTATTTTCTGGCGCCGTTGCCGGGGAGCATAGCTTTATTTGGGAGTTCACTTGTGATCTATACTGCTCGCTGAAATTTATTCATCATGGGTAAAGCTCGTGATGAGAGGGTCCATGTATTGCCCTCCACTACAAGAAAAGGTACGACACTTAGTACCTCTGCTGCTCTTGACTCACCATCTGTATTGAGTCAACTTGTTACACCACCACAATCTTCACGTGTTGGTACTACTGCTGAATCTGAAATTGCCTCTGATAATGTTGATGATGCTTCTACTGTGATTGATGAGAATATTTCATTAGGTCCACTTTTAGATGCTGCTATTGCTAAGTCTAAACAACTTGAAAATACTAGAACACCTAATGGAAGTCCTACTACTCCTGTTTATTCACCTGAGTTAAGGGATTATACTTGTGATGATGATCCTGATGAAACTTATGTGGAACTTGATGATGATTTTATTGATAAATGTAATGCTACTACTGGTGCAAGTAATATGAGAAATTTTCTTGCACAACATGCTGTTAAATACAAGTTGTCACCTGATCCTAAGTTTGCCACTTCTCCTATAAACATTAAAGATAAGGATTATGATTTTTCTCTTGATTTATCTCATATATCTATTGTTGAGAAAACTCCTTTTTGTGGCACTAAGAGTGAAAGTGCTGTAGAGCACATGAATGAGCTCTCTACTTTGAGTGGCTTATTTTCTGATGATATTAAGAAGCGTAGCTACTTTGTTGCTAAGATTTTTCCTTTCTCATTAAAAGATGATGCTAAAGCTTGGTATAACAACTTGTCTCCTGGTTCTATTACTAGTCCTACTGGTTTGCTTGATGTTTTCTTTCAGAAATATTTCCCTGCTAGTGCTAAACATGATGCTTTGCAAAGAATTTATAACTTTGACCAGGAAGATGAAGAGAAACTTCCAGAGGCATGGACAAGGTTTTGCTCTCTTATCAGAGCTCGGCCTGGACATGATTTGGAAAAGCATGATCTACTTGATATATTTTACAGTGGACTAACTATTGAATCTAGAGCATATCTGGATAGTTGTGCTAGTTGTGTTTTCAGGAAAAGAACCCCTGAAGAAGCTGAAGAATTATTGGCTAAAATCAGCCAGAATTATGATGATTGGACTCTACCTGCGCCGACCCCCACACCTACACCGACACCAATATCAAAGAAGAGGGGAGGTATGATTGAATTGAATGATGAAACAATGAGGGAGGCCAAGAAGACTCTCATTGAGAAGGGTATTAAATCTGAAGATGTGAAGAACCTTCCACCTATTGAAGATTTGTGTAAGCCAATTCCTCATCCATCCATAATTGAGGTTCACTCTCTCCACAGGTTCGATGAAGGAGATATTCCCTACTCTAAACCACCTGATCAATGCTTAGATGAATTTGATAATTATGTTATTAAGCAAGATAATTTTAATATGAGAGTAGAGAATCATTTGCATGAAAATTCTCTAGCTATTAGTAAGTTGCATGATATTGTGGAGAGAACCTCCAATGATGTTAAGATGCTTATTAAACATTTCCATATGGTTCAAACTCAAATTGATCAACTCACTAAAGTGCAACAAGACATGTTAGCCAATGCTTCTAAGGAAAAATTAAAACCTGTCTATGTTAGCACTAGAAGTGGAGCTCATACTCAGGATCCTTTATATCCTGAGGGACATCCTAAAAGAATTGAACAAGATTCTCAACTAGCTGAAAATCCAGTTTCTCCTTCTAAGAAAAAGAAGAAGAAGAAACATAAAAATGTTGTAGAATCCTCTGAAACTGTTAATGATCCTAATAGTATATCTATCTCTGATGCTGAAACTGAAAGTGGTAATGAACTTGATAGTGATAAGGATAAAATGATGCTCTTGATAAAGAAGTTAGTGAAAAGGAACCTGAAAAGCATACTAAAAACACAAAGTACACTAAGGAAGATTTCATTGCTAAGAAACATGGTAATGAAAGGGAACCTTGGGTTCAAAAGCAAATGCCTTTTCCAACTAAGAAACTAAAATCAAAGGAAGAAGAACATTATAATAAATTTGTGAATGGATGAAACCCTTGTTTTTGCAAATTCCTTTGACTGATGCTATTAAATTGCCTCCTTACTCAAAGTATATGAAAGATATTGTTTCTAACAAAGGAAAATTCCTAATGAGGAAATTTCTACTATGCTTGCTAATTATTCTTTCAATGGCAAGGTTCCTAAGAAGCTTGGAGATCCAGGTATACCAACCATCCTTGCTCCATCAAGAATAATTATGTTAGAACTGCTTATGTGATTTGGGAGCAGGAGTTAGTGTTATGCCTTTTTCTCTTTATAAGAGACTCTATCTTGATAAATTGATACCTACTGATATATCTTTGCAAATGGCTGATAAATCTACTGCTGTTCCTGTTGGCATTTGTGAGGATGTCCCTGTTCAAGTAGCTAACAATTGTTTAATTTTGACTGATTTTGTTGTTCTTGAAATGCCTGAAGATGATAATATGTCTATTATTCTTGGAAGACCTTTTCTAAATACTGCAGGTGCTGTTATTGATTGCAATAAAGGAAAAGTAACTTTCAATGTTAATGATAAAGAACATACTGTTTATTTCCCCAAGAAAGTTGACAAGATTTATGGAGTCAATACCATCTCCAATTTTAAAACTATCAAAGTGGGAAGTATTGATTGCCCTATATATGATCATCAAGAAGGATATCAAAACATTATGATTGGATCCATATCAATACAATACAAGGTAACATGAGTGTTCATGATGTTTAAATCATTTGTGTCATGTAAATTTATTTGGTGCCAAGACTTGATCAACCTTGCTATCAAATGTATTTGCATACATAAAAGAGCTAAACACATTTCTTTCTTCAACTTTGTTTTACCTACTGTTGTGTTACTGAACTTGCAAAGTTTTAGTTGAAACTGGTCTTTATAAAATTCTATTTCTGCTCTAAGTTTATTATTTAAATATCCAGAAAATGTGCAAATGAAAGTTTTCAAAAATCTGAAAATTATACCATTATTATTTTTAAAGTGGAATGTGGGAGTGCCTGGAGCTGACCAGGGGGACCCACCATGCCACCACACCACCCCACCGCGCGGCAGGGTGTTGGCCGCGCCGTGGCATGGTGTGGGCCCCACCTGGCCCTCCACTCACCCATCTTCCTCTCATTTCTTTCTCTCTCCCGAACAAACACACCACCATTGCTCAAACCCGTGTTCTTGCTGCTCTTGCTCGAGATTTTTCGATCTCCTTGCTCAGCCCATCTTTGTTGCTGAAATTTGGACCATTTGCTCTCCGGTATGTGACTCCTCCATGTATCCAAGTAGAATTTTGTTTAGTAGAGTATACCTTGAGTATTTTGCTGCTGTAGGTGACTTGTTAAGTGAGTATGCATGCTTGTTCTATGTTGATATAATCAGTTTTGATGCATGTTTAGTCCTCTAGCAAGTCCATATAGTAGTTCCCCTCATTTGTATGCTTCAAAGATAATTTTTATGATATGTGTCAAAAATTTCAGAGGATGGAGGGAAATGAACACCAACTAAATCAATATGAATTGGTGGTTCCTGAGGTCATGGGGATCCATCGTGAAGAAGGAGTGTTCCCATCCTGCTATCCATGCTTGGAATTTATGAGAAGTTCGGGGATCTTGCGTGATTTTCGTACTCTTGTCTCTAATACAGGATTGAGTGATTTTGTAGAGGGAGAACCCTACCAATATGCAAAGTTAACTGTGTCTGTGGTGCAGGACTTTAGATTTGATTGGTCTTCACCTAACCCTATGGTTCACTATAAAATTTACAACAAAAGTGTCCACTTGCCTTTTGATGCTTTTTGTGCAGCAATTAGGGTGCCGCAATGGGGATCACGAGGGAAGATACATGGGCAACCCAAGCATTTGACGGACCTATACGAGGTAATATGTCAAGGAAGAACCTACTCAGATGAAAGCGGTAAAATTCGAAGTATTCAATTTCCATGCATTCGATATTTTGCTTACTTCATTACGAGGTGTGTACTTGCTAGGAAGACTGCAAATAAATTATCCATTCCTGATTTAGCTTTCCTAGCAGCAGCCTTGCAACATGATAAGAGTTATAATTTGGGTGCCTTGATAGCCTTTCGCATTGCTGCCAATCGCGAGAAAGGTGGATTTTGTGGAGGACTCATTGCTTCTCGTTTATTAGCTATGCATGGTGTAGTAGCTCTCCCTAATGATTTGCAGCTTCCTTTAGAGAGGCTCGATTTTGCTTCCATGGGGAGGCATGGCTTTGTTACTAGTTGGTCTACTTTGAATAATCTATCTTATGAGGTGCCTTTTGCCAAGAAGGGGAGGTGGAAAATGGTTAAATCTGAGCGAATAGTCGCTTTGCCTGCACCACGTTTGTTTGATCTTGGTTTCAGGAATGTTTGGTCAGTCACCGAGGATGAATTCGATGCATACTTGAGGGATCATGCCCTGCACACAGAGGACGATGGAGAATGGGCGGACGAGGACTCCACTCAGTTTTCCGGGACTGGGGGCTCGCGCCCCTATCCTGGGATGCTGGACCCTCTGCCTCATCTTCCTCAGCGGAGCCGGATATTGAGCACGCCCAGTATGACCCGCCGGCTTGGAGTTCTACCCGCGTTATTATTGATCTCCACTTAGGCCAAAAGCCTAAGCTTGGGGGGAGGTATATCGACATCTCACTCATTTACATATCATATCTTGTCGATACTTTGTATATCCATGTTGCAGTTTTCTTTCTTTCTTTTTAATTGTTTACCTTTTATTGCTGCATTCCAAAACACAAAAAGACCAAAAATATTTCTGTTGTTTCTCTTCATTTGTTTCTTTAAGTTTCAGTATTAGTTTGCTTAGTTTTAAAATTCGGTTTGTTATTCAAAAATCCAAAAATATTTTGCTTTATGTTTGTTTCTTTTTGCTCTTGTTTCAAAAACTCGAAAACCCAAAAATATTTGTTGTTTCTTTTTGGTTTTGTATAGTGTTTTCAGAGTTGGACAGCTATCCGTGACTCCGATGGAGCTTGGTTTTCATTCTTATCATTCGAAGCAACACAAGTGAAAAAGCAATAAGGATGATCTACAACAACTTGAGTTGGGGTGAGAGGCTGGTATGAACTCCATTTGTTTTCATTTTTGTACATATACTCATCTATGTGAGCATGCTTAGTTGGTTCATGTGAGGTATATGTCATTTAGTGGATGCTTAGTAGTTCTTGTTCTCTCATGATCGGTCCCAATTTATTAATAGTGGTAGCATGTTATGTTGATGTTTGCTTGCATTGTTCTATTCATAGAGGGTATGACATTGTGGTATCCTCCTCTGAAGAATTCATTCGAATTGACTTGGCACATGCTCATGCATGCGTATGACTGAAAAACAAAAGTCAATTAAGCCTTGATGATTTATTTTGACTCAGAGTTCTTGTATCACTTTTATGTCTCAATTAATTTCATTTTGTCGCAAGCATGATTATGACGGTTATTGCTCTCTTGATTGTCGCTTCCCAGTCTATTGCTAGCCTTCACTTGTACTGAGCGGGAATGCTGCTCGTGCTTCCAAAACCATGAAAACCAAGTTATTCCAAAGTGTCCACCATAAATACCTATGCATGGCATTTCGAACCATTCAAGTAAATTTTCATGTGCTACCTTTAAAACCTTCAAAGTACTTCTCAATTTGTGTCAATGTTTTATAGCTCATGAGGAAGTATGTGGTGTTTTATCTTTCAATCTTGTCATTTACTTCTGACAGACTTTCACCAATGGACTAGTGGCATATACATCCGCTTATCCAATAATTTTGCAAAAAGAGCTGGCAACGGGGTGCCCAGCCCCAATTAATTACAACTTTCATTAATAATTCTCTTCACATGTTTTGCCCTGATTTATCAGTAAGCAACTTAATTTTGCAATAGACACTCCTCCATGGTATGTGAATGTTGGAAGGCACCCGAGGATTCGGTTAGCCATGGCTTGTGCAAGCAAAGGTTGGGGGGAGTGTCACCCATAATGAAACTAAAATACATGTGTAAACAAAAGAGAAGAGGGATGATCTACCTTGCTGGTAGAAATAACGTCCTTCATGGGAGCCGCTCTTGAAAGTCTGGTTGACAAGGGGGTTAGAGTACCCACTACCATTCGTTGACAACAACAAACACTTCCCAAAACAATTTTGCTTCTGTTTTAAAAATGAAAAGCTCTAGCACATGATAATCTCTGCTTCCCTCTGCGAAGGGCCAATCTTTTACTTTCATGTTGAGTCACCACCCTTTCTTTGAGCACTTTCTCGAGAGCATAGTTGTCATTCTTAGTGTAATATGCTTGTCCCAGAATGTGGTTAACTATGATATAACTTTGATGCTTTTATCTTTGATATCTTTGATTCTAGTCTTCCCATGAATTCAGAGGTGCCTGGGCATTTATGTTTTGCTGTACAAAAACGGGCAAGCGAGATACCATCTTGTCATATCCTATTATGAGCATTACAATCTTGTGAATTAATATGTTTCATGTTTGTTGCTATTAGTATGTTGGTATCTTTTCATAGTTTACATGCCTATTGAGTGACATTATTTGCATTTGCCTCATCTTGAATTGCTTAAGCATTTGTACATATAGTGAGAATATATGCATCATATGAAGCAAATGTGTTCGTGAAAGTCTTTTATCGCACTCAGTTGTTAACTGAATTGCTTGAGGACAAGCAATAAGCTAAGCTTGGGGGGAGTTGATACGTCCAAAACGTATCTACTTTCCCGAACACTTTTGCTATTGTTTTACCTCTAACTTGTGTGTTTTGAATACAACTAATGCGGACTAACGCTGTTTTCAGCAGAATTGCCCTGGTGTCTTGTTTTTGTGCAGAAAGTCAACTTTCGGGAAAAACACCAGAAAAGATCGCAAACCTCCTATTTTACCAGAAGACTCACGGAGCCAGAAGGGGAGGCGGAGATGGGCCACGAGTGGCCCAAACCACATGGTGGCGCGGCCCAAGGGCCTGCCGCGCCAGCCTATGAGGAGGGTGCCTCGGGCACCTCCCCGAGTCCCCCTTTCGACTACTTAACCCTTCTGACCTAAAAACGTCGGGGGGTCGTCCACTTCATCCAGAAACATCACCGTACGCCGCCACCATCGCGAAACCTATTTCGGGGACCAGAAACTCCGTTCTGGCACTCCGCCGGGACGGGGAATTGGAGGAGATCATCGCCATCATCATCACCGACGCTTCTCCATCGACCATCCATGTTTCCCCCATCCATGTGTGAGTAATTCCCTGCTGTAGGCTGAGGGGGATGGTAGGGATTGGATGAGATTGTTCATGTAATAAGCTATAAGATCATTAGGGCATGGTGCCCAGTATCCGTTGTTAGTACTTATTGATGTTGTTGCAACTTGTTGAGCTTAATGCTTGTCACTAGGGCCCGAGTGCCATGATTTCAGATCTGAACATGTTATTGTTTCATAATGATATGCACTGTTTATTGATCATACCTGCAAGTTGTATACACATATTGTTGTCCGGAACCCGCGGTCCCAAAGTGACAATAATTGGGACAGCCGAGGGGAATGGCTGCGATGTGAGGATCACATGTGTTCACTGCGTGTTAATGCTTTGCTCCGGTACTCTATTAAAAGGAGTACCTTAATTACCAGTAGATTCCCTTGAGGCCCGGCTGCCACCGGCTGGTAGGACAGAAGATGTTGTACAAGTTTCTCATTGCGAGCACGTACGACTATATACGGAACACATGCCTACGTTTACTTAGTACTTGGATGCTTTATCATTATTATCTGCAATGCCTATGTCTTGATTATTATATGAGCTATCTTATCCATGCAGCGCCCGTTCATCCATCCCTATGCCTACAGTGTTTTAATCCTACTGTTTACTGCAATCACTACTGCTGTCTCTGTTTACTGCTGCTATTATTTCACCGCTACTACTGCTATAAAACTGTTGCTACTGATAATCTGTGTCGAGCAAGACTATTCACAGGTGCAGCTGAATTGACAACTCCGCTGTTAAGGCTCTCAAGTATTCTTTGGCTCCCCTTGTGTCGAATCAATAAATTGGGTTTTACTTCCCTCGAAGACTGTTGAGAGCCTCCAATTAAGTTGTGGAGTGTGCCTCATCCTTGTACGGGTTCGGTGACCACCCTCAAGTGTCCCATAGTGGTTCATGGCACTCCGCATTGGTGGAGGCACGAAGGAGATTACGGTGTGCCATTTGACGGCTATTCGGGGATTACTTTGTGACTCCACACCGCTCCAACGGAGACGTAGCTTCCATTGGGAAGTGAACTTCGGGATAAATCATCGTCTCCAAGTGCCTCGGTATTTCTATACCCGAGCTTCTTACTTATGCTATTTACTTTGTGATAGCCATCGAGCTTGAAGTAATATATCTTGCTATCACATATTTGCTTATCTTGTTTAGCATAAGTTGTTGGTGCACATAGGTTAACCTAGCTTGTTTAGGTTTCGTGCTTGATAAATTAAACGCTAGTTTTATTCCGCATTTATTCAAGCCTAAACCGCAAAGAATTTTAATCGCCTATTCACCCCCCCCCCCCCTCTAGGCGACATCCGTGTCCTTTCAATTGGTATCAGAGTGGGTTCTCTCGCTTTTGGCTTCACCGCCTCGAGAGTAAAGATGTCGTCTAGTGAACTAGTGCACAATGCTTCTTTTATATTAGATGGCACAAATTATGATGTTTGGAAAATTCGCATGCTTGATATTCTTCGGGTCATTGACCCATACATAGGGCGAATTCTAGATAGGGGTTATTCTCCTCCAAGGAATCCCAAAAGATTATCTTTAATGGATGAGAATAATTCCTATCTAGATGCTCAAGCTTCTAATGTGATTTCAATGCTTTGAGCGATGTAGTTATTATGTCGGTCTCTCCTTTTCGGAATGCTCATGAGCTTTGGACCAAGCTTCAAGATAAATATGATGTGTCCAAGAATTGTGCAGATGATTGTTGTCCCTCCACTTCCGGCCGTGATGAGTTCTTAACTTCTTCTACTTCACCTACATGTGGCAAGCCACAAAGTAATGCAATGGTGAGTAGTGATAGATATTGCAATAATGATAGTAAGCTTATTGTTGATGATACTTCACCTCTATCTTATTGCAATGATTTATCTTTGAACTTAAACGCATCTAGAACCAAAAATGATCTACATGCTTGTGTTGATAGTCCTTGCATATCATGTACAAATTGCGTGACTAATCCTCGTGATGATATGCTCTCTATGTCTTGTTCCCTTGATAAAATACTTCTATTTCCTCTAGTATTTGTTTGGCTAACAATGTAGAGGAAACCGAACACTCCATGGAACAAGACATGGACTTGAATGGTGCTTCAAGTTTTGCTTCATCATCATCAACCACTTCACACTTTTGCCTTATGGCAAGGGGATCAACGGTAATTTCTACCTTGACTCCCAATATATCTCAAAATGAGAATGATGTTGATAATGATGTTGATAATGAAGAAGATGATAATGATGCTTCCCTTATTGAGAAGGGTAAAATGGTTCTTCATGCTATTGCTAAGAATAAAGATGCTCATGCTAAATTCATAGAAATCTTGACTATTGCTATTGAGTGCAATAAACTTATTGATGAGCATGAAGACACAATTGATAAAATGCAAAGCCGCGAATATAAGTATGCGGAAGAGATCGCCGATCTCAAGGAAGCTCTTGAAGAAGAACTAACCACTAGAGTCTCTTGAGGAGACTTTTACTCTAGAACTTTCTATGGTAAAGGAATCCCATGATAAAGCTATTGAGGTGGTTAATGAACTTAAAATAAAGAATGATGAGCTTGTGGATGCTCATGCTAGACTCCTTGGGGATTTTGCGCACCTCGAAAATGGCTCTAGGGTCATTAAGAGTGAGCTCATCAAACTCACCGAGTCTCATGTACAACTCCAAGCTTCATATTCAAAAGAGCTTACTAAGTTATCTTCTCCTATTGCTACTAATGATAATGCTTGTGCTACTAACTCTATTTCTTGTGAAGCACCAATAGTGAAGGAGAATGTCGATCTACTAATGATAATGCTTGTGCTACTAACTCTATCTAGCAAATATGGGAAATTGGAAGAAAGCCATGAAAAGCTCTCGAGCTCTCATGAGGATCTTCTAGTCTCCTATGATAAGCCAAAGTTAGCTCATGAGGCTATTATTACAAAGGTGAAATCTTGTGAGCCTCATGTGGACAATGGCACAACCTCTACTCAAAATGCTTTGTTGCCATGTGCTAGTCCTAATAATTCATCCACTCATAATATTGCTACATCTTGTGATGAATCACTTTCCATGCCTTGTTGCCCTAACAATGAAGCTTCAACTTCCTCTAGTGTTTTTGTTGATACTAACCATGTAGAGGAATTAAAAGAGCTCAAGGCCCAAGTCACTTCCTTGAAGAAAGACTTGGAAAAGCGTCATGGTGGGAAGTCCACACTTGACAACATGTTGAGTGAGCAAAGACGCCCCAATGACAAGAGTGGACTTGGATTCAACTCCAATAACAAGAACAAGTCCAAGTATAACAAGAAAAAGAAGGGCCATGAACAAGTCAAGAATTCGGCCAAGATTGTTTGCTTCAAGTGCAAAGTTGAAGGGCACCATGTTAGATCTTGCCCTTTGAAGAAGAAGTCTCTTAGTGAGAAGCAACAAGGGAAGTTGCCTCAAGTTCAAACTAAAGTTCCCCAAGTTGAAGAACGGCCACATCCCAAGAAGAATCAAGCTATTCCTTCTCAAGTTGAGACTTCAACAAAGAAGAAAGGAGGAAGCAAATGTTGCTACTTATGCCGTGAGAAGGGTCACTTTGCTTCTTCATGCACTAATGGTACCTTATCCAACCCTATCATAATTGATAATGTTTATTCTCTTAGGAAGGATAAGGTTGGCAATGTGTTTGCCAAATATGTTGGTACTCAAAGTGGTGTCAAGAAAAGAACCATTTGGGTTGCCAAGCCTATTGTGACTAACCTCTTAGGACCCAACTTGGTTGGGGACCAACAAGCTAAAACTTGATCAATAGGTGTTGCGGAGGGCATTGGAGACTTGGCTACATCATGAAGAATTAAGGGATCTTCATCAATTATATTCTCTCAAGCCAAGTCAACGATTACATTGTTCTATCTCATATCCAATATTCTTCCTTGCGGTAACTTGTATTTAAATCATATATACATTGAAAGTTGCTTGCACCCTTGCATGAGTTTGGTTTTGTACCTTGCTAGTGTTTGTATATGTTGTGCTCTCTACTTACTTATCTTGAGCAATCAAGTATATGTATGTTGGTTTGCAGACCATGTATGTGTGAGTTTGTGTTGAGCCTTTTTGTATCAACTTGCTTATATCTTAATTGGCTCTTTTTGAGAGATTAATGGACTATCCCATTTTGGGGAGTGATATGCTTGCGCACTTCATAATCCTAAAAATGTATATACATGAGTACTACCACTTAGTGTTGATATATCAATTTTATCTAGTCTCTATATGGTATGTCCTTCTCATGAGAAATTCACATTCTATAATGTTCATAAATCATCTCTAGTTGGGTTTTATTTGCCTCTTGTGGAAAATAAATGGATTATCATATTATGGGGGGAGTAATAAGCTATGTGCATATTACAACCCTAGACAATGTGAACATGTGAGGTATTGCCACCTAGAATTGATATTGTTAATTATCTTATTCCTTTGTGGCATGTTTCTCAAACAAGTTCCCTTTTTGCTTAAATGTTTTTACTTCCTCACACTTTGGATCTTGTTTGTGATGAATGTTCTCGGTAAGGTTTTCCTCTAAAATGCTCTCATATATCTCTTTGGGAAACCGATTGCTTCAAAGCACTCTTTGTAGTTGCTTTGCATTATCGCGTGAATATTTGAAGCTATCAGGAACATTTATCTACATAAGCATCATGCTTAAATCTTATCCTTCACCATGTGCTTATTGGTTGTGAAGATGATCTTGAATATCAATCCAATACACCACTAAGAAATTTCTACACATACTCCATGACAATTGATAATCATAATTGTGGTGAAATGTGTAGATCATCTTCATATTGGCTCTTAATTTTATTGCCTTATTTCTTGCCAAAAATTAATTTGTTCAAACTCCCATGGTCTTCCTTACCTCTTGTGGATCATTTTGCTTTACTCAAACTTTCCTAGTGTTTTATTTGGTATAGGAGCGGCATTGATCCCATCATTGTGCACCTTGCATTCAAAGGCTACTTATAGATAATGCACTATTCTTGGGTGAGCTATCATGTATCCTTTTAAACACTATTTATATTCTATTGGTATTTGATCCTTTCCATTGGTCTTTGATCCCGATGACATGTCTCATGGAAGACAAACCTTTTCGGCTTGGTACTTTGTGCCATCATGAAAAGTGTAGGGGGGATGGTTTATTTGTTAGAACCTAGCTCTTTTTGAGAGTTAATCTCAATTGGTATCTATCTTTGGGAATTTGATATCTATTCCTTTTTATTTATTAATTAATTGATATCCTATTTCCTTTTTGGTATCTTTGTCCAATTGGTATCTCATCAATCATATGATGATTTGTTTTAGTTTCAATTGGTTTCTCTAAATCATTTTTTTTTATTTGGATCTTTGATATAATTTGGACCTTCTTTGATTTCTTGATATTTGTCCAAATTGTATCTCCGTTTGGTTATTAAAGTTAATAGGCATGCATATCTACTACATGTTTATTTTATGGCATGCTTACTTTCTTTGTGCCAATATATAGGTGAAACTCCACGGAATCCTAAATCGGCTAAGATGTGCATGAAATTCAATTTCATATCTATATGCACATATTTAGGTGGAGTTCCTTCTATGTGTTGTAGCTTGACTAACTACTTTGGACCCAATTAGTTTGGGAACAATTTTACTTGAATGTGTTTTAGGTACATGGAGATGCATTGGATGCTTGTCTCATTTACAATGAAAGTGTCTTCACCACATGCTTATTGAAGCCAAGATAGGATGGTTGATAAACTCTTATCTACTACATCAACCCTATGTCATCTCGGTAACAAGTATCCACCCTCATGCATACTTTTATAGCATTGAACCTTGTGTAGGTTCCATCATGGCATGAAAAGTATTTATTTGCCTTTGTTATAGCTATTGCAAATTCTATTTGGCTCTTATGACACTTGTTGCTTTCCTCAATGCATCCCAACTATCTCTTTTTCCCTTAGTGATATTTGTGATGCTTGTTTTGAGTTTGAATTTAAAGTTCATTATTACACAATATGAAATCATTGAGCTATGGGCTATGATCCTACACAAATATCATATGTGTATATTATATGACTTCTCTTGTGGATATCTTGTTTCATTTCTTATTAACTAATTTTGTGTATACAAATTTCTGTGTGGATATATATCATATGATTGTCGTCTACTTAGAAACTTATATACATGAGAAGAGTTACATCTTTACTTGATATCCTATTTCTTTGGTGTCACATCTTTATTCCTTTTATTCCTTGTGACCCCGAAAAAAAAAATTATCCTATGAGTGCATATCCTATTTTATCACATCTTGGTGCACTCATCTTGGTGAATATCCTTGACCATGTACTTGTCTTGACAAGCCTACTACCTTCACCATGGGATAAGACACAAGCTTTGATTTTTATTTACATCTTATTGAGCTTGTGAATTCATTTGTTTTTGTGTTTTAGAGGATATCGGAGGAGTGAAGATTCCATGTTTGTACACCTTGTACTCAAATACAAAATTCTAAATTGTGTACCAATATTGGGGAGCTCCTCTATTTTCTTTAAAAGCACTCTTTTGCTCAAATCATAATATCTTTTGATCACTTGGTTTGTTGGATCTTTTGGTTGGTTCCTTTTATTTGGAGAATTGAAAAAGGTTTTCCATATCATTTTTTTTTCTTTAGATCCTCAATATAGTTTGTGCTCTCTCCAACTATTCGTCATTGGATATGTGTATTTGATTCCACTCATATGTTGAGAAATGCACACGTTATGGGGGAGCTCATACTATATTGACCTTCTAAGATTTTTTCGCCCATTTTGGAAATGGATGCCAATGGGGGAGAAGTTTTATAGGGTTTAAGGGAATTTTGTTTTGGTCATAAGCATTTACCTTTCATGCTCATGCATCTATGCTCGTTGATTTGCATAGTTGTTTAATTCATTATATAAACCCTTGTAAAAGTGATTGTCATCAATTACCAAAATGGGGGAGATTGAAAGGGCATGGCGCCCCATGTGTGGTTTTGGTAATTAATGACAATCCCTATGGACTAATGGTTGCATTGAGTTTTACTTGTAGTGTTTGTCCATAGACCATACTTGAACTCCATATGTTGGATTCAAGGTTGATGCCATGAGTATATTGATATAATGAAGTATTTGGCATCAAGATCATAGAGTTGAGCATATTGCAAGTATGTCTTGAAGAAAAGAATTATGTGATCATTCATGGTTATCTTCAAGACATCATCTATTGAAAAGAGAAGAAAAGATACAAGGTTGATCAAGTATCGATCAACACACAAAGCTACAAGATGTACCAAGTGGGATCATGTATCTCTTGGTATGGTAAGCAATTGTCCATATAGCTTTGTGAACTAACCCATGATATGTGTGTAGCATTTCTATGTGTGGTTAGGTATCTTTCTATGGGCTTGCATCAAATGAAGATTTCATATGGCCCATGATCGATGACGTAAAGTGGTGATCGTCGTCAATGTTGAGAAGCGCAAGTTCAAGAGGAGCATATCGAAGAAATCCTAGGCTTGAAGCTTGCCACCCATTTAGAGATAATGTTCATGTGAAGATGTGCCTAAGAGAGGCTATCCCATAGTGGAGTATGGGGGAGCAATGTTTGGGTCTTCACCAAGCGAAGCGCAATCAAGAAAGGTGGTCCACTTGAAGAGATCAAGATCGACGTCATCTAGCTCAAGTGGAATGCGCAAGGCAAAGGTATGATAGGGTTTCTATTTTACCGGTCTCATGGTACTAGTTGGGAGACCGGGTTATAGGATAGATACCGTACTATCAAGAGGGGCTCTCGATTGAGCTTTAGCGTATCAGTTGGAGAGAGCTCAAACCTTTGCATACTTGCCTTCATCATCTTTCTTGGTTCTTATTTGGATGTTCTCCTTGTTGGGTTTTGGTGCTTGTTGTGATCTTCATGACAAGCCCAAGTTCTCCGAAAACAGATTTCGTATGGAAAACTTGTTGCGTTTTCTGGTTGGAAATATTATCGGTCCACCTTCGAGATAGGGTCCACACCTTCCCATGTGTGGTATTGATACGTCCAAAACGTATCTACTTTCCCGAACACTTTTGCTATTGTTTTACCTCTAACTTGTGTGTTTTGAATACAACTAATGCGGACTAACGCTGTTTTCAGCAGAATTGCCCTGGTGTCTTGTTTTTGTGCAGAAAGTCAACTTTCGGGGAAAACACCAGAAAAGATCGCATACCTACTATTTTACCAGAAGACTCACGGAGCCAGAAGGAGAGGCGGAGATGGGCCACGAGTGGCCCAAACCACATGGTGGCGCGGCCCAAGGGCCTGCCGCACCAGCCTATGAGGAGGGTGCCTCGGGCACCTCCCTGAGTCCCCCTTTCGACTACTTAACCCTTCTGACCTAAAAACGTCGGGGGTCGTCCACTTCATCCAGAAACATCACCGTACGCCGCCACCATCGCGAAACCTACTGGTCGATTAAATCTTGGTTTCATACTGAGGGAAACTGCTGCTACACTGCTTCATACCTTCCTCTTGGGGTCTCCCAACGAACATGTGATCCACGTTATCAATCAAGCTTTTTCTGGCGCCGTTGCCGGGGAGTGGAAGCACTTCGGTTCAGAAATCTCCTTATTTCCCCTTCCACACGCCAGCAGCTTTTTCTGGCGCCGTTGTCGGGGAGCAAGAGGATTTCTGCAAGCGTGAAACCTACTCCCCTTGCAGAAATCCTCTTGCTCCCCGACAACGGCGCCAGAAAAAGCTGCTGGCGTGTGGAAGGGGAAATAAGGAGATTTCTGAACCGAAGTGCTTCCACTCCCCGGCAACGGCGCCAGAAAAAGCTTGATTGATAACGTGGATCACATGTTCGTTGGGAGACCCCAAGAGGAAGGTATGAATCAGTGTAGCAGCAGTTTCCCTCAGTATGAAACCAAGATTTAATCGACCGGCTTGCTGAAAACAAAGGATTAAACGTATGGTGTGGAAAACAGTAGTAAATTGCAGAGAATGAAAAGGAACAATGTTTGCAGTTGGTTGTATTATCAGTGTAAAAGAATGAACCGGGGTCCACAGTTCACTAGTGGTGTCTCTCCATAGAAGATAACTAACATGCTGGGTGAACAAATTACAGCTGGGCAATTGACAAAATATTGAGCGAATGACAATGCATATATATGACATGATGATTACTATGATATTCATGTGGGCATTACGACAAAATACATAGACCGTTATCCAACAGCGTCTATGACTAATAATCCACCGCCGGGTTGTCATCCGAGTTCCCCGTTGGTATTAAGTTGCAAGCAATGGATAATCGCATTAAGCAATGTGCGTAAAGTAAACAAATGCATTAGACCTAACGGCGCACCCTTAAGCTAAGCATCGGTTATTTTATCCCTAGTGGCAATAGCACATCCACAATCTTAGAAGTTATTGTCACTCTCCCAGATTACCGGAGGCATGAACCCACTATCTAGCATAAATACTCACTCTTGGAGTTACAAGCATCTACTTGGCCAAAGCATCTACTAGTAACGGAAAGCATGCAAGATCATAAATAACATATAAGATAAATTGATAATCAACTCGACATAGTATTCAATATTCATCGGATCCCAGCAAACACAACATGTAGCATTACAATAAGATGATCTTGATCATGATAGGCAGCTCACAAGATCTAAACATGATAGCATAAAGTGGAGAGACAACCATCTAGCTACTGCCATGGACCCGTAGTCCAAGGATGAACTACTCACGCATCACTCCGGAGGCAGGCATGGTGATGTAGAGCCCTCCGGTGATGATTCCCCTCTCCGACAGGGTGTCGAGAAGAGCTTCTGAACCCTCCCGAGCTAGGGTTGACGGCGGCGGCGTCTCTGGAACTTTTCGTGGATAATGGCTCGGGTATTTAGGGTTTTTGCGTCGGGAGGAATAAATAGGCGAAAGGGCGGCGGCGGGAGACGCACGTGGGCCCCACACCACCCCACGGCGCAGCAGGGGGGCCGCGCGGCCCCATGGTGTGGCTGCCTCGTGGCTCCCCTCCGTCTCTCCTTTAGACTCCGTGTACGTGTTGGAAAAATAGGAGGTTCTGTCCAAGTTTCGTCCAATTCCGAGAATATTTCCAGACTAGCTTTTCTGGAATACAAAAACAGCAGAAAACAGGAACTGGCACTGTGGCATCTTGTTAATAGGTTAGTCCCAGAAAATGCATAAAAATGCTATGAAGTGTATATAAAATATGTAACAATTGGTATAATATCAACATGGAACATCATAAATTATAGATACGTTTGAGACGTATCACACCTCAAGGTCGACACAACCAAGACAAGCGCATCATGGTCCTCATCAACAAGAACCGCAACAAGGACGCCAAGAAATACCAAGGCACGACGCACATGATCGACATCGCCATGAAGTGGAACGTCCACGTTCTCCTCGAGCGCACCATGACTATGTGCATCAAGCGCAACATCGATCAAATGGTGGACGCCGTGAAAGAACACCATCACCACCACCTCAACATCGAGATTGTCAAGAACCATTGGCCAATGATAATGGTGTTCCGGGTGCGAATGACTATGGTGAACAAGGCCATCGACACCGCCATCCTCCAAGGCCACGCCACCACAATCGTGACCATGGGAACCATGAGGAGCAACCAATTCCACATCATGTGCATCATCATCGCCATGAGCCTCGACATCATCAAGAACATCCACATGATCGTCACCACCACCACCATACCGAGTCAAGCGATAGTGAGTCGAGCCAACATAATGGTGATGGACTCAATAGAAGGAGACGTGGACGTGCATTCCCACCTCCCAATCGTCGAGAAGAAGATGACAACTTGAGCAACCTTCGCCTTGATATGCCAAAGTTCTATGGAACAAGTGACCCGGAAGCCTATCTTTCATGGGCACTCAAGGTGGACAAGATCTTCTGAGTTCGCCGCTACTCCAACAACAAGATGGTTGCCTTAGCTTCAATGGAGTTTGAAGATTATGCTCTCTTGTGGTGGGAACAACTTCAAGAGACAAGGTTGGACAATCACCAACAACCAATTAACACTTGGGTTGAGATGAAAGAAGCAATGTACAAGCGCTTTGTGCCAAGTCACTACACTAGAGGTTTGTACAAGAAGTTGCAAGAGTTGAAGTAAGGGTTGAAATCGGTTGATGAATACTATAAGGAGATGGAAATTTCTATGATGAGAGCCAATATTGAGGAGTCGGAGGAGCAATCCATGGCTCGCTTCATGAATGGCCTCAACTATCCAATCAAGAAGATTGTGGAGTTCCAACCATATGCCACCTTGGTTGAGCTAGTCCATCAAGCAACAAAGGCCAAGCGTCACGTGCTTCAAGAGCTCAAATACATCAAGACAAAGGCATTCTTCGCAAACAAGCCTTCATCTTCCACGCCTACAACCACACAAGCTCCTACTCAAGCCAACACAAGAGGTCCTCCAAGAGCTTCTACATCAACAACTCAAGCGTCTCAACCTTTCAACAAAGTGCCTCCCTCAAGCAACACTCCTCAAGGATCTTCTTCTGGCACACGACTCTTGAAATGCTATAAGTGTGGAGGACAAGGACACAAATCCTTTGAGTGTACAAACAAGAAAGTCTTGATTGTCAATGACACGGGAGAATATGAGTCTATGAGTGAAGAGGAGTACCATGCTTTGAAGCAAGTCGCCACAATGCAAAGTGTTGAAGACGATTCGAATGAGATATATTGTGATGGTGACAACAACCCTTCATTGGTTGTGGCAAGAACCTTGACCACCAATGTCCAAGTTGAAGAAGACCAAAGATGCAACTTGTTTCAAACAAGAGCGGGAATCAATGGAAAGTCCATCAAGGTCATCATAGATGGTGGAAGTTGTCACAACTTAGCTAGTAAAGAACTTTGTGACAAGCTCAACTTGAAGTTCAAGAAGCACCCATACTCATACCATGTGCAATGGTTAAGTGATTCCGGATCCGTCAAGATTCAACACATGGTGCAAGTGTCCTTCAAGATTGGAGCCTATGAAGATACCGTTGATTGTGATGTTGTGCCTATGTCTGTTTGTCACTTACTTCTTGGACGTCCATGGCAATATGATAAGGGTGCTATGCATGATGGAAGGACCAATTATTATAGCTTCAATAGCAACGACAAGAACTTCGTCCTTCGTCCCATGACACCAAGTCAAGTCATTGCCGACAATGCCAAGACTATTGCTCGGGCACAACAAGATCGCTCGTCAAGTGAGATGAGTGGTGAGGAGAGACCCACCATAAAGTGAGTGAGAGCCACAAGCCACATGAGAGTGACACTTCGAAGAGAGCACCACAAAATTTACACTATTTGCCACCAAAAGAGAGATGAGGGATTTGAAAGAGGACCCATCCACCCTTCACTATGTGCTCATATGCAAGGGTGAAGTTTCTATACTAACACTTTCACAAATCTTCCTCCTCCTTTGATGTCTATTTTGAAGGACTTTGAAGATGTGTTCCCTCAAGAAGTGCCACCGGGACTACCTCCTCTACGCGGCATCGAGCATCGCATCGACCTTGTACCCGACGCACCACTACCGAACCGCACCCCATACCGCACCAACCACGAGGAGACCAAGGAGATTGAGCGGCAAATACAAGAACTCCTTGCCATGGGACACATCCGCGAGAGCTTGAGTCTGTGCGCCGTACCCGTCATCTAGTGCCCAAGCACGACAACACTCTTCGCCTATGCATGGATTGTCGCCCCATCAACGCCATTACGTGAGGTATCGCCAACCTATCCCTCGACTTGACGATATGCTTGATGACCTTTGTGGTTCCTCCACATTTTCCAAAATTGATCTTGAAAGTGGATACCACCAAATAAGGATGTGTGAAGGTGATGAATGGAAGACCGTATTTAAAACAAAGCTTGGTCTTTATGAATGGATTGTCATGCCATTTGGTCTCTCCAATTCACCTTCTACTTTTATGCGTCTTATGAATCATGTGTTAAGACCTTTCATTGGGAAATTTGTTGTGGTATACTTTGATGATATCCTTATCTATAGCAAATCCTTAGAAGAGCACACTTCTCATGTTGCTCAAATTTTGTTGGTTCTTCGCAACGAAAAGCTTTATGCCAATCTTTCTAAGTGCACATTTGGCACCAACAAGCTTGTTTTCTTGGGTTTTGTTGTTTCTTCGGATGGAGTTGAAGTTGATGATGACAAGATTAAAACAATTCAAAATTGGCCTTTTCCAATATCACTTGAAGAGTTGCAACGTTTTTTGGTTTTGCCGGATTTTATCGCCGAGTCATCAAGGATTTTTCCACAATTGTTTGCCCTCTCCATGAACTTACAAAGAAAAATGTACCTTTCATTTGGGGCAACGCACATGATTTTGCTTTCAATGAGCTCAAGCGGTTGTTAACCGCAGCACCACTGCTTGCCCTTCCAGATTTCTCTAAGACTTTTGAGATTGAATGTGATGCAAGTGGATTGGGCATTGGAGGAGTGCTTATGCAAAATGGTTGACCCATTGCATACCATAGTGAGAAATTAGATGGAGCTCGTTTGAATTACCCAATTTACGACAAAGAGTTATTTGCTTTGTTTCGTGTTTTGGATGTGTGGCGACACTACCTTCGTCCTAAGGAGTTTGTCATTCACTCTGATCATGAATCTTTGAAATATTTGAAAAGTCAAACAAATTTGAACAAAAGACATGCTAAGTGGGTTGAGTTTATTGAGTCTTTTACTCTTGTAATCAAATACAAGAAAGGTAAAGACAATGTGGTTGCGGATGCTCTATCCCGCAAGGCCAACCTACTTACACGTCTTGACATTAGTGTCTTGGGTTTGGATGAGATAAAGAATTTGTATTCCACCGGTGCTTTCTTTGGAGACATTTTTGCTCAATGTTCTGAGCATAAAGGAATTGGTGATTACTATTTGCACAAAGGTTTCTTTTTAAGGCTAAAAAACTTTGTATACTCGAGTCTTCGCTTTGTTTGCTCCTTTTGAAGGAATCACATGGAGGAGCACTCATGGGACACTTTGGACGCGACAAGACCTACGCCAGGCTCACCACCAATTACTATTGACCAAGAATGAAGCGTGATGTGGAACGCCTAGTTCGACGATGTTCGTCATGCCTCAAAGCTAAGTCTACTCTAAACTCTCATGGCTTGTATACCCCTTTGCCCATTCCGCATAAGCCATGGTCCGACATTGCTATGGATTTTGTCTTAGGCCTTCCACGCACTAAAACAAACAAGGATTCTATATTTTCGTCATTGATCGATTCTCTAAGATGACACACTTCATACCATGTAACAAGACCGACGATGCTTCACATATTGCTACTTGTTTTATAGGAAAATCGTTCGTCTTCATGGAGTGCCCAAGACCATTGTGTCGGATCGAGACGTCAAGTTTGTGAGCTACTTTTGGAAGACGTTGATGGCCAAGTTGGGAATCAAGTAACTCTTCTCCACCGCATACCACCCTCAAATGGATGGTCAAACCGAAGTGCTGAATCGAAGCCTCTCTACCCTCCTTCGTGTGTTGATCAAGCCAAACTTGAAGAATTGGGAAGAGTGCATCCCACATGCCGAGTTCGCCTACAATCGAGCACTACACCGAGCAACAAAGAGAACCCCCTTCGAGATCGTCTATGGCTACAACCCCTACACCACGTTAGACATGCTACCACTTCCACTCCGAGAACAAGTCAACATGGACTTCGACAAGCGAGCCGAATACATAAAGAAGCTACATGAAGACACAAGAACCACGCTAGAGAAGCACAATGAAGATCATGCCACGAAGATGAACAAGAACAAGCGCGCCATGATCTGTGAAGAAGGAGACCTTGTTTGGCTACACTTACGAAAAGACCGCTTTCCGGATGCAAGGAAGTCCAAGCTTCACCCTCGAGGAGACGGACCTTTCAAGGTTCTCAAGCGCATCAACAACAACGCATACAAGATTGACATCTCCAACTCCAAGTATTTGGTCCATGACACCTTCAATGTCACCGACCTATCGCCATACCATGGGACATCAAGTGATGAGGATGACCAAGAGTCGAGGACGATTCTTTCCCAAGGGGGGGAGATGATGTAGCCCAACCTACGGCTCCGACAACAAGCGGTCCAATGATAAGAGCAAGAGTCAAAGCTCTCCACGATAAGGTGAATTCACTCCTAGCTATGTGTGATCTCGACACTCCCTTGAATGGTTTGCTACTGCAATCGGAGACCTTGTGTGTGCTCAGGTGCAAGCCCCATGAAGATCTTCAAGGAAGTGACGAAGATGGACAAGAGGCAAGACAAGAAGATGGAGATGGAGAAGAGTCCAGGCCAGAAAGCGGTACTACCGCCCGGGCTCGGTACTACCGCCCGTCATCCACCGAAGCCGCTGAAGCCAGCGCAACTGCACGTGCGATACTACCGGACCCCCAGACGCGGTACTACGGGAAAGCCGAAGAGCTCCTGGACATCGCGCTTGATTTTCCCAGCACTACCGCGCCGGCCCGGTACTACCGGCTACCCAGCACTACCGCACGCCGTCCGGTACTACCGCGCCGCCACGGCCTGCGCGCTGTTTTGACCGTCGAGTCATGTAATCCTAGCCGTCCATCTTTCTTTCGTATCTAGACTATAAATAGGTGCTTCCCACCTCAGATCTAGGGTTAGACTAAGAATAGATTTGAGTTGAGCTATGCTCCTTCCCACCCATGATGTTGTTGCCTCTTTGGAGATGAATCAAGGCCTCCACTTGTGGAGATGAATCAAGGCCTCCACTTGTGGAGAATATCTCTCAAGTGGATTCCAAGACCTCTTCTTGTAGTTGTGACTACTTGTCAATATTTCATCCTTGGGTGACTCTATTGGATCGGTTTAATTGACCGATTAGAGAAACAATCTTAAGAGTAAGGTTGCTTGGAGATTGAGAATCGGGGGCTACCCTTGGGGATTGGTTACCGTCCATGTTGCTTTGCTAGTTATCTTGTTTTGTGCATTTTTCCCTTTGTGTTCTTCGTATTCTTCGCCAAATCCGCCCCAAATCCGTGAAGATCGGGACCAACCCGCATCATAGGGTTCATTGCATAACTCCACCTTCCTCGACGGGGCCTAGGGCTTGCCCGGCGACCGTCTCTGGCAACGGCGAGGGAGAGGGAGGAGGCTGGGGGCGGCGGGATCTAGGGTTCGCCCTCGAGTCGCCCACAAGGGGCGACGCGAGGGAGGGAGAGGGAAGTATTAGATAATCACAAGAAAATGTGTGTTTTGCTTTCTACATGATCACTGTTTGTTGGTTTCAAGAAGTAGCCATTCGTACACTTGGTTAGCAAATGACTCCGAATAAAGTAGTCGTTTGTACATTTAAAATCGCATTATGTTCTAATAAGATTAATGTCAGTCATTACGGTGTGGTTGATGTCTCGGCCAGATTTGTCACAGAAAAAGTAACACACAGCAACTACAAGAGATAGGAAAAAGAGAGAATTCATTATTTGACACTGTGTTAAAGTTGGCTTCTCTATTTGACACTAAAGAAATTTTTCTTCCCTATATGTCACTTGCCTAAATTTTGTTCCCAATATGACATTCTGTTACACTGTACCATCTGGATTGTGGTTAGAGCTGTCAGTTTTTTGTTTCAGGTACCAAATTACCCCTGCGACAAACCACAATGCGTCTTCCTCCTTCCGCATTACTGAAACTCGGAGTCAGATATCTTGGCTCCTACCCACGCCCTCTGCACGCCTGTACATGACCCCTCTCCCTGCTCCCGTGCTCCGTCGCGGAGGCGGAGACCGGCTTCTATTCAATTCCAGGCCGGCCGGCTCGATCGCCGGAGTCCCTAGGCCAGACACGGAATTGCTTGCTGACGAGTTGCTGATCCGTGACAGGAGGAAGAGCAGGGGCAGGGGACGCCCAGCAAGAGCGCCGCCCGATTCACCGCGTCGCCGTTCTTGCTCTGCTCTGCTCCCGGGCGCGGCATGGTCCTTGCCTCGCCGGGGCGGCTCCACCGGTCGGATGGACGATAAGACGAAGCTCGCGGCCATCCTGGTCGCGGCGGTGCTCGAGGCGGCGCTCGTGTTCCTGCCTTCCTGGCTCTCTGGCTGCGCCGGCGCCGCGCCAGCGTCGCCGCCGGCCAGACGCGGTCGCTCGAGTCATCCACGGCCACCAAATCCCGCCGCCCTCTCTTCCGGTGGCGGCCACCAAATCTTCCTGAAGCACACCACTTCTAGCACAAGATGAGAGGTGAGAGAGGGGAGATCCAATCAATCAGAGAGCCTGGAAATTAACCGAAGCGGAGGAGCAGATCAGAGGCCAGAGAGGAAGGATTGGAGAAGAATTAGAGAGGGAATCGATTAGGGAAGGAATCAGAAGAGGATCGGATCAGGGATGGAAGGTGATCAGCAAATCGCCATTCGCTACATAGAGCTCAAGTCAACGCGGCACATGTTAGCTAGCAGTCTAGCACGGCACCACTTCAATCAACGGCCACATGTTGTACGAGGGGCAATAAAGTCTTTTCATGTGCCATTTAACAGCGTTAGTTGTCAAAACAGACGGTAGTGTCATATTGGGAACAAAATTTAGGCAAGTGACATATAGGGAAGAAAAAATTCTTCAGTGTCAAATAGGGAAGGCAATTTTAACATAGTGTCAAATAAGGAATTCTCTCTAGGAAAAAATATGTCAAATTCTTCCGATACCAGGTGCATTGCATAACTCTATTACGTCCAGGCGTGCACAGGCCCAGGAGTTCCTCCATTCAGAATCAAGCTATCAAAAGTTGGATCGCAGATTAACAGCAACCACAGGTCGACAGCAGCTTGAATCATATAGATTGCTACAAATGAGTAACAGCAGCGCATTTGCCAATAATACGACCTTAGCTTATGGACAGGTTCATATCCGAGGAACTGATACAACAACATCGACCGATCTCTCGCAAGAAGATTCTTTACAATTAGAATAGCATTTGCCGCCAAAAGAGGCCAGGCCAGTGCCAGCCACTCGCGCTCAGACCCTGGGTACGGTCGAGGCGGGGTTTTGATTTGTTCCGTGGCTTGGAACTCTCTTCTGGCTCCACTAGTAGCTCGTGAGACTTCGCCCTGGAGCTGAAGTACAGCCGACCGCTGTCAGCACGCGGTTCGCCCATAGCAGATGGAGGCGATGTACAGGTTCTTCGCCCATTTTTCCTGAAATTTGGGTAGACGTATAAATGAGGATAAGCTAAATACATGGAACACCTGATTTTGTACGTCGTTACAAGTCAGCAAAAAGATGTATTTAATGTACCTTCACGTGGTTGCTGGGGAAGGCAGAAGTTCTAAGGGTTTCCTGGGTCTCATCCATCGGCTTCCTCTTTGGTATGCTCAAGATAAATGCAGCTTGATCAGGCGTGCCTGCAGATGAAGTTATTCGGTAACCAGTTTCCCATCGCCTGTGGAGTCCTTCACTTGGATAAAGAAAATCCAACTCTACAACCTGCACGATGGAAGACAGATTCAGTTTCGCTGCAGCCTCCCCACATTGGCCACCTTGAGACATTGACCTGATATGTGCAAGATTCCAGACTTGGTACTACCCTGCACAATTACTGATCGTTTGCTAAACAAGAAACTGTGCAGAGCACCAGTTCTCTAAGGTTAAACTGAAGCCATTCTTGTAGCAGCATACAATTACATGCATATATTTTACGTGCAAGGCTCAAACTGCTGGTGTCAACCATCTAAATGTTCAAAGAGTTTAGCTCGCTCAGCTGAAAACTATAAAATTCAAATGCAGAACCACATGCAGTATTGTTTTTTCTTCTTTTGTGAGGACATATTGCAGCCATTTAATGCATGTTTAGCATAGATGAAAATATATAACATATGAGAACCACCAAACTCGTGAAACGGATATTTTCTGTACATGATTTCACGCAAACAGAAAGTGCAGGCACGTGTTTTCACCTGGTCAGAATATCCTGCGTTCCTCGACATGACAACTCCCCAACGATTCCCAGCAGTACCCATAGATGTTACATGGAAACCTTCTTTCCACTTCTTATTAATCCACTTGTAAGGAAAAGATTCACTGACTTTGTATGACTGCTGTGTATACGGAGTTCCTGTAATGATATCAAAGATCAGAGTAAGTGATATATCATGGAAAGAAAGGGACAACAACAGTCTATACGAAACATCGGGGTCACAGACAGTATAAAGATGCTGATAATTTGCTTAATTGACACAAACTGCCTCGTTTTGTAAGTATTATAGAACTAGAAAATTGGTAACGTCTGTGCATCGGTGGTTTATCAGAACAATGACCAATGGAATATCAATACTAACATATCCTGGACAGAATTATGTGTTCTGTACAAACTCCATGCACCAATTCTGAAGACCTTTACATAACCCTGGTGGCTTGGTGTACAAAAGGTTCTGCTAAAGTTAGTTTCAAGATTCTTTTTGAAAGTGGGTATGCAGAGACCACAAAATCAGGTATAAATTTGGAACGATGCCCTAATTATTGTAATATCCCTCGCTCTGACCAAACACAATTTGTGTGATCAAACGTTTATGTGATGAGTCATACAAAAACATACTAGTTCGTGTCAAAGGTATAGTGGTATTCTTTCCAAACAATGAAAATTCACGAGAGGGAGCAATTTGAAACTTTGAATAAATGAACAGTTATCTGGAGCAAACAGGTCATTTACAAACCTTTTGACATGACAACCAATGAGCTTCCATTGGTTGCTCCAGCTATTGCTGTTATGTAAAAGTTCTTCTCCCACTGCTCCATAATCCAATCCTACAGCCAAAGTTAGAAACAAAGATAGTGTCAAGATTCTGGATTACCAAATTCCATCTAGAGGACAGAGACCGCAGCTCACCTTGTGCAGGAAAATTTGTGAAAGCTCATAAACTTGAGAACCAAAACCGGTCCCAGCATCCATGATGAGTGCCCAAAAATTTGCTGAAGAAGCTACGCAACTAATGTACAAGCCATCTTCATTGCCTTTTTCTATATGCTGATGCAGTCTTGAATCCGCTACGTTGTAGTGGTATCTATAAAATGACAGAAGAAATGCTTAGAGTCATATCAACTACTATCATACTATTTAATTTACGCAGGACGATAAATTATTGATCCATAAGCAAAGAAAATAGGCAAGCTTCAAATATCTCAAATCAAGAATAAGCGAGTGTAAACAGGAGCTATGCAAGCTTAAACTATAATAAGCACAAGGAAATCAGGTACAATGAGTTCACACCAAGAATTATCGCATGTTTGGAACATGAATCACTACAAGACAGTAACTGAACTTCAACATAATTCAGTTATTTAGGCTTGATACTTGATCTATGAAGATCATGTGATGAGTGATGACTGCTGACTGTGTGCCAGGTAGAGAGAGGGAGGATGCAATATACTCATGACAAGGCTATGTTTGGTCAACCATGTACATAAGGGACATCTTAGCTAAATTTAAATGACACTTAAATAACTAGAACAGGCCACCTTTCAACAGGAAGGGAATGACAATTAACAGAAGAAATTCTGGGCAGGCAGACATAAAAAATGAACTATGCCCCAATTTCATATTATAAAACAATTACCGTTGCTTCATGGGTCGCCTAGCATTATAAACTGAAATCCATTGAGTTGCTGGGCTCCCCAACCGGACTTTCTTCTTAGGCTGTTCCTCTTCTTCAAGATTTACAACCATTCTTCCACGTTTCTGACCAACCTATAAATTTTACAGCAGATTCATGACAAAATTTTAATACCAGAAAATTAAACTAGAGGGTACAGGTACAGGTTGTGGGTACAGCAGTACAAACCTTTAGAGCACCATCGATTCTGATGGGCCTTGAAGCAGGCACCTCGATCAGACTATCAAAGAGAGCAATAAGTTTTGCATAATTTGGCTCTTCATCAAATTTCATATTAGTGACCATCTCAAGAAAATGTTTGAATGGAGGTGGACAGAAGCAACTCAGAACCTCCGGAGAAGTTGCCATTTTCTTCTTACAGACAAGAAAGCTCTTGTTGTCTCCCTGCATTTGGTAAGCCGTTAGCACTAAAAATATGTTCAGGAGCAAATAGAAAATTGTTAGTCAAACTCTGCTGACAACGTATAAGGCTACCTGATAGCCTTGCCAGGGTAATCTTCCTCTTATTAGAAAAATAAGGGTATATGCTAGTGACTCCAAATCATCCCTCCTACTACCTGTACGGCCTAAATGGGCATGGACACTAGCATATCTAATTGTTCCCCTGGAAAACGTAAAAAGGAAATAGGTCAGTTCACAGGTCACTAAATTTGTACATAAATAAGCTAGTATAGAACCAACCTAAAGATATCTGGCCTCTGATCATATTCGACATGCTGACTTGATGATGCTTTTTTCCACTTGGATGCTGCATAAATTAAATATTAACAGAACCATAAATTAGTGTGGCATAAAATGCATCAAGCCATCAACATACTATTTACTGGTCAATGCTTATGAGCAAAGGCCACGGTGCATTGAAAACAAGACAGTATCTTAAACAATATCATACCTAAACCAAGATCAATGAGGAAAAGCTTCTTCTCATCAGGTGATCCAGGTTGACCAAGCAAAAAGTTTTCTGGCTTTACATCTCCATGGACAAAGCTGAGAATAATAAGAGGCACAGCAAGTGTTAACACCAATGAAAAGAAAAATTATGGAAAGTCCATGCACTCCGGGACAATTGTCAGAGACAAATGGCTTTAGAAGATTACCCTTTGGAGTGAAGTTTCTCAAGGATCGATATGGACTCAACAGCAATGCAAGCAACCATATGAGATGACATCCTGTTTGGGATATGGCGCTTTCAGCAAGGAGTAAGAAAAACATGCTGCCAAGGTGAAAAGATTGGTAAGATACTTACGCTTGTCCCATTGAATTCCAAACATCCCAGAGGCTAGGACCAAGCATATCCATTACCTAAAATACAAAATGCAGGTTGAATTAATATGAAAGATCACATTAAGAGGCATTTTGGGGTGCATGACTATAGTTAAACTCACAAGAATGTAGTAGTCTCCCTGGCGACCCTTGTAGTGGACTGATGGTATGCCATAGCAACCATTAAGAGACCTGTCACAAAAGGTTTAGCATGCCATGCTCCACAAATAGTAATAACAAATGTAAAAGGGGGTGATCGGGCATAGTTCTTACTGATAAACCTGCCACTCAAACGGGGGGCCATAACTACATCCTTTGCTTCTTCGATGCTCCAGTTTTAGTGCAACCTACATTGCATTAATCCATATAAGATTTGACTAGATCAAGAAATAGAACTATAGCATCCATCTGAGGCAGGCCAGAAAAGAAACCTCATATGCATCTGGACCCATACGAGAAGCTCCACCAGTTATTCTTCTGCCAACATAGACCTGGCCGAATCCACCTTTACCCAACTTTCTATCAGTTATATATTCTGGAGAGCTACCTACTTGAACCTGCAATAGTTAGAATAGAAAACATTCAGATCTTTAAGAGCTTATATCATGGATGTAGAACTTCATCATGTAAAATACAACTGGTAGAACTGTAATAATACCACCACAAGGGCAAACTAAGCTGAACTATAGGAATGGCATATATCAATATATCAATAACATTTTTTCAAGCCCATCTTTTCTATACTTTAATATATTATTAGATGTTTTGCTTTCTTCTACAAAACAGAACTTCTATAATACAGCCACTCAGTCTTGATTACTCTCGTGCAAGTATAAACACAATATCTGATGAAGATGTTAAGATTTTGGCCATGCTCGCCATTCAGATGAACAACCATTCATTATTACAATATTACTTACATGTCATGTGAACTGATAGTTTCTAAAGGGGGCACATTATTTGCCAAATGAGAGATAGGTATGCATGACACAACAAAAGAACAGCGTGCGATTACAGATAATTGAGGACAATGCATTGCCAAAGGATGGTACAGAAGGTAACAAACAAAGTAAACAGCCTGAGTAGATAGCATAACAAACAACAGCCTTTGTAAAGGAAGGAACAACATACTTGATCAGTCAGTATAGAAATAGAGCAATCAATGTAAACAATTGCATGGAGAACATAAGAAGGCTTGCATGGAGAACATAAGAAGTCATACCCTCTCAGGCACTGGCGTTGTCGTGGCTTCATCTTCGGCCGCTGCAAGTCTGTCACCACTTGCACCCTCCATTTTCAACTTAGCAGCCGCGTCGGCTACCTTGTTTAAAGCAAGGTCCTGCTTGGCTCTGGCAGCAACTGCCTCTCTAGCGACAGCTTCAGGAATGTCCTGGTTAAGCTGGTCAGTCTCCAAATCAATAGCCTTGATCCCCTTTCCTCTAGCCTTTGGAGCTGGCCTTCCTCTTCCTGCAGCAGGTGCTTTCTTGTTGCCTCTGCCAGCTGCAGCAGCACGCCTTCCACCCCTCCCCCGTGGAGCTGGCGGCGCGGGAGTCGCTACTCGATCCGCAGCCTGGATGTCGTCAACCTTGCCGGACCTCAAACGAGCTCTCCGAATACCGCTTCGCAGCTCTGGCATTATCCGTCCATGCAACCCGGTATGGCGTTACACCCCTCGGAGCTTCTTGCAATCTCTGCATGCAAGAGAAACCAACACAAACAATAAATACAGGTAAAAGGCAACGATAACCACATAAACGGTATCCAAACATGAGCAACATGCACAGGCAGACAGACAAAAAAATCTGGGGAGGAATCAAGCTGGGGCCTTCATCGCCATCGCAAAAGGAGGCGGCCTGCTTTCCCAGCACCGAGAGTCCTTTACCCCGAATCGAATGCCACCATGGCCGCAAAAGGAAGCCGCGCATCTCCATCACCCGATGCCGCCTCGCCTCACAAGGGGATCTCCAAAAAAATCCCATCTTTGCCGCGAGACTACAAACAATCGGGCGCCAAATCGCCTCCGGACTAACCACGGACCTCTAATCCCACGCGAGCCACGCCGACCTCCTAAATCCACGGTCGGTAACACGCGCCGGCGAGACTGGCGCCGTGTCCTGCAGACAGACCCCGGGGAAACAAAGAAAAAAACCGCGCACGAATCGGCCACCGGAGAACGCATCGGGCCGGCGCAGCCCCGTCGGATCGCGCCCGTGAGCTCACCGCGCGGCCCGATCGTAAGGGGGGCGAGCCGGCCGCGCGGGACGGAGCCGCCGCCGCCGCCACGCGCGGATTGGAAAAAAAAATCGAGCGAAATGGGGCGGGAACGGGCGGGATGTGGGAGCGAACGGGGGCTTACATCGGGGATGCCGGCGATGGAGGCGTCCGGGGGGAGGTCGGAGGCGGCGGCGGCGGCGGCGCCTCGGGGCGCGTGCGGTGGGGGGAGGGCGACGCGACCGGGGGGCAGGAATTGTGGAGCGCTCTCCTGGAGGGAGGGTGGGAGAGAGGGTGAGACGGAGAGTAGTGCTGGTGCTCGGTGTGCCGCAGCAGCTCACGCAGCTGGCAGGAACCTGAACGGTGGGGCCGGCAGGGTCCTCGTAGGTCGCCGACAGGTGGGACCGATAGTGGAGGGAGTGGGCGTCCTTACGTGCGGGGGGATGCAAACCTGTGCGCGCACGAGGTGTGTGTACACGGCGTTTCGCTCGAGGTTCAAACGGGAGAGAGATTTGTACTCCCTCCGTTTAGGTGTATGGGGCCTCTACCAAAAGGCACCGCGACCAAAGCAGATGGTGACTGGTTATATTACTCTCCAATCAGCGATTAAATAGGCACGATATATTAATTAGCCTATTAACTAGCCAAGCCATGCATTGGTCAAACCGTATCATGCCACCTATTAGGAACAATTAGAGGAGGAGAGAGAGGCCTGCAACTTCCAAATAATTAGGCTAATTAATGTTTGGGGCCTTATTTCTGCCTAGTTTGTGAACAAATATATTTTCACAAGAGGCCTATACACCTAAACGGAGGGAGTAACCAAATTTAATTAGGACTTAAACGTTATACAGGTTGGCAGGAATTAATGAACCATGCATGCTGCTAATTTGAATTCATATCACTCCCTCCCTCCCTCCCTTCGTGTCACGAGTACATGTTACGCGGTTGGTTTAACCTAGAAATGGTTTATCATCGACCCCTCAAAAAGTTTAGGAGAAACGATGGCTTGAGGCAAGAAAAGTAGTGATAGTTTTTTCTACTCCCTCCGTTCATAAAAGGCTAGCTCAAATTTACATGTATCTACACACTAAATCATGTCTAGATACATGCAAATTTGAGTTAGGTTGAGACATCCTTTTATGAACAGAGAGAGTAATAGTTGAGTTGCAAGAATCACGCTCACTATATGGCAAGCCGTACCACATAAAGAGTGGAAAGATGCCTAAGTTAGTGGTAAACTTGAATGCTTACTTGGTTTGGTCTCCCTGCATAACCTTTGAAATCTCTCGAAGATATAGTTTGTGTGATTGTCGGTGTGACCGGTTTTTTATAACGGTAACAGCCGATTTTGCAATCTATCGAGAGGGTTGTGACTTAGTTGATTTCAGCTTCAGTCACGCGGAGCTTCAAAGCGGCGTGACTGGAGTTGAGATCTATACTGCGGAGTATGGTCTCTTTATCTAGAGTTAGGGAATCGTTCCTGAAAGGGTACCCTGGGTGTGTGCATCAAATATCGATGTGACCGGTTTTTCTAAGTCGGTGCTTCAGTAATCGTTCATGTTATCGATTTTGCCAAGTCATGTGTTTTATGTTCGATGATGTCGGGTTTCACTCCGGTGGTACCGATTTTTTTCCTATCAACTTGCACATTTCTTTGTTTGTGTACTGTTTGAGTTGTACTCGGTTTGGCCGCTTTTGAATCTGGTGTTTGCCTCTGTAGCTCACTTTAGGCATGCAGTTGTCACGTAGTTGAAATATCTATTGCATTAAATCTCAAGTCAACACTACCGATAAATGGTTTTGAATGACTCTTTGGAGCATAATATCATTATTCCTAATGACCGTGCTCCGCTTCAAAATTACTAGCTTGAGCGAGAGCGATGCTCTGAGGCATCAAAGTTTTGACCATGGGGTTTGAGTCTCGTTATGACCGGTTTTAAGGCCGATGCATTTGGAAATATTTCTGATGACCGATTTTATGGGCCACGAATTAAGGTGCACTTTCAGATCTCAGATCTACACTATTACACTTCGTGTGAAAGCCTCTTCTTGTTCTTGAGTATATCTTAGAGAAGAAATCTTCGGGTGAGATTGAGCCAAATTGAGCATCAAGAAAGAGCGCTTTAGAGCATATATCATGATCTAATATTGTTGAAATTTTGGCACCTCCTATATCAGCCGAGAGCTTTTTATTTGTGGTTCAACCTCGACAAGTTTGTGAAGGTCTGAGGATCACACAAAATCCACCGTGAGTGATTTTGGGTTTCCATGTGAACTTAGATCGAGGATCATCTCAAGATCCACCATGATTAATTGAGCATCCATCTGAAGTTAGCTCAACAAGAACAAGGTGAAGTCTAGGTGACTTCGAGACACTTGGGTAGAGTCTCTTATAGGATTGTTATGTTGACTAGATGGGGTGAAAAGGCGATTTAATTTTTTTTAGTTTCTTTTCAGCTTAAGGGATACAAAACAAACACAATATTGTCTAGATGTGCAACTAGGTGAACAACCTATGTGACAAACTCTACAGATAACAAGTTACAACTAGAACGAAAGCAACGAATAAGTAAAGGTAAGGGATAACCGCAATGGTGGATATGAGGATGTAATTTCTGAAGTTCCTCTCTTCTTTGGAGACATGTGGTGCCACAAAGTTCACCAACCCCACAAGGACTCGCCTTATTCTTCATGAGTTTTCCCTCAAAGAGAAAGACTCGATCCACTAAACGAAGCACTTGAAGGCAATCAGATCTTTACACACAAGGTTGGGGCAAACTCCATAATTCAATTGGAGACTCCCAACTCTACCAAGAAGTTTCACACAAATATTGAGTTTCGAGGAGGATTGAGTCCGTCTAGGGTTTCAACAACCCAAGAGTAACAAGTTCCACAATGGAATGAAAGAGGAAATCAATTTACTTTCATGAGCTCGTAGATCCAGATCATCTCTCCCAAACTTTAGAAGGGCATCAAGACGGGTTGGCTAGAAAGAAAAGATTAAGAATATTCCAATGTGATACAAAAGCACGTTGCGATGATCATATAAAATAATTGTTTTTTTAGGTGCAAAGTAGTAGAACCCATAAAAATTTATGTTTGTTGGTGATTACTATAATACGTGCTATTTGAATAACAAGCATAGTGATTGTGTGGATCACACGTTCGCTGGGAGACCCCAAGAGGAAGGTATGATGCAGTATAGAAGCAGTTTTCCCTCAGTATGAAACCAAGTTTAATCGAACCAGTAGGAGCAAGAAATCACTTCGAAGGTTGTCAGTGGCGCGCTGACGTGGAATCTGCACACAACACAATCAAACTACTTTGCCCCAACGAAACAGTGAGGTTGTCAATCTCACCGGCTTGCTGAAAACAAAGGATTAAACGTATGGTGTGGAAAACAGTAGTAAATTGCAGAGAATGAAAAGGAACAGTGTTTGCAGTTGGTTGTATTATCAGTGTAAAAGAATGGACCGGGGTCCACAGTTCACTAGTGGTGTCTCTCCATAAAAGATAACTAACATGCTGGGTGAACAAATTACAGCTGGGCAATTGACAAAATATTGAGCGCATGACAATGCATATATATGACATGATGATTACTATGATATTCATGTGGGCATTACGACAAAATACATAGACCGTTATCCAACAGCGTCTATGACTAATAATCCACCGCCAGGTTGTCATACCGAGTTCCCCGTTGGTATTAAGTTGCAAGCAACGGATAATTGCATTAAGTAATGTGCGTAATGTAAACAAATGCATTAGACCTAACGGCGTACCCTTAAGCTAAGCATCGGTTATTTTATCCCTAGTGGCAACAGCACATCCACAATCTTAGAAGTTATTGTCACTCTCCCAGATTACCGGAGGCATGAACCCACTATCTAGCATAAATACTCACTCTTGGAGTTACAAGCATCTACTTGGCCAAAGCATCTACTAGTAACGGAAAGCATGCAAGATCATAAATAACATATAAGATAGATTGATAATCAACTTGACATAGTATTCAATATTCATCGGATCCCAGCAAACACAACATGTAGCATTACAATAAGATGATCTTGATCATGATAGGCAGCTCACAAGATCTAAACATGATAGCATAAAGTGGAGAGACAACCATCTAGCTACTGCCATGGACCCGTAGTCCAAGGATGAACTACTCACGCATCACTCCGGAGGCAGGCATGGTGATGTAGAGCCCTCCGGTGATGATTCCCCTCTCCGGCAGGGTGCCGGGAAGAGCTTCTGAACCCTCCCGAGCTAGGGTTGACGGCGGCGGCGTCTCTGGAACTTTTCGTGGATAATGGCTCGGGTATTTAGGGTTTTCGCGTCGGGAGGAATAAATAGGCGAAAGGGCGGCGGCTGCGGAGCCACGAGGGCCCCACACCACCCCACGGCGCGGCAGGGGGGCCGCGCGGCCCCATGGTGTGGGGCCACGTGGCTCCCCTCCGTGTCTCCTCTGGACTCCGTCTTCGTGTTGGAAAAATAGGAGGTTCTGTCCAAGTTTCGTCCAATTCCGAGAATATTTCCAGACTAGCTTTTCTGGAATACAAAAACAGCAGAAAACAGGAACTGGCACTGTGGCATCTTGTTAATAGGTTAGTCCCAGAAAATGCATAAAAATGCTATGAAGTGTATATAAAACATGTAACAATTGGTATAATATCAACATGGAACATCAGAAATTATAGATACGTTTGAGACGTATCAAGCATCCCCAAGCTTAGTTCTACTCGTCCTCGAGTAGGTAAAACGATAAAAACAAAATAATTTCTGAGGTGACATGCTACAATCATAATCTTGATCAAATAATATTGTAAAGCACATGTTATGAATGAAGTGATCCAGGTCAATGGTCTATAGTTTGCTAGCAAGTAGATAATGAGCAAACAACTGAATCATATAAGCAAAAACTTTTCATGAATAGTACTTTCGAGACAAGCATCAAGAGTTTTGCATAAGAGTTAACTCATAAAGCAATAGATTCTAAGTAAAAGGTATTTAACCAACACAAAGGAAGATTTAAGTTTCAGCAATTGCTTTCAACTTTCAACATATATATCTCATGGATATTTGTCAACACAAAGCATATAATAAGTGCAATATACGAGCATATAAAAATTGTTGCACCAAAGTTGACACTAGTGTTTGCTTCTAAGATAGAAAGAAGTAGGAAAACTGACTCAACATAAAAGTAAAAGAAAGGCCCTTCGCAGAGGGAAGCAGGGATTAAATCATGTGCTAGAGCTTTTTAAGTTTTTGAAATCATATAGAGAGTAAAAATAAGTTTTGAGAGGTGTTTGTTAATTGTCAACGAATCAGAAAATGGAAAGTACAATATGACCCCTGCCAACCAGACTTTTAAGAGCGGCTCCCATGAAGGACGTTATTTCTACCAGCAAGGCAGATCATCCCTCTTTCTCTTTTGTTTACACATGCAGATATTTCACTGTTTGTCATTGCTTGACTGATAAATCAGGGCAAAAATGTGAAGAGAATTAAGCGGTTAAAGTTGTAATTAATTGGGACTGGGCACCCCATTTGCCAGCTCTTTTTGCAAAATTAATGGATAAGCGGATGTATATGCCGCTAGTCCGGTGGTAAAGTCTGTTTGACAGTTGACATAAAGACATCCACCCCGTCCTCATGAGCTTGGTAAACATTGACACAAAATAGGAGTAATAAAGTTTGAATAGTTTAAAGGTAGCACATGAAAAATTTACTTGGAATGGCAAGGAAATACCACATATAGGTAGTTATGGTGGACACAGATGGCATGGATTTGGCTCAAGGTTTTGGATGCACGAGAAGCATTCCCTCTCAGTACAGAGTTTAGGCTAGCAAGGTTATTTGAAGCAAACACAGGATATCAACCGACACAGCAAGCTTATATGAAAACATATTGCAAGCATTATAAGACTCTACACTGTCTTCCTTGTTAACCAAACCCTTTTACTAGAAAATATCTAGACCTTAGAGATACCAATCATGCAAACCAAATTTCAACGAGCTTTACGGTAGTTCTTCATTAATAGGTTTTAACTACATGATACAAAAGCTTAAACATGAACTACTTGATAACTCAAAACAATTGACAAGTATCAAATTATCCAATACAATGATCTACAAGAATATGTAAGCTTTTTCCATTATACCATCTACCACATGCAACATTTTCTGTTCCAACCAAACACCAATCAATTTATTTCAACATAAACTCTCCAAACAATTATAAGTGAAGCAAGAGAGTACTTTCTTTAAAAGAACTAACAGCTCTGAATAAGAGATGCATGCAAAACAGGAGCTAAAAGCATAGCAATAGCTAGATAAGAATACTCAACAAGTATAAGTGAAGAATAGGAGTATTCATATGAAAAAGCGGAGCGTGTCTCTCTCCCAATCAAGAATGCTGGGGTCCAATCAAGTTGACCATAAGAAAAATAAAATACTGAAAATAAAAGCACACAGACGCTCCAAGTAAAGCACATATGATGTGAAAGAATTAAAATATAGTTTCACTAGAGATGACCTGATAAGTTGCTGATGAAGAAGGGGATGCCTTGGGCATCCCCAAGCTTAGACGCTTGAGTCTTCTTGAAATATGCTGGGGTGATCCATGGGAGCATCCCCAAGCTTAAGCTCTTCACTCTTCTTGATCACATTATATCATCCTTCTCTCTTGACCCTTGAAAACTTCCGCCACACCAAACTCAAAGTAATTCTCATTAGAGGGTTAGTGCACAATCAAAAACTCACATGTTCTATAAGGACACAAACATGACCGTTACTTTTAACATTAGCTACTGCCACTGATGTTATGTGAAGCTCTTCACCCTAAAAAAGAATTCCACTCAACACTAGTAAAAGAGAGAATGCGAAAAATAAAAGACAGAATCTGTCTAAACAGAACAGTCCGCAAAGACGAATTTTTTCGAGGCACTTACGTTGCTCAGATCGAAAAACTTTAAACTAACGAAAGATGCGTACATATCTGAGGATCACGCACAAAAATTTCAGATTTAAATAATTTTTCTGTGATTTTACAGAATTAAAACGGTGAACAGCAGAAATCTGTTCCTGCGCAGAAATCCAAATCTAGCATCATCTTCCTATTAGAGGCAATACTTGGCACAACAATGCGATAAAATAAAGATACAAAGGAATTGTTACAGAAGTAAACAACTCCTTGACTCAAAAAAAAGAAAAATTGCAGAAATAAAATAATGGGTTGTCTCCCATAAGCGCTTTTCTTTAACGCCTTTCAGCTAGGCGCAGAAAGTAAGAATCAAGTGTTTCCAAGTGATGAAGCATCAACAGAATAATTTGCTCTAACAATAGAATCAAAAGGTAACTTCATCTTCTTTCTAGGGAAGTGTTCCATACCTTTCTTGAGTGGGAATTGATATTTAATATTCCCCTCTCTCATATCAATAATAGCACCAACAGTTCTAAGAAAAGGTCTTCCCAAAACAATAGGACAAGAAGCATTGCATTCAATATCCAAAACAACAAAATCAACGGGGACAAGGTTATTGTTAACCATTATAAAAACATCATCAACTCTCCCCAAAGGTTTCTTTATAGTATTATCAGCAAGGTGAACATCCAAATAACAGTGTTCCAAAGGTGCTAAATCAAGCATATCATAGAGTTTCTTAGGCATAACAGAAATACTAGCACCAAGATCACATAAAGCATTGCAATCAAAATCATTCACTTCATTTTAATGATGGGCTCCCAACCATCTTCTAACTTCCTAGGGATAGAAGCTTCATGTTTTAATTTCTCTTCCCTAACTTGCATGAGAGCATTAGTAATATGTTTAGTAAAAGCCATGTTTATAGCACTAGCATTAGGACTTCTAGCTAGCTTTTGCAAGAACTTAATTACTTCAGAAATATTGCAACCATCAAAATCAAAATCATTATTATCAAAAGTAATAGGACCATTGTCTCCCACATCTCGAAAAATTTCAGCACTTTTATCAGGAACAGTTTCAGTGTTTTCAGGCAATTTTAAACGTTTTGCAACAGAAGTAGAGACATTGCCAACACCAATTACTTTACCATTGATAGTAGGAGGTTTGTTAACACTTGAGTTTATAGCATTTTCAGTAGTAGTAATAGTATAAACTCTAGCAATACTATTCTTTTTAGCAATTTCATCCTCTCTTGCCCACCTAGCATGTAAATCAGCTAACATCCTCACATTATTATCAATTTTAACTTGTATAGCATTGGCAGTAGCAAAGGTATTGTTATCAATAGTTTCAGGTTTAGCTGCCATTCTATTAATCAAAGAAGCTTGTGCTTCAGACATGGATGAAATGCAAGTTTCAGCATTAGAAATCTTAATCTGCAAACCAGAAATTTCCCTATTTAAGTTCTCAAGTTGATGTCCTATATTCTTCAACATAGCAGATTGTTCATTCATAGTTTTAGTAAACAATTGGTTTTGCTCATATTGCGTTTGCATAAAGTTCTTAGTAGCCTTTTCAACTTCTAACATCCTTTCCTCACTAGGCATTCCAGATCTACCATAAGAATTAGCATAACCATTGCCACTATTAAAAGGATAGGGCTTATAATTGTTATTACCAAAATTATTCCTATAAGCATTGTTGTTGAAGTTATTATTTTTAATGAAGTTCACATCAACATGCTCTTCTTGAGCAACCAAAGAAGCTAAAGGAACATTATTTGGATCAACATGCATTTCCATTTGTAAGCATAGACATAATAGTATCAATCTTATCACTCAAGGAAGAGGTTTCTTCAACAGAATTTACCTTCTTACCTTGTGGAGCTCTTTCGGTGTGCCATTCAGAATAATTTATCATCATATCATCAAGAAGCTTTGTTGCAGCACCCAAAGTGATGGACATAAAGGTACCTCCAGAGGCCGAATCCAATAGGTTTCTTGAAGAAAAATTTAGTCCTGCATAAAAGGTTTGGATGATCATCCAAGCAGTCAGTCCATGGGTGGGACAATTCTTTACCAATGATTTCATTCTCTCCCAAGCTTGAGCAACATGCTCATTATCAAATTGTTTGAAATTCATAATGCTACTTCTCAAAGATATAATCTTAGCAGGAGGATAGTATTTTCCTATGAAAGCATTTTTGCATTTAGTCCATGAATCAATACTATTTCTAGTCAAAGATAGCAACCATTCTTTAGCACGTCCTCTCAAAGAGAAAGGAAAAAGTTTCAGTTTAATAATATCACCATCTACATCCTTATACTTTTGCATCTCACAAAGTTCAACAAAATTATTAAGGTGAGCAGCAGCATCATCAGTACTAACACCAGAGAATTGCTCTTTCATAACAAGATTTAAAAGTGCAGGTTTAATTTCATAGAATTCTGCGTTAGAAGCAGGTGGAGCAATAGGTGTACTAATGAAATCATTGTTGTTCGTGCTAGTGAAATCACACAACTTAGTGTTCTCAGGGGTACTCATTTTAGCAAAATTAAAACAAAACAGAAAGATAACAACTTGAAAATAAAAGTAACTAATTTTTTTGTGTTTTTGATAAATAAAGCAAACAAGACTAAATAAAAATAAACTAAGCAAGACAATAACAAAGTAAAGAGATTGGAAGCGTGAAACTCCCCTTGCAGAAATCCTCTTGCTTCCCAATATGGCGTGTGGAAGGAAGGCAAGGAGATTGCTGAACCGAAGTGCTTCTGCTCCCCGGCAACGGCGCCAGAAAATATGCTTGATTGCGTGGATCACACGTTCGCTGGGAGACCCCAAGAGGAAGGTATGATGCAGTATAGAAGCAGTTTTCCCTCAGTATGAAACCAAGGTTTAATCGAACCAGTAGGAGCAAGAAATCACTTCGGAAGGTTGTCAGTGGCGCGCTGACGTGGAATCTGCACACAACACAATCAAACTACTTTGCCCCAACGAAACAGTGAGGTTGTCAATCTCACCGGCTTGCTGAAAACAAAGGATTAAACGTATGGTGTGGAAAACAGTAGTAAATTGCAGAGAATGAAAAGGAACAGTGTTTGCAGTTGGTTGTATTATCAGTGTAAAAGAATGGACCGGGGTCCACAGTTCACTAGTGGTGTCTCTCCATAAAAGATAACTAACATGCTGGGTGAACAAATTACAGCTGGGCAATTGACAAAATATTGAGCGCATGACAATGCATATATATGACATGATGATTACTATGATATTCATGTGGGCATTACGACAAAATACATAGACCGTTATCCAACAGCGTCTATGACTAATAATCCACCGCCAGGTTGTCATACCGAGTTCCCCGTTGGTATTAAGTTGCAAGCAACGGATAATTGCATTAAGTAATGTGCGTAAAGTAAACAAATGCATTAGACCTAACGGCGTACCCTTAAGCTAAGCATCGGTTATTTTATCCCTAGTGGCAACAGCACATCCACAATCTTAGAAGTTATTGTCACTCTCCCAGATTACCGGAGGCATGAACCCACTATCTAGCATAAATACTCACTCTTGGAGTTACAAGCATCTACTTGGCCAAAGCATCTACTAGTAACGGAAAGCATGCAAGATCATAAATAACATATAAGATAGATTGATAATCAACTTGACATAGTATTCAATATTCATCGGATCCCAGCAAACACAACATGTAGCATTACAATAAGATGATCTTGATCATGATTGGCAGCTCACAAGATCTAAACATGATAGCATAAAGTGGAGAGACAACCATCTAGCTACTGCCATGGACCCGTAGTCCAAGGATGAATTACTCACGCATCACTCCGGAGGCAGGCATGGTGATGTAGAACCCTCCGGTGATGATTCCCCTCTCCGGCAGGGTGCCGGGAAGAGTTTCTGAACCCTCCCGAGCTAGGGTTGACGGCGGCGGCGTCTCTGGATCTTTTCGTGGATAATGGCTCGGGTATTTAGGATTTTCGCGTCGGGAGAATAAATAGGCGAAAGGGCGGCGGCTGCGGAGCCACGAGGGCCCCACACCACCCCACGGCGCGGCAGGGGGGCCCGCGCGGCCCCATGGTGTGGGCGCCACGTGGCTCCCCTCCGTGTCTCCTCTGGACTCCGTCTTCGTGTTGGAAAAATAGGAGGTTCTGTCCAAGTTTCGTCCAATTCCGAGAATATTTCCAGACTAGCTTTTCTGGAATACAAAAACAGCAGAAAACAGGAACTGGCACTGTGGCATCTTGTTAATAGGTTAGTCCCAGAAAATGCATAAAAATGCTATGAAGTGTACATAAAACATGTAACAATTGGTATAATATCAACATGGAACATCAGAAATTATAGATACGTTTGAGACGTATCACATAGCTCATTAACATATTTCAACTTAGTATTAAAACCATTATATATAACTTTTTAGAAATTGTTGCCCATCCAAAAAAATTCATGCCAACTATTTAATTTATACTCCAGAAGTTTCTATATATTTGCCTACTAAACTATACACTACACACCTCTATTTAGCATTTGCCCTGTGTTTGTAATCTCAAACCAATTTAAAAATAGAGTAGAACATTCGCACAAATAATATTTATACACTATATAATTCATTTTTGTAAAAAATCAAGGAGGCGTTATATATAGCTGTAAACTCCTACACCGATGACACTATCTCGGAAATAACAAAAAACTTGTTGTGAAACTGAGATATATTTCCAATGGTATACGTTGCAACTACATAGCGTAATACACAAGATAATATTTGGAAACATTATTGTATGGTTAAAAATGCTAACTAGGTAATATACTATATATTTGTTAGAACCATAATGTGTTGAATAGGTATAGAATTTCAGTATAATTTATTTACTTTAACTCTCCCCATGTTCAAATTATAGTTAGAATGGCCCTTGGTTTTTAGAAGGTGTGCTCTCCTTAGTGGGTGTTGGGAATAATAAGAGGGACAAGGTTGGTTAGGTGGATTTTCAATAGGTTTGTTCGACACTAATGTTTATGTGTTAAGCAACAAAGTGATTCTTTTAGCTTCCATCCTGGAATGTTGAACTAAATTGTTGTATAACCAATATTGAGGCTTAGACTAACTACAATTTGTATCTATTCAATAATATTGTTTTATATTAAGCACCAAAGCATCCTCCTGCCATTTTCCCTTTAGGACTATATAATGCTAATTTTGATGATGTGTTATTTATCTCTTTATACATCATATTTTCTTATGCTTGGATTATTTATATTTCCTCTCGTCCTTGTGTACGGGAATCGAGCTGCTTGTCGTGAAATTGGTGGAGACCGGGAAACTAGATCTAGAGAAACTTTTGTTCATTGGGATATCTGTGAATCTAGCGTGGAACCCAGCAATGATGAGGACAAACTTGTGGATGACCCTGATTTCCAAGGGGAGGATGATGCTGCTCCAGACAGTGGGAAAGAGAGTAAAGACAACAAGGAGGGTGATGAAGATCATGATCTAGATTACGATTCAGACGATGACGATGATGGTGATGATTTATGTTGATGATGATGAAGAGGAGGAAGGAGATCCCGGCTACAATCCAATGGATCAAGACGTTGAGGAGCGTGATCTCAATCATGAACTTCAGTTCGTCAGGATCTTGGCCAAGAGGTCGAGCAAGGACCTAATGAGATCTATAAGTTTGAATTTTCACTCGTCAATCATAAGGTTTGGTGGGGAATGATGATGAACCGTTGACGAGTACCTGGGTAACTACGGAGAAAATCTGACTTGGCTGATGGTCTAATGACAACAAGGACCTAGCTAACCTTGGAGATGAATGGGAATAGGCTGATTGGGTCGCCTTGATTTCAAACGTATTTATGTAGTGTAATGGCCCTCTTTTGCTCAGATTCTTAATAATCCGCACTCGCATATTTGGATCGATTTTATCTAAGTCTGACATGGAGGGATGAAAAGTGTGTTCCGTGTTTTGATTTCTGTCAATGGTAAGATGCACTTCAGTTTGTTATGTATGTATCGATGGTTGATCGTTGTTGCTACATAAGTCACACCCCCTCTATACACTACAGGGAAGCCACAATATGCCCGGTATAAAAAATACTCACTTATATATGTCCGGATATACTCGACATTGCCTTTGTCGACTCGATAAAGAGGACTCGACAAACACTATGTCGGTATCTCCATGTTTCTCGAGGGTCAAAATCGGGGCGTCGACAATCTCTATGTCAAATATTCAGCGGGAGCACTCGGCACAATAAAGTGCATTGGTCATTGTTCGATGGGAACATAATGGACATGTGGTGGTCCTATTTACCGAGTGTCATGGACCGACACCCGACGAAATCCACTAGAAGCCGACATGTGGCATGGCTTTGTCTAGTGTATTTCCTCCATACTCGGCTTACCTGTTTTCGCAGTGCATTCTGCATGCTAGGTGAACATGTTTGTCGAGTCTTGACACTTGGAAAACAAACGTCCAAGCATAGTCCTATATCTGCCACGTGTTCCATGTTTTCCGAGTGTCATATTTATCCATATTCCGCAATACTTGTTCCAATACTTCCAGGATTAGTGTCAAGTACAACCTACATATAATCTCTCAACCTTGTATAATGTTCCTTTTGATCACCTAATACTTCACTAGTAGAAAATGGGCCTATGGTCCCGGTTCGGTTGGGCCATCAGTCCCGGTTGCCCAACCGGGACTGGCCAATCGGGACTAATGCTAGTCCCGGTTGGGCCACGAACCGGGACCAATGTGTGGCCACGTGGCCAGTTCCTGCTGGCCGTGGGGAGAGACTCATTGGTCCCGGTTCTTGTTACGAACCGGGACCAATGAGTGTTTTTTTTTTGGTATTTAGGGTTTAGGGTCTCCCTCTCGCCGCCGGTGCCCCCTCTCCCTCTCGCCGGTGCCCCCTCTCCTTCTCGCCGGTGCCCCCTCTCGCCGGTGCCCCCTCTCCTTCTCGCCGGTGCCCCCTCTCGCCGGTGCCCCCTCTCCTTCTCGCCGGTGCCTCCTCTCCCTCTCGCCGGTGCCCCCTCTCCCTCTCGCCGGTGCCTCCGTCGTCTCCCCCTTCTTCGCATCGCCGACGTGCTCTCCATCGTTTCCGTACGCATATTATACGCTCTACTATATACACAGTACATGTTGATGCATATATAATTAATATTCGATCTCTTGCGAGAATACAACTATTTAATTACATGGAGATAGATCAAGCCATCAAGGCATATGTTGTTCATCGTCCGAAGCATAATGTTCTCCCCTTTCATCGATGACCTCCCTAAGCAGAAATCCCGCCAATTCCTCTTGAATTGCTCCTACGCGCAGTTCTGGGTCGATCTTCTCCCGCATTTTGCTGAAAGCAGTTGTTCTCCGCTCAGTGGTCAACTCGCGAATGAACTCGCAAACGTAGAATCCACATAAATTACTCCCCGGTGGCTGCTGCGGACTTTCCACCGTTTTATAAGTTAGCTCATCTTTGAATGGACCTTCTACCTTCTGTTTGAAAATTGTCCAACACCTGCTTTGGCAAAGAAAATGAACAAAGGAGTTATTAATTACTTGACATCAGGGAACGAACGAAAGAGGGCGATATAATGCGATAATGATTGAAATTACTTGTTGAGCATTTCTTTCATGTCGGACCACAACGCTTGGTCCCAACTTAATGAGTCGTGGACTTCAACTGTGGACTTGTCAGGTTGAATGCTTAGCAGAATCCAGTGGAACCTGCGGACGTTTACATAAAGCAGACATGCATAGCTCATCAATTACACTTAACATCGAGAAAGCCAAATAAAAATATGTACAAGACAGAAACACTCACCTGAAGTTGTAAGGAAATAGTATTTCCGTACAGAAATGTTGCATGGTTAAAAAGGTGGTCAGGTCATGCTCCACGTCTTTGGGGTGATTGACTAACGTATGTGAATTCACGATATATGGGTCAACGAACCCAACCTCAAAAACTTTAGATCTTTTGCATTCCAGCATCTTCATTCTGCATAATAGCGTACAAAAGGATATATATATAGGCAGGATAATATAATACAGGCAATGAACGAGCTGAGCTAGAGACTTAATTACGAAAATAAATCACTTACAGACAATAGCAAGAGAGGATAGATTTGTCGAGGGCGCGCTTTTGGAATAACTGGAACAGTTCAGTCAGTTGAACCTGTATAGTGTAACGTTTGAAGAAATGCTCCACTCTAACGTCCAGCGGAAACCACTCTTTCGCGTCCTTCTTTGATGTGTGCACCAGGTACCAGGTATGCAGATTTCGCATATGTGTTGATAGACCCGTCATCTCCTCATTACTGACCATAGGCTCCCCTTGGACATATTTCCGTGCCATCTCTAACATTGGCGCATGTTCATAGCCTAAAAGTTGACCAAGGCTCATACCCAAGGCGGTAGCCTGTTCCTTGGCCTGAGATACAGTGACACCAAGTTCTTTAGCAGCAGCTATGGCTCTGGGGTCCAATAATTCCAGGTCTTTATCCATAGCGACTCTGAAGTCCTTGTCGACATCGGAACACACTATGAGCGGGGGGACCGATTGATTTTTCTGCTGTCCGAGCTGGGCAATTTGTTTCCCGCTTTTTGCACTTCTTCCCTTGTTCTGCTCAGACTGGGCACGTGCTAGCTTAGTAAGTTCACGACCATAGTCAGATGGCAGATTCATCGATATCTGGGATGGCTGCTCAAGGAAGGACTTTCTCCACTTTTTGGATTTTTCATCGTATACCGGCTTCTGCTCGGGCTTTTTTGGTGCAAAAAAAGCCTTATTGTAGGCAGCCACCTCCGCGGCGTTTTCCGCTACAGTCCTGTCATAAGGTCTAATGGGAAGATTCTTATGAGGTACTGTTGGGAGGGGCGACCTTTTACGTTTCGGTGATCGCTTACCCCTCATAGTACGAGCGGTGGGCGGAAACGGCTGACGCGGCGGCGGAGACGGCTGACGCGGCGGCGGAGACGGCTGCGCTGGAGACTGGTGAGGCGGTGAAGAGGACTGTTGCGCTGGAGAATGCTGAGGCGGTGAAGAGGACTGTTGCGCTGGAGACTGGTGAGGAGTCGATGGCCTTGGCTGCCAGTTCGGAAGCACGATGAATTCCTTTGGCCATAGAATGGTCGCTTTCTTGGCTTCTCCAAGTTCAAGCACCTCCCCATCTTCACCTGCAGGGTGTTGCAGCTTCAGCTCCTCATAATCTTTCATCACTTCATCCACCGCGACAACAGCGTAGCCATTTGGAACCGGAGAGAAATGGTAAGTTGGATTAGGTCCAATTGGTACGACATAGCCGACCGCCACCTTCACGGTTAAGTTAAAAACTTTCACATGCATCTCACAAGGTGTGCTCTCCGTGATATCATCCACTGGGTAGCGACGAAGTGGAGCCACTGCATCATCATTACCATCCTGGAGCTCCGTGGAAGCCACGCTGCTTTTCCGATTCGATGGGCCACCGGTACCATCGCATGCAGCTTCTACCATGTGCCGTTGAGATTGGCCGCTAGTACCTGCTGGCTAAGCACGGCAATTTGTTCCTTCTGCCGCTTTAATTCTTCTTCTATATTAAGCAGCCGGTCTGCAGCAGCGCGTGCTTCCATTGCCTCCCTTTCCTTTCTCCTCTGATGGCTTCTATCAGGAAATTTCTTCCTGTGCTCGGGAATCGCAATTGTCTTGGGCTTGGAGCCAGGTACGCCTCGTAACCGTCCGTCGTGTTCCTTATTCCCAAGGGCGCGTGTGAGCTCGTCATCCTCTCTATCGGGAATGAACCGTCCCTCTTCAACATCCTTTACTGCTTTTCTAATTTCTTGGATGGGTAGTAGGGGATTATCTTTGTGTCTTCTGTTATATATGCACTTCCCTTCTGCGTCCAACGTGCCCCCATGCCCGTAAAACCAATTTCTTGCCCGTTCGATCCACTTGAGTGGCTCTGGAGTGATCCCATTAGCCAGCAGGTCCGCCTCAAGTTTCTCCCACTTAGGCATGCTACCAGCGTAGCCACCAGGCCCCATAGTATGGTGGTACATCTTTAGAGCAGCATTTGCCGCATTTTTTGCAGACTTTTCCAGAGCTTCCTCTGATTTCTTGTACGCCACAAATTCTTCCCAGTAGTCCTTTATCTTCTCATACCCTTTATTGAAGTCTGGAGTCTTATTTTTCTTGACAAACAGTTTGTTCAATCTTTTCTTCCAGTTCTTGAATAGCTCGGCCATCTTCTTAAGTGCCCAGTCCTTGACTTTTTGCTCCATGATTTTCCGGGCAATCTTTTCTGCCTCATCTGGATCCTCCTCATCTGAATCCACCTCTGGCGCCGGCAGGGTGAAATTAACCATGAGCTTTCTCCAAAGTCTTTCTTTGCCCTCATCGCTGACATATAGCTGTCCTTTCTCGTTTGGCCGATGCCATTCTCGAACGGTGATCGGGATGAAGTCCCTAACAAGAACTCCGCATTGCTTTACCATTTTATTTTTAACACCAGGGGGAGCAGTCGGTGTGCCGTCTTCAGCGACTCTTTCGATCGTGTACCTTTCTTGGTCGCCCAACTTTTTGGCTGGGCCTCGTTTTGTCCTTACAGAAGATTTGCTCGATCCGGAGGGCTAAAAGAAGAAAGAGCGTTAATATATGTATATAGACATCAGAGACTTAATTAATACAATCTTCGGCTTCATTAATATATGTATATGCACCTCGCCGGAGTTTAATGTTCCACCGGAGCCTTCGGCTTCTCCCTCGTCGGCTTCTCCCTCGCTGACTTCTCCCTCACCCCGGCCGTCGGGTTCTACCTCACCGGAGCCGTCTCTTCGGTTGAGAGACTCATCTCCCTCACCGGAGTTGTTCAAAAACTCCGTGGTGACATCGACAATATCTTCCGGCCCGCGGATTATATCCTGGAGGATATTTTCCTGATCTTCGTCTCGTTCCATAGTTTCTGCAAATTAAGAACAATGCACAAAACTTTAGTTGGGTAACTTGTTCCATATGTCAAGATACATCTACAATATCATAAACCCGTAAACTCGTATCGTAAACCCGTAAACTCGTATCGTAAACCCGTAAACTCGTAAACTCGTATCGTAAACCCGTAAACTCGTATCGTAAACCCGTAAACCCGTAAACTCGTATCGTAAACCCGTAAACTCGTAAACTCGTATCGTAAACCCGTAAACCCGTAAATTTGCATCTTTGCATATCTAACACAATTTACCGGGTCAACTTCCGAACCACGATCTACCGGGAAGAACAAATACCGGACAAGAACACAATCAATACATGGCATTGATGCAATGCGCAATATGTATGCATGATCAATTTAATGCATTGACATGGAACTCTAAATCATGTTTGAAATGTTATTGAATTAGGACAAGCACAAATTAGGACTAACAAAATTTTCCTATACAAAAAAATCCTAACACTAACAAAATTTTCCTATACAAAAAATCCTAACACTAACAAAATTTTCCTATACACTAACAAAAAATCCTAACACTAACAAAATTTTCCTATACAAAAAAATCCTAACACTAACAAAATTTTCCTATACACTAACAAAAAATCCTAACACTAACAAATTTTTTTCCTAACACTACATTTTCCTAACACTAACAAAAAATCCTAACACTAACATTTCCTATACAAAAAAAATCCTAACACTAACATTTTCCTAACAAATATTTTTTCCTAACACTAACATTTTCCTAACACTATAACATTTTCCTATACAAAACAAAAAAATCCTAACACTAACATTTCCTATACAAAAAAAATCCTAAAATTCTAACTCACCGATCGAGAAGCGGTGGTGCGCGCGGGCGGCGGTGGCGCTGCGAGCTCGGCGCGGGGACGGCGGTGGCGCTGCGAGGGGGGCGGCGGTGGCGTGCGAGGGGGACGGCGCGGTGGCGCTGCGAGGGGGACGGCGCGGGGACGGCGCGGTGGCGTGCGTACGTGCGGGGGAGGAGGCCGGCCGCGTCGTGGCGCCGTACGTGTACGGGGAGGAGGCCGGCCGCGTCGGGCGGCGTGCGGGGAGGCGGCGGGGCGGCGCGTCGTGGAGGTCGGCGGCGGGGCAGCCTGACGGCGTGGTGGCGGCTCCGCGGCTCCTCTGCTTCTTTGCTCCTCGTCGATGAACTCTGCGTGAGAATGAGGACGAAGAAGAGGCGCGGGCAGTTATAGCAGACCTCATTGGTCCCGGTTGCTGGAAAGAACCGGGACCAATGCCTCTTTGGTCCCGGTTCTTTCCACCAACCGGGACCAATGAGTGGGCAGTTAATGCCAGATCAAGCGCGGGATCCACGGACTCATTGGTCCCGGTTCTTGGTAGAAACCGGGACCAAAGAGTCATTTTTCAAAATTATTTCGAACTTTTCAGTTCTGAAATTTTGTTCCCGCCTTTTTTTTTCTTATTTAGGTGTTTGGATATGAATTTCAAATGGTTTTGAATCTGAAAAGACTTTCAACATGAAAAGTTATTAAATTTGAATAAATAATCCAAAACCATTTTCTGTTTTCTAAAATAATTATTCTAACTATACAAACTATTAACCATTTTGCCATTTTCAATTAAAAATGCATTAACTTTATTGCATATTTTGAATTGACAAAACTTTCAACATGCATTTTCAATTTTACATTATTATTGTCATTTTCAATTTAATATGGATAAATTCATATCTTTAAATCCGTAAGTCGAAACTCGACTAATAATACGTATAAATCGATAAAAATTGATTAAGTAAGATTTATGATTAAGTAATAATAATTATTAATTCAGTTAATTCTATTTTTGGTGTTGTAAAATCCCATGGCAAGCAGAAGTAAATGCAGAACAATTTCAGAAAACCTATATTTGTAAGATGAATGTTTGGTGTTGTAAAATGCAGAAGAAAGCAGATAAAAATTATTAATTCATTTATCTTAATGCATTACATAAAAGGTTTAATACATTATTACACATGATACAACGTCTCACAAGCGCTTGAAAGAAACACACCCCTGATCCAACATCACCAACATTATTCTACATAAACGGACTTGCTGGCTCGAAGGCCGTAGGATTAGGGGGAACGGCGGGAGGAGCCAGCCCCGTGGGCGGCCGCCCGGTTCTCGCGCGCACGTTTGCGGCGGAGGGCAAGATCCATGGAGGATGAGTCTTTCAGCGCCCAATCCAGATCGGAAGCCTCCTTCGCCTTGAGCTGGTAGGAAGTCTTGGCTCGCTGGACAGGGTAGTCGCGGACAGACTGGAAGGAGGCTTCCATGGCCTCCTGTATCTGCAACCCACAACCTTCTTCCCCGTCGTCGCTCCAGTCGAAGTCGTCGTCCTCCTCCTCCTCCGCGGGAGGAGCGGCGGCGCCTGGTGGAGGTGCAGCGGCGCCAGGTGGAGGTGCGGCGGCACCTGGTGGAGCAGGAGGCCGGTAGCTGGGCATTCCTCTCCACGCCGGGCTCGTGGGCATACGGCGGGATAGACTCCCGCGGTTGCGCCCAAGCGCGCTCTGCCGAGCACGCTCGACCTCGTCCAGAAGGCGCTGCGGCGGGCGTGGCGGATCCATCTCGTGGAGACGATGCGTTCGTGGCTAGGAATGGTGGATTAGGGTTTACCCCGTCGGCGACAATATATAAAGACCTCCAGGGCAGCGCTGGGGGAGGACAGGTGCCCAGGAAAGCGCTGGGGGAGGACACGTGTCGTGACCGCAAAGCCCGTCTTTAGTCCCGGTTGGTGTTACCAACCGGGACTAAAGAAGCACACAGATCGTGTGTTTCTTTCAATCGCTTGTGAGCCGTTGGATCAGGGGTGTGTTTCTTTTGAGGGATTGTGAGCTGTTGGATCAGCAGTATCACGACCACTTCGTGAGCCACATGACCCGGTTGGTGTTACCAACCGGGACTAAAGAAGCACACGGATCGTGTGTTTCTTTCAAGCGCTTGTGAGACGTTGGATCAGGGGTGTGTTTCTTTTGAGGGATTGTGAGCTGTTGGATCAGCAGTATCACGACCACTTCGTGAGCCACATGACCCGGTTGGTGTTACCAACCGGGACTAAAGAAGCACACGTACCCTATATATAACCGCCCTCCTCAGACAAGTTACTCACTCACACAAAACATTCCAGCGTCACTCGGAGAGGCATCTTTGGGCAACCAGCGGCAAGACGTCTCTGATGACCTGCGACCGTTCCAAACGGTTGCAGATCATCAGAGATGTGTTGCCGGACGGTTGTAGATCATCAGAGACGTCTTGCCGCTGCTTGGATCGAAGTGGTGCTCAAACACAAAACATTCCAGCGTCACTCGGAGAGGCATCTTTGGGCAACCAGTGGCAAGACGTCTCTGATGACCTGCGACCGTTCCAAACGGTTGCAGATCATCAGAGACGTCTTGCCGGACGGTTGTAGATCATCAGAGACGTCTTACCGCTGCTTGGATCGAAGTGGCGCTCAAACTCACGAGCCACCGTCGGGCTGTATGCAGGGGGAACTGTGTTTGGACGGTCGAAGCTGAGGTTTGAGAGGTTCCCACGGGAGGTGTGGGAGCCGACAACCACCTACCACGCGTGTTTCACCACATAAAGGTTTAATACATTACTACACATCACATAAAGGTTTAATACATTACATTGATTTACATAAAAGCCATGAACCCTTCTTCGCGTATGTCCCTGGCCTATGATCGCTTCAGCCGTAACCATGGAGCATCTTCATTATTTAACGGGATGCTTGGGTCAGTTCTCACTGTGAAGGGCGGAATTTCATCAAACTTATCATAATCTGCTGACATGTCTGTCTTGTCCTCGACTCCCACGATGTTTCTTTTCCCTGAAAGAACTACGTGACGCTTTGGCTCATCGTATTCGTTTGCTTGTTTTTTCTTTTTTTCGGTATTCGTTTGCTTGTTTTTTCTTTTTTTCGGTCTGGAGGACATGTCCTTCACATAGAAAACCTGAGCCACATCATTGGCTAGGACGAATGGTTCGTTCTTGTAACAACCAAGATTCTTGAGATCCACTGTTGTCATCCCGTACAGCTGGTCTACCTTTATCCCTTCTCCATTCATGTTGACCCAACTGCACCGAAACAAAGGGACCTTAAAAGTAGGTCCATAGTCAAGTTCCCATATCTCCTCTATGCGACCATAGTATGTGTCCTTTTGCCCATCGTCGTTTGTTGCATCATAGCGGACACCACTGTTCTGGTTGGTGCTCTTTTTATCTTGGGCGATCGTGTAAAATGTATTCCCATTTATCTCGTACCCTTGGAAATTCAATACAGTCGAAGATGGTGACGCGGCCAACAAGTAGAGCTGATCTCCGACAGTGGTGTCATTCATGAGCTGTAATCGCAACCAACTGCCGAAGGTCTCCATGTGTTTTTCTTTAATCCAGGAGTCATCCTTCCCCGGGTTCTTGGAGCGTACATAATTCTTGTGTTCCTCGATATACGGAGCCACGAAGGTGGAACTTTGTAGAACTGTGTAGTGTGCTTGAGTTAAAGAATGCCCGTCCCTACATATCAGTGCTTTCTTTCCTAGCGTGCCTTTTCCACTCAGTCTCCCCTCATGCCGCGATTCAGGAACACCAATCGGCTTAAGGTCAGGAATAAAGTCAACACAGAACTCAATGACCTCTTCTGTTCCATAGCCCCTTGAGATGCTTCCTTCTGGCCTAGCACGGTTATGAACATATTTCTTCAAGACTCCCATGAACCTCTCGAAGGGGAACATATTGTGTAGAAATACAGGACCGAGAATGGCAATCTCGTCGCGTAGGTGAACCAGGAGATGCGTCATAATATTGAAGAATGATGGGGGGAACACCAACTCGAAGCTGACAAGACATTGGACCACAGCCTTCTGTAAACTTGGTAGAGTTACTGGATCGATGACCTTCTGAGATATTGCATTGAGGAATGCACATAGCTTCACAATGGGTACTCGAACATTTTCCGGTAGAAGCCCCCTCAATGCAACCGGAAGCAACTGCGTCATAATCACGTGGCAATCATGAGACTTCAGGTTCTGGAATTTTTTCTTTGCCATATTTATTATTCCCTTTATATTTGACGAGAAGCCAGCCGGGACCTTGATACTGCTCAGGCATTCAAAAAAGATTTCCTTCTCTGCTTTGGTAAGAGCGTATCTGCTTAAGTATTTACGCCCTTTATCCGTCTGCTTGTTGTATGGGTCTTTCATACGTTGCTGGTCTGCCCGTGCTTCCGGTGTATCTTTTGTCTTCCCATACACGCCCAGGAAGCCTAGCAGGTTCACGCAAAGATTCTTCGTCACGTGCATCACGTCGATTGAAGACCGGACCTCTAGGACTTTCCAATAGGGTAGCTCCCAGAATATAGAGCACTTCTTCCATATGGGTACGTGGTTGTCAGCGTCATTCGGAACAGATAGACTGCCAGGACCCTTTCCAAAGATTACTTCTAAATCCTTGACCATGTCATATATAACATCACCATCAGGGAGGTTAGGCTTCTTCCGGCGATCTGCCTCACCGTTGAAATGCTTGCCGGGCTTTCTTACGGCATGACCGTTCGGAAGAAATCGACGATGCCCCAGGTACACATTCTTGTTTCCCAAATGTATACTTTCAGTCTTATCTAAACAGTGCGTGCATGCATTGTATCCCTTGTTTGACTGTCCTGAAATGTTACTAAGAGCAGGCCAATCATTGATGGTTACGAACAGCAACGCTCGTAGGTCAAATTCCTGTTGTTTGTGCTCATCCCACACACGTACACCTGGTTCGGACCACAACTGCAAAAGTTCATCAACTAATGGCCGTAGGTACACATCAATGTCGTTGCCGGGTTGCTTCGGGCCTTGGATGAGCACTGGCATCATAATGAACTTCCGCTTCATGCACAACCAAGGAGGAAGGTTGTAGATACATAGAGTCACGGGCCAAGTGCTATGACTGGAGCTCTGCTCCCCAAAAGGATTAAAGCCATCTGTACTTAGACCAAATCTTAAGTTCCTTGCGTCATCTGAAAATGTCGGGAACTCTCTGTCGATTTTTCTCCACTGGGACCCATCGGCGGGGTGTCTCAACTTCCCGTCTTTCTTACGCTCTTCTTTGTGCCATCGCAACAACCTGGCATGCTCTTTGTTTCTGAACAGACGTTTCAACCGTGGTATTATAGGAGCATACCACATCACCTTAGCAGGAACCCTCTTCCGGGGGGGCTCGTCATCGCCCTCAACATCACCAGGGTCATCTTGTCTTATCTTGTACCGCAGTGCATTGCATACCGGGCATTTATCCATGTTCTCGTACTCACCGCGGTACAGGATGCAGTCATTAATGCATGCATGTATCTTCTGCACATCTAATCCTAGAGGGCAGATAGCCTTCTTTGCTTCGTATGTAGTCTCGGGCAATTCGTTATCCTTTGGAAGCTTCGGCTTCATTATTTTCAGTAACTTCTCAAATCCCTTGTCAGAACAACCAGTCTCTGCCTTCCATTTCAGCAGTTCCAGTGTGGTACCGAGCTTTGTGCTGCCATCTTCGCAGTTTGGGTACAGCAACTTTTTGTGATCCTCAAGCATGGCCTCCAACTTTAGCTTCTCCTTTTCTGTATCGCATTCTCGCTTTGCATCAGAAATGACCCCACCAAGACCATCAGCGGGCTCATCTGATGCCCGATGTTCACCTCTTTCTTCTTCAACGTCTTCCATAACAGTATCACCGCATTCCTCAGGGAACATAGGATAGTTGTCATCATCCTCCTCTTCTTCATTGTCTTCCATCGTAACCCCTCTTTCTCCGTGCTTGGTCCAACAATTATAGCTGGGCATGAAACCTTTCCGAATCACGTGGTCTTGAATGGTTCTCGGGTCAGAGTACTCCCTGACGTTCCGACACTTCTCACATGGACAAGGCATAAAATTATTCACTTTGTTTGCCTCAGCCACATCGAGAAATTTATGCAGGCCTGCAATAAACTCGGAACTGCGTCGTTCGCCGTACATCCATCGCATCCGTGCATCCATCTGCATCATATATATAATTAAGTTTATCAAATACCATTACAATAACATCTTGAATAGTGAAATGACCACCGTACATCGACACGTGCAATATTTCTGTATCAATTACAGACGAAAAGGATAAAGTTGCTAACCTCGGTGCGGGTCGGGCATTTCATCGAACACATCTTGTGCGTGGCAAAGAGAAAAAAAACTAGCACCCCCACTTCCCACCAATCCAGGAAAAAAAAACAGAGGAGAGAGGGGGGTGGGGGCAACAATATATAGGCAGGGGAGGGGTATTGGTCCCGGTTCTTGGCACGAACCGGGACCAAAGCTCCGCGGCATGCCACGTGGTCCGGCTCTGGAGCTTTGGTCCCGGTTCTTGGCATGAACCGGGACCAATGCCCCCAACCGAACCGGGACCAATGCCCCACGGGGCCCTGGCAGCTCGAACCGGGACCAGTGCCAGGCACTGGTCCCGGTTTTTGCCTGAACCGGGGCTAATGGCAAAACAGTACTCCGGACCAAAAGTCCTTTTTCTACTAGTGCTTCAATGCCTTCTTCAGCGCTATATAAGCTTTGTTCTTTTGAATTTCAACTCCATGCTTCATCTTGGCATTATCCATTAAAGTGTCAACACGTGTGTTTGAGTCTGTTCTTATTGCCTGCTTGGCTTCCCTGGTCACCCAATCAATTGTAATGTTTGTGTTCTCTCCATGAGCAACACAAGTGTTCTCTTGACTCAATTTCCTGGTGCGGAAAGTTTTTTTCATGAGAAATCTTTGAAACTTTTCGTATCAGCAACCACAACATTAGAATTTTGTGATTGTTCTTGGATTTTTCTGAGCGTCCTGGTTTACGGTTTTTTCTCCCTCCTAAATGTAAAACATGCAAAATAAGATGAAACAACATTAGAATTGTATCCTAATGTGAAATATATCAATGATGATAGGAAAATTATAATAAAAAATAGTGATATAAAATGGACATATTAGCTCCCCAGTTTAGACTCCACTTGTCCCGAAGCGAATACCAAACTCGGTAAACATGACCACATGTTTATGAAATGAGGTGTCAATCAACATCATTATTATCTCAACCAACACTTCAATGTCATAGTGTTAATGACAACATACATTCTAATCAGTAACCTTTACTCATAAAACTTCTCATAAACGAGTAATGATCTACTCAATGTTAAGTTTCAACAAATAAAAAACATGCCATAGTGTTAAATGTTATTCGTGTAAACTGGTTTTTTTTGTCTCTATTTTAAAGATTTTTCTTATGCTCGTATCAGGACACAAAATAGCGTGATTTATTTGAAATTCAGATAGTGATACGAATTTGAGCCGGTGCTCGCGTCTCTCTAGTGTTCATGCGTGATGTGCTTTCTCAGTTCAACCTTTTATTTAGGCGTTGGTGTTGTTCATGGTCCACCAAGTAGTCAACAATATTAAGGATTCTTAAGAACCTTTTCAAAACGAGAAAGGAAAATATCTTTCAGGCGTCCAAGTGGTAATTTTTGCCGAGTCAAGCCACACCATGAACAGCTAGCTACATTCTTTGCATAATCCAGCAAAAGTAAAGCACAAGATACCCCAATCACCATATCGACACACATTTTTCTTTCTTGGCATACAGCTACAAAGCCTACAAAGGGAGGCCACCAGCACAACAAACCCGATTATCATAACTCATTCCAAGACTATTTTGTGGCGCGGAAAGCCGGTCCCGTCTGTAAGTTCGTCGAGCACCTCCGATCTCTCGCACTCGTGCCACTCCCGCCAGTGTGGCACTATCTCCAATTCGACAAGTTCCCGTTCTTCGCATTCCACCACGTGCCCATCCAGCAGGTGGACGTGCCCCAGCCACCGCGACGCCCTCATGATCCGCTTCACAAAGGCGGTCTGCCACGCCACTCCATCGAAGCCGATGACCACGAGTTCTCTCAGGCTACGGTGCTGCTGTGGTTGCTCCACTTGCACGTCTAATGATCCATCAGCGCTCGCCTTCTTTGAGTTGTTGTCGAACTGCATTCAGATTTCAGAGTTCAGAATAATTGGTTTCAGAAATCTTTCAAAACCGAAAAAGTATATGTTTGACAAAAAAAAACATAGTTGTTAGGTTAGTTGATCGACAAAGGACAGACATGAACGTGGAGCGACTGCAGGAAAGGTGCGGCAGCAAATAGGATGAATATCCAGAACGTGTCCCAGTTCATTGGCACGTTTGCAATGAATAACTTCTTCAGGTGATTGAGGCGGCTGGGAATGACAGTTGGTTCAATCCACATCTGCATACATGATATAGTGATATTTAGCACTATCTTATGCAGCAATGCGAGGTTATGATTAAATAAAAGACGAGATCACTCAGGAGTGGTTCCTCACCTGATGTCCTCTCAATTGCAGAACAAGGTACTCCAGTGGTGGCGGCGTCCCTTTAAAGAATTTGCCTAGTGGATAGGTACTGTTTCTACGGAAGTTACCATTCTCACTATTATCTCCAGTTTCCAAGAAGTCCAAACTCACATGCCTAAGTCTCGGCACCTCACCATAGTGTAATTTCGTTGTCCGACCCCGACAAGCAAATGTTTCAAGACAAGGCAGTGAAGTCAGATAGATTTTCCAAATGCTGCAGTTGTCCAATTGCAGATTCTTTAACATTGAGGTAGGAAAATTGAAGCGAAAAGCTTGCGGGTGAAACTTAGAATTTTTCAGCCTCAGATCCACCAGCTGCACGCAATCTCTCAGAATATCATATACGAGGTGAATACGTGCACTTGCGTCGCACAGAGTAAGTGTTGTGAGCCTCTGAAAAATCAAGGGTGTGTGTCCTTCATAATGATAGCAATTGGATAGTAGAAGGCGTTTCAGCCGCACATTCTGCCATCCATCCAATAGCCGGAAGTCATATTGGTGCAAAGAGTTCTCAGGTACAATCTCCAAATCCTCAACGCCCCATCTGCCAATCGCTGCCATAATCCATTGCTCGAAATTGCTCGTATAAAAGGCTTGAAGCCTCAGCTTCTGGATAGACCGTTGCTGACCATTATTGGGGGGCAGAAGGAGTGCATTCGCCCGTTTCACATAGCGCCGCATGGCGAGACGCTCGTAACGCTGCAGGATGGGTGTGAGCAGACGGACCTTCCACATCCACCGCTCATACCGGTCTCTGACGGCATTAAACCGATCGTACTGGTCTTTGAAAGTATACCCAGCAGGATGAGTGTCAGTCAGATTATGTGCCTTCTTCTCCGCCTCATACCCGGCCTTAGCCTCCAGGGTTATTTCCTTCAGCCTGTGGTAGCGTTGCGGGAGCAATTCATAAACGGAAAGGTCATAACATGTGTGTGATCGCCGAGGAAGATCCAACCACCGCTTTGAAAGGGCAGTGGTGGTTATTGTTGTGCACGGGTCTAGCTTGTCAAGGATCATGATCAGTATCTCATCAGGTAAGCTGCTGATCCTGTCCTCACAGCAACTGTTGTGTTCCTTGTTCATACACATCTGGATTCGGTTCCATGGGAAAGAGAAAGAATATGAAATTGTAGCCAGTGAATTCCAAATAGCTTAGAGAGAAAACTAAGCCACTCGTCTTAAAAAGTAAATAAAATATGGTGAATATCTCCAAACTTACAGAGACTAAAACCTTAAAAGAATGTTTGTACCCAAACAAACTAAATAATGGCATGAACAAGCGAAACAGCTTAAAGAGTCTATAGGATAGGCGTTCTAGTTGCACAATCTAACTCTGACTTCGGCGAGTCCGTGTTGATGCAGGGTACGTAGTGCGCAGGGTGCAAACGTGCAGTAATCAGGAGCTCTCTGCCGAGGTATGCTCGCCTCCACGTAGCTGGTCGCCGTCCTTGGATCCCACCACGCACAGGAGACAGGAGGAGTTTTGATCACAAAACTATTATTTGATGGTTTGCCTTAAACATTACTGATGCTTTGTTGCACATTTGCAATTTGGTGTGCACATTGATCAGTGCCTATAGTCTCTTGAATATGTTTTTTTTATATAGAATGTCTCTTTTACCAAGACAACTAGGTTCTATAAAACTAAGCCAACCCGTGGTTGGATGTTTAGAAGGGTGGTTGTAGTTTAAACCACAGGTTTAACACATGTGTCACATTTAGGCGGAATATTCTAAAGAGGTAGGCGATGTTCCCCTCGACAGCGAGGCACCCGTGATGACTTTCTCAAACTCAAGACCTGATCCGTCGAGGTGCTCTTAGGGTAAGGTCTGTGTAGGTGCATTCATAGGGGTGAGTGTATGCGCGTGTTTGTGAGCGTCTGCATTTGTACTGTGTTTTGCAAAAAAATAAAAATAGGTTCTATAAAATTGTCATGTATTTATCGGGTCGAAAAAGGATGTGTGCGTCTTTCTCAATGCACTCCGGAATCTCATTCACATGTAGTGTTTTTTGTGCAGGTCTTCAGTCGCCTTTTATCCGTTTGTAAAATCATATGTTCACTTCCTTCATGTCCTCTTTCCTATGTCTGAATTGCCTGATACGTGCTGATTCAAGAATAGAATGAACGGGATGGCATCACCACACACTTTGAATCGTCGATGGGCTCCATCGAGGGGTGTCGCCACCCCTAATGAGTCTTCTATGTCTGAACTGCAGGCATTTGGGGGCAGCCTGGGGTAATGCAAGAACTCTGCATCTTGATCCAACTCCATCGCCCATCCTTGGTGTTTTTAGCGGAAACAAAGATGTCGGAGAAACGATCGCAAGATCTCCAATGATGATTTGGCTTTGAGGATGCGTTTGTTGTTAAAAGTGAAGGTTTAAGTGGAGGTCTTGTATTGTTGTGGATCAATGACTTGGTGGTGAGTTTAGATGGGCGAGAACCTCAGAACTGCTTCCATGGTTATGCGCGTGCAACTTCAATGGAAGTTTGTGTGCATCTAAACAAATTGGAGACAATAACAGGGAAGAATAAAAGATGGGTTTTTTGATAAATAGTTGAACATGCAGATTCTGGGACATCGTATAACTACAATACACATGGGATAACAGATAGAATGTGACAAAAATATCAAGGTTTAGACTTGATAGGGGTCTTGGATACTATCGGTTCCTTGACGTATTTGACCGAGCATCAATCTGGCATATCCAAATCACCGAGTCAGAATGTCAGATCATTGTATGCTGCTAATCACTATCAGCAGCTTGGATTGGCTCTAAGGGGAGAAGGTGACAAACCACCCTGGTTCAAAAATATATGAACTCGCCACGATCGCTATGACAAGGTGGTGTCCTCGGCATGGCAACCTTCTCTTGGTGGGCTAGGAGGAGTGCAAAAAGCGCTGGGCCGAGTCCAAATGGACCTTCATAGTCTCATAGATGAAGTTAAGAGGAGTTTGGTTCATGCGATTGCAGCTAAGGGCCAGCTGGAGTGGCTACGGGCCGATTTTACATGAGAAGAATGTGAGACGACATTGAAAGCTCTCTGAATAATTATCGAGAGAAGAAGCCGTAATGAAACAATGCTCACCTATACAATGACTAAAAAGAGGGTGATCGCAGGGTATAGATTTCTGCCTCTCGGTTCCAGTGCGCCCTCTATTAGAGGACAAAAATCCAAAATCATATTTATAAGATTCGAAAAATTCTAAAAACAAATCTGCATGTTGTCAATGATAGATCCCACAAACGTGTAAAATCTTGTTTTGAAATATTCCATATAAAGAGCTGCACAAAAATGATAAATGTTTGATCCAAATGTATACACTTTCAAATCTTCAATTATACAAGATTTTATCATTTTTATGTAGCTCAGAATAGAGATTTCACACGTTTGTGAGATACATCATTGACAAGATACATGATTTTTTTGGATATTTTTAAAACTTATAAATATGGTTTCTGATTTTTTTTAATAGAGAGAGCACTATAGCTCGGGAGCCAAAACGACTTTCCAGTGATCACATCACTGTCCACTTTTCATGCCAATGTGGGGACCACGCTCATACAAAAAGGACTCTTTCACTTAAACGTGACAACGATAACACTGTCTCAACTCTCATCCCAATTGAAATTAGACACTTTGGCTATTAGTTTCTGAGAGATCTACAATGCTCCCGAGCTCATATACTCCTACCCACAATAAAAAATAAGTAAAAAAATTGAAAAAATGGTGACAAACATATACAAATGTTTTGCATGCTGCCAAATTTCCTGGTGAAATGACATTTGCGATGCTCTATGAAAAAAATAGTAGGTAAAATGAGATTTCAAATATATTTTTAGAGCACTATTTTTTGTGCATAGAGCAGGAAACATGTTATATTATCACGAATCTTGGCCATATTTAGAACACTTGTATACGTTGGCCGCCAATTTGTTTCAAAATTGTTTGGATTTTTTACTTCTTTTTTTTTGAATTTTGAATTTTTACTATTTTTTATTCTGGACAACTATTTTTTATTCTGGACAGAGCGTATAATGTCGGGAGCCAACACAACACTCCTTTAATTTCTACGCTAGCTTATTTTAGGCCAAGGAGAATACGAATTGTATCACCTGATTCGTTAAACAAAAGTGACCCCAGAGTGAATAAAAGGTTATGTGCTCGGGTCACAGATAATGAGATTGATAACGCACCCATTTGCCCCTATCTAGTTGGTCCAAGCTCCGCTACACTAACCATAGTCACGAGGTTTGGGTGCCGTCACCTCGGCAGTTCAAGAACCTTTCTTCCCTTGTTCTTTTAGTAGCCAATCCATTTCTGTTTGTCGTGTTTCATCCAAGTTAACATATCCATATGATATGATCCGATGTGTCGTCATCCCGCCTCCGCACCGAAAAAGCTTCTAACAGAGTCGCGCCATACCGGGTCCAACAAGCCATCCGATTGTGTTGAGATTCGGACTGCCAAGTCAACATTGTGTGTATTCTTATTTTTCAGGGTAATACCTTTCTCATTTATAAATAAATGAACAAGATACAAAACACGCACACACTAATCTTATAGATCTGGAAAATAATCTTACAGATCTGGAAAAAAAAGATAAACCTATGTGACAAACCAACGGATATCTCTCTCCTTCGGCACCACCGTAGCAGCCACCAAAGAGAAACGAGACAGATCACCTCTTCACCCAAACTCGACGCGGCTCCATCGCTGATCAACAACTTTTCAAACCTTCAAAGTAGTTTGCCATAAGACAAACCGTTTTCGTTGAAAGAATCAGACCGGGACAGCACGACCCCGGACATACAATCGAATTTCAGAACCGACACCCCCGCACGACGACGTCGGAGTAGGGAAACAGAACCGTCAACCTCCAACCACAAACCCAACACAAGTTGCACCATCTTCCATCTGTCACCAGCACATACAACCCTCCGCACGTACTCTGAACAAATCCTCTCTGCTTCACCATGGCGTGGGAGACAACGCCGCATCAACGGGGATAGAGCAGGAGGAAAGACTCATCTGATGAAGTCGTCATCGCCGTCTCGCCGACATCATCCAAGAACCCTAAAGTCACCGACCTGACGATGCCACCAACTCCGAGACGCCGCCATGAAGGACAGCGTCGGTGTGAGAGTAGATTTGAGACAGATTTATTCGTCTGGACGCCGCTCCCATTACTTCAACGACGCACCACGGCATGCAAAATCAAACCCTAACTGAAACGAAGGAACCGGATACCCTCCCTCCCGCTGCCGGAGCAGCCGAGGGAGACGACGGAGGGAGAAGGGACCAGCAGGAACACCGGTGGAGATCGGGTGGGAAAAGTGTGTATTCGGCGTCGGGATTCTTTGCTAGATTTGTGTACTCGAGGTATACGAGATAGAGAGCGCTTTTACTCCTCACATACACTGCTTGTCCGGCATCTGCAGTTACTCCTCTGTCCATCGATTCACTTCCTTTTTCTCTCTCTAGTTCATCGCTAGTTCTTACCTCTTACTTTCCTCCAATCCATCTGCCGTGGTGACACAATCTCCGGTTTCGGGTATGTTTTCCAAGATTGCTACACATTGTACTTTTAGGTCCTCAAGTTCTCAGTTCGTCCTGCGCATCTAAGCTAGTCGCCCACCCCCACCCCCATCCCGCCGCCGACCGCGTATAATCTAGGGTTCTTGTTCTCCATTTCGCCCCAATCGCCACCATTGGTGTCCTGCTTGGTTCAAGTCTAACTACGCATTATTTTCCTTACCTATATATGCTACTCTTACAGAAATCGCCCCGATGTCCATATAAATATTTTGTTGTTCTTTGATTTCGCAGTAATTGAAGTTCATCCTGTTGATGGAGGAAGAAGAAGGCTAGTCCGGGAATCCCGTGCGCACATCTCCTAGATTTACCAAAAACGAGCATGGGAAGAAGAACTTGGATGCCGAGAATGAGTCTGATGACAGTTCTTCACATAGGCCAAGGAAGAAGAGGAAACATCAGAAGGGAGGGGACACTAAGAACAAGAGGCAGGGAAAACAAAAACAGGTATGTTTAGCATTTGTGCAATTGGTAGAATAAGGTAGATTTCATATATGGATGAAATACAGCGGTAGAAACAAAGTTACTTTGCTGGTTGAAGACAGGTTTATGTTCACCGATGTATCTGTAGTATAGCGTGCTTCATATTTGTAGTATTAGCTGAATACCCGTGCGTTGCAATGGAATAAAGTAAATATTTCATCCATCCCAACATATAAGGACGCGCAATTTGAATTTGCATGGTCTTTAATATACAAATTTAAATACATGCCAAGATAAAAGCATCAAGCATGTATAAATAATCTCATTGTATTCTCCTGGAGAATAATAATTGTATATTTACTCTAATTATATATATTTGACAAAAAAAATCAAGAGTGGCTTATATATTAGACAATTATATATAAATTTGAGAATCTAAGACAAAAATAAAATCAAGAGTGACTTATATTCTAATATACTTTGTATTTGTGAACGTGGCTGGATATCAGAGTCTTTATCCAGCCTCGCTCGCTATGCAATGAGCTCGACCTCATGCCACCTCAACTGAGTCTGCTTCGTACATTAGTAGTAGAGAAATATAACATTTTTCTCACACATTTGAAAATAATTGATCATAGTTGATATTAGGGACTGGTTTTCCTTCATATCACCGACACTGCCTCCGATTGAGCTATATATATATTCGACATAGAGAAGTTATTAACATGACCATTTTCTCATAAACACTCCTGCCACTATCTTTAATTTTCGAGATAGACGCAAGGAAGAAACCTTGTCTCAATCTTACAGTGGCATGGAGTCTTGGAGAAGATTCTGAATGATAGTTCCTTCCAATGCTCGGTGATACAACCTCCGCCCTTGGCACCAAGCTTGACCGAAGGCCATGGCAATGGAAGTGCACGACGACCCATACATCTAACAGTCTAACAAACTGGACGTAATTTTGGCATGTACGCAGAAATAATAATTCCAAGAATTACTCTAAAACAATTAACTTAATTTTGTCATGTGCGCATAAAAATCACTCTATAAATTACTCTAATGCCTCGTTTGGATGTATATATTGGGCCTCGATATTAGACATTCGGAGATTGAGTTTCCCGAATATCCAAAATG